>VSWD01000010.1:58392102-59592102 GCA_033119305.1 Pinctada imbricata | reverse complement strand
GCACAGAATGTGGTATCAGGAATTTATCCTGGATCTGCCCCTGTCTTCTGTGACACAGGAAGGGTATATGACATCACAGCATTTTATGGTGATGGTGACAAATGGCTGAACGTCAGCGATGTCGTCAGAACAACATGTGAAGACGTTTCTAAATGTCTTTTTCCAGTCAGAGAGGAAATGTTTAGAAGTCATCAGGCAAGCAGGAAAGGAAAAAAGCTTGTTGTCTCATACAATTGTTTTTTGAAAAAGGAGGCTAAAAAATTCTAGAAATAAACAGAATTGCATGTGAAACATCTAGAAATAAACAATTAAAGAATTGTATGTGAAATATCTGAAAATAAAAAGAATCACATGTGAAATATCTAAACCTTATCCCTTACAGTACATGTATAGCCCAGTTTTTTAACTTGAAGATCAATCTGATCACTATATAGGTCAATCCGCAATGAGTTTTACTAGCCATGTTCTACTTCTATGGCAAGTTTTAAGTGATTCTTCATAGAGTAATGGCGTATGTCCAGTTCACAATTAAACTGCCTAGGGCAAGGACATCACCTGAAATCAAGTCCAGTTATGTTCTGCATCCATGTAGAATATTAATGTACTATCTAATATAGTGTGATAAATTCTTTAATAAATTATGGTTTCATAAATATGTAATAATGGCGCAACATACTTTAATTCAAAATCTTAGTTTCAAGCCCAAGATCAAATCTCAGTGTCAAGGTCGATACCTGAAAACAGGTCCACTTGCTTAGATCTGTCTCCATACAAAGTTTAAATGTAATATCTGATTAATTATTGGTGTAATGGTAAAGTCCAAGTAAAAAGTGTATCATCAAGGTCAAATCAAGGTCAAATGGCCAGGTCAAGGTCAATATCTAAAATAAAGTCAACTCATTATTTCCTATCTCTATGCAAAGTTTTAATGTATAATTGTGCCCGTTTAAGTGGATACTATTCTCTCATGGTATTGTTTTGGAAGGTAAATAGTGCCCTCGCTGGCGCTCGGCCATTATTCCTTCCAAAAGCAACACTATAAGAGAATAGTAGGTTATAGTACCCACATAAACCATGCAAACTGGCACTTACAGGTGAATATTTTTAGTATCTCGAAGTGTGGTTACTTATCTGTTCACCTTCAAACGGACATCAGAATACTTCTTATTTCAAAAACAACATTTCTCATATGGGTGAGAAATGTTGTAGTTATATTACTTTGGACATTCGATTAGGATTTAAAAGGACACTGATGATACATTTCCTTTTTAAACTGCATTTTTCTGCATCAAACATAAAGCCTTGTGCACAGAACAAGGCAAACTCACTTAGAATATTGCCCTTTGGCGAGTCCAGCAAAAGGAACCGTCATGCACGAATGTTCTGGTTGTGATAACTAGTTATTGTGGAATATTGTAACATTGTGAAAGATAATCAGAAACAATACTTGTGCTTAGTTAACCATTAAAGTACCTTTGTACAAGCCGCAGAAGCACACGTTAAATTAAGGAGCCTGTACCACCCGTGACCACACAGTCAAACCAGTGATCAATACATCCCAGACTACATGGGTAAGATTATAAAAAAGCTCGGCGATTATGATAACACATGTTGTTTTAATTATAATAACTGTATATGTGTTTGACTCTCGATGTGTATGGGCAGCCTTTTTAACATATATTCATTTAATTAGTGATATCACTAATTAAATATTGATATCTCTAATTGAAATTGTAATATCACAAATTCAAATTATTGATATCATTTTTTCGATTGATATCACTTTTTCGATTGATATCACTAATTCCGAAAATATTCACATCAATATCAATAATTGATATCAATAATTCTTCCAAAATAAAAGATATCTCTAATTCGAAGCGGTGTTATCTCTAATTCTGAACAATGATTCAAATAAATTCTTCTAAAGCAAGTCATTGGCCCGGGATCGAAAATCCAAAATAGAAATAGTGATATCGAGTTAGTGATATATGTAATTCTAAGAATTTAAAATTGTGATTTTAAATAGAAATATCACCACCAGGGCTGATTGATATGTTGTGAGCCATGATTTTCTTGGAAGCAGAAGGTATTCTGTTGACAGATTATTTCCTAAAAGGACAAACAATTAATGGCATATACTATGCTAGGGGAAAATATTAAACTTAAGCGCCGCGGAAAGCTCACTAGTTAAAGGTGCGTTGTTCCATCAGGAGAATGCTCCTGTTCACTCTGTCATTGCCAGTCATGATTGTGGCTTGAATTTGATTGAGCATCCGCCTTATTCACCTTATCTTGCTCCATCAGACTTTCATCTATTCCAAAACTGAATGCATCTATTTCTGACACCCAGTTTCAGTTAGATGATGACGTCATACTTGCAATGGATGGCTTTCTGACCAAGATGAGTTCTTTAAAAGTGGTATTAAGGCCTTAAACACCGGTGGCAAAAGTGTATAGATACTGAAGGGGATTATTTAGAAAAAAAATGCAAAATGTCTGATTAAGTTCAAATTGATCAATACGAAGATCACAACATATCAATTAGCCCTCGTATTTGGAAATAAAAGATATATCACTAATTTTATAAGAGTATAAGAGATATAACTAATTTTATAAAAGATATCACTAATTCAAATAAGTAATATCTCTATTAAGAATAGTGATATCACTTTTATTATTACAGATATCTCCATTTCTGTTAGTGATATCGCTGTTAAAATTAGTGATATTATCATATACTCTTATTGACATCACCGTCTATAAGCTTCCCCGTTGGCCAAAACGCACTCAAGTGCATGCGATTAATCGATCGTCGTATTGAACTGCTTCCAGTGTGTTGTGTGTAACAGGAGAAAAAGACAGTCGGAAGCAAAACGAGTATTGCTGACATGACTGAGTGTGATATTTGGCAATTTTTTAATCGAAAAAAAAAATCACCGTGTAATAATTGTATAAAAGTATGGAAATAATTGATATCTCTATTTTTAATCAGTGATATCACTAATTCTAATCAATGATATTTCTATTTCATTAGTGATTATATATCACTATTAAAATTAGTGCTATCACTAATTAAAATGTGAATCACTTATTAGATAGAGATATCACTATGATTAAACAAATATTTATTAAAACGGGTGCCAACAACAGATATGTATGTGAGGGTGTGTGTGTGTGTGTGTGGAGGGGGGTGTTGGGGTTCGAACCCAAAGATGGTGTTCAATGGACGGCAGTGTGTCAGACTCGGGACTGTGCCTATTTTGGGGTTTAAAATGAATGATGTTAAACGTCTTCAAATTCAATTTCTGATGTTATCTTTCATTCAATTTCAGATAAATTCCGGGTTATTTTTTGAAATAGAAAAAGAAATTGAGAAGATAAAACAATCTGACAAAAGCTTCACTATATCGATCGAAGTTTGGAATTAGTAGAGCGACCAATTTAAAAAAGAAGCTTAGTTTTCGAGTTTAATCAACACACCTAACACAGGCCTGAATTTGGTCTGAACGTTTTGCTGAAAACCCCTGCTTTTAAATAGAGCTGTCGTAAAGAATATTCCACGGTCAGATTTTGTTTAAATTGGGTAAAAAGCGATAAACTCGTGAACAATTAAAACGAAATATTTATCGTTGATATCCTCGGTATTCCTATATTTTGTTCTTTTTTGTATAGAAAGTCGTTGCTATCAATGCATTAGATATGTGCACATGTTATATAATTGTTTTGGAGGAAGAATATTTTCTCCTCTCTCAAAAAATTGTAGTTTTATGCAAATTTCTATGAAATATGAAGAATCTGTGTTAATATTTTCTCTAAAGCAAAGAGACTAAATTTTTGTCTCGAAACATACCGACAAATATATGTTTATTATTTCCAATGCCTTTTATTGATCATTTTCTAAGGGGCTATAAATAAATGTAAAAACCTAAAGCGTATATACTTTTGATTTAAGCGGCATTTCACAAATTAGTTTCCGTAGATGAAGATTCGGTCGACCATGTGTTACATTTTCTATCAAATCGTACCTATCAACCGGTATACATACATATTTTTGATAAAAGTTAAATGCAGAAATGGGAATTACATCATACTGTTTAAAGATTAATGAAAAATACTTCTATTTAATATGTCGTGGTAAGACCTTGTATGGAAACCCATTCGTGACAAGTTGAAATGAAAATACGCGAATTAAAGAAAAATGCATTAAGTTCATATAAAATTATGAAAAGTATATTTTGATGTTTATTTTAGTACCGCAGAGATGTGAATATACATGTAAAGTACATTGGTCAGAGTTTGGGCTCTTCGTTATCTGTGTTTTAAACATTACGATATGCCTTGGAAAGTCCTCAAGGGTCACGGGGGGGGGGGGGGCTTTAATTCCTAATGCTGTACATAAGCACAAACACCACATTGTCATATGTAATCTTGGTGATCTAATTGGGCAGTTCCTACAAACGTCTACAATACATCAAATAAAAGGCTATATCACGAAGAGGAACCGTCTGTTGATAACGAAAAATTCGTCGCAACAGAAGCCTATAATGTTGGCGCGTCAATGGCCGTATTTCCCAAAGAGCTCCGAATAAAGAAATAAAATTGAAAAATTGTAAAATGTATGACACAAAGAATAGTCGATGAAATGTGTCAAAGAAGAAACTATTCCAACAGCAAAGCATTGATCTTCAACATGTACATGCATTAAAGAGTCAATGATGCGATACAACATAGTAAAATCAAACTTTTATAACGACGAGACTGATATGTTGACAGCTCAGCGTGAGACCTCAGAGAATAGGGCACCCTTTATTGTGTGGTCATTTCTTTTTTAATATTGCTAAAGATTTGCTTCTCGGTTGGTAGTTTTATGTGAGCGTCTTTAATTCTTGTAAATGTGGTTGTTTGATTTTCACTATTTGTTTGCATCTTTTCCGTTTCATTTATATAGAAACAATTATAGAGAAATTAAAAAAAATGTCCATTGTAGACAAGGATGAAGCATGAAAAACAATAAACAGACAGTAAAAAACAAACTCAACAAAAACATACAATATTGTTGATATGGCCATCAACGATCAACAGAACCAAAACTAGAAATCAGAGGCTATCCCCCTTATCATCTATTGTCTTAGCAAACTAATCTGACCGGGCGGAGCTAATTCAATCAAGCAATTGAGACGAATTGATACAATTTTAGGGTAGATCTATTATGAATTGCACATCGTAATTAGAGTAAATACTCATTACCTGTAATTTTATATGGCTTTTATCACCTGGTCAGAAGTAAACTCTTCCGATGACAAGGTGAAAATAAGGTCCGCCCGGTCAGGTCAGTTTGCCACGACAATACTTGTAGAACGATGCCTTTAAGCTACGTTTTAGCGACAACTGTTGTTACAACAAAGGAGGGGATCTCCAACAAGACCAGGTTGTAGCACCCACAGCAAAACCCCAAAACACCCAATGCAAAAACACAAAGGAGACAAGCACAAAAAGAGACGAGCTAGGGACAAGGAACGTCAACGCACAACACAGAAACACTAAACACAAAGGACTACATAAACCAACGAGACCAATGGGCAACCGGTGCCGACTTAGGACGGCCATCTGCCACGGAAATAGCAGAAGGTATGGTTATCCTGGATTACGTGCGCACAACCCTCCCATTTTCCCGATTACCCAGAGGTCTCGAAGAACGTACAATTGTGGTGTAAAACAACCTCATCACTGTCAGATGACCACACACAAACAAGACCGCAAAACGCAGGGGCCCAAGCAACACAGATGAATATGTAAATGGATATAAAAAGAGGGCCTACGTCCGTGCTCTGCCGCCGCGAGCTCATGTATGTTATCACCCGAGGAGTCCGACTGACATTCAGAGAGGACAGGTGGTCGGGGTCCTGTCTTCTCTAAAGAGGTTTGGACAGAGCCCGTCATGGAGTCCCGTCGTCACAGTCAGTCAGAGTGCAAGTTTTAAGAATGCGCTTGTACAAGACTGTAGATTGGTCAAGTACCAAGCCTAGTGTCCGTCTGGTGACATAAGGATCATACCCACGGTATAAAAGGCGTTTGATGATTCTGACGCATTGTCTATCTTTGATCCTTCTTGTCTTGTTAATAATGTCACCATAAAATGCAGGCTGTGAAATACCCAAAGTTATATACTCTGTTACAAGGTCTTACAGAGAAAGAAAATGCCATGATTGCCTGAATGTGATGGGGTCGTATAGGCAGCTACGCTACTTACTTGTGGAACTAAAATGCATTGCATAATTTTATGTTTTGTTGATCATAAAATCTTTGTTATACTTAATTATTTCTAATATTCGGCTGACAAAATATGTCCATATCGCAATGTTTGAAATGACCAGAACATAGATAGTACATAAAAAAATTATTTTTCAAAATTATTGATGTAAATTTGTCGTCTTCTTTAAAATAAAGCGATACTTTTCATTCATTATTATATGTTAAAACTTAATTTAGCCGTAATTATTTAGTTTTACTCCGTATTATCGAGAAAACATTTCCTAGTTTATATTGCAGTGAATCTCTAATAACAAAGTTGGGGGTGGGGCACTTTATTTGCCTGGTACTCCTAAGTTTTTCAATCGATCTCTATCAAACTTTCCTAAAAACACATTCACATATCAAAATATCGTTTCTGTATGTTAATTTTTATCTTCGAATTAACATTCTCAATATTGAAGTGAAAGAATTGAAAATTTCAATTTTACCAATTTATCTTAGAATTTGTGCTCATTCATCCATGAAGTTGAAATTAGAAAATTCAGTTTGATCCAAAAATTTTCTTTTGACTTCAATTAGCATGTTGACTTTGATTTCGGTCAGTTTGACTTTTCATTTATTAAAGGATGATAATTTTTGTTAAAATATTTCTATGATTTTGAAGTTTACTAATTTTCCGCTTTTATCTGATTTTACAGTAATTCTGACCATACGAATTTTTTACGACAGGTCAAATCTGATGTCCCATGTTATATTCTTTCGTTTAGTATACAAATTAGCCCTATGTTAGGTGGGTTGATTAAAATTTCAAATTTAGCGACTTGGTTGCTCTATTAAATGTTCTGTTTATTTTCCAAATTAAAATAATTACAAGAATAACCGGTCGAATGACCGACTTGCCCAACATATCAGGTATCATTAATATTGTGTGACGTTGGCGTCATGAACTAAGTGTACTGTGTTATATTTACCTATATGGATGTAATACTAGACATCAGATTATTGACATAAACCATACGGCATACTTTTCAATCAATATATAGCTGTACGCCGCCGTTTTTATTCCGCTTCAATTACGTCGTTTTTCATACATACATTTGATAGTAACAGGTTTTTAAGTTTCGGGTACTTATATCCTCGATATAAACAATGTTATATGACCAAACAGCGTGAAAATTATTATGTCCAAAAATGTACTGAAAGACATAGCAATATTGGTAGGACATGATGCTACAGGACCCACGTTTTAGAAATTTCAAGAAATTTGGTAACAGAAATTTTCGAATGCGTCGAAGGACAGACGATCAATCGAAGTTAATCAAACTTTGCTACATGTGTCCTCGGAACTAATGGTCCACCAGCAGTGACACTCACCAAGTAGTAAATATGTTTAACGTCTTCAAAGATAAACTACATGTATATATTGTCTCAAAAATTATACAATACAATACAATATTACCAAAATTTGGCCCCCAAAGGGCATACGTCAATTTCAGTTGCATATATTTAAGGTGGCTCAATAATCCAAGAATTCTTTGTCAGAGCAAAAAAAAATTTTCTGTTTATTTGACATTCATGTCTGATGATTTATATTTGTAATTAAGATTACATATCATCGTTCATTTGATTGACTAGTGGTCCTCTGAATATGCATGTGTAAACCAATTCCGAGATCTGTCGCAAAACAATGAATTTTGATAGATAAATACTTGATATAGGGATAATGATTTCACATTAAAACCATTCTTGTGATTATTTTCACCATGATATAATCAAATATGTTTTTTTCTTTATAGATAATGCTTTCAAAGAGTAAAATAGTTGCCAGAGTCACCTAATGCTCGACTGCATAGCATAATATCTCTCATGACAGCCAATTTATTTAAACTCCCTTTCTCAGGCAACAACATATATCACATCATAAATCACTGAAGCAGAAAAAGTAGGTCAAGGTCAGATTTCAAAAGTCAAACCCAAGATGCATCCAATATGCAAGTCTGGTGCATGTAGCACTTATAGTTAGCTCAATATTGCCAATTTAAAGCAAAATCACTGAAGCGGAAAAAGTAGGTCAAGGTCATATTTCAATAGTCTAACCCAAGATGCATCCAATATGCAAGTCTGGTGCATGTAGCACTTATACTTTTCTCAATATTGGCTTTTAAAGGTAAAATAATTCAAGCGGAAAAAGTAGGTCAAGGTCATTTTGTGAAAGTTTGATCAAAGATACATCCAATATGCAAGTTCGGTACATGTAGCACTTATACTTTGCTCAATATTGGCTTTTAAAGGCAAAATCATTCAAGCGGAAAAAAGTAGGTCAAGGTCATTTTATGAAAGTTTGATCAAAGATACATCCAATATGCAAGTTTGGTACATGTAGCACTTATACTTTGCTCAATATTGGCTTTTAAAGGCAAAATCATTCAAGCGGAAAAAAGTAGGTCAAGGTCATTTTATGAAAGTTTGATCAAAGATACATCAAATATGTAAGTTTGGTACATGTAGCACTTATACTTTGCTCAATATTGGCTTTTAAAGGCAAAATCATTCAAGCGGAAAAAAGTAGGTCAAGGTCATTTTTTGAAAGTTTGATCAAAGATACATCAAATATGTAAGTTTGGTACATGTAGCACTTATACATTGCTCAATATTGGCTTTTAAAGACTTTATTGCTATCTTAACATTTACCTTATCATCTCAACATTTGCCTTATCATTTGAAATAATTTTAAAAATCCCAACCCCCGGGGCTATATCCTCATCTGGATATATTAAATGATGTATAATTAAACATTTGCAACAAAAAAAACCAACAGAATATGAATATAGGAAAGGTAAATGTGTAATCTTAACATTTACCTTATCATCTAGTTGGGACGACGCCGACGCCGACGCCGACGCGGACGCGGACGCGGACGCCGGGGGTATTGCAATAGCTCTTTTGCACTAAAGTGCAGTCGAGCTAAAAATAGCTAAAACTGTTCCCGAAACGTACATTTTGTGCATCCCCCACCTAAAATGAAAATCTAAAAAAAAAGTACCCAGTACCCTTATTTGTCATCAAAGTGATAAGAAGTCTTTGTCAGAAGTTATTTTCTTTTACATATTTCTCAACGACAAACTCTTTTCTTCAAAAATAATTATTAAAAAGTACATGTTTTCGTTCATCCTGATTCAAAATACTTGGTTGTCATAGTAACGATTTTAAAAAGGGGGGGGGGGGTGTCAGTCATGTTTAAAGAAGGGGGCGATTCTGAAATAAGTAACACAGATGATTTCTAGATATAGTTGTATTTTAAAAGGCGTTAACAATGTAAAATAAGCGTTTTTTTCGAAGTACAACGATCGCCGGGTGTCGGAGATACGGAAATATGAATAAGAGAAATAGAAAAAGTAAACGGAAGCTTTTTTTTTAACATTTTGACGTTCAAGGTCAATAAGTAGACGTCACTAACCTCCCTCGTTCTCGATAATGCGTGCGCTCATCTGTAAAATGGATATATCTTTGAACAAAGCAGGATTAAATCTAAAATTCACTCGCTCAAAGTTTTCAAATAGGGAAACTTTATTCGATAACATCTCGCTGCAAAGTACGATAGTTGACAAAATTGTAGAAAAATTCGTATCACCAAAGATAATTAGAGATAGCAAACATGAAATAATTTATCTATTATATTGCTAAAATCTCAAATAAATATCCTGTTTGATCATAAAACTTTAGTTTTTCTACTTGAATTTATTGCCAAGCAACACACGGTTGAATTTCCGATGATGAGGTTGTAAAAATAATACGTTTACGGCAGTAGCAAGGGTGTCTCACTTACGGGATATTTTTTTATATATAGATTTAACGATGCATTTGACTATATCTACATTACACTCAGATTGTAGATGATAATTTTCTGGTTCCATCGATACAAAACATGTCGAAATCCGTCGAGAAACAAGCGAATTAGAGGAGTTTGAAGACCGAAACCGCACTCGGTACTATTCGAACCAGTATTGACGCCGGGGATATGATGACGTCAAACGATTATTGAGCCTCCTTAAGAAATGAATATTATTCAGATGGTTGTTATGGGCAATTTATATCACCATTTGGATTTTGATAGATTGAATGACGCCCGGTAGGCGTCCAAAGGGTAATATAAATTCCCCATAACAACCATCTTAATAACATTCATTTCATATTCATTCATATATTCTTCAATTGTCGTTTTTCTCAGTAAAAATATGCCTTTCAAGATTGAATTTCCCACTGTTTTTGAGAGCTTTACTAGGAAGGCGTAACTAAGGAAGCGGCTAACTGTGTTAAGAAGTAGTGTCATTATGCGAGACGTAATTCGACTAATTTGTTTTCAGAAATTTCGCACCTATATTATCAAATAATTTTTTTCTTAATAAATGAGTCTTACGATGTAGACTATTTCCTCCAGTCGTCAAGTCCTTCACGTGCATGTATGTCGAAGGTGTTAATTGTGACTCGGTTTCAAGAATGGTCACTAGCTGATTTAATTGGTGTTCACAAGAATAGATAGTTATATAAGAGAAATGACCACACCCATTTTTCACGACCCTGGGGTCAGGACCTCAAACAAAATATCAGGTTCATAACTTGACCACAATCCCTTTATAATGCAAAAAGAATTAACTCTATCAATTATATATATTCTTTCTGAGAATTGGCATTCACAAATAACAGAGGTATATGGGAGAAAATGACCATACCCATTTTCAAAGATTGTGGGGTCAGGGGCCCAAAGAAAATATTAGATGCACAAGTTAACCATAGACCTATTATAATGCAAAAAAATTTACTCTCTATCAGAATTAATGTTCACAAGATTACTTATATTTATATAGGAGAAAATGACCACTCACAATTTCAAGTCCCTGGGGGTCAGGGGCTCAGACAAAATATCAGGTACACAGCAAACAAACCCATTATAATTCACAAAGAATTAATTCCCTATCAACTATAGTTTCTGAGAATTGGTGTTCACAAGATTAGATAGAGTTTAATAGCTATTCTCTGTAAGCATTTGCACTTTTATGAAGGACGCATGGCACGGCATGTCTCAGATTTTGATAAAATATGTACATAAGGTTAGGTCTGACCCAAAATTAAAAATTTATTAATTTTATTTTTAATATCACATCCGGTTGCCATGGAAAAGGACTTTAAATGTTGAAAAAATGCATTTTTGGGTGTTTTTGAAGTCACATACATAATTTATGCAGCATAATCTAAAACAAACACTAATGAATTAGCAGTACCCTATCATTGCTCTTTCAAGTTAAGTAATAATAATGTTGGGTTTATGGTCTTATCTATATGTTTTCATAGCAACAACACAGGTACCCTATCAAAATAGTATTTTTGACATTTTTTTCAAAATTCAACGATAAATTACTTACATTACTTACATTTTTGAATTTTTTATGCAAATAAAACATAAGCATTCACATTGGGACAAAGTTTCTGTTCGTTGCTATGGCAACATGACCTCAAATCGCAAAAATGAAAGCAATTTTGGACAATATTTAGAGTCCTTTTTTTTACTTGATCATTGAATTGTAATTCAAAGTGATGAAAATTGATTAATGTATTTAAGTAGATCTTTCATTACACGAAAGAAAAGTTTTTTTTAAATGTTCAGGAAATAGCCCGTTGCTATGGGAACGATTGTGTAAAATTGCACACAGACCCACTTTGAGTCCTTAGATACGGGCATCAAAAGTTAAGTTATCTGAAATTTTTTAAATCTAAAATAAAGTTTAGACTTTGCTTTATCTAATATGTAAAAAAAGTTGTGTAAGCCTGTTTCATTTTTTGAGGAAAAGACTTCGAAAAACAACAAAAATGCTTATTTTTGTAATGTATGGCCAAATTACTATAGCAACCATTAATTATTTGAAACTTTTTTATTATATTTTGATAGAGGCTTACTTGATCTTTATTGTTATCAAATTTGAATTTCCTGGGATTAATAATTACTTTTTTATGAAAATAATAAAAAATGGTTGCCATGGTAACATATGTTCCCCATAGCTTTTTCACGGTTTTTGAAAGAGCTCTTTGTGTTGGATATTCCCCAACAATTTTTATCTGTTCATCATGATGCAAATTTTTTTTAAATGACTCTGAAGTTGCAAAATAAGTAATATTCAAGACCATAGTTACCGTTCCAAGGTAACTTATGTACATAGCAACAAGTGGGTTTATCTTGAATTTGCTCATTGTATAAAATAAATCCTATTTCCTTATTATATACCCATCAAGAGAGAAGAAAAATTGAAAAAATACGAACAGCATTTTGAAATCAATATATCAACATTAGTTAATTATGTTGTCATGGTAACCAGCCTTTTTACAATATCAGACACTACTAGTGAGCTTATTTAAAATTTTATGTCCTAATCTTTAGGATACATAAACAATCTTCCATTGATGTCACATATAGACCAAATTATAGAGCTTCAAATTAGCTCAATTTTGCCAATTTTTCAACTTTTAAGGCCGTTGCCATGGTAACCAGATGACCTAGAATTATTTTTTTGTCAAATTTTCCATTTTTCATTGGTCCCTACTTACGTGTGAAATTTCATGAAAATCGGAGACCATGCATGCCAAAATTGTTTAAATGCTTATAGAGAATTGCTATTAATAGGAGAAAATGACCACACCTGTTTTCCAAGACCCTAGAGTCAGAGGCCCAAACAAAACACCAGGTGCACAACTAGACCATAGGACCATTTCAATGCAAAACGAACTAAATTCTTACAACTCACAGATTCAGAGGATTCGCGTTCACGAGAAAAGTTTAGCTGATGGACAGAAGGACGGACTCCGCACAGAGCGATCGTGTAAGCTTGACTGGTATTTGACCAGTAGAGCTAATAATTGGTCGAAAAAGCTGGAGGGGTAAAACTTAAGATTTTGAATTAATTTTTAAAATAAATTCAAGGTAAATCCTCAAGGTTAACTTCAGTACATGCACCAGAAACCAGTTTCACTAATACGGCAAGTTTTAAAGAGATAATTCATAAAGTAATGGTGTATGTCCAATTCATAATAAAACTGTCAAAGGCAATGTCTGAAATCAAGTCCAGTTATCATTTAGAATTTTAATGTGCTATCTAATATAGTAAAATAACGTCTTACTCCTGGCTTCATGAACATGTAATATTGGTGCAATGTAGTCTAATTCAAAATTTTATTTTCAAGGTCGAGGTGGATTTTCAAGGTCAAGGTCAATACCCGAGATCAGGTCCACTTGCTTAGATCTATCGCCATGCAAAGTTTAAATGTGATATCTGATGTATTATTGGTACTATGGTAAAGTCAAAATAAAAATACATCTTGAAGGTCTGACAAGGTCAAATGGAAAGGTAAAGACCTAAAATTAAGTCAACTCATTATTTCCTATCTCTATGCAAAGGTTGATTGTAAAATTCCATGTATAATTTGCACAATAGAAATGAACTCATTACATTTTTCAAGGTCAAGGTTGAACCTCAAGGTCAAGGACAATACCTACGTTTAGATACTTTCTTCATGCTTTGTCTTTGTACCAAGTTTCAAGATTTTACCTCTTAAAGTTCTTTCACAACTAACTTAATACAAAATTACATTTTTCAAGGTCAAGGTCAAAACTCAAGGTGAAGGAGAAAAACAATACCTGCATTCAGATCCTTTCACTCTGCTTTATCTCAAAACAAAGTTAAAATATTGTTCCCCTTGTAGCTCTCTCTCCTGTAACCTAATCACAAAATAACATTTTTCAATATCAAACCTCAAGGTCAAAGACAATACCTGCATAAAGATCCACTAACCATGTTTTTTTTTTAAGATTGTACACCTTATAGTTCTTTCAAAACTAACTAAATAAAAAAATACATTTTTCAAGGTCAAAACTCAAGGTCAAGTAAGCAAGAGACCCAAGGGGACAATTTCGCTCACCTGAGTTGCAAACAAAACAATGATAGTGGACAATTTGGTAGAGGCCCTCGAGTACTTGCTTCCTTTAAGCTTTCGTGAAATTATGCATGAGCACTTTTGGAGATGTCGAAAATATGTCAACCAATCAGAGCCCTCGGTGGCCATATTTGTAAGCCAATTGACACGAAAAACACTAACTTTACAGAGGATCATGAGTACATGCTTCCTGTAAGGTTTCACGAAATTCTGCACAACGGTTGCAGAGGAGAAGTCGAAAATGCGCGAGACGCAAAGGGATTTACCACGCTTCCCGGTTGCTAAATTTTCTATGGATTACAATTATTAATATCATAATTAACCAATAGTAAATAGAGCAACCAAGAAGCGTGATAAATCCCTATGGTCAGTCAGAAGAACCCTTGGCGTCCATATTCACGAAAGCTGTGCAGCGGTTGCAGAGGAGAAGTCGAAAATGCGTCAGCCAATCAGAGCCTTCGGCAACCATATTTGTTGTACAATCGGCACGTAAAACGCAAACTTGGTTGAGTACTTGCTTCCTGTAAGGTTTCGTGAAATTGCGTTAGTCAATCAGAGCCCCATGGCGGCCATATTTGTTGACCCATCAGCACCAAAAATACAAAGTTGGTAGAGGACTTTCTTTCTTTGTAGATATCCCTCATCTAAGTAAGGAGCACCCAGTAAAATAACTGGTGAAATGCAGCTGCAGTTTCATATTTATGGACATTACTTAATACAGTTGTCCATCTATATGTGACCACTCCCACCAAAGACCACTCCCTTTCTGTGACCATAATCCTTTAGCATTAGCATTTTTCAATGTTAAAATACCTCCTATAAGAGTTTACCTCCCTTACCCGACCAAAGACCGCTTTTTTCAACCCAAATATATCTAAATATAAGAACATTCACTCCCAGGAGCAACCATGCATGTACATGTATGTTTACATAATTCAATTAATATCTCTATAATCCTCCAACTTTAATTACTCAGGTAAATTGACTAATAAGCAGTTACTACTAGGCAAACAAGTCAATAATAGGCACTTAATTAGTGTTTAAGTTTATTAGCATGATTAGGCTCCAAGCTGTAATATTTGTTCTCTCTTCAGTAAGGAGTACATGTACTTTAGATTTGTTATTCATGTCATTAGTAAGAAATCTAAGTTTTTTAATCATGTAATTAGATGAATGTCATAGATTAAATATTTTACATTCATCTTTTAAATTTCTTCATTCTGAATTGGCAGGTAGTCAATCAATAGACTAAACTATCAGTAAATGCAAGATAGTAGTAGATATTTATTCTTGTAAATAATAAAAAGAATTAATAGATGTAAACAAATTGTACTCGTCAGGTAGACTGCTCAAACTCAAATTCTCCCCAAGAAAGACCACCTCTATTATAAGACCACAAATTCATTGCATTTGGGGTGGTCTCATAAAGGAGGGACCACTGTATATACATTGCTTTGTAGGGTGTAATTCTTTCTTAAAACCCAGTAGGTTATAATATATTAAAATAATATTGGACATGTTAAAAACCCTTAAAACTTATATTCACAATGATTAAACATTAATTTTTGTTGACATTTGAGAGAAATGGTCAATTGGAATCATTGCTCTAAGAATTCTGTTAAATTACTTTAAATTCATACAGTTCCACAAGGGATTAGTTTTAAATTTTAAATGTTTTCCTAACTATAAAATTTAAAATAATTATTCTTAATAAAGATGTAAATAAGATTGTTGTTAAATTAAACTTTACAGTTTTGTATAAAAGAATTAAAATTTAGTAAGATCGGGGTGATATTGTTCTCATTATGGTGCGTGAACATAGACGGCGGGTGGGGCTAGCGAATCGGGGAATGCTTACTCCTCCCAGGCACCTAACCCCACCACTAGCTTGTTAGGGGTCCATCGATGCTCAGTTTAGTGCTCTATTGTGAATGCTGTTGAGATTATCGTCAGGATCTTCTTTAACTCATTTGTGTCACACTTATGCCCTTTGCCATGTGGAGCTCGTAAAAAAGTTCCTCGCGAGGGGTTTGACAGTAAGTGTTTTGAATATATTTCTCTGACATGGTCGCCATAGCACTTTCTACATATACGAGGGTTGTCCCAGAAAATCATAGACATCGCTAATATGAAAGTAGTAGATGGCTGTATCCTTATAAACTTTGTATTGATACATTTGGCATACAAATTGGCTTTTGTACATGTAAAATCAATAATTAATCTTTTAAAAATAGTAATTTTTTATTGAAGAAATAAACACATAGGGTGATGTCCACCGGCGCATGATAAATAACGTCATGGATTCTGGTGACTGTGTTTAAGAATATGCCTAAAGTCAGCAACTCATAAATTCATGTTATATATTAAAATAGACTTTGCAACCATCGAATGTATACAAGACACATATTTCCTTCACTTGACAGAATGCTCTGCACAGTAAATATACATATCTGGATCTTCTCTATTACTTATTTTACTGTTCAACACCGGTCCTCAACGATGACGTTTCTGACCAAATTCAAAATTTACTGTCTGACAATTGCCCCTCTTCTTGGGTCCTTGTTTAGTTTTGTCCGTCCATTTGTCGGGAAATTTCTTGTACCATTTATGTACAAATGCTCTACAAACATTTTCATACTTTTCTGATGTTTTCATTTCTTACTTTGTTTAAAACAGGGTCAATCCACGATCAATGCAATATTTCAGTACTGTTTTCTGCTCCGCTAATACAGTTGACGTTGCCGTTTTTTGAATGATTGATGAGGAGGTTGCATTATGAACTGCTACATAATTTAATTGTTTATTACGCCAATGAAGATAATATAGCATGGCTGTACTCGTAAAATTCAGTACTTTCTGTCGTTTAGATTTTTATTCTATTGATGCATGCATCGATAGGTATAAAACTAGTTCTAATATCGATTCTTTTTTCGGCACTTGAAAATTTCGTTCTGCTCCGGTACGGTCCAACCGCTCTTCTGTTCTTCTGATAATTCAATTAATTTTTATTATCAACGGCAGATTTCGACTCTGTTAACATTATTACTTCCCAGATAGTTAAATTCACATTCTGGAAAATCTTGTTAAGATTTAACCCCAAATAAAGGAATTGTAGGCAATGTCTACGTTTTTCTGGGACAACCCTTGTACATAACATCGGACAGTGCATGTATTTTGGATATTATTTTCATGTTCATGCGTGAACATCGACGGCGGGTGCGGCTAGCCAAACAGGGGATGCTTACTCCTCCTGGGCAATATAAGAAAACATAAGAACCCAGGTTAAAATGTTATAAAAGTAGGTCAAAGGCCAGGTCACTAGGTCAAAAGTCAAAGCCCTATCCCATATAGCTTAAAAGTAGGTCAAAAGTCAAGGTCAAGGTCAGTTGGTAAAAGATCATGGTATCCAATGAAAGCTCTGGCCATGAGGAATCTTTAAATGAAATATCAGTCATATCCCTTAGAATTCAAAAGTAGGTCAAAGGCTAGGTCAAGGTCATTAGGACAAAAGTCATGGAATCAAATGAAAGCTCTGGACATGAGGAATCTGCATGTCAAATATCGAAGCCCAACCCCTTATAGTACATGGGATATGCCCCAGATTAAAACTTTTTTAAAGTAGGTCAAACTTAAAGATATAGGTCACAAGGTCAAGGTCTCATATGAAAGGTCTGGTCACGAGGATATTGCATGTGAAATATCAAAGCCATACCTTTTATAGTACATGGGATATAGCACAGGTTCAAGTATTTTTAAAAGTAGGTCAAACTTAAAGGTCAAGGTCACTAGGTCAATAAAAGCAAATGAATGTAGATAATCTGTGAAAACCTATATTCAGTTTATCCCCGAATATATGTGCTTTCTGAATATTTGAGGCAATTGCAAATAAAATGCATCACATTGTATAGAAGAGCCCTCAAAGTTGACCCAAAATTTTATCCTTGAAGTATAATTTTGATGTTATATATAGTTGATTAATTGGAACAAAAAATTAAATCACCATCTTTGCTATATGCCCCCTGTACCTTTATGATCTAGACGCCAAGTTCTTGACAAACATACAGTTGCAAACAAAATACAAATTATGTCACGAAAACGTATATATGATTTACATGTACCTATATAACTCAACGTGTAAATACACGTACAAGTTCTCGTTCACGTACAAAACGTTGGGTTTGCTCTACCTCTCTAACATATTGCAATTCTCAACATCTGTCAGTGTTGTAGATTTTGTGAATATGAATGTATATGATAATGTGATAACATGTATTAGGTACATTAGTACTATTCCAGTATCACACAGTATTGATAAGAATAGCAATTACTATTGCGCTTCTTGTAATGTTTATTTGGCACTTTATAACTCATTCTTTTATACAAGAAAATAACATTCACCACATGGGATGGAAACGTATGACGTGATCCTTTACCGAGAATTTTGATGTTTTCTCATCATTTAAGTGATACTGTACAAAACTAATCTGACGTTGCAGTAGAGCAATGTCTAATAAATAAGTCCATATTATTCATATACACGTATCTGAAAAGTCTGTAGTTTTTGCAAACACTTCAAGAGTTCATCAGAAGGAATTATTTCCTGTCGTCGACAAACTTTTGAAGTGTTTGCGAAAACTATGAATTTTTCGTATTCCTGGACGATATGGATTGATTTATTAGGTGTTGCCCTACTGCAACGGCTGTTCAGTTTTGTAAAGTTTAATTTAGAAAATAAGAAAATACCATAAAAACAATGTAAGGAATCATAGCACCATATGTTTGGATCCCAAGTGGTGAATTTGCACAAACAAAGTTAACATCACAGACTTTGCTGAGTATCACAGATCATATAAATGTACATGTACAATTAAAAGTACGTTTTCAATCATTTACAGGTGACAATATCTTCATTCTCATATTATCATTGTTCCTTAATTCTTGATGCCTTTTGAACAGAAAAGTTCCCATAGCACCTAAAATAAGTCCCAATATTAGCATGCCAAATGCAGTTCCAATCAGAGCTCCTGAAACAGATTGAAGCAAAAGATATAACCAATCATAGCACCTAAAACATAATGAAGCAAAAAAAGTAACCTATCAGAGTACTTTTAACAAGGCATAGTACATGGTAGCAGTGGTACCCAGTAACCTACACTACAGACAGTCTCTATCAGAGCTGTGATCACTAAAATGCCTATCTTCATTCCATTGTGAAATCGATATCATATGTTTTGCAATTTTGTTAGTAGTCAGAATCAAAATAAAAAAAAAATTGTCTACTTTAACTAATAAATTGGTTATTGTTAGAATTTCAACACTAGAAAGCAATTTTATGATCCCATTTAAAATTTGATAATCTTATTATAATCTTTTGTAGCAATTTTTTCAGTCATCTGTGAAATCAATTGACCCTTCCGAACGCGGGAAAAATTTGAGAAATTCCATGACGTCACAATGCAATTCGATGTTTGACCAAGGTTCGAAGGTTGTTTGTCCAAGGTAAGCACATGGTAAAAGCATTGTGACGTCACGGAATTTTGCATTTTTTCCCGCAATCGGAAGGATCAATAGTAGCCAACTTCTTGTTCAATTCATTTTTACTCATTCTGCTCAACATCATAAACTTGTTATTATTTTCAAAAGATTAAGGTACAAAAACATCATTTTTTTTTCAAAAATAAAACACCGCTAAAGACGGTATGGCCGGATTGCAAAGTAAGTTTTTGTCACCAACTGGGTCAAGGTCACTAAGTCAAATATTACAGCATACATTGAGAGGTCTTGTCAGAGGCAACCTACATGTATAATATAAAGTTTCTACTGTATACAGTTCCTTAGATTTTGCTTAAACCAGGAACTTTAACCAAAATCTTTAACTAGGTCAAAGTCCAAGGTCAAGGTCACTAGGTCCAATGTTACGGCATAAATTGAAAGGTCTCGTCATGGGCAACCTACATGTATAATATAAGGTTTCTACTGCATACATTTCCTTAGATTTTGCTTAAACCAAGAACTTTAACCAAAATCTTTAACTAGGTCAAAGTTCAAGGTCAAGGTCACTGGGTCAAATGTTACGGCATAAATTGAAAGGTCTCATCATGGGCAACCTACATGTATAATATAAAGTTTCTACTGCATACAGTTCCTTAGATTTTGCTTCAACCAGAAACTTTAACCAAAATCTTAAACTAGGTCAAAGTCCAAGGTCAAGGTCACTAGGTCCAATGTTATAGCATAAATTGAAAGGTCTCATCATGGGCAACCTAAATGTATAATATAAATTTTCTACCGCATACCGTTCCTTAGATTTTGCTTAAACCAGAAACTTTAACCAAAATCTTTAACTATGTCAAAGTCCAAGGTCAAGGTCACTAGGTCAACTGTTACGGCATAAATTGAAAGATCTCTTCATGGGCAACATACATGTATAATATAAAGTTTCTACTGCATACAGTTCCATAGATTTTGCTTAAACCAGGAACTTTAACCAAAATCTTTAACTAGGTCAAAGTCCAAGGTCAAGGTCACTAGGTCAAATGTTACGGCATAAATTGAAAGGTCTTGTCATGGGCAACCTTCATGTTTAATATAAGGTTTCTACTGCATATTGTTCCTTAGATTTTGCCTCAACCAGAAACTTTAACCAAAATGTTGACGGACAGACGGACAGACGGACGGACGGACGGACAGACAGACATCGTCAATCTATAGACCGGAATTGCTTTGCAATCCGGCCAATAAGCATAGACTAGAATTATTCAATGTCACCTGTGTTACTGGACTTTTTGTTTGATTTAGCCGGAGTTTCCGGAGAATGAGTCAGATTTCCGTTATTGTTGTTGTTGTTGCTAGGCTTACAGGGAATTGTGGGAGGTAGATGAGGTTTCACAGTGGCAGGACCATACCGTCCTGAAAAAAAAATTAACTGTTAAAATGTCAAGAACAATGTCCAATTTTGTAACTTTCATCATATAATATATATAATATTATCGAAGCTTTTATAAATATTCTCATTTGGACTGAATCATATTTTCTAATGTCATTTCTTAATACATGTACAAAAAGGAAATTCAGAAACAAAAGTACTTGAATTAAAGCTGATAAACAGAATGAAGGAATAAAAAATAGCAATCCAAGGAATGCGAAGCAGCTTATTTTAAAAAAGTGGATAAAATATGTAGGTCAAGGTCACTTGGTTCAAAATTATTGGTATCAGTAGGAAAGTCTTGTCAAATAAAACTCACATGTGAAATATAAGACGTCTTACTGACCTATTAAAAGATATGGTCAATCTCAAATTTTCAGAATAGAGGGTCAATCATTTAGGTCAAGGTCAATACATGAAAATATTTGGTAGCAACAAACACAAAAATAATTTCTTTCATCATAAGAAATACACGTTTGGAATATCAAAGATGCATCACTTACCAATCAAACGATTTAGACAGTCTTAATTTTTGTTTCTAGGTCAAGGTCACTAGGTCAAATATTAGAGTATGTGTTAAAGGTCTTGTCACAAGGAATACACATGTGAAATATGAAAGCCCTATCACCTGTCAATCAAAAGTTATGGGCTGTGACACCCAAAGTATGACAGACGGACAACAGACAAAGTGATCGTTAAAGCAATATAAGCTGTCAACAATTGTAATTTTTTTTTATTTGCTCATTTTCAAGAATGTTGTTACTCATAGAAAATAATGAAGGTTTGATAAAAAGGTTGATTTAAAAAATGTCAGATTAACACCTTTCTGGACAAGAATAGCAGTTTTCTGAATTCTTACAGCCCCAACAAAAATTCAACGTAAAGCCAGCCCATATTCATGTGCCCTTACGTTGACCTTTCTCAGCTTGCTTTCTGCCCATGCGCAAGCTAAATTTGGTCAGTGAACATTATCAATTCCAACATGCACATGAACACGTGTAAAGAAAAGAAAGTATTTTTTTATTGATTCAGAGGTTAAGATGACAAAATAAGGACAATCTATAGTCACATTACACAAGACTTTACATTGCAGATCATATAGAGCTTCAAAGATAAAAGTTGTTTATAAGCTTATCACGTCTGCGCATGATTTGACCTGATTTATCTCAACATAGCACATGTGGTCACTCAGCGGCGATAGGACTTAGTTGCTGAAGTATAATTAAGCAGGCATCATACTGCAGACAGCTCTGTAAACGTATGTTTCATGCTGAGTTTTGTTATGTAACATGTTTATTTTACCTCGGACGACTTGTGTATAATCTTTTAATAACAATTAGAAGGTATTATGAGACTTTCTGCAAGAAAATAATTTTTAGCCGCTGACAGCTAATATTGTTTTAAGTGTTGCTATGTTTCATAATTATGAAATTTCCTGAAAATGTTAGCAAAAATTTTTTGTGAAACAGGAAGCAGGTATGTTACATGTAGCATAATTGACCCTAAGTATATAAACTTGACCTTGAAGATGACCTTGACTCTCATTGGCTGTTGATGAAGTCTCAATCGATCATGCTAAGGGTTCAATCTCTCCAAATTTGATAAAATCATGAGAGAGGTTTAGAAACCGTAACGGGTATGTGTACATGTAGATGCAATAACTGTGTATGACGTCATTAGTTATTTACTTGGAAAGATCGCTACAAGTTGTATGTAGCATGTTACACGCTAAAAATGTGTAGACATTTTTGTTTATATAGAAGATGTATTTCATGAATACTTGTACCGAGTGTAAGTTTTGATTCATCATTTTATCGATGTATATGTATTAGTCTCGTATCAGTTTGAATACGTATATTTTACGTCATTGCTAAGGGCACCAGTACATATACACATACTCCTTGATTTTCGAAATCTCTGCTATTTTCTACGTGTAGATGTACTTGTAGATTACACGTACCCGTACAGCCTTTTAAACCTCTCTACTGTTGTAGAAAACAAACCTGATTGGGTGGAGCTTATTTTCAACTGGTCATCAGAGGAATTCAAAAATAGATGTGCAAATGTTCACGTAATCATTTCCTATCATTTTCAAGATGTCAGAAACATTACACACCTCATTGTGTCAATCTCGGGACTACCTTTTCAGTCCCTCTCGTAAAATAAAGTGATAGGATTGAGGTTCAAAGGAAGCATACAACTAAGCATTTAAAACTTCTATTTGAATAAAAAAGGGCATTTGAAATAGCCGAAAAAATTAAGACTTCATATCTCTGGTAAGATTCAATAGAAAATCAAATAACCATACTGACTTACTTATGTATAAATCACACACATCATTATGTCCGATGGTGCCAGCAGGAGCATTTTTGGGGTTCTCAGTTCTGAGCATACATTGTTGAACACTCTTACAATACGTAAAGGTCTGACACGACACACTTTCTAATTCCGCACACAGCTTGGCACACTGATCTACTGACACTCCGTAATAGAGAATCGATACTCCGTAGTGAAAATGTTTGTTGGCAACATGACGGAAATCGTTAAGGTAGTTTCCTGAAAAATACAACAATACGACTGACAATGTATTGAGTCTTTGCGGAATACACAGTTTTTTCCTCTTACAGAAGTTATCTGACATAAAACCATTGTGACATCATGAAAATGGTATGGTAACGTCGATTTTCTACTGTCATTTCCCAGACTTTGAGGACTGCTTCCATAGAATTTGATGTGTCATTATCAGTCTACGACAGACACAGTCTCAAATGGGAAGTAACTCTTGTTTTCGAAAATAGCGAATAAAGATCAGAACCAGTAAAATCACTTAGAGATCCTAAAGATTAAAGAATATGTAAGGCTTGTGTTCCTTCATGTACAATATTCTTTCAAGACAAACAATTTTGTTAAACAAAAACAACTGAGTTCAGTAGAGTGTAAAGTGTCCATGAAGAAGGACCAATAGTTGGATGACGTCATCAATTTTCCATGACTATTATATGGATTTGGTGATTGGATAAAATTGATTGATTTTCAAGGTCAAATGCTGAATCTCAAGCTCAGAGGTTAAAATAAAAGAAAACTTGTGGGAAAAATTCTAAAACACCTCAGAATGAGACACTATGAAAAGTCCAAGGTTTTTATTACTAGGCAAGGGAATGCTATGCTTCATGTCGTCTTGTACATGAATCTCAGAATGCGTTTGAGTTCTTTTTTTATATAGACGTAAAAAAGTTATCAAGCTCAATGATGAAGGTCATTACAATGGAATTGCCTGACAGTGTATGCATAAAATTATTCATATATTTTATTGATATTAAGGTAGCAAACCTATATCAGTGAAAATCTATAGGTCGCAATTCTATACCTTTCGTTTTCGAGAAAAAAAATGGGGGGGGGTGTTAAATATCATTGTATCTTTACTATTTATATGGATACATATAAAATTTTCTTCACAAATCAATTGATCTTATAGATTAGAATATATCAACAACCATTTTTGCATGGTTTGACCTTGATTTTATTGTTTAATGTGCGATTTATGTGGTACTGTTGAGTACTTTTACGTTATTATTCATGGGGTACATGGTGGCAAAATGGCGAATGATTTTCTGAAACTTGTCTATACTGATGAAGTTTTTGCTCTTAATGAATTAAAATATTCAGTATGAAGTGAAAACTCGAATATCATTTGTTTTTATATCAAGGAAATATTGAAAAGCTTCGAATTTTGATTCTTTTATGGCATAAACCGTTAGAAATATAATGTCCGCTTATTGCTGTTTTTGGACCATTATGCTCATCAGACCATTGAATATATAAAAACCCTGGATTGAGATGAACTCTTGTTGTATATTTCTTCAATTAGGATACATTGATCAATTAAAGCAGTTTTAAATAGCTTTTGACCTTAAATCCCTTAAGTATTCGTCATCCTTAAAATTGTATTAAACAAATGATAGATAATTGGTATGCTTAGTTAAAAAAGTATACATGTGTAATTGCAAATATCACTCTCAAAAATTCTATGAATTGCAAGCGATAAAAAAAATCCCCTACCGGCATTAATCAGTGTCCTTCAACTCTCCCTTGACCTGTACTTATACCAAAAGATGAATCCAACATCGAAATAAGTTCAATATGTGTTTTAGAAAAAGGTCTGGAAAACAGGAAAATTTAATGAAATTTGCTAGGAGGCCATACCTTTTGTAAGAACAAATAAATCAAACTTAAACTTATTCTTTATCAGACAATAATGTATCTGCATACCAAAAATCAGCTCAATATCTACAAGAAGAGGCATGAAAAGACTGGAAACTGAGAAGTTCATGAATTTGCTTAGTGCAGGGGTCATAACTCCTGTAGAAATGGGTCAATAAAATTGAAACACGAACTTGATTTGTATCATACAAAGATACATTCACATACCAAAAATGATTTCAATATCTGCAATACCATGGAAGAAAAGTCCGGAAAACTGAGAATTTCATTAAATTTGTTAAGTCCAGGGGCCATAACTCATGTAAAAATAGGTCAATCGGAACCAAACTTGAACTTGATCTGTATAACACTAAGATGTAAACACATATAAAAAATTATTTCAATATCTACAACAACAGCCGAGAAAAGTCCGGAAAACTGAGAATTTCATGAAAGTTGCTAAATCCAGGGGCCATAACTCTTGTAGAAATAGGTTAATCGGAACCAAACTCGTACTTGATCTGTATCTCATTGAGATAAACTCACATACCAAAAATGAGATCAATATCTGCAACGACAGCGAAAAAAGGTCTGGAAAACTGAGAATTTCATGAAATTTGCTAAGTCCAGGAGCCATAACTCATGTAAAAATAGGTCAATCGGAACCAAACTTGAACTTGATCTGTATAACACTAAGATGTTAACACATAAAAAATTATTTCAATATCTACAACAACAGCCAAGAAAAGTCCGGAAACTGAGAATTTCATGAAAGTTGCTAAGTCCAGGGGCCATAACTCTTGTAAAAATAGGTCAATGGGAACCAAACTCGAACATGATCTGTATCACATTGAGATAAACTCACATACCAAAAATGAGATCAATATCTTCAATGACAGCGAAAAAAAGTCTGGAAAACTAAAGTGTGACAGACAGACGGACAGACAAACAGGGTGGAAACTATAAGTCCCCTTCGGTGAGCCGGTAGGGGACTAATAAGAAGGCAGGTAATACTCCAAAATATAACGTAGTTAAAAATATAAGTAAAAAAAGAAAATATTGAAAAGGAAGTGGCATCTAACCCTAGGAATTCATTTGTCCTAAAGTTGGAACTCCTCCCCTTTTTCTTTTTTCACTTACTTGAATAGTGAGTACAGGTTGGTGCTTTCTCCATACTACTAGTGACATTGACACTGTCTAGTATATGTGTAGATTGTAGGTAACACACTTGGTCCTTGTCGCAATAGTCAAAGGATCGGCACAAGGATACTGTAGAACACTGCTGCGCACAGAGATTGGGGGAGATGATGGACATTACAGAGATCATGTTGCCGGTGTTAGGCATCGTAGAGCCCGGTATGGCAGTATAACTGTCTAAGTACTGTCCTGGAAGAGTTTTGAATAATATAAATTGAAATAAGCTTGAAGACTTTTAAATTCTGAATTTACTGTCAAAATACAGCAAACGTAAATGATTGTAGTTGGTCACTTGCTTCCTGAGGTTGATGAATTAATTTGGTAAGTTGCTTTGCAATGTTGGTAAATTGATAAAGTTTCATGGTTTTGTAATTCGACAGAATTAATCCTGTTCACGCAGCTCACTACAGAAATTGAAAAATTGAATTTTTCTCTCCTTCGTCAATTTAATTTCAGATTAAAATTCATATAGGTGATAGATCTTGGATTCTCATAACTAATGCTGTAAGTTATATGTATGCATGACCAATACTACGCTCACACTGACAAAAAATAATTTCAGATGGGAAATTTTCTATGTTAATTTTAGTGTGATGTTGCCGATGTTTAACATTGGGTCTATTTGGAACGTCCACAACATCATGCTGAAATAAACATAAAAAACTCCTCATCTAAAACTATTTTCCTTGACTGTGAGTGTAGTTTTGGCTGGACAAACATATAACTTACATCATTAGTTACGAGAGTTTGAGATCTATCCCCCTATGTAAATTTTAATTGGATATATGCCGACAAAATAGACAAAACTTAATTTTCAGATTTCTGAAGAGAGCTGCGCGGACAGTATACCCCGTCCCCTTTTAGTGTTACCTTTCTTTGATCGTAGCAATTAGAAATTACGTCAGACAGAGGGGTGATTAAAGTTCAACTCAGTCAAACCAGACAGCTATGAAAGGTAAACCACGTGACGCCGTGTGCACAAAGGATGTCGCAATAACTATGAGCAATTTTGATTGGGTAGAATTTACTATGATTGTAAAATTGTTCATTGAGGTGAGTTTGTCCTCGAAAGGACACATGATCTCTGTGAAAATTCAAATTGCAAAGAGAAAAGTAGTGTACCAAGCATGTCAAAGTATGACAGGATCACAATTCTACATTCTATTGATGTTAAATTAAAATATAATCTTGATCGATCTTTGTTCTCAGTTTAAAAGGGTATTTAAACAGGATCGCGGGAGGAGTGAACCCCCCTTTAACTTCTCCTCCCTGATTGAACATCAAACTGTGATCATTCACACAAACTTCTTACTTACAGTAATCGAAAAAAATATTATGATTTATCTAAAATTAATATTTTCATAAGTATTTCAACAGTCCGACATGCTATATTCAAATTACAATGTTCACTTATTTTCTTAAAAATATCGACCCCACCTTCATCCAAATTTTTTTTTAGTTCAAGAACAAAGTAAAATACTTATATATGTAATGGTTTTACCATATATGTATAGGTTTTTTTTCAAATTTGTATAGTGGGTATTTCCCGACTCACAGCACTTCACGTTATTGAGAGGCAATCTGAATACCGTATATCGGGTAATTTTGGCGTCAGGAAATTATGGCGAATTTGGTCCAAATCGGGTGTTGGAAATGTTGGCACTTTTAAAGTTGGCAGATTGTTTAAATATCCGCCAAAATTATAATTGTCACATTCATGTGTGTATCCATGTTTTAGCACCACCGAAATAATCATAAGATGACTAGAAACTAAACACAAACAACAAACGGTACTGTATTCATTAATATAAAAGATGCTGTTCAAACACGTTGATCATGCAGTTAATTTTCGGATTTTTTGGGGTTAATATGTTCTACTATTTACGGTCACGGCACACAAGTCCGATATCGTCCAAAGTCCAAAATATCGCACCTATTTACCCCTCAACAAACGGAACCCGTGTGAAATCTTTCCAAAGCTTACGTGATCATTATGATACCTTTTGCATTTATTGCTAATAAGATAATTGGATTTACACAGGGGTAGACGCCAATTGTTTGGACCTTAATTGTTTGTTTGGAGGTAAACAATGATACCTGTAAATATGACATGGTCAGTGTAAGCGAATATATTACGCAATTAAAGTCATAACCCGATGGAAAATGGGCAGTATCTTTTACAGAGGTGGATCTCTGGCTGAGTAAATTCTGTATTTTATGGATGGAAAATTTGGCGCTTTTAAATTTGGCGATTTTATTGCATCCGCCAACAAAGCCAAAATTTCCATCGCGCAAAAATTACCCGATATACGGTATAACTCATGGTGTAATTAGGCATTTGTTTTGAACTGACGTCAATGTAAACACGCACCTGTATGACGTAATATTTAAATGTCTCGATCGACGAAAGGTAACACTAAAGCCGGACGGGTGTAGCTTGAAATAATTCAGTATATCACATTCTCTGAACAAATAATTGGATTTAAAAATGTTGTTACATGCAGATTGACGTAGTCTTTATGTATGTCTTACATTGAACACTTGGATCATTTACTGTAAACATGGAGAGTGTGGGAGTAATTTTCAGGTATTTCACAAATTAATGGAATTTGTGAACATTTTCCCCATGCGGAAAAACCCTGTTTTATTCTTACAATGGAAGAAACTGTTCACAGCCAATTGTGCCTCATATGAAATTCATATGAAATTCATGTGAAGATTTTTACATTGATGTTATGTGAATTCAGTTTCCTGTGAAGGTCACTTAGAAAAATTCATGAGAAATTCATGTGAAGGAAATTTATATGAAATTCATGTGAAATATTTTTCACATGAATCTCATGTGAAATTTACATGAATTTTAGGCCATGTAAAATAAAATCTATGTTTCTCAGACACCGCCGCGCGCTATAATTCGCCGCCGACGAGACGTTTTTATTGCAACTTCAGAAAAAAATATACGCCGTGTCTCATCCTCGATTGTCGATTAAAAACGAAATATCCATTTATTTCATTGAACATGTTTATTGTCCTTTAAAATCGTCAAAACTGTACCAGATGAATAAATACTTTTAAAAGCCCGTATAAATCACGGCGCGTTCCGTATTTACGTTACGGGTAAATAATTATCCACGCGTCGTTTAAAGGGAATTGTATAGGATATACTGACAACGTGCCGCGGACACTTGGACGGGTGGCTATTCGCGTGTTTAATACATCGAGTATTACACGTATAGTTTTTCTTTATTGATCTCCACAGCATATGTAAATACCTATGCCGAACAATAGCAAGTGTCCATTGTAATACTTCCGAATCTATTAATAATGACATTCACGTTGTAAAAAGTATAAGCAAGGACCGCCGACGAACGCAAGAGAAAGTCAAACGTACTTAAATCCTTAAATCTGTGAATAAAAGAATGTATATTGTACCCGGGCCATGTACATTATTTTATCAGACGATGGTTAATGCTGAACACTTCATTCGATTTCTAAAGATTCTGCTTCATCCAGACTTGACTTCCGAAGATATACGCTATCGGCCAAATTTTTATTCACCATATGAACGGATCCATCTGAGGAAGTGAGGGGTCGTATCTAATTTGAACTGGGTTTAAACAAGATGTGAGCAAATTCTATAACAGCCGTCGAGTCTCTTACGCAATTCTACTAAATATACTCACGGCAATCAAAACATGTCATACTTCGTATATCAAATTTTGAATCGATTAGCTTCTTCCATTCAGACAGATGAGCTACGACTCCCCGTTCTCAGAAGGAATATGTTATTTTACTTTTAAAAAATCAACTCATTTACAGGAGAAAGCCATAAATTTTAATGTACCATTATTTTGACTGACGGTTCAAAGACAATTTTCTATGAAGAAAAACGGGGGGGGGGGGGGGGGGGGGGGGGGGGGGGGGGGGGGAGTGGGCAGCATAAGATGTTTTGCCTTACACGAATAATGAGGGGGGGGGGGGCAGGACAGACGACTTCTTTGCCTTGCATGAATAATAAGAGCACTCTTGATGAAAATAAAAACCCTACCTACCTTGCCACTTTTTTAGACCCAATTATCTGAGAAACATAGAATTTATTTTACATGGCCTTACATGAACTTTCATGTGAAAACATGATGCTCATTTCATATGAATTTCATGTGAGGCACAATTGGCTGTGTATATCGCAAATATTTCCCCAAGCATAACTTCTTGATGTTATAATCGCGAAATTTTCACCCATGTCTACAGTAAATCTCTTTAATCATTACAAATGAGTATGCGCTATCTCATGTATGTAAACATGGTTTAGCAGACACGTTAATCTATATAAAGTAAAATTCCTTCAGTCCCTTGAGTCTACATTCAATTCAGGTTTTCCTGTACTTCCTTATACAGTCCAAGAGAATACTGGAAACAGTAATATTACTAAAAACAATAATATAACTTAAATTGGAGTTATCTTTCTTGGAAATCTATCTCTTTTATATATTACTGGAAGCAATAATACTATGTAGATAGTCAGTTCGCTCCTATACCAGTGGATTCGGGGAGAAATGAGGGTGATTAGGTGTTGTATCTTATTAAAATGTACACTGAAAAATTATTCAAAACATCAGGAAAATTTTTTCCTTAACATATTTGAGAAAAATATGATATCAGAAAGAAGAAAAAGTGAAAAATAGGTTCCAAATGGACATAATTTTCACTTTTCAGTAAAATAAAATGTTCATATATAATTGATTTGTTGTTGAATGAAAGAATTGTATGATAGAAACTGTGCTTGTAGCTTTAAAACTTTGCTTTATCTATATTACAGAAATATGTAATATAGAGTGACAACATTACTGTTTTCAATAACATCAGGGATTATTGTTAGCAGTAATATTATTGTTTTAAGTAATATTACTGTTTTCAGTATTCTCCTGGACTGTTATAATACTTCATTCATCTATTTTTAGAAAGAATTAATATTCAGTAAATGCCACCTACTTCCAAAAACGAAGCAGTAGGTCTGATTCTGTGTGAAAGTCCCATTCGAGTCAGGATGAGTCCCGCTCAAATAGCATGATCCGTCGTTATAACAATAGTCGAAAGCTTGGCACGGGAAAAGTTCCTCCGTCAGGCACGCTGCTGCACAGTCATCAATAGCAAGTCCATTACCTGAAGGTACCGCACCACTGGAAAATTTAGCCTGGCTCTGGTACATAGAAAAGTGTTGAAGAATTTTTCCTGAAAGGTTCATTTTACTAGGATAAGTGAAGAGAAAGTGCAAAGAAATGCAAGATTTCTTAATATGATTTTTCTATTGCCTTTTTAGTCATTTTCTATCGCCCCTCTAGCCAATATATATAAGCCTATTAAACCAACCTACATGACCAAAACTTAAAAAGTTCTGTCCAATTTGATGAGCATTTATAAATTAACATACAAAAATGAATATCATGCATTAATTATCATGATGCTGGGAAAAATATCAATGGTATATTGTATCACTTTTAAAAAATTCAGTGATACCCAAATACACATATACATGTATATGTACATGTATTTATGAATTGAGCATCTTCAATAGACCATTTTCCGATCTTGTTAGAAAGCACAAAATGCCCAAGTCAACATCTTTTGGCATTGTTTTACATTATGAAATCACTGTTAAATGATGCAATTCCATTGAGACTTAACAATGAAAAAGTGCGCCAAAATTGCCAACCTCGGACATTTTTCATCATTTTGTCAGCCATTATGAATTTCGGCACATGGCCTATTACAAAGAAGTTTTAGTTTTACGATCAAATAATGCATAAATTACTTACCACCTTGGATTTCCTTTGGTAAAGGTTGTGTATCCTTTATTGAAGATGCTGTATATACCTTGATCTTAAAAAAAAAATATTATTTCATGCATTTGTCAATATCTCCATTATTTGTCCATGATTCAATCTCTTTCCTCTATTCATAAATATTGCTGAGTAAAATAAAATTAACTCTACTTCACAAAATATCTATAGAATGCTAAAAGGTGAAGGTTTGGTAAACTGGAAAGCTGGCCCTATATCTCAGGTGGTTCAGATTTCATTTATATTCAATATCAAAGATGTCAAATATATGGCTGTTTGAAATACAACATAAACATTTCAAAATTAAAGCATTGCACTAAAATATGCAGCAACAAAAATACCCAAAAGTTGTAAAATGATGAAAAATGTCAAGAAAGAAGTCAAATTTTGGTACAAATCAATGAAAAGAAGTAGGGCGCAGAACACCAACCAAAATAATTAATACACTAAAAGATAGCTATGCAATTTATCTTTCAATCTATACAAAATTTATTTTGGTTGAGGGTTCGCGCCCATGTTAATTGGAAAGAATTTTGCCTAGGATTCCGTGGGGTATGGTGAGACTACCCCTTATATCTTCACACATATTCTAATGAAATATTAGAGATAGAAAATCATAATTTTCATATACATGTAGATATTTAACACGAAAAAAATACAGGGCCAATTTTAGGGACAAGTGAACCTTATCCTTTCATTTTGGTTTAAAATAAGAACCACAATTCATCTTTAAGATAATTAATCAAGTGATTTTTCTCACTTTTGGGGGAAGGGGTCGACAGAGCCAATAAGTGGGGATAAATATACGTGCGAACTAGGCAAAAGGGGAATTTCTGAATAAGTCAAAAACTGTATTAGATACCTTCAATATAATTGGAATGACTTTAGTAAGAACAGGTACATTAAAGGGTCCATATTCTACTATTTGATTCTGATGTAGAACTTCATACATTCTATTTTTAAACAATTTTTGGCCAAAGAAAAAATTAGTCACATGGGGGGAAAATCCTTTGAAAGGAAGGGAAAAAATATACTCAAGAGAGGGGGAATTGGGCTGAATATTGCCAAATTTATTGGGGAAAAAAACCCGCTGCATAAAAGTTTTCTAAACTGTGAAGTATTACTTACCGTATTATTTTGTGTGGGTAACTTCACCTGAAGTTTACCAAGATAAATAGCATTTTTCAGATTTGTGTATGCTTTAGCAAGAGATGGACTGGGTAAAGCTGATCCATTTACTGTTCCTGAAAATCAGGTAAATGAATAATTATAATTTATTTAGTGCATCACATAGTCAATCTTTGGGTTTCCATTAATTATGCACGAGAAGCAATAATGCCAAGCCGTCATTGGGAACTACTCATTTTGTTCAACAGAGTTACCTCCCTCTCATATAACAAGTCAACAATGTACGCTACATGTATGTACGTGGGGAGGGTGTATTTATTTGTACTGCATCGGATGGTGCGTATTTCCAACTGTCTGTAACATGCCACCACAATAGAACATCACCTCAGCCACAGCTGCCAAGGGGTCACTCGACCATTTTAATTCCCCCGAGCCAGAGAACAGGTGGGTGCTTTCAAAAGCAGCAGAATGAGAGCAAGTAGTACCCGCACAAACAGGCATTCATAAATGAAAGACATACATACAAATGTACCATGTTGTAACTATAATTCATTTTAATTTCAGAACTCAAAGGGACCCTTCTTTGTGTTGGTATCAAAAGACAAGATAAGGGTGTCTTTGTTAATGAAAAGGCCTTCTCACATAAAGAAATTACAATATTAGAGACCTAATTTTGATGAGTAATCCATGTATATTAGAGACCTAATTTTGATGAGTAATACATGTATATAAAGTTATAAATTGAACAGTTTGCAATTGAATGGAAAAGGTTAAAGAAATATTAAAATAGCCTAAAAGATATTTAATAATTCTGAACTTATTACTATGGTGCATGTGTAGTTTTGGCTGACGAGAGATATACTTTCCCAGAAACCATATCACACAGATTAAATAAAATATTGTTTGTGAGCATTTATAATGCTTATTAATAGGTTACTTACTAGAATAGTGGTCACAGTCAGTCTGGTTGAACAATTTATCGCCATCTTGTATGTGTAGTTTACTGAGATGGCAATTCTGAGTGCTAGGACAGTAATCGAAGCTATTACACGCAAACTGAGTCTGTCCCAGGCAAGCTTCGGCACATTCCGTGGGGGACGATAAAGTCACGTAGGTGGCATCCGTGTCATGTGGGGTAACCTTACCTGGGATTTTGGTGAAATCAACTGTGAAGAGAAACATAGGTAATCATAGATTACGAAGCTCACCTCGTGACAGCAAAATTCAATTCAAACTTATTTCTTAGTACATGTATATTGGCTTTTAAAGGCAAAACCACTCAAGCAGAAAAAGTAGGTCAAGGTCATTTTATGAAAGTTTGATCAAAGATACATCCAATATGCAAGTTTGGTACATGTAGCAGTTATACTTTGCTCAATATTGGCTTTATAGAGCAAAATCACTCAAGCGGAAAAAGTAGGTCAAGGTCATTTTATGAAAGATTGATCAAAGATACATCCAATATGCAAGTTTGGTACATGTATCACTTATACTTTGCTCAATATTGGCTTTTAAAGGCAAAATCACTCAAGCGGAAAAAGTAGGTCGAGGTCATTTTATGAAAGTTTGATCAAAGATACATCCAATATGCAAGTTTGGAACATCTAGCACTTATACTTTGCTCAATATTGGCTTTAAAAGGCAAAATCACTCAAGCGGAAAAAGTAGGTCAAGGTCATTTTATGAAAGTTTGATCAAAGATACATCCAATATGCAAGTTTGGTACATGTAGCACTTATACTTTGCTCAATATTGGCTTTTAAAAGCGAAATCACTGAAGTGGAAAAAGTAGGTCAGATGCTGCATCCAATGCATGGGTCCATCTCGGCATCCAAAGATGAATCACTTGTGCAAGTTTGGTTACTGTAGCATCAGTACTTTGTCAGATACTGAGCTACCCCAAACTTCTTAACCAAGTCACTCAAGCGGAAAATGTAGGTCAGATGCTGCATACGATGCATGGGTTCACCTCAGCATCCAAAGATGAATCGTTTGTGCAAGTTTGGTTACTGTAGCATTAGTACTTTGTCAGAAACTGAGCTACCCCAAACTTCTTCACCAAGTCACTCAAGCGGAAAATGTAGGTCAGATGCTGCATACGATGCATGGGTTCACCTCAGCATCCAAAGATGAATCACTTGTGCCAGTTTGGTAACTGTAGCATTAGTACTTTGTCAGATACTGAGCTACCCCAAACTTCTTAACCGAGTCACTCAAGCGGAAAATGTAGGTCAGATGCTGAATACGATGCATGGGTTCACCTCAGCATCCAAAGATGAATCACTTGTGCCAGTTTGGTTACTGTAGCATTAGTACTTTGTCAGATACTGGGCTACCCCAAACTTCTTAACCAAGTCACTCAAGCGGAAAATGTAGGTCAGATGCTGCATACGATGCATGGGTTCACCTCAGCATCCAAAGATGAATCACTTGTGCCAGTTTGGTTACTGTAGCATTAGTACTTTGTCAGATACTGAGCTAAACAAACTTCTTAACCAAGTCACTCAAGCGGAAAATGTAGGTCAGATGCTGCATCCGATGCATGGGTTCACCTCTGCATCCAAAGATGAATCACTTGTGCCAGTTTGGTTACTGTAGCATCAGTACTTTGTCAGATACTGAGCTACTCCAAACTTCTTAACCAAGTCACTCAAGCGGAAAATGTAGGTCAGATGCTGCATACGATGCATGGGTTCACCTCAGCATCCAAAGATGAATCACTTGTGCCAGTTTGGTTACTGTAGCATTAGTACTTTGTCAGATACTGGGCTACCCCAAACTTCTTAACCAAGTCACTCAAGCGGAAAATGTAGGTCAGATGCTGCATCTGATGCATGGGTTCACCTCAGCATCCAAAGATAAATCACTTGTGCAACTTTGGTTACTGTAGCATCATTACTTTGTCAGATACTGAGCTACCCCAAACTTCTTAACCGGACGCGGACGCGGACGCGGACGCGTGGGGGTATAGCATAAGCTCACTCAACTTCGTCGAGGTGAGCTAAAAATTTGATGAATAAAATCCATAATCTAAATATTTTTATACATTAATATCTATTTGAAATTTAAATATTAAATACATTGTACATGTACTATATACACAAATCATTTTATTTTGGGTATTTCCACTTACAGCATTTCCGATGACATATTGCAAAGTTTTCTTTTGATTCAATCTCTAAAATTGGCAATATAAATTTAGATGCATTGTAAATACATGTACCAATCTAATGTGTTGTGACCTCACATAAAGTTATGACACATCTTTAAAATAAGTCCGGAACAATATTTCTCAAAGGGTTACAAATTTTTGGCCTGAGCGAGATTTATGTAGTCTAATGCATTATACAGTGTATCTATTGTAAGCTCCTCCCCAAAACATTCTTTGTGGAGACATTTACATGCCAAATGTTATTACATTAAGGTTAAAGATTTTGAAAATTGATCAAATTCAAAAATAACAATTTCAATAATACCTTATGAACATTATTGTATGATGTTGATCATCAATGGGGACAGTATTGACAACTTGACATAATGTAAACAGTCTTTCATTCACGCCGTCTTATTTTCGCAAACATGAGTGATGCAACTTTTTTGCAACATCGTATGTATGTACCTTACTACACATGTGTTAGGGCATATTTGCAGGATTTTATATTTGCGTATCGAAGGACCTCACAAATATCGTGAAAATAAAATGCTTGCGAATAAAAGACGGTTTAAAGTAATAAATGTACATACAAAGGGCAGCTGGTTTCTCCAGCAGCGTGCAGGTTAAGTACACGTTATCACTGTCGTAATTTACAGCCGTCTCCGTAAATCTAAGGATTGTAGCTCCTGATACAGCTGACATCATCTCCTGGGCTTCTATAGTAAAAACCTTACTCAGCTCATCTAGGAAAGGGTGGAAAGGTCCTATAATATACAGATATAAATATTATCACTGTCATAGTTTATAGCCGTCTCCGTAAATCTAAGGATTGTAGCTCCCGATACAGCCGACATCATCTCCTGGGCTTCTATAGTAAATACCTTACTCAGCTCATCTAGGAAAGGGTGGAAAGGTCCTATAATATACAAATAGACAGATATAAATATTATCACTGTCATAGTTTATAGCCGTCTCCGTAAATCTAAGGATTGTAGCTCCCGACACAGCCGACATCATCTCCTGGGCCTCTATAGTAAATACCTTACTCAGCTCATCTAGGAAAGGGTGGAAAGGTCCTGTAATATATACAGACATATGTAAATTCCTGAACTTGAAATTAACAAGTACATGTACTAGATTGACGAATGATGGAAGTTTCCTACTGGCATTAGTCAAAGTCTGTTAAATCTGCATGCCTACAATGTTCCAATCAGAATAAAAATCACACCTGAACTTGATCTGTTGCTTCTGAATACATGTACTCACGTACCAAATTTCTGCTACATGTACTGTAAATGTGGAGATTTTCACATAGGCGTAATTTTCACGCTTTTTAGAGGTTCTATTAATCATTATTGTGAACATAGCCCCATGTGAAAATTACAACCAGTCTAACAGACAAGAGAATACATCCGATTTTGCCCAAATTACCCCCACGCGTACCATTGTAATGGTCATTTGGCGAAAATAACCACTTTTACGGTACATCATAGAATGTTCACGTCAGATAGCTGGATAATTTATTTCTCGTAAACCAATATTACAGAGGCACAGAGAAGTAATGAATAAAAGGTACATACAATGGTGAACGAGTGGATAAGTTATACATGAGAACAATTTGTATACCAGAAATGCACATATGAAAATTCTATTATAAGGGAAAGAAAAGACATTACATAGAGAATAAGTGTCTTAATTTGTGTTTTGTTACGGGTATGCAACACACAGCAAGTGCATTTATCGTACATGTAATGCGTGTTAGAGCATTTCATGCAATAAATGCACTTGCTGTGTGTTGCATACCCATAACAAAACACAAATTATGACATTTATTCTATATATATGCACTACAGTTGTCTGTTTTGTTCTTGTTTTCTGAAATCGCGTTTTTCTAAGTAACAAGGTGACCTTAATTTCATGTCACTGTGGGTAAAGTTTGCAGGTTGGAACAGCCGTCGCGGCATGTTTCTTTAGATCTTATGCATTGTGACGTCATGAGCTTTTTCATGCAAATACAAGCACGTTCCTTACAATAGCTTCATCTCAGGGAATTACATTGGTTGTGCATATATTATGAAATGGACTGAAACAAAACAACATAAATTATGTGACAATATTGGGCTAGGAAAGTAATTTAAAGTGATGTTGATTTTATATGAGAAGCAAACTGCTTAGTAACACATACATGTACCTCATAGAATGTTCAAGTCAGAAAGAAAGAAAAAACATAACATTATTATGAAATAGAAAGTTGAAAAGACGAAAGACAAAAATTCTACGATAATAATTACCAGGAAAAGTAATTTGGAAGTGATGTTGATCTTTGTATGAGAAACAAACTTTTGTATCAAACAAGGAGAGATCAGGATCGGCTGCCTCAAAGTCATACAAGTTATAGGTCAAGTACAGAGATTTCTGAAAAGAAGAAAATAACATAAGTTAAGTCTGATCCTTATATGCATCATATAAAGAAATTTACATGTAAAAATTTATTTAACCAGGAAGAATTTACATATAAATCATTCAATTAGATATATAGATTTTTCAATACAAATTTACAATGTACCAATATTTTAAGAACTAAATTGTTAACGTATAATTTATTCAAGTGCTAAACAGATTCTTTCTTCTGAAAAATACCAAAATTAAGAAATTAATTTGTATTGAATTTGAATGATTTTAGAAATTAACTTTTTATAATGAAATGCAGAGAAGAATTTTCAACATAAATGTACCAGTATTCAGAAACTTGATTCCTTAAAAGATTACGTACATTCATATACATGTATACATACCTCTACAATAATTATATCCAGTTTGACGGGCTGATCCTTGGACGACATTCCACTGTTTATTCCACTTCCTGACCAGGAGTTCTATAATTAGAACATAGTCGGTGAGTAACACTATAGGTTCTAGTGGATTACATTTTGCTGAAAACCCCATTACTCTTAACGGGGAAAATTTTGTGTGGGGGTAATTGTAGCGCTTATAAAAGCGGTATAAAAGAATGAAGGGAATGCTCCCACTTTCACCAAAGTCACCCCCACGCAAAATGCAATGGTCATTTCCCAAAAATTTCCCCCAGCCAAAATAATCACGTTTTATCTTTTTGTTATTTCCTACACCATAATGGAGGGGAGTTTATACTAGAATGTTAGATATTGATAATCAAAATAGCTATGGTTAAATTTGTATGAAAAATCTAAGACTGAGTCAACATTATCACATCAGAGAAAACTTACGATGAGAAAGAAGAACTGTAGCACTGCTGTATAAGTCCCTGGGAAGCCTGGCATTGTGTACTGCTGTACAACAGATTCATATACATTACACTCCATCCCTCTCACATTCCTCTAAAATAAAACAATAACATTTTCTGTGTATGTATAATTCATGTATAATGTACCAGAAAGATTGACATTATACATAGTTACAATGTATATGAACAGATAAAGAAATACCTCTGTCTTTCCACGATTAGACAATTTACAATCACTGAACAATTAAATTTACATATTTACATACCACTTCATAGTTCAATAGCCCACAGAAGTTCATTTAATACCCAATATGTTTAATTACGGATAAGTTTTACAATGAAGCAATGTATAGTAATGTCACAGAAAATACATATTTCATAATGTTTGGTTGTCTGTACTTTTTCAAGGGGAGGGTGTTGTCATTCCTACCTGGCCTATGAACCTGACATTCTTTGACACATGGAAGTACTCTAGTGGGTTTTTCATCAGTAGTATATAGGCTTTGTTCTGGACCATGGCCTGCGCGTCTAACTCCGAGTCGTATGATCCAGGGTGTATGGGGGAGATGGTACAGTTCTGATATAGTTTATCTATCACATACTGAATACCTGAAAAGGTACAGGAAAAAATACGTAGGAAGCTTCTGTATTTCACCAACCGAGTGATTATGACCATCATTTGCATTAGTTTTCATATGAAAGGAAACATTTATTAGAAGAAAATAGGAATGCTTGTGTCGCCTGCGAAGCGGCTTATTCTAGGAGGTGGATCACATGGTTCAAAATTACTGATATCACTATAAAAGTCTAATGAAATTCATATGTGAAATATCAGACCTCTTACTTACCAACTGAAAGACATGGTCAATCTCAAATTTTCAGAAAATAGTGTCAATCAACTAGGTCAAGGTCACTGCGTAAATATTTTGGTAACAAAACAAAGGTCACATCATATGAAATATATGCGTGAAATATTAAAGCCCTATCACTTAGCAATCAAAAGATATACGCAATTCTAAGAAAAAAGGTCAAATATCTAGGTCAAGGTCACTAGATCAAAATTTATGGTATGTTTAGAAAGGTCTTGTCACAAAGAATACACATGTGAAATATCAAAGCCCCATCACTAACCTATCAAAAGATATAGCGAATCCCAACTTTTTTGAAAAGTAGGTAAAATATCTATGTCAAGGTCACAAGGTCAAAAATTATTGTATGTGCAGAAAGGTCTTGTTACAAGGAATACACAAGTGAAATTTCAAAGCCCTATCACTTACCAATCAAAAGATATACAATATTAATTTTTTTTAAAGTAGGTCAAATATGTAGGTCAAGGTCAGTAGGTCAAAAATTATGGTATGTGTAGAAAGGTCTTGTAACAACCAATACACAAGTGAAATTTCAAAGTCATATCACTAACCATTCAAAAGATAATGCAAATTTTAACTTTTTTGAAAAGTAGGTCAAATATCTAGGTCAAGGTCACAAGGTCAAAAATTATGGTATGTGTACAAAGGTCTTGTCACAAGGAAAACATGTGTGAAATATCAAAGCCCTATCCCTTACCAATCAAAAGATATAAGCATTCTTATTTTTTTCGAAAAGTAGGTCAAATATGTAGGTCAAGGTCACTAGGTCAAAAATTTTGGTATGTGTAGAAAGGTCTTGTCACAAGGAATACACATGTGAAATATCAAAGCCCTATCACTTACCATTCAAAAGTTATGGGCTGTGACACCCAAAGTGTGACAGACAGACAGACGGACTGACTGACGGACGGACGGACGGACGGACGGACAGACAGACTGACGGACAGATGGACAACGGACAAAGTGATCCCTAAGTGTCGCTATGCTTCGCAGGCGACACAAAAAATGAAACCAAAATGAAATTTTATATGTTTTCACTGAGAAAAGGAAGGATTTTTTGATAAGAAAAAAATTGTATCATTTGGTGTAAGTGATATAGGCTTAGCATAGTTTCACATACATGTACTTGTGGAATGTTGACTTTGAAAGATTAATACATTCATTTTATCCTATATGAGTACATTTAAACTCAGTCATTTACTTCAACGTATGCCTACTGTCCGCGCGGCTCACTTCCGAAACTGAATAAACGCGATTTTGACTACTTTATAATGCACAAATTTGAATAAACTTGATATCATTCAATAGATCTCGCTTAGTCGTAAATTCTAGTATATGTTATATGATAGTGAGAACACCCAATCAAACTATATAGACAAAACAAGTTTTAGATGGGCCATTTCCCATGCTAATTTTTCCCGTGACGTCGTGACACTCTCCATACGCTCAATGTTAAACTCGGCGACGTCACGCTAAAATTCAACATTGAAAACCCCCTATCTAAAACTTATTTTGTCCGTATAGTATGACTGCATAAACCCTCGACCATGTAACATATACCAAAATTTACACTAAGTGAGATCTATTCAATGATATAGATTTTATTTTAATTGTTGCATGGCAAAGTTATCAAAATCTCGTTTATCAAGTTTTCGAAGTGAGCCGCGCGGACAGTAATTAGCAATATTGGCATCAATTAATCTTGGAAACAATGTATCTCTATCATAGTTTCAGTATTACTGATTCAAATCATGTACATCATGTACATGTAAATATTCCTCAGGCCTTAAAAGCCTTTTCTGGCTTTTAATGAAAATAGAAGTACACGTACCCGTGTTGAAATCATGGATAACAGTCATAGGATTGGTAGAATAATATGGTGCCTCTGATTTTGTGCTTCGATAATCGTAGCGTGTCAGTCTGTATGAGCTGTCATACCATACCTAGGAAATACATGTATATAACAGAATATTTTAAAGTTGTTCCACTCCTTTTCAGATAAACCTCTTGAAGCTATTGAATATTTTCCTGCTTTATCAGTGTGGGAATGAGTACATGTTACCCTTATTTCTAACAGCTTCAGGGGTACAGGTAAACCTCAATATCACAAAGATAACTTTAAGGTGAGGAGGTGAATTCTATTGACTTACATACTATGGAGGTGAATTCTATGGACTGACTTACTATGGAGGTGAATTCTATGGACTTACTTACTATGGAGGTGACTTACTATGGAGGTGAATTCTATGGACTTACATACTTTGGAGGTGAATTCTATGGACTTACTTACTATGGAGGTGACTTACTATGGAGGTGAATTCTATGGACTTACATACTATGGAGGTGAATTTTATTGACTTACATACTATGGAGGTGAATTCTATGGACTTACATACTATGGAGGTGAATTCTATTGACTTACATACTATGGAGGTGAATTCTTTGGACTTACTTACTATGGAGGTGATTTCTATGGACTTACTTACTATGATGGTGAATTCGGAAGTCCACAAGCCGATATCCTTATGCACACCCAAGGACAATTTGTATATAGGGAGTTGGAATGTAAGATCCATGTACATAACAGGGAAAACAGCACAGATAGAACAGGAAATGGACAGATACAGTACGGATATATTAGGGCTTAGTGAAGTAAGGTGGCCCAAGAATGGGAAAATCACACTGCAAAGTGGGAGAGCAATGTTGTACTCCGGTAGAGAGGATGGGTTACATAAGGAAGGAGTCGGAATAATACTATCAAATAAGGCCAAAAAGTCTCTGATGGAATGGAAGCCTATAGACGAGAGGCTGATGTATGCGAGATTTTTCACAACATCTTTGAAGATAAGCATCGTCGTTGTGTATTCACCAACGAATGAGAGTGCAGAAGAGGTGAAGGAAGCATTTCTTGAGCAATTACAAAGTGTTATAAACAACATTCCAAAACATGATGTGCTGCTCATAATAGGAGATTTCAATGCAAAGGTCGGCAGAAATAACGAAGGTCATGAAAGTGCTATGGGGAAGCATGGTATAGGTGAGAGAAATGACAATGGAGAACGACTGCTGGACATGTTTGAGATCAGTAACTTAGTGATAACTGGAACAATATTTCCTCATAAACAGAGGCATAAGATTTCATGGATATCACCAGATGGAAAGACTGAAAATCAGGTAGACCATGTGATCGTTTCTAAACAACACAGAACATTGATCTTAGACACAAGAGCAATGAGAGGAGCCAATGCAAGTAGTGACCATGAACTTATACGTAGTAAGGTCAGAATAAAACTCAAGAAACATAAATAGAACAAAGAGACAAATAGAAAGAAGTTTGACATCTCCAAACTACAACAACCAGAGAAAAGAAGAGCATTCTCCATAGAACTCAAAAACAGTTCCAAGTATTAGATGAACTGGATAGTGTGGAAGACATATGGGACAGTATGCAAGATACTCGAAGTTAAGGAGAAAGGACAGAAACCATGGATAAGTAGGAATTCATGGAAATTAGTAGAGGAAAGGAAACATCTTAAACAACAAATCATAAACAGCAGATCAGAGCGGGTGAAAAGAAAGCTGAAAAGTAAATACAGCGAAAAGGACAAAGAGATCAAGTGCAGTGTGAGAAATGACAGGAGAAAGTGGACAGATGATCTGATGAATGAGGCAGAGAGAGCAGCCAGCAATGGACATATGAGAACAGTATATGAAGTGACCAGAGTGTTATGTAAAGAGAGGAGAAGTACAGGAAATGTAGTGAAAGATAAAGATGGCAGAGTCCTGAGTAGCCAAGAGGAAAGAAAGAAAAGATGGAAAGAACACTTCGAGGAGGTACTCAATCGCCCACAACCCTCACACCCTCTTGAAATTGATGACGAAGGAGACACAGTTGAAGAGATTGACATCGAGCCAAAACAGAAAGATGAAATTATTAAGGCAAAGAAGAAACTAAAGAATGGAAAAAGTGGAGGAATAGATGGAATAACAGCAGAGATTATGAACATGATGAAAGCGGATATGGAGACAACAATAAAATACCTAGAAAAATTGTTTACAGCAATATGGAACAAAGAGGTAATTCCTCCAGAATGGAATAAAGGTCTCATTGTGAAGATTCCAAAGAAAGGTGACAGATCTGTATGTGACAATAACAGAAGCATAACACTTCTATCGGTGCCAAGCAAAATACAGAGAATCCAGGAGGGGGTCAAAACAGCTGCGAGAAGAGCAAGCAGGCTTCAGGAAAGGAAGAAGTACTACAGAACAACTATTTACACTCAGAAATATCATAGAACAGTGCACAGAGTGGAATGCAACATTGTATGTGAACTATGTTGACTCCGAAAAGGCGTTTGATTCCATCCACAGAGACAGCCTTTAGTCTATCATGAAGTATTATGGGATCCCAGACAAGCTTATAGAATGGTAAAACTTCTGTATGATACATTTGATTGTGCAGTGCTAGAAGATTGAGAAGAATCTGAGTGGTTACGGGTAACAACTGGAGTGAAACAAGGATGTACAATGTCAGGATTCCTTTCTCTGTTGGTAATAGACTTCTTAATGAAAAGAACTACAGAAAGAGAACCGACAGGAATAAGATGGAACTTCACGACCAAATTAGAAGACCTTGACTTTGTGGATGACCTTGCTTTGTTGTCTTCTAAATTCCAAGACATACAACAGAAGACACAATCTCTACATGAAAACGCAAGTGGAGTTGGCCTGAAGATAAACATCAGCAAAACTAAAGTGATGAGGCTCAACTCTAATATAAAGGAGCAAGTTAAGATTGAGGGAAAGAAGATCGAGGATGTAGAAACATTCACATACATGTATCTAGGAGGAGCGGTAACATCAAAGGGAGGATGTGATGAAGATATCTCAAATAGATTATGTAAAGCAAAGACCCAATTCAGAAGACTTCGGAAGATCTGGAGCTCATCATGTTTTTCCATACAAACCAAAATTGAATTATTCAATAGCCTGGTCATGTCAGTTCTTACATATGGTAGTGAAACATGGAAAACAATAGAGAGAGACAAGAAGAAGCTTGATACATTCCAGAATAGATGTTTGAGACAACTCTTGTGAGTGAGATGGCCAGATAAGATCTCAAATGAAGAACTACATTGCAGGACAAGAACAACAAATGTTAGCGAAACAGTGAAACATAGAAAATGGAAATGGATAGGCCATGTGCTAAGGATGGAAGACACCAGGATCTGCACCACAGCATTGACATGGCAACCTGAGGGAAAAAGAAAGGTTGGAAGGCCGAAAACAACATGGAGGAGGACTACTGAGAAGGAAAGATCAGAGCTAGGATGGAACAGCTGGGTGTCTGCAAGGGCAGTGGCAAGAGACAGAGGCAAGTGGAAACAGTGTATCGGGGCCTTATGTGCCAGTGGGCACGAAGAGGATAGGTGAGGTGAAGTGAGGTACTTACTATGGAGGTGACTTACTATGGAGGTGAATTCTATGGACTTGCATACTATGGAGGTGAATTCTATGGACTTACTTACTATGGAGGTGAATTCTATGGACTTACATACAATGGAGGTGAATCCTATGGACTTTAATACATACTGTCGAGGTGATTCCTATGGACTTACTTACTATGGAGGTGAATTCTATGGACTTACATATTTGGAGGTGAATTCTATGGACTTACATACTATGGAGGTGAATCCTATGGACTTACATACTATGGAGGTGAATTCTATGGACTTACTTACCATGGAGGTGATTTCTATGGACTTACTTACTATGATGGTGAATTCTACGGACTTACTTAATACAATGTACTGTTTTAAACCTTGATTTAATATGCACAGACACCAGACATCACATCATTTGGCAAAATTTATAATAGTGATGTCATATTTGATCGCACTGACTTTATGTGTTGTCATGTTTTCTATTGTGTCGTCACAATATCGCCAAATTTTGTGATGTCTGGTGTCAGACCGCCCTATGAATCTACTGGAAAATCAGCTATTGAGACGATAAAAATAAGTTATCTGTCACAGAATAGTTTTTCAAGAAACAATATTGATGATGAGGTCTATTTATTCATACCTTAGAATCAAATATTGAAGTCTGGCTTGGAATTACAACTTCTTGGTAATATGAAAATTGCTGCCCAAATCCAGGCATTTTCACTGGAACAATCCATCCTGTATGATAACAAATGCAAAGAATTTTATCTACTCATATATAAAACAGAGTTACAGCTCGTTTGAGATGGTATCTAACGTAGACTCATTGTGACATCATCAAATTGTGTGGAAGCAATCCTTAAACTCTAGGAAATTGACTTTAACATACCAGTTTCAGAACGTCACAATGGTTTAACGTCAAACTGCCCCAAATGGCAAAATAACTCTGTATTCTGCAAAGACTCAATACCATATCAAAACTTCAAATTCAAAAAAGTTCCTGGTTACTTACTGTATTTGTCCCTTTTGGAAATGTATACAGTATGTGAATGAGCAATTAAAAACTCCATCACATTTCAACAGTTTTGCTTTTCCACAAAACTGAATTATTCATTGCCACCTTATGTACACATGCCAAATAACCAGTTTGCATAATATGAAATACAAATGGACTGACAGACAGACAGACCAAAAGGAAAACTAAAAGACCAAAGTCTCCTTTGGCTTTGTTGGTATGAGACTAATAATCAGATGAAGTAGAATGACATTTTAAAACTTTAAGAATGGTGTGAAAGACATGTATCTGTGGTTCATTTCCTTCATTATGTCATAGACATGAATAAACAAAATAAGTAATGACATGTACATGTATGGTATATACATGTATTATCATATAGATATTGTACAAATTTTGTGTAAATAACTTACCAAATGAAATAAAAGTATCAACTGCAACATAATTCCCAATCTGTAAAACAGATATACATGTATGAGAAGACTATGACCACAACATGGAAATTGATGGTAAAAGGGGGTCATCTAATTCTGAAGTCATATAATGTATTTATAGAAATTCTAATGTATAGGAAAATAAATGGAATCCCAAATAAAATGTACAATTACATATGCACTTTCAGTAAAATTTTCCAATGAACCACATCACTTGTCAGAGTCGATCAAACTATATATACTACATGTAAATACATGTCTCAAAACCTATTTTTCTTTTCTTTTTTTTTTTTTTGTTTTAAAAACACCACAGACATTTACATAACATAGACAAGGACATTTTTTTGTATTAACACAGAACATACTCAAGACTTAGTATATGTCGGCCGACCCATGGTCCTAGTGAGGCTCGAAATAGCAACTTTACAGTCACTAGCCCGACCCCATTACCACTAGACCACGGTGCCGACAAAAAAAATCCCTATTTTTCAAAAGTATCACTCATTAGTGTACTTTATTATAAATCTACATATACTAACCGGATTATTATCTATGTATACAGTAACAGAGAAGTTGTTGGCATACACTGATCTTTGTAATGCTGCATAGGCATTCGTTATGGTCAGTTGTCCACTTCCATCAACATTTCCTAAAAGATCATGGAAAATTGTCATTAAGTGCTAAATTTTAAGATAATCATGACAAGTATAATTCTCATTCTGATTACATGTACCCATAGAAAATGCATGAAATTCAATTTATTTATGCATTTCATATTCATGTACATGTATATTCACTACAGCTTTCCTAACAGATAAACAATGATATTGTGACAAATAATTGACATCCTTTGGCCATGCCCGTAGAGGCTTAAAGTTTTTGTAATTTTGTTGAGTACTGGAAAAAAATTTTTTTTTTCTTTTTGTGTTTGTTTTTTTCTGTGTATGTATTTAACATGAGATTTTTTATGGTGAAAAACCAATAAAAAGCTTATGAATGAAAATTAAAAAAAAATTGGTAAAGCTGATTCATGCATGCCTTGGCTTCTATGTATGAAAAAATCATCTAACATTTGCTGAAAAAGGTATTAATGCATCAAAGATGCAATGTTTAGAGTTGCAAACATTTTCAGTTTATAGGTCACTTTCAGATGACATTTGACCAAATCAATTTGCATGAGATTTGCAACTTGTTTGAAAGTAAAAACTCACTAGAGAAATGGTCACAGAAGCTATTAGGAATAATTTTTGATTTTCCATCGCCAATATGGGCCTTGCTGAGTCTACAGGAACCTGCCGAGTCTCCTTGACAAAAATCAAAGCTGTTACACACAAAGCCGGTATACGATGTACAGAGCTGGGCACACTGGACTGGTAGAACTACGTTACCTATCACTGCATCGTCCTGATGCTCTATTATCATCTTTTTCACATATGTGAACTGAACTGAAAGGAAAATCAAAATTGCATTAAATTGATACTAGTAAATCAGACATACCACCTACTTTATAATCCAGAAGCTCATTGAAGATATTATATACTGTAAAATCATTTATTTTCGTGGGTTTAAAATTTCGTTGTTTTGTGGCTGAAACTGTTTTCGTTGACATTCAATTTCGTTGATTTCTGACTTTCAAAAAATATTGAATAAAAGAATATAATAAAAGAAGTAAAACGTTGTACATCTGTAAAATTTATACGTCACGGTAGATGTACATATTGCAAGTATAAACTTCGTATAGTACCGTGTTATTATTTTTGCATTTACTCCTGACTATTGTTGATGGTAATAACCGACCAATTACACAAAATGTTTATTGAAATATGGGCAAAAAATAATCTGTATCGAAATGGTTTTTTTTTTTCGAGTTTGCGTTCTCATAATAGAATAGGTAGCAATGATAAAATATACATCCGGAAAGTTAAAATCTAATCTGAAAACGAATACGTATTGTGTAAAAATGGATAAAACTCGCTAGTTATCCCCACTTTAACTCTCTCAAACAATCTGGCATTATTCAGTTCTTTTTAATTTGATACCTTGTCTGAGCTCTATCGGGTGATATGCAATTTTTTATGTATTGCGGGTGTTAACAAGTTATCACGTGTTTGGCCTTTTAAATGTTTGTTTGGATTTGACTGTAATTAGAAAGTTTGGCTTCATAGATAATGAACAATAGATTGTAGCTGATTGATTTCCAAGTGTAATGATTCTAAAACAGGGTCCATGCGATATAAGTATGCAGACTGCTATATCTAGACCGATATCGCTGGCTGTTTATACTACGCATTCAAGATTTCTAAGGGCAAATAAATTTATGAAAATTAACATTTAAAAAAGGGATAGCATTGTATACAGACAACGAAAGTGAGAAACATGTATTGTCAACGTCTGTCAATAATGTAGGACACGGTCAATAAAATCTCAATTACATATTTATATCTATCAAAGTCAAAGCAAATTTTCGTCATGGATTTAATTTCGTCGTTTTTAACCATCCACGAAAATAACGAAATTAAATCCCCAACGAAAATTTATGATTTTACAGTATGTGATTTTGTTCATTACTTTCCTTTCCAGAAGCTTTATACACTATAAGGCGACAGCAAGGAGCTGATAAGATAAGACGTAAAATCTGCCCTAAAAAGTGGAATTTTGAAAATGGAAATTTTAGGAAAAATCGTTTGTTAAATTAATACAAATACAGTATCCCATCAAACTCTGAAGTTATTTTAGATCTATTATACATAGTATTGGTAATATTTGGTTCAAAATTTGTCTTTTTCTCATAGAAATCAATAGAAAACGGAAAAGTTTTTTTAAACATTGTTCCCCCCGGAGATACAGAACTCCACTTATACTGGGTGTATATCCATGATACAAATTTTCTGGAAAAGTGGGGTTCTGTATCTCCGGGGGGAACACTACCCCAGAGATGAAAAACCAAAAAAGGAAGGGGGGTGCATTTGTGATATAATCGATCTTTAAGATCATTAAATATGGAAAATTTGACTTTTTTCCTCCTTAATCCATAAAAAAATGTGTTATAAATATGATCGAACGAAATGTACAACAATTAGTAACAAAATAAGCAGGAGCAATGTGGATTTCTCCGCTAATGTGTATTTCGCACTAAAAAGCTTCTATTATCATGATTATAGCCATTACATACAAAATAAGACCGTATTTTGAGTTCCGGATTTCATTATTTACTGATTAGAGGAAATAGAACTTTAGAAATGTATTTCTGATATACAATGTAGATATATTTGATATCTTTTAGTTAAGGAGGCTCAATAATCGTTTGACGTCATCATATTCCCGGCGTCAATACTGGTTCGAATAGTACCGAGCGCGGTTTCGGTCTTCAAACTCCTCTAATTTGCTTGATTCTTGACGGATGTCGACAAGTTTGGTATCGATGGAACCAGAAAATTATCATCTACAATCTGATTGTAATAGATATATAGTCAAATGTATCATTAAATCTATATATACAAAAATATCCCGTAAGTGAGACACCCCGACTGCCACCGTAACGTATGTTTTCGGAAATTCAACCGCTTGTTGCTTGGGAACAAAATGAATTAGGTAAATTCAAGACCATGATCAAACAGGATGTTTCTAGGAGATTTTAGCGATATCACAGATAAGATATTTTAAGTTCAATTTCTCTAAAATTTTTTTTGTTAAAAGAATTTTTCTTCAATTTTGTCAATTTCCGTACTTTGCAGCGAGATGTTATCGAACAAAGTTTCCCTTTTTTTAAAAAAACTTTGAGCGAGTGAATTTTAGTTTTAACCCTTCTTTGTTCAAAGATATATCCATTTTACAGATAAGTGCACGTATTATCGAGAACGAGGGAGGTGAGTGCATCCACTTATTGACCTTGAATGTCAAAATGTTTTAATACGCTTCCGTTCACTTTTTTTCTATTTTCCGTATCTCCGACACCCGGCTATTTGTAACCGTCTTCGTTGTACTTTGGAAAAAACACTTATTTCACATTGTGAACGCCTTTTAAAATATAACTATATCTAGAAATTTCATTTTCTGTTCTACTTCTTTCAGAATCGCCCCCGTCTTTAAACATTATTGAGAACCCTACCCCCTCCCCATTGGAATCGTTACTATGACAACCAAGTATTTTGAATCAGGATGAACGATGACATGTACTTTTTTATATTTTTTTTTAAGAACAGAGATTGTCGTTGAGAAATATGTAAAAGAAAATAACTTCTGACAAAGACTTCTTATCACTTTGATGACAAATAAGGGTACCGGGTACTTTTTTTTAGATTTTCATTTCTGGTGGGGATGCACAAAATGTACTTTTCGGGAATAGTTTTAGCTATTTCACTCTTTGAAAGCATTTTCTATAAAGAAATAGACATATTTGATTATATCATGGTGAAAATAATCACAAGAATGGTTTCAATGTGGAATTATTATCCCTTTATCATGTATGTATCTACCAAAATTCATTGTTTTGCGACAGATCTCGGAACTGGTTTACACATGTATATTCAGAGGACCACTAGTCAATCAAATGAACGATAATATGTAATCTTAATTACAAATATAAATCATCAGATAAGAATGTCAAATAAACAGATTTTTTTTTTTTGCTCTGACAAAGAATTCTTGGATTATTGAGCCACCTTAATATTTAACTATTTCAGGCAAAATATTCTAAAATTTCTAGGTTTATGGTCGATATTGTCAGTTTTATTACCCGAGTACCCCCTACCTCTTTGGACCTTCATTTCAGAATCTTGGGAGTATTCCATCGAAAATTAAAACATACAAAAAGTCTTCAAATACATTATATTTCAATAATTATTATCTTTTGTCTGCATATATGTACCGTCATGTGGAAGAAATACGGCACGAGATTTAGGGCTAAAAACGGCCCTTATCTTATCAGCTCCTTTAACTTTTAGTTTTATGGATTTTATTTATTCAAAATAGGGTAGGAGGAGGGAATAAAAATAAAATAAAAATTAGTTAATTTCAACATTTCATGTTTTGTGCCACAATCATGATCTCAATTCAGCTTGTTTATTATGTTTTCAAAGCAGCATTCTCTAAAACACTTGCACAATAAAGATTAAGTGAGAATGAAAAGTAATAACCAGCAATTAAGATGAGCAGAAGAAAAAAATGTACAATCAGTTCATTTTTTTTTCCTGTGGTAAAATTAGGGTCGGCGGATCCGTAAAACTAACTTAAAGAATCAAATTTCTATCTCCTAATGTACTTTAAACAACTACATGTAGATAAATTTGATGTTTCAGAACAAAGAAGCAGAAATCGAATTCAGTTTGAGAATAGTGTCTTTATAGGTCTTTTTAATAGACAAATAACTTGATAGCTATTGAGGTAAGGGCAAGGTGGGGAAGGTCATACAGGTGAATGGGAGACAAGATGAAGTCAGATGGACGATGGGGTTGGGCAGACAAACATACAAAGAGACTGACACTCTTTTAAAGTGGTTGGAAGTTTAAAATCAGAAAAGCATATACATGTATGACCCTCCCCCCCCCCCCTCCATCGTGGTGATAGATACCTGTTGATGGGGTGTCCCTGAGTAGAGTGGCGTGAAGATACAAATCTGCCAGATCGTAATCCAGACGTAGATTCTGTATCCTGATTGGTGTGACCCCTGTGACCTCCTGTAACTTTAATACAGCCTGGTATTCAAACGCATCGGTCAGCACAGGCTGGAACTTCCCTACAATAGATCTTTCATTAACAGGCTTCATAGAAAATACTGTATGTGCACCTTTAATATTGGATTCATCTTTAAGTGGATATATAGAGCTGTCATGAGATTGCTAATTCAACACTATGCTAGAATTCTTTATTCGTAATGACTTGAATTGGAAAACAATTAATGCATGTGTGCTGAATCATGATTAGGCTTTAACACCACTAAAACAGTCTTTATGAAAACTCACAAGCCCGACGCCCTTGACTAGTAGAAATTTTGACAGGCTAGTGGAATTTCACTATATAAACTATACAAAAAACTGATAGAAATTGTCTTCAGGCTAGAGGTTTCAAATCAAAAATTTTTGTTAAGACTGCTAAAGTTTTGACCCTCTTCTCGTCCCTTTCTACTAAATGCCTGCCCCGAAATACTGTAAGTATAAGTACATGTGTACATGTACAATAATTCATTCATAATTCATATAAGGATAAATAAAATACTGAATTGTGCACATCGTAAAAGCACATTAGTAATGTACATGTAGATAAGGTAAGTGATAATTATCAAGTAATGTGTTGTACAAACCTTCAAATCTAATTTTAAACTCTAGTTTCTCTGATTCCTGATAGCATGCAGCCACATCAAACACAGAATGGCGCGGTCTGTTACTGTCAAAATCCATTATGTTGGAGACTTGATGAAAACCTATCTAAAAGACAGGCATGGCTTATCTTTAGGTAATACCCGTAAATACATTCAATTTTTCGATATATTTGTACCCTTCTTTTAAATATTCAAAACTTATTTCAGACTTCACTAGAATGGCAAAAAGTTGAACATTGAAGTAATTGCATTTACAATCATTTTCACGACATCAAATCTCCAATTTGAGACGAAAATCAGTGTCTTGTTATTGCAATGTGATCATTGATGAAACTGCAAAGATAAGATTAAGGAGGTCAAAATAGTTCCTAATCATACACGTACATGTATATAGTAAGTTGTTATTTAACATGTTTAAGTAACAGAAATTTGCCACCTACCCCAGGAATGTCTACACTCATCATTACAGGAGATTGTCTGGTCCCTGAGTCTCCATCGTTAGGATAATTATCAAACTCATCCTGGTTGTAGTAAAATAGTATAAAATAAAACTTGTCAGAAGACAACATCGGTTGCCGTGTAGGTTTTTGATAGTAAAATGGCATTTTTTTTAATGTTGAGAATGGCCAAATTAAAGTTTTAAAGTAAACCAAACTCCAAGGTCACTGGGTCAAAGGTCAAGGTCCCAAATGAAAGGTCTGGTCATGAGGAATCCACATCTGAAAAATCAAAGCCATGCCCTCTTATAGTTCATGAGATACAGCCCAGGTTAATGTTTTTAAATGTAGGTCAAACTTCAAGGTCCCGAATGAAAGGTCTGGTCATGAGGAGTCAACATCTGAAAGATCAAAGCCCTGTCCTCCTAGAGTTCATGAGATACAGCCCAGGTTAAAGTTTTTAATGTAAGTCAAACTTCAAGGTCACTAGGTTAAAAGTCAAGATAAAAAATGAAAGGTCTGGTCATGAGGAATCCTGACAATCAGGCTATGACAGTGGCTCCCTGGACATTTGTAACGGCTCGTTAAAAATAAATACTGTCAATTGGCATCATGAGAATATATATGTATACTAAGATTATCATTAGCATCAATTGAATGTGAAAATATTAACTACTTACATGTATAATTCAAAAGCAAGCAAGATGCAAATGGGACTTTCAGTTTAGTAGTACTGGCTTTCTGTGATTCAACGGTACATTAAATTTGGCTATATTTTCTTTAAATAGAAGGGTCATAATTCTCTGACGAAGCAGCAAATGTTATCAAAATGATCACAGATCAATCTGTGTTAAACTTTCTGAAACTCCTTGTTGTGTGCCTTGAAGAATGTTGAAACTGGATAAATTTTAAACCAAACTTTCACCACTGGAGTTCCAAGTGCTATTTGAAAGGGACAGGACATAATGTACACAAGCAAATTCTAAGAATTGTGGTTTCCACTTTTGACATTTTCATAGGTCAAGGACACAATGTCAAACATTTTTGAACCAAAAGAAGGATCTTGTTTTAAAACAGGATTTCGCAACTGAAATATACAAGTTATTATCATTCAAATAAAATTTTCCAAGTTTACAGGGTTCCTTTCTTACTATCTTAGAAACAGAAAGCTGCTAAAACTGTTTACAGACAAATCTACACTATACATGTTTATTACTCACACTCATGAAGAAGAATTCAATAGTGGCGTTGTTATTCCCCATACCTTGCACAGGATAATTTGGTACTATCGCTGAAAACACAAAACAAGTCAGCCCACGGCATGGCCTCTGTTGGTATGAAAGTGTACAGGCATTGTAAGTCATAAGGAATTTTGTATTTATGTTTCAAACAATCTTTGATTTACATTATTTCTATTCATCCAAGACACAATATACCTTTAGAGGTACTTCTGGTGCCAGATTCATGAAGAATATTTGTTCATCCTTCAGCTGTCATGTAACGGATCGTGTCCACAAGAAAAGGACCCTAATGGCTAAATATTCTACTTTTATTTTTCTTCACATTTTCGCATCCCTCCTGCCTTATAAAGTTTAAATCTGCTACTTAAATTTTTTAAATGTATTATGTATTCACAACACCATATTTGATAAAATTTCCCTTTAGGAGACAGAAATATAATTTTCAATTTTATGGATTTCATTTTTTCAAAAAAAAGGTAGAAGGAGGGAATAAAAATAAAATAAAAATCAGTAAATTTCAACATTTCATATTTTGTGCCACTATCACGATCTTGATTCAAGTTGTTTTCAAAGCTGCATTCTCTAAAACACTTGCACTATAAAGATCAAGTGAGATTATGTAAAGAATTAACCAGTAATTTGGATGAGCAGAAGAAAAATTGTACAATTAGTTATTTTTGTTTTTTTTTTCTCCAATTGTAGTAAAATTAGGGTCGGCAGATCCGTAAAACTAAGAATTAAATTTCTGTCGCCTTATCAGCTGGTTATGACATTATACCTGTGTCTTTATAAAAATGTGTGACATTGTTTCTAATATAAAATCAACAAGAAAGCCATAGGGACCCTTTCGTCGTGGGCACAATAACATGTACATGTATAGGTTTTTTCACCAAAGTATTTCACACGGCAAATCTTATGTAGTAAGTTTATATTTGAGCATTTTGATATAAAGTATCGCATGTTGTGTACTATTCTCTTACCTTTCCTACATAAGTGAAATTACTGTTGAGATAGAAGAACTGTAGAGGATTTTTAATGTGTAACATGTAAGATCCATTGTTTTGTAAAGCTGCGATATTTTCGGTAGCTCCAAAGGAAGTATTCAGTAATGGATAAATTGTGCAGTTGCCTAGTACATTGTCTTTAATGTATCTTACACCTGAAAAAAAAAAGACGGAAAATTTTTCACTGTAAAAAAATATTTGGAACTATAAATAAGACTGAAATTGAATTTCAAAGATCATCTATAGACATAATGAAGTCAGATTATATCCTTAAAATAAGAAAAGAAAATGATTGAGTGTACTGGAAAGACAGAATAACCGATTAAGAATTTTATTACATTCACTTACCAGTATTAAAATCATGTATTTCTGTGAGGTAGTTGGTGGTAAATGTTGGTTCCCCAGGAGCTATAGGACGGTAATCCACTCGTACTAGCTTTGCCTGCTCATCATACCAAACCTACAAGTATGAAGTCCATTTTTTCAATAAAATTTATCATTTTTATACATGTAAGTATCTAGAGACCAACATCTAAAGTTTATAATTGGTTGAATGCAGCGATCATGGATATTAAATAAAATTAATTTTTTTTTTCAATGTAAAATTACAGTAATCATGACAAATGTATATTGCAGGTACAATGCTTTTTTTTTGTTTTTGTTTTTTTGTTAATGTCAATTTTCTCTGATCAAAATTTTTAGGTATAGAATAGTGAGAGAAAATATGTACATGTAATCTGCACTTTGAACAACAACAAAAAATTGTAAAGATTTTTTTACTCACATCAGTTGTAGTAACTAATCCAGGGACAGGATATATAATCTCCTGTCTATAGTAAAACTGCTGAGCTAATCTGGGTAAAGAGTGAGTGTTTTTCCTTCCTTTACATATAACCCCTGCTGGAGTCTGTGACAAAAAAAACAAGATCATTGAAATTCTTTAACAAAGTATCAAAATTTTATCTGTAGTAAAAACAATTAAGAAAAATTTATTTCCATAATGTTTCAAAAATATCACAATTTTATGACGAAATCTGTTATCTAAATGTTCATTAACCAAAATGATAGTCTCCTAATAGACCACTTGCCGAAATTCATAATGGCTAACAAAATGACGAAATATGTCCAAGCTAAGCAACTTTGGCACACTTTTTCATTGTTACTTCTCAGTGAGATTATGTCTTTCAATAGTGACGTCATAATTAAAAACAATGCCAAAAGATGTCGACTCTGACATTTTGAGCTTTCTAACAAAATTGGAAAATGGTCTATTACTACATGTATTAGATTAATTAAACAGATACCTCCAAACTCTATGTAAACTGTAAACAATTTTTTTTTCATTTAAGAAATGAATCTCATATTTTTTCATCAACAGAAAAAATATAAGATTCATTCCTTATCATTTCATTATCATCTATTTATGGAAAACATACTGTTTTTTTTCATTTAAGAAATGAATCTCATTTTTTTTTCATCAACAGAAAAAATATAAGATTCATTTCTTATCATTTCATTATCATCTATTTATGGAAAACATACTGTTTTCTTGGATCTAAAAACAATCAATCACCGCACAGTATTTCGTAAGTCGGAGGGTTTCGCAGTGATAGTCGTCTGCCAAAACAAGTTATGGCAGCTGCCATGATTCAAACAGCGAACGATCGTCTTTCTATATCTTTGGAATAAGGACCAGTTTGAGCAAATTCTACATGCACTGTTAATTTATGGAAAACATACTGTTTTTTTATTTCATTTAAGAAATGAATCTCATATTTTTTCATCAACAGAAAAAATATAAGATTCATTTCTTATCATTTCAATATCATCTATTTATGGAAAACATACTGTTTTCTTGGATCTAAAAACAATCAATCACCGCACTATATTTCGTAAGTCGGAGGGTTTTGCAGTGATACGTCTGCCAAAACAATTTATGGCAGCTGCCATTATTCAAACAGCGAACGATCGTCTCTCTATATTTTTGGAATAAGGACCAGTTTGAGCAAATTCTACATGCACTGTCAATTTTTTAGTAAGTAGAAAAGAAATGGTATCCTTGAAATGATAAGCAAACATCAACAAATTGTATTTTCAGCAACGAGTTCATTCGTGTTTGAGGGAGCCCCCGGTTCTAAAAATAGTGCTATAAATAGACTTTCGTGAAAAATTGTGTTGATCGATGTATCAACAAAATTTTTCAGCCAATCAGAACCTTCGTTTCTTGAAAATGACAATGGAAATTAAATGATCTCCATATCCATGTAGCAGATTTTTTTCATAGATTTTTCTTTATTCATATCCAACAACTTTACCTCAAACAGTGTATCAGGGTCACCGCCTACACCAGTGATAAAGGAGTAGTAATCATAGATGTGATGTATGCCATTCCCCCTGGCCTCTGCTCTGACAGGAACGCTTACAAAACCTGACGACGTACTCCATTCTCCTGGTGCTAAAATAACAAATACAAAGAAGATGAGGTACAGGAACCCCTAAAGATGGCCCTTTTAATTTTCCTGAAAAATTAATTCCAGAAAAAATAATCATCATTTGCTTATGCCATGAATGAAACAATTCAAGATCTTGTTATACCTCATCAGTAATGACGCATAATTGAATACACTGAAGTGGAAGGTTATAACCTTGAACTTTGACCTACTCACCTAGTGAATCCATGTATGAAATATAAAAGTTCAAATTCTAAAACTATTGCCGTAATTGCATTACAATAAATATGTTCGATTTCTAAACTTTAGAAATTATAATAATGACCTTGACCTTCGACCTCCTAATCTCATAATTTATAGGAATCATCCTCACTTCATCAAAATTCCTAGAATGAAATAAGAGAACTCTGCCTTTAAAACTGTTTGAGTTATGGTATTATGACCGGGGTGGTACATGTCAGATAGATGGATAGATAGACAAATACAGTCAAACCTGTCTTATGTGACTTTGCAAGGGCCGACAGAAAATAGGTCACATAAGACAGGTGGTCACTGAATACAGGTTCAAGCTGATCTGACTTTGACCAACAAAATCTTCGTAACTATTAAATGAATCACTGCATATATCAATTCGTGTATTTATTAATCGTATTACACATATAAAATCACATTACATTTCACTTATCACAGAAGATTTAATTATGAAAGACACTGATGAAGAGATTTAATGTAAAATATTATGTTGTTTGGGTCCTTTGCAACACTAAAAGTCGTAATATACAGGTTCGGAATTCGGTACGGGACAGAAAAATCTCGGTCGTTGTCGCGTTAGACAGGTTGTCGCTATATACAGGTTAATTTGATAGGAAAATTGCTCAGGAGGAATTAAAAAGGTCACGTAAAGCAGGAAGTCGCTAAAAAGAGGGTCACTTTAAGACAGGTTTGACTGTATTTTAAAGGTGATGATATCTAACAGAGCCCTGATTAGTTCTTCGCCATATTTCATGGATTGAAACAAATTGCACTATATCTTAATTTTTACAACTTTTTTGCAAATCCTTTCAATACAACTGTCTTAAAAACTGTTCATTGTCAGATACCTGAGAAGTAGTAATCCACAGTATAACTACGATTGAACTGTGACCAGTATACACAGGCTTGCCAATGTTCTACATTTATACCTCTAATGACATCTGAGCCCATATAACTCTGAAAAATATATGAATACAGTACTCAACTACACATCTGATCACTATGAAATAAACATCTTTGAATTCAAACACAACATGCATAATATTATTGAGAATAACAGGTACAAATGTGTGTGTTGCCTGTTGCATTTTGCATGTTTTACCCTACATGTAAATAGGACCTTGACCTTGAAAGCGACCTTGATCCTAATTGGACAATGAGTCTTATCATGCTTAATTTTCCCTATGTATAGGTTAGATGGTAATTTAAAGTTTCTAATGAATAAGAAGTGGGCAGAGGCGTCAGCGAAGCCCCTTCTTACTCATGTAGAAACTTTAAATTACCTTCTAACCACCTTCGATGGTAACTATCCCGGTGGCGTAGTGGTAGCGCGCCTGATTTGCATGCCAGATAGCATGCTGAAGGTCTCGGGTTCGAGCAGCGCTCCGGCTACAAATTTTTAAAGTATATAACTGTTCAGCTTTTGTAGGATGCAGGATTTATGAAGACAGTTTCTTCACAATTAAGACGAGGAATTTCATAGCCTGTGATTGGCTTAGCTCAAATGTTTCCATCTAAAAGTATGATGGAAGTATTATGCATGTAAATTATCAAGTAAGTTATAGCCATTATGTGTGAAAGTGTGACAAATGGATGTTGGACAAAGTTATCCCATTGTGAATTGATCATTGCTATTGCTTCACAGTGACATAGAATTTAGTTGAAACTTCTCTTAAATAATTGATGATACAATTTTCCAGTTTTTCAAATTCAAAACTTGACAAGGATACTCTGATAGCAATAATTATTAACGAACATTTACAATAATATACATGTATTTATTCTCATTTATAGTCTAGCTTTAATTCAATAATCCTGAAATCTTGTAATTTCCTTATCTAAATTTCAAGGTAAATATCTTTAATTACATGTACATCACTTACTCATTTTAAGAGAATTTCAAACACTTGAAAAATTTAATAAATCTTTACGACAAAATCTGGGGGGAGGGGACAAACTTGTTTTAATAATTAATTAATATACATCATGTACATAAATCAGATATGTTGCACATATTTGTAAGGATATATATTTTTCTACAGCCACTTGAAATTATACAAAAAGTTATCATCAAACTGAATTCAGACCTCTCCATATTTGCTGCCAAATTTCAAGACATAGTTGCTGTCCATCACATGTGGTAGACCATTGTCCATTTGTTGTCCAAATATGGCAAGAATTTCGGCCCTGGACGTCAGATTGAATACCTGACATACTCCTACTGCAAAATAAAGTTTTATTTATCTGCATGTTAATTGCACATGGTATTTGTTCATTGTGGGTACATGTACATGTATTTCAGCTGTTTCCACAACGTGCATCTTATACTCAATCAAGCAATACAAGTTCCCAACAGCAGGGTAGATGTAATTATGAAACATGCAAGTGAAAAACTAGTGGTAGAACCTGGAATCCAACCAAAGACTTTTGCTATCTTAGTCTTAAAAACTGAGCTATATATTGGAGTTCAATATTTTTTTAGTTAGGCGTACAGCAATGTCACAAACTGCTCCCCCCTATGTGGCATACATCTGTAGTTAAGGGAAAACTTCAAGGATTTTATGTCCTATTTCTCTTAAATATTTTTTTCATTTTCAAATCTGCCGTTAGTAATTTGCAAAACAAAAGATCAAATAGCAGGCATAATTGCATTATGGCTTTTGAAATCTATACTGGTGTCGGAACAATTTTGACTTTTCGGACAGTAAACAGTTGAAAGCCCCCGAAAGGGCCGTAAATGTGACATTAAAATAAATACACTTTAGGGAACCAAAAACAGTTTTAAAAAATCCTCTGTGGAGGCAGAAAATAAACAAGTACTGTATTTTTCATTTAGATATGATGTGATATTAAGAAATATTCATAGTGAATTGCTCGACTGGGAGGGATGAAATCGTGATTGCAAAGCAAATAAGAAAGGTATGAATGAATTGTTGACATAATTCAGCTTATAATTCATAAAAGGTTTGGAGAAATAGCAAAAATTGGCAAACAAAGGCATAGAATGCGAGGCAGGCGAGTTGGTTCGAAAATTGGTCTCCTCTCTTTCTTTTTTTATTGGGACAAGTACGTACTGTAGGCAAGAATAGACTGGGGTTTTCTTGAGGGTAAGTCATTTTTTACTTATATGAGGCCTTTAGGGATACACCTTCATAATCAGATAATCATGCAAGCCTCTGTACTGTGAGAAAAACCTTCAAATTTCCAACACCAGTACTGGTCGGGTACATATTACTAGTATCGCCGGGCACATATTATCGCCACTTCATTTATATCTCCCCATATTGTTGATGTAGGAATTTCATTTTTTCAGCATAATTACATCTTTGATACATGAAAGTGTATACAAAATTTCAAATAATTCCATTCCCTGCAATTACTGAATTTTATGACAGAAAGTCAGCAAATCTGAATGTATTTCCCCCGCCTCTCTGGGGAAAGGGCAGGTCACTTTGTCCTCCTATATCTCTTTGTTTTAAGAAAAAATTGTAACAAAGGACTTATAAACAGAAGGATTCGCAACTCTCTACACCACCTTTAGAATAGAATAGAATGTAACGAGATCTGAACAAGATCAAGACATTGCCCAGTCCTATCCGAGAAGGGTGATAAAATAACATGATTTTCTCAAGCATCTCACCATAAACATATAAACTATTGATACGTACATGTAGAAGAAACCTTACTGTTTCAATAAATACCAATTTTATCAAAATATATTGATATTTTGTTATGATATCTAGCTTCAAAGCGGAGCCTTGACATTCGCCGTTATGACCCAGATATCGTCAAAGAGAGTTAAATAGGCATATGCTCTGTCCCATTTTCTCAGTCATTACTAGACTTACACATAAAATATTGGTGGCAAATCGAAAATGAAAACCTAGTCACTAGTAGTGCGTGCATTAGAACCGATTAGGATAAATTAATCGACGATTTCATCAATTAATTTATCCTAATCGGTTCTAATGCACGCACTACTAGTGACTAGGTTTTCATTTTCGATTTGCCACCAACATTTTATGTGTAAGTCTAGTAATGACTGAGAAAATGGGACAGAGGTTTTCACTCTTCGATATGCCCGTACATTTTCTGAAAGAGATAAACAGCCCAACGCTCTGACCCATTTTCTCAACCTAGACAAGATTTACATATGAAATATTGTTATCAAAATAAAGATTAAAACCTAATGTGTGCATTAGAACCAATTTTGTTTAATTAATTGGACAATTTTATTGTCTTACGGGGCTTCGAAAATGGGTGTTTTCACTCATCGGTACGTGCGGTCATTTTCTGAAAGAGATAGACAGCCCAACGCTCTGACCCATTTTCTCAAACAAGACAAGATTCACGTATAAAATATAATTATCAAAATAAAGACTAAAACCTAATGTGTGCATAAGGACCAATTTTGTTTAGTTCATTCGACAATTTTATTGTTTTACGGGGCTTCGAAAATGGTTGTTTTCACTCGTCGGTACGCGCGGCCATTTTCTGAAAGAGATAGACAGCCCAACACTCTGACCCATTTTCTCAAACTAGACAAGATTTAAGTATAAAATATAATTATCAAAATAAAGACTAAAACCTAATGTGTGCATAAGGACCAATTTTGTCTAATTAATTCGACAATTTTATTGTTTTACGGGGCTTCGAAAATGGGTGTTTTCACTCGTCGGTACGTGCGGTCATTTTCTGAAAGAGATAGACAGCCCAACGCTCTGACCCATTTTCTCAAACTAGACAAGATTTACGTATAAAATATAATTATCAAAATAAAGACTAAAACCTAATGTGTGCATAAGGACCAATTTTGTCTAATTAATTCGACAATTTTATTGTTTTACGGGGCTTCGAAAATGGGTGTTTTCACTCGTCGGTACGTGCGGTCATTTTCTGAAAGAGATAGACAGCCCAACGCTCTGATCCATTTTCTCAAACTAGACAAGATTTACGTATAAAATATAATTATCAAAATAAAGACTAAAACCTAATGTGTGCATAAGGACCAATTTTGTTTAGTTCATTCGACAATTTTATTGTTTTACGGGGCTTCGAAAATGGGTGTTTTCACTCGTTGGTACGCGCGGCCATTTTCTGAAAGAGATAGACAGCCCAACGCTCTGACCCATTTTCTCAAACTAGACAAGATTTACGTATAAAGTATAATTATCAAAATAAAGACTAAAACCTAATGTGTGCATTAGGACCAATTTTGTCTAATTAATTCGACAATTTTATTGTTTTACGGGGCTTCGAAAATGGGTGTTTTCACTCGTTGGTATGCACGGCCATTTTCTGAAAGAGGTAGACAGCCCAACGCTCTGACCCATTTTCTCAAACTAGACAAGATTTACGTATGAAATATTGTTATAAAATTAAAGACTAAAACGTTATGCGTGCATTACCTTGTAGGACCAATTTTGTTTAATTAATTCGACAATTTCATTGCTTTACGGAGCTTCGAAAATGGGTATTTTCACTCGTCGGTACGCGCGGCCATTTTCCCAAAAGACGTTACGACAGGTCAACGCTCTGACCCGTTTTCTCAAACAAGTCAAGAAAATCAAAATAGATTATTGTTATCAAAATAATTAATAGATCCTGATGTGTGCATTAGTACTTTCATTTTGTGATACCTAATATGAATAAGAATACAAGACTTCAAAAATGGGGGTCTTTACGATCACCTGTTTGCCACGGCCTGTAATGAAGAAGCTAAACAAGTCTTTTAAAAACAATTTTTTTTCTGTTTTATTATATAATGTATCTATGAAAAGTTGTTTTTAAAATAACAGTGGCGGATTCAGGGGGGTGCGAAGGGGGCATCCACCCCCCCCCCCAGCACTGACCCAAAATTTTCCAAAAACAGGTATATTTTGGCCCATTTTCGGTAAAAATCGGCAAAATTCGCCCCTTGACCCCCCGGCAAAGGGGGCGCTGGCTACGCCACTGAATAAAGTTGGACTTTTTGCATCTGCTAGAATTATTTTTCATGTATAGATGTCGATAATTGACCATAATATAACTGCCTCGGATATAGGGATCTCGACACAAGTTCGCCCTCGCCACTACTAGCCGTGACCTCTATAAATAAGCCCGATTTAATTTCCCATTTTCTTGACTATTTCAAGACGTAAAATCAAACTATATTGGTACCAAAATGATCAGGATAATCTATTCTACTTATTCAAGTCATTTGTACGTTATCATAATTAACTTACTTAGGGCATTCATGGTTTTGAATATAATCATGATCATAACCCTAACATCTCGTTGCCTAATTTGCATATCAAAAGGGCACGCGAGATGTTAATGAGAAAAGACAAAGATTCCAATCCTTCTGTTTATAAGTCCTTGATTTTACACATACAAAAAGAAGAAAGTCCAAAGATTTAATAATGTAAATTTCGTCCAAAAACTCTCAGATTTTCAGTAAGAACTGGAGGAGGTAGCGATAATATGTACCCTCCCTTTGTTCAAACTTGGCCCAACCCTTACGTCCAAGAATCACTAGTAAACAAGAACCAATCATCAGATTTTCATGAAAGTTGAAAGAATTATGTGTATCAGGGTTCGTCTTCCATCTGTGCAAATTTCATTAAGTTGCATGGAGAAATAAAGATTTTTGAGTCTAAAACATTGAAAAAAGTGGCGATAATATGTGCCCGACCAGTACAGTACCAAAATTTAAAGGAAAAAGATTGAATTTATTTACTGGAGTATCTTCACTTTTTTAAATCGGACTTTGCTTTGATTAGTGACATGTCTCCAGTCTGGATAAAGAACCTTTCAAGTATCAAACAAGCACCTTGCAACTTTCAACTTTCGTTTTTGCCGCCAGTAAAGTTTTTCGATCCCGAATAATAAAATCCCGGACAATCATGAGTTATGTAAGTTACATGTACATCTAGAGATATACAGATATAGTTAGGACTAGATCTTAGCATATACGATGCAAAGACAATATTTCCCCCACGGGATGAGGGGGGGGGGGCATTATCACGAACATACAGATTTGTTTTTAGTCAAAATGCATTGAAACTCACATGATACGTAAATAGCTTCATCGTTTGTATAATCAAATAGAGCAGTTCCAGGATATCCATTCCGCATCGTGTCCATTCTGACTCTGTTACCCAGGTAGTCAAAATATTCTACAACATCTACTGTCATGTTTTTATCCATAATATTGATTTCTAGATTAGTTTTGAAGGACTGGGGCAGATCAGGGATCGTCGGTTCAGTGCCCGGTGGTGAAGCCGTGGTGGATTGTTGTCCATTACAGGTATCCAAGAAAGCCTCGATATTTCCAAATAATGCAAGAAAAAGAAAAGTGGACAAACAGGAACGGAGGATCTGAAAAGAAGCACATGGTATTAATTAAGGAGAAATTAGCATTGAATATTACAAACTTCAATAGAACAAAGATCTCCGACATGACCACACTGGACTGACCACAACAGAACACACCCTCAGGATACAACAAACAATGGATACCCAAAACCAACCATATCAGTAAATAACCGGCGACAACGGTGCACATGAGAACACCAATACAAATTTGACTTACAAACAGCAAACTCTTTGATACACGAATAACAACATTTTAAAATGGAGGAACACCAATGTACAAAAAGGGGCTGACTTTGGACCCTCATCTGTCATACAGCGAATAATGCGGTTATCCGGATTACTGCCGAATGACCTTCCCACTTATCCGGATACATATAGATACCTATGAAGACTAGAATAAACTGTGAAACACGGATGTCACGGTCGGAAACTTAGTAAGTATCAAACTTCTTATCCGAAAAGTAGATAAATAAAAAGTCAAAAATCAAGGTCATATGGTCAGTATTTACCACAAGAAAGGTTGTGTGGTCAAGTCAGTGAAAAAGGAGTGAGGAATGTGCTAACGACTAGTATGTCCAACAAAACTCAAAGTCCGACATTCAGCAATTTGTCAACATAGTGGCCACAATGCATACAGGAATGTACCAAATCTTTTCAGTGTTTTCTTGCCATCAGAGTCAAACAATGACATTATAAAGCATGAATAAAAGTCTCAAGAACTGAAAGCCAAAATCTTTGTCTTCATGTAGAGGGATATTTACTCACCTTTGTTTTCGGCAAATTTAAAATATTCTGTTAAAACTTATATGTAAGTGTACCAGTACTTACCATGTTCATATTTTATATTTACATACACCATATCATATGCTTGGTGTTATTAGCCTACCCATTGTAATTGTTCATATCTTATCGCGGTCACGTGGACAATACGTTATCTGATAGATGCGATGTTCATCAACATATATATATCAGTCGAGGGAATGTCCAAATGTAAATGTAAGCATATGAAAAATGTAGTATTAAAATTTTAAAGAGTGTCACTTTTTTTTCTTTTCGTTGTATTCTTCCTTTTTTTGAGGTTCCCCCAACGAAAAAAAAAATCGATTAAGGAATATATTTCAATCTTGCATTACAAAAAAAAAAATTTTGATTCGGCGAGTGAAATCGGGAGGAATATTTCAGATTCTTGTTTCGTTGAGAGATTTCGTTCTCCCGTCGGGAGATTCACATGCATGCATGTACATATTCATGCACAACATTTTACAAAGATATGGACTGTAACGTAGCATCAGGTCTTAAATGACTGTAACGTAGCATCAGGTCTTAAATGATGCTATTGAATTTAAAGACGTTTAACATTTGAACCACTTGGTGAGTGTCACTGCTGGTGGACCAAGAGTCCCCGAGGGCACATGTAGCCAAGTTCGATCAACTTCGGTTGATCGTCTGTCTCTTCAACGCATTTAAAATTTTCTGTTACAAAATTTGTTGAAATTTCTAAAACGTGGGTCCTGTAGCATCATATCCCACCCATTCTGCAACGTCTTTTGGTACATTTTTGTACATAATAATTTCCATACTTTTTGGCCATTTTACATTGTTTAGACTGAGGATCACTGACGAGGGTTTAGTACCCGAAACGTGCATGTCTGGTCCATGCTGTAAATTTATCAGGTCTTAAATGATGCTATTGAATTTAAAGACGTTTAACATACCTATGACGCTGGTCACAGTAAACAAACCACAGGAGCTCGATGTCGACGACCCACAAGAATATCCGCCTCTACTTGTTTTATGTATAGAGCTTTGACTAGAGAGAGATGTGAAGGGGCGGATGTTATTGAGGGTTGTTGGCAATGAGCTCCTATGGAATAAACAGATGAAGACAACGAGAAAAAGAAACATGGAGGACCACAGCTCAGTACGGTACATGTTTATATGAATAATCTCATAATACTTCTTTTGTGAAGACAAAATACATTGCAGGTGGCGTCATTGAAGTTAATCAATCGAGCGCCATGCTCAGTCACATTTATAAGTGGCGCCACTGAGTTCAATTAATCCGGTGCCAAGCAATAAACAAATAAACGCTGTCTTACTGTAGTCACCATATTGAAACAAGAAAAATAGAACTTCTATGATATGTTTTAACTGCATAGCATTTTACAGGTTGTGTTCTGTCTATAGATACATCTATGCATGTCGATATGAAAGAAGTGCCATAATAATTTAAAGAATAAACGCAATAAATATTTTTCGTCCGTCTTTTCACTTCATTTTATTAGACCAAATTTGTTCTGTTGTTTTTCAAATGCATTTTGTTTGGGCCTTGTTCACAACTAGTATGCTTCATTTTATTATAATTGTGATATTTTGGTATCGATCGTTACACGAGTTTGTTTAAATCAGAGGAGAATCAAGTTGTAATTAGGTCTTCCGACTTCCGTCGGAAGACCTATTGTTTTCGTAACCGTGGAAAATTGGATCAGCGATTTCTCAAGAACCCTGTAAGCTAGGACAATGAAAGTTCTCCAACGTTACGTTTGGAGTAAAAGCTAGATTGGTCTTTTTTATTTTTGGTCTCTGTTATTTTTTTTATCATGTTTTTTAGTAGATTCAAATATTTGACGGGAGCGTCGAATTACTCAAAAGGACCGAAAATTTCATGTTTTGCTATTTGTAAGCTTAAATATCTCGTATTTTGCTATCTACAATTTCCATTCTTTTTGAAAGTCGACAGCCATGCAAGATATGAAATGCTAGATGCACACTGTAACGATTTATTACGATGACGTCCTTCACCGTCCTTCATATTTCCAAATTCAGAAGTTCATAGGAGGAAGACACTTTTTTGCTTATAATAGTAAACAAAAATTAAGCTTATGAAGTTTCCTAAAAATTTCAATATTATTATTTTTTATCCATATATCTGTCTTATTTAGTCTTTCTGATTTTTCCTATCTTTACTGTTGAAAAGATATGAGCATCGAAATTTTGAGTTGGGTATTTCGATACACCTTCACGCCAACAGATCGGGCGCACACTAAAATTGGTAGTCCGAGTCCGACTCGAGAAAAGCAGTGTTGAGATTTTCAAATTCCGATTTCACGGCAATGATGAATATGCATTTCATAAATACATTTCGATATACACAATTTGATTTTAAAACAGTTGATTAATTTAGAAGAGATCAGCTACAAACCAGAATTTACACACAAAAAGTGGTAGTTTGATTCCGATTTCTAACCTACAAACCTGTTTCTAAACTTCAATAACTATATTTTGAACATCAAGTTTAATTTCTAATTCTAGCAAACGTTCGAACATAATTTTCGGTTGGTTTATTTACAAATTGATGAACAATTTCTCCAACATTCTTCCCTCCCCTCGTTTTTCGAAAACAGTTCTGTTTATATTGAACGATGTCGCCATGATGGAAATTCAAAATAAACTTTGAAAAAAGGGAAGGGGGGGGGTCCAAATTTGAACCTGCACAGCGAGAACCTCATGGTATATATATATATAGATTGAACGTAACTTGTTATTACCATTTCTCTTCTCAAGAAAATTGGTTCTACAGCTACGAGCTCGCCTTTTTTATGGGGGAAGGGGGCAGGAAGAATTTGCAAAAAAAAAAAAATCCCGGCTCTGAAAAATGCTGAAAAAAATATTCCGGCCCAAAGGGCCGGCAATTTTTTTTTCCCGGACCATGCAAAAGTAAGGATACATTGCATGATATGGAAATTTTTGCTGGCCCTTTGTGCCAGACAATTTAAAGTCAAAAAATTAATTAATATAAATACAAAATGTTCACATAGCTGTATCTACCAGAGACCTAATACGCATAGGCACAAAAATCTAGAAATGGTTCTATTTAAACATCATACAATCTGTCTGAAATTCGCTAATTGCAAAGAGACATCTGAAGGAATGGTTATTAACTCATACTCTGTAACAGCGGGGAGTTTTACTTTCACAGACATTCACAACATTTGACAATTTGTTTAAATCCGGCCCGAAGAACCGGCGAAAATTTTTCTCCGACTCTGGTAATGGCTGAAAAAATGGCCTGCTCAGAAAATTGCTGAAAAATTTTTACCGGCTGGCAATAGAATTCCTGCCCCCCCCCCCCCCCCCCCCAAAGTCAAATGGTTGCTCACCAACAATTATCGGTTTGAAAATTTAATGTTACTGCTATTTGAAAACTTAAATATATAATATAAATACATGTAATGTGACGTCCTTCATATTTCCAAACCAAAAATTGTATAGGAGGAAGACACTCTTGTTGCAACCGCAACAAGAAACCTTTCTAGTTTAAAATATTTTAGAATACATTCAATGATATTTTAGGCTTCTCGATTAAACGATGAACGATTGAAATGAAGACATGTAATTTCATTTATATTATTTACTATCTTTGGGAAAATATCTCCGGCAAGATCACATTGTACTGACCACAGTGGATTGCACCCTCAAGATGTCAACAAACAATGGACGACAACAAAAACAACCACACTTCGGCAAACAATCGGGGAAATCGAAACACATGAGAACGTCAACATAAATGGGACCAGCAAAGAAATAAAAAATACACACCTACGGACTCACCCCCACAAATTTACACACCTACTTTGAGTAGGAAGTATGACAGGAACTAACCCTATAACGAATTTTTCACTTTTGACGTTTGAAAATTTAGTGACCTACCTCAGCGTCAATGTAGAACACCACGTGATCGTCGTACTGCGACGTCATTGGCTGAAATTAGTATGAGTCTTGATAAAGAAATAAAACAAACGCATTGAGACATGAATGGCCACACACATACATGTATATAGATCGACCATTTTGCACCGTGTGTCGAACTTGGACGACCAACCGATGTATCCATAGGAAATGGTGTAGTTATCCAGACAAAGTGTGCGAAACCCTCTCCCTTATCTGGATATGAAGCGGTCTCTCTAGACGCACAGCTGCATGCTGTTTTTAAAACGACTCTCTTAATGAGATATACGTTTATATTAGTGTCCGTAGACATTTTATAGCCATTTGCATGGCTACAATTGATACAAACACTAATGTTTGTTAAAGTTTTAACCTTCGCTTTTATCATGTTTATTGATATAGAAATTCATTTTATTCATTCTCTAATTAAAATTCTTTCAGTAGGCATACAAAATGTACATGTACGTAAAAATATATTTGTCCTGCATTCAATACTCGTACACTTTCTTAAACATATGATGAAAGCTAGCTGCCATAGTGAAGTGAAACATATTTATACGCAACTGTGCGTATGATCTTAACAAATAAGTAATAATAAATCATAAAAAAGCAAAGACTCCACGCTAAAACAAATCTAGATTTGAATACAATTAATCAAGGACTTATTATAAGTCCTTGAATTAATTAAACTAGGCTATGCTTTCAAAAGCGGAAAATGGCACAATAAAAAGAAGATACATTTCGATCCTTTGTCTGTCATATCTGAAATTAAAAAAAATATATAATTGCAAAGTTTATGAAAAAAAGAATAGAACATAATATAAAATCATCTTTTTATCCAAAATACATTATCTGGCCAGTAAACATAACCTCCGTGCGGTAGGGGTAATTTCTGTTCATGATCTCTATAAGGTAACATTCCGTTACTAAGTAAGAAATGAATAATGGCTTTGGCAGTTTTAGCTTTGCTCCTATGTAACATCCATTCCATCAAAAGATACTTCACATTTAACTGGTCAAAAAACCGGCCACCTCCTTGGAAAGCTCTCAGTTCAGTACCTTCGATGTCCATTTTGACAAATACGTTACGAGGTATGTTCAGTGCCAGTAAATCATTCATCAAAATAGACTGAACAGGAATTATGTCCTTATCTTTTACTGCGTCTATTTCTTTAATATGCGATCCACCGATGTTATGTTCAACCACATTGACGCGAAATTGTGACCTAGTATCGGATATTGCATTTAGCACCAAAGTAACGTTATCACGAATCTTGCCGAGGTCTAGAGAATGTTTTAAAAGCGTCAGACTATCCTCCATGATGTCGACAGCGAATACTCGTCTGCCCAGTTTGGCGGCAGTTATTGTATAAGCACCAATGTTAGAACCCAGATCCACGAATGTCAACTCTGGATGGGAAAGCAATATGGCGGATGTTGCGTTCAGTAAGTTTTGTTCCCATGTTCGTTTGTCTTTAATGAAAGCTGATATCATGCGATCCTCTTGAGGGTCATAGATACAAATAGGGGTCGTCCCTCCCCATGTATCAAGTGGTACACACTCATTGTGTAATTGTTTTATTTTTTTCTCGTTGCCTAGGAACACACGAGGTTTCTGAATTTCCTCTTCAGAGAAGTTTTTGCGCTGATACGAAGCGTCGAATTCGTGGACGAAGAATCCATCATGTAGCTTATCATCAATGTAGTCTCTCTTGCTAGGAGGCTTTGCTTTGATCTTTAAGTTCTTTTTCGTCTTCCCAGAAAGTCTTGGAAACAAAATCAGACAAAATGAAATGGATATGCAAAGGGCAATAAATAGTGATAGCCTTTTTAGACTTTTTGTACATCTGATCATGTCATCTTTCTTTTCTGCCTCTTCCTGCATCAGATTTCTTCATTTGTAAGTATCATCGAGCCTGAAATTATGTTTAAAAGTGTTATTTATGTACATCTCAATATTCAATCAAGATAATTGAATTTGATACGGTCAAATGCATAGAAGAAGATATACGATCGTGCACACAGGGGTGAGGTATCATCGCTTGGTCACAAACCTTATCCTCAATACAAACCCTTTCTTCTATATATTTCTATATTAAATATTTTAATATAGACATATAGAAGAAAGGGTTTGTATTGAGGAAAGGGTTTGTGACCAAGCGATGATACCTCACCCCTGTGGTCGTGCACTGTATGAATCTGTACATTGGAAACAGGACTGTACTTTTATAGCTCTCATGATTGATCTTGCATTTGTTTGATATATATGAAATATTTATATAATCACGATGTTTAAATTCCTGAAATATTCTTTCTCTATGAACATGATAAATCTTATCACATAATGTACATTCAGATTGCAATTGTGTTTGTCTGTCATGTACAGAAATGAAAGTTTCATTTTTTTATATGAGAGCAAAATTTATTGATTATCTTACGGGATTTCAAGGATATGAAACAAAACCCCAATTAAGACTAGGCTAGTCTGTATAAATTACGGCAATCGTCGGAAACTCACGGCTCCTCACGATGTAGTCAACCATGGTACTACTGTATTTATGACGAGTCGTAACGGTTAGATGCACGCCAAGACCTCCTAACTAAAGGAACATGCGGGCGCCAAGCCCCGAAACAGAAACCGACACCGATTACTCAAGATGCGTGGCCCTGACTATGAAATCGAAACTAGCCATATTTGAAAAAAAAAATCAACATTTTTCTTAATGCGTAATGCTAGTCAATGCTCAAGCAGTATCGATCAAAGTGCAGCAATCAATAAGTCATTTTCTATATATAGTTTATTAATGAACTTACCTGCATTTATCCTTATTTTTACATTTTCTCCGCTTCACTCTTCCATTCAAACATACCTGTGCCACATGCATATTTACATAGGTATTTACTAAAGGTAATAGGTCAAAAGACCTATTTAAATTTCCATATATGGATAGTTTGTATAAATAGACTACCTTGAGGACTATTGTACGCTTGTTTATACCTGTAAGGTCTATGTAGGAGGTCTCCCAAGGGAGCGTTTACACCTTGCGTGTTTTATTGTATACTAATTAGATTTTTCCTTAGGAAACGTTTTACATGTTTTAGATCTATTTGGATTTTGTTATATTTGTTTTCAGAGGGAAAAAAAACGCAACAACCGTTTTGTTTTAGAAATATTTATGAAGTTGTACAATATGTATGAGCAGGCCTAGGATTGATATTTTAAAAATAAATGTCATCAATTATAGAAAATAATGTAGATTTATTTTCTCATGCATTTGTTTTGCCTATTTATCATACTAATTAGCAATGATTCTATTGAATAAAAAAGAATTGCATATAAATGTACAAATTATACAATGTGTGTATCTAATATTTTAATTGTAACCACGTACAGTATCTACATTTGTATGCTACATGTATCTACAACATGTACTAATGATCTAAATGAACTCATTTGCACTTTCAAATCGAACCCTTGATTTGTTTATTTTTTCTTCGTCGTTAATTATAATGTACGTGCATGTAAACAACAACAAAATCCGAAGCCTACATGCGACATCGCATAATACGGATCATCGCCTGCACGCCCTAATTCTTCCCGTTTCCGAGTTGCGTCAGCTTATTTGTCGACTTTTGGTCAACATAGATCAATTTGTTTATTGATTTTTTTCTCGATCAATCGAATGATATCCGAGGTGACATCCTCTTTGTTTTATTTTTAAAGCTCATTACGTAGACATTTCAAGTGGCCTTGTGCATATATGTACCTTACCAAAACATGTGATTCATTTGAATATGCGCATGACACATTTTGCAGGGGCATGTAGAATCTATGTTTAAAACTCCGATTTCCGTAGCTTATAAAAAGAATCAATGCAAGCAAAACAGATCATTGTTGATTCGAGCAACAGACAAAAAGCATGGAGAACTGCCGACCAGCCGTGGTTTTGTTCATTCACATTTTACACCATCTATTTGTTCAGTGTTGGGGTGGTGGAGATAATGATGAAAGTCTCTAGTGCAGGTAATTATCTATTACATATTGAATAAAATGGTTTTATTTTAGAAATATTTTGAAATACTGGAAGTTTCAGTTTGATAAAAGCATGTTTTCAATAATTTTGCATAGTATGCCGCTACAGACATGTAGCCTTGTCATCCAAAGCCAAATACTGTTTCTAGAATCTTGGAAATTTGCAGTCTATAAAAAATAGACCAACATTCTTTCGATTAATGAAACTGAATAAAACTGGGAAGGGATGACCAAAGTTACCGATGTAAATTTAACTCATTTCATTCTACGTTCAAATGTTAATGTATGAGAATAATTTCGCAAATTCTGAATGAATCTTGAATCTATCTATCAATAGATCAATTCTGAATTTACATGAATTTCAAATCTTTTTTTGGCCCCTGCCTGGCAATTCGACGACGTATTTTAAAAGAATATTCTAATTAAGTTCCTGCAACATACATGAGATACGAATTTAAATGATATCCGATACAAATCAATTAAGTCAAGATTGTCCAGCATATGAAAATTGTTTGCTCTGTGTTTTTGCATTGGGTGTTTTGGGAGTTTTGCTGTGGGTGCTGCAACCGAGTGTTGTTGGAGATCCCCTCCTTTCTTTGAAATTCTGCTTATATGTCAATTCGTTTAAAGTAGGATAACCTTATAAAATATATGCTTTTTTCTCTCCAGCTGGAAAAATCATGCAGCTACCCTTGAGAATTTGCGACGTCGACCAGAAGGGAAAATACAAGAAGTCTTGAGAACTTTTAGAAAAGTGAATATCATTTACCTTGACTCCTCTACAAATCAACCTTCTGCCATCATCACCATCGGGATGGGCCAAATAAGAGGAAAGCGTTGTCTACTGGCCAGAGACCTCAGAATATGCAAAGAACTTCAGAAGAAAGGACGTGTAACGTCGAACGAAGGGATGTCCATGTACAGTACTTTTACTACCTTATAAACATGTGCGTTTGCATAGTGCATATCAAGAGAAACAATTATATATCAAAACGCAACTGTATGGATTGTACATTCTTTACTTGTTTCGTCGTACTAACCTGCATTCTAAATTGCAATATGAATTAAATATTGATATATGTATATTATCATGTTTTCATTTGTATGTATGCACATATGCATTTTTCCGACCTTCTGTTTGATGAAAGGAAGGAGGACTTGGTAGCAGCACCCACAGCAAAACACCCAATGCAAAAACACAGAGCAGACAACCACAGAAAGAGACACAAAAGGGACAAGGAACACCAACTCACAGCATAGAAACATGAAACACAAAAGACCACACATAAACCAACGAGACCAATGGGCAAGTTCATAATTATCTCAGACGGAATCAAAGTGTTTGGGAGAAGAAATCATTCCTCTATACAAATTTACAAGAAAAAAACGTTTCATATATAGAATATAACCTATAGAATCCCATTATGTGTCTTGAAGACAATGGCTTAGATGAGCACAAGCTTCTTGAAATTGTTAAATTTCATGAAAGACAATAACTACCCTATGTATGCCAAATTATATCGTCTATACAAGATATTATTATATAGTTTGTTTCTATTTCCACTCTCATTGGCCGAGAGCTGTCACGTGACGAGTCATTGTCACATTATATTGACCTGTGAGCGGCGATTTCATTAAATAACACTACCGCGAAAACTCTTGCTTCCGGCTTGTACTTGTTTGCTATTTTCTGATTGTTTTTCTTCACATCTTCAACCATGTCAACAGAAACAATGCATTTCTTCAACCAACATTTGATGAACTTAGGCATTTCTTCTAGTAAATGATGCAAAATATTAACATCACCGTCAGCAGAATGAGCGTCAATGTAGGTTCAGCTACGCCCTCGGAGACAGTAGAATAACCCTTACTTGGTGTTAATCCAAAACACAAAACAACAAATATGTGATAACAGGGCATTCGATCGACCTTAAATGAGGCCGAAATTCGGACCCGTCCCCCACTGAATAGTATTTTTTTTCCCCTAAAATGGAGAAAAAAATTCCCCATTATACCAAGCTACTTTGCTACAAAAAATCCCCGCAAGTATTTGCCATATGATTTAACATGCTCTGAAGAGTTAAAAGTCAAATGCTTCAATGACAAAGAATCAATCTGTTCCAGTTAAAAATTCGGTGTAAAACTTTGGTTTTGATCATTTCACAGTAGTAAATAATTTCCCCTTTGTTAGTAAAATGTCTTAAATCCCCCCCCCCCTTCCAGAGTACGGATACCATTCCACCAAAACATCGAGAATGCCCTGGATAAGATAACGGGCGAATTCATTCAGGACATCGAAGAGGGGTGTTGGGTGGGTTGAGCGCTGACTTGTATTAGATGAATAGAAAACGTGCCCGTGTTTTGCTATACTTTCTCTCGATACCCATGCATTCACTGTGGAAGATAAATTCCTCATAAATCCTTCATAATAGAATAATGAGAATGCTTTTTTTTCGCTTTCACTTTTTCTGACTGAATTAATTTATTTTCCATTTGCAAAGTTGATATAATTTTATATGTCAGACGGACGCAGCTAGCTTAATGATACTCAAGTATAATAGACGCGAGTCTGACACAATTTTTTACGACAATTTATGTTTTGTATAATTATTCTTTATTTATTTAAAAAAAAATAACATGCTACTTATTTTTATGCAGCAAATTTTGACGTATTCCCTGCCTTTCTATACGAATTATGGTAAAAAAAATAGCTTAGGGATAAGAGAAATAATAATGTCTTATGTAGTTTTTTTAAACTTGATTATTAGACATTTACGAAATTAATTTGTGTAACATTCGTGGCATCATCGTGTAAAATTCGAAACGCCGTCGTGGCAGATTGCGGCTTGTGCTTTTACCTATCTCAGTCGTCGTGATTTCCCCTAGGTCGTGGCTCATTCGTGGCGCAATCGTGTCACATTCGAGTCCCATTCCTCATTAAATTTTTTAGATGAATACATACGAATGCAAGAAAAACGCGCCACGAATGAAGAAGAATGCATCACGAATGCGCCACGAAGTGAGCCGAATGATAAATCAGACACGGAAATTTTAAACAGTTTAAAAAATTCGCGTCGATCTAATATGGCACACACATGACAAGAATGCCCGCAAATGCGAGAGAAATGCGTCACGAATCTCCAACAACACTCGAAAACTTTTCTTTAATTAGATTTGTAGCTCATTCTCCTCTTCATTCGCGACGGTGGTTCCAAGCCGGACTTCATTCGTTCTTGTGTATTATATCAAACTATTTACATATCAATCTATAATAAATTTGTTTCATTTTTTATTTACTTATTACATTATCTTACATATACATGCACGAGAAGGTGGAGAGAGACCCGAATTTTATATGCTAGTTTGTAAAGGGCTGGTTTTCTTTCTTTAGTTTATCTCTTATTAAATTTTTTTCCAGTCTGAATAAAATATGAAAAACGTAAACGTAAATAAGTTCCTTTATCATGTTTATCTTCACAGTAAAGCATTCAGATTTGATTGAATTGAAATTTTGCAACCACAACTAACTTCCCCGTCAAAGCAAATGCAGTAACGTCGCTCTTTTTTTACTATGACGTAACTGACTGAAAGTACACAAAACTTACGCTAAAGGATAAATTTACGAACGCATGAACAGATGACGACAGCAAAGCCGCGAGCCACGTTAAGATAAGGCGTAAAATCAGCCCTGAAAAGTGGAATTTTGAAAATTGAAATTTCAAGAACCTTTTTTGGTAAAATGTATACCTATACGGCATCCCATCAGAATATGAAGTTATTTTTTATCTGTTTTGCATAATATTGCTAATTTTGGGGTCAAACTTATCTTTTTCTCATAGAAATCAATAGAAAACGGAAAAGTTTTATTGAACATTGTTCCCCCCGGATATACAGAATGCCACTTTTACTGGAGATGTGTATCCATGATACAATTTTTTTTGGCAAAGTGGGGTTCTGTATCTCCGGGGGGAACACTACCCCAGAGACGAAAAACTAAAAATGGAAAGGGGGGTGCAGTTTTTAAGAATCGATCTTTTGGCCATTAAATATAGCACATTTTACTATTTTTCCTCTTTAATCCATCAAACATTGTGTACTCAATATGATTAAATGAAATTAGGAACGAAATAAGCAAGAGTGATGTTCATTTCTCTGTCAATGTGTATTTCGCGCTAAAAGGCTTACATTGTAGCCATTGAATGAAGAATAAGACCGTATTTTAAGTTCCGGATTTCATTATTTACCGATTAAAGGAGGTAGAACGTTCGAAATCTATTTCTGATACACAATGTAGACATATTTGATGTCTTTTAGCTTACATTTATCCATTTTAGACAAAATATTCAAAAATGTATACGTTTTTTGTCGATATTATCGGATTTTCTATCCGAGCACCCCTACCTCTTTCGACCTTAATTTTACAACCTTAAGCGTTCCTTAACATAATGTAAAACATGTAAAAGTTCTGCAAATACATTATATTTCAATAATGATTCATGTTTTTCTGTATACGATTCGCCATGCGCAAGAAATAAGTCACGAGATTCAGGGCTAAATACGGCCCTTATCTTAACAGCTCCTTCTTGAATTTTGAGTCTATCTACGTATTTTGACTGAAATATTCTTCATATGAAACATTGAATGAATTATATTACGTTCAGGATAATTCAGCGACAGAAAATGCTGATATTAATACGTCTTGAAACATTTTCAAAGAAAAGTCGATGTCAGCCATTTCGAAACGGTACCTTTATAAATACTGATTGAGTCCACTATATAATAAAACAATTGTGTACTTTTCACTCGGTGAATATGGTGTGATATTTTCTGAATTTGAAAATATTGACCTCGGCTGTCGCCTCGGTCAATATTTTCAAATTCAGAAAATATCACACCATATTCACCTCGTAAAATGTCCATAATTGTATAATAAACTTCTGGAAAATGAATAGCCAAGAAGTTATGGAAAGAAATAAAATTGAATCAAACATATATACAGCTATACATATGGCTAACCAGACACGTCCTTAATTCTTGGTTATTATTCTTTTTAACAAATGTTTCCTTGTGTTCTCGACATCTAAAAAGATTAAAATCAAAGGGTTATTTTTTCACAAGCGTGTATTTCCTGAAGTACCAACCTGATCATGACTAGGCGTTAGGCGGTACAACTGTACATACACCCACTACATCCTTCTCACTGCACAAAGTACTTAAATCTCTTCTTACATCTCACATCAATATACTTGAAGATGCAGTTTCCTTATGTTTCTACTTCATAAGAGCACTGAACAACGGAGAAGAGGTGTTTGTAAAACACCCAAGTGCTTGTAATACGTAGTATATGGCATGCGAGATGTTCAAACTGGTTTGCAAAAAGGCAACTTGCATCAACGTCAAAAGTGGCGATCTTCAGTTCATCAGACGCACATGTTTCAGATATTTTTTTATTAAAATCTAACGACAAAACAAAATAACAAAATAACCCGACTCCACCCCAAAATGGCCAAACGCAGCAGCAACGGAAACTCTCAGAATTTCATTTTTGTGTCTTAAGATATGAAAACGAACTGATATCATATGTACTTAAGCCGCCATTTATGATTTCGATTGTCAGATTTGGCACTAATATACAAGGACCTGGCACAGGAGCTGGGTTTATGTTTCGTTTCACAGCTATGCGGTAATAAAGATTTGGACTTGATTCAGAATTCCTGAAGATCTTTTGTCCTTCAAGGTATGGGTTTTGTTGATCTTGCAATAAGAATGGGTATCCCCAGCCGCATAAGGAACATGCAAAAATACGAGATCGTGTATTTTATCTTGCGGACATCTATCTATACAGCATAGGTAACTGTATATAAACACTTCCCGGTCTGTCTTCTGTACTAAACAAGGGTTTTTTTTATTCCTCAATGAGAGGTAAACATCACATCACTTCATACTATCGTCATCATCATAACATTACATAATGTGGTAAGTATGCTACGCCCAATGTATCTTTATGAACGTCATCAAAGAATCTAATCAAAACATCCTTACTTATAAAGTTACCTTATGTTGTTTACTTCAGCACCCCAAAAGATAAAACAATCTACATTTATGGAATATATATGATGCATGATACATGCATGTGTGTTTGGTTAAATTTAAATTTGTTTCTGATGTCGTCTGTGTGCAAGCATTACCTGATTCATATGTAAAATTACAAATTTGGAAATTTAAAATTCTTTACAAATATTTTTATTACTCTTTCTTTAAATACATGATTGAACTTTGACTTGCTCAAGTCCTTATATCAAATAATTTTAGTATTTTAAAAATACATTTAAATTACTTTTTATTAACAGAGTGAAATCTCTTTACTGGCAAGCAAAAGTTTTCTTATTCGTTTTGTGATATATCTCTGCAACCAATCGCTCACTGCTTGTAGTTTTAAAAGGGCATTTCTTTTAATCATTAATTAATAATTGTAATTCTCTTCATATAACTTTATTTGATAAAAGGACTTGAGCAAGTCTACATTGAACTGTAAAAGTGAAAAAGATCAAATGAATACAGTGAGAGGTAGTCATTTACCTTTTTTTATACGTCCTTTTTTATACGCACATTTAGAAAACTTCGATCAACGTCGGTTGAACGTCTATCTCTTCAACGCATTTGAAAATTTCTGTTACACAACCTCTTAAAATTTCTAAAACGTGGGTCCTATAGCATCAAATTTTTCTGTTCTTAAATTATGCTTTTGATACATTAAATTGCCGCTAATGTTTTCATCTATGTAATTGCCTTTTCATCTACGATACCGCTCAATTATGTATTAAACCTAACAACAAGAAAGGTTTTTGTTTATACATGGTGTCTGCGATATAATCCGTTCGACAGATTAGTTATGAAGGTTATGAGCACATCATCCAGATAGCCAGACAATTTTAGCAGGTGGCCGCTCAAAGTCGGCTCAGGAGATATCTTTCTTTCATTAGTATATGTATGTAACCACCTAGTAATTTTGGCTTTAAAAATCATTCCAAGGAATGCATGTGTCGTCTGCGAAACATAGTGACACTTAGGAATCACTTTTATATAGGGTGTGACATCCAAGTGTAACAGCCAGACGGACAAAGTGATTCAGGACTAAGTGTCGCTATGCTATAAATCATCCAATGATTGAAAACGAGATCCCATATAGCAGGGTGGCTAAGCCAGATTTGATACGTGAAACTGACATGCAAACACTATATCTAAAATCCAACATGGCGCAATATAGGAATCCGTACAATTATAATAAAGAGTAATAAACTGTTATTGATGTTCAGTCATAGCGATTAGTCGTCTGGAAAACGCGTCTTTTCTTGTCGATGATTACCAATTTGCAAGCTAGACGGTAGCAAAAAGTTCTTGATCGTTTCTGCAGCTAGCATATATTACACAATAGACATGTAGACCATAACTATACTGTAAAGAAATAGGAGATTCTGAAATAGGAGTCTTCAAGGTCAAGTCAGACGATATTATTTTAAAAAGGAATATTTAAAATATCCTAAAGATATGTCTTAAACTATATTATACAGAAAAGCATATATTTAACGTTTGCCTTGAATATTTAACTTTTTTTCATAATATCAGTTACCAAAATACCATCCTGTCATCCTAACACAGGAATTGCTGCATCCGATTTTAGTATAATGTGCTAGTCATACATGTGATGATAGAAAGACACGTGCTTGTAAACTCGTGTCGGTGTCAGTATCCGTAGATCTTTTTCAACAATGGAAAGGAGGGCGATGCAACATAAATGCTGCAAAGGTTATGATAGGAATGCGAAGCGCAAGGAATACAAAGGACGTTTAACTTAAAACTCGTATTTCAAACGTGATACAATCTTTATATCTTTAATCGTTAGCGCCGATCAAAGAAAATAGAAACTTACAATAAAAAGAGAAAAAAATCTTTTATACGTGTTTAATATTAGAAAAATAAAAGATATAAACTACCGAAGAATTCCTTTAAGATGCCGAAAGATTCAAGATGAACATCCACTTTTCTTTCGTACTTCGACCTAGAATACATTCACCACTTGTGGGAATAAGTATTTGATTTGAAGTATATGCATATGCTTTGTATTTTGTACATGGAAGAATAAGGGACCACAGGGGAACGCATACGCACGAAATAAACAATAGATAAAGACAATATAAATCGCAGACAAATAGAATATATAATATACTGACATTCAGCAAATGGTCCAACAAGCAATGAAAACAAAAGAAACCATTGATAACCTTGGTGAAGATCCCAACATAATGACGTTGAATAGATGACGGCGGACCCCACACACACGAGAAAAGTGGGAATAATACGTCAAAGTACCTCGTCAAAAATCAGAGGAGCTCAGATGACAACAAATAAAACGAGGGAAACCAATATAAATCTAGTACCGACTACGGGAGTAGCACTACAGGCACAAAGTACATGTAAGAGCATCCGTGTGATGTTGAAATACAGTTATGTTTCTAAGTCGCCATTTGCGAAACCTACAAGGGAGAGACCAATATGAATCTAGTGCAGACGTCGGAAGTAGAGATATAACCGAAATGTAGGTGGATACGTTTGATGTTGAAGTACCGTTAAAAGTCCGTTATGTTTGTGGAAGCTACTTTTTCCATTGACATCGTTCATAATGTTGAAGATGAAGACTTTCATTTCATTGGTCAACTAAAATAAAAGAATATTCAGAAATCAAATTAACGTTAAAACTTGAAATGTATAATAAATTACAGTAATAGTTTGATTTACCCGCTTTATCAACAACCTGCAATTTTATTCAAAGGTTAACCTTGAAATATTTATGAAACTTTCATTGGACATAGCGACAAATTACTTGTTTATGACATTAAGTTAGATCGATCATTGTATCCCATTGATCACATGTATTACATTTGCAAATGCAATTCGCTCGGCCTACGTAAACGTCTTTATGTTTGTTTTGAATACAGACTTATTCTCTTATTGGTCCATTTGAATAGAGACGTCTGATAGGATCAAACATTTGATACATTAAAGTGTAATTGCTCTATTTTCGCAAGTATCGGTTGTGCATATGAATGCATACATGTATCTTTTGCACGTGACTCACTGATTCAAGGACACGGGAGATGCAATCTGCATGTATGCACGTGATATTATGACATATAAATGACAAAATACATCTTAGGTATTAGCATTTTTGATTTGGTGTAACAACAAAAAAGCATGGAGAACTGCCGACCAGCTATAATACTGTATATTACATTCTATACACTCTTCTTGTTCAGTGTCGGTGTAGTGGAAATTATGATGAAAGCTTCTAGTGCAGGTAATCTTCTATTAGTTTTAAACATAAACAATGATTTTTTAAAGAGTTTATACAATGATCGCTGATGAGACATAACTTTTTGAAATGTGCATATGATGCACTATTTTTCTTTTAAATATAACATATAATTATTTCAATACTGACAATATCGATATCGCTGCTGGTGGATTGTTTGGTCCTCGATGAGGATATCGTTCGCCTAGTTTCACAGTGTTTGGGCACAAGACTTGAAATATATTTGTAAATTCGACATCACAACATTTAACGAAAATTTTCTAAAAACATGTAATAAGGACTATCTCCCTGATGACATAGCTCTGTCCTTAGCAGGTTCTTTGGCAGACATTCTAGGTCAACTTCTGACTTTTGCTCTTCATAATTTCACATTATTTGGATTTCCTCTTTTTCGACCTCGAGCATCACTGATGAGACATAAATTGTTGAAATGCGCATCTGGTGCACTGAAACTTTAAAAATGTAACATATATTTCAATATTGACAATTTCAACCATTAGGTTTGTATCACTGCTGCTGGATTGTTTGGTCCCTGAGGATATCGTTCACCTAGTTTCACGGTGTTACGGCACAAGACTTGAAATATATTTGTAAATTCTGCGTTCGATCAATATTTTTTTCATTGATTTTGGTTTAGTCACAATTTGTGTTTTACTTTTCCTTGCTCGTATTCATCAGCTTGGCAATGTATGAAAATGAGTTGTTCATTATGTTATTTCTTATATAGTAGGAAGACTTATGCAGCTCCCCATTATGGCAAGTGAGCTATCAAGAAAAGAAGGACAACTTAATCATGGAAATTAGTACAACATGTTGATATCAAGTAATCCGATCCCTAGTCTTCTAAAGAACTACTTGTGATCATTTCTTCTGTCAGTCAGAATTCAAGCTGAAGAGAATGTTCACAAAATAAGACCATCTGAAGGCTATTCAACGGAGGCGCATTTCGAGGAATATTGCCCAAACCATCATAGAAATGCATCGGTGATGATTAACTGTTCTTCACCGACAATATTGATTGTTTAGTTCTTAATCAATTGGAGACTTGAAAAGTTAAGTACTGTTCCATGTAAGGATCAAAATAATTTGGCACATCAAGGTTCTGGATTTTGTTGAAACTTCACATACCTTATTGACTTCTACCCTAATGCAAACAAATGTTATTCATTTTTCTATTATACGTCCGGTAACCATGGAAACGGGATTTCTTTTTCTTGAGCTCTGGGCTCTCTATCATAGTCGTAAAATAGCAAAATCCAGCCATTTTGAATTTAATTCTTTTTAATGTTATCATAATCAATTTATATAAAACTTTCATTAATGGTAAAGCATGTAACTTGGTTTAATATAAATATACAACATTTGGATATTTGGTGACAAAACATGGAAATTATAGAAATCTGAAAAATGCCAATTTTCGATTTTTGTGATTTTTCAGAAATTCATCAAAAATGCTAATTTTCAAGTTGTATTTTAAAAAATTGGCAAAAAGATTACACAATTTAAAGTAATATACGATAAAGAATGCACTTTACTCTACTTAAAATAGCAATAAAATAGTATGAAAAATTGCGTGGAGGAAAATTACAGAAAATCAAAAAAAAATGATTTTTTACCAAAATAAGCAATAATTTTATGGTTGCTACAACACTGACTATAGCATTTTGGCAAAAATGATTTAATTAAATGTAAAAACATATATATTCTCATCAGTCTTCAATGATTCCATGTATAATTACGTGAAAGATATGAAATCTATGTCGAAATTTAGAAAATGGTTACCATAGCAACCAAAATAAAACAATAAGACATGTAAGAATTAGCTGGTCTTTTTCACACAAAATATTGCTAATTTTGGTCTATAAGAAGGAAAATGGAAATGAAAGTTAAATGAATTAGTATGAAAATGAAATCTTTATCATTTTCATAAGTTAGTGCCAAAAAGGAATGAATCATTCAAGACAAAATATAGTACATATTTTAACCAAAAGGTAAATTAATTCGTAACTTAATACAATGTTTTCACCGGTACATTGGTGGACTTTAACAATGCAAAGAAGTAGTAATCATTTATCTTATGTATTGTAATATGTGATGAAAATACATTCAATAATGTTACCATAGCAACCATTTTTACATTTTTTTGTATAAGAATAGATATGTCCTCTGATTAATATATGTGAATGAACCTTGAAAATAACCTTGATCTTTATTTGCAGTTGTCTTTCAATATTAAGCTAGGTTAATCAAAATATGTGAAAGTGTGACTATTTGACAGACAGAGAGACAAAACATAGTGATCCCTAATAGTTGCTTCCACTTCCTCCATCAGTATTTACTAGTGAATACTATTGCTAAATGAACACATATTATCAAGGAACTGATCGAATTTAAAAGTATCTTTCACATAAATGTAAATTCTATGATCTTATATGACTACTGAATGATATATATATATAGGATCTCAAATGATTTTTTCATGTAATAGTATACTGAGCATTTGAAACATAAAGATCACAATGGGAAACATGACACTGCTAAAGACAGTAGTAATGGCAGGATTTCTTTCAGCAGATAGTGTTTTGAAAGCAACAGAGTGCAATAATAATATCTCCATTCAAAGTTTCAAAGTGAGAATCTACATAGTTTTGACACACTTTTAAAAGTCAAATTTAAAATCATATCTTCAAGGACAAGGTCAATCCTCAAGGTTAACTTCAGTACCAGAAATTGGTTCCACTAATCATCTTCTACCTCTATGAGAAGTTTTAAAGTCATACTGCATTGAGTAATGGCGTATGTCCAGTTCATATTAAAACTGTCAAGGTAATGACAATACATGAAATCAAGCTCAATTATCATGTTCTACCTCCATGTTTAATTTTCATGTGCTATCTAAAATTGGAGAATAAAATACTCTTGGTTTCATATCCATGTAATATTGGTACAAAATAGTCTAATTCAAAGTTCAAGGTCAAATCTCAATGTCAATGCCTGAAATCCCGTCCACTCGATTAGATCTATCTCCATGCAATGTTTAAATATGATATGCAATATATTATCGGTACGTGACTATGGTAAAGTCAAATTCAAAATTGCATCTTCAAAGTCAAGGAAAAATGGGCAGGTCAAGGCCAATACCTGAAAAAAGTCAACTTCTTATTTCCTTTCTCTATGCAAAGTTTGAATGTAAAATGCCATATAGTATTTGTACAGTAGAAATTAACTCCTAATTACATGTACATATTTCAAGGTCAAGGTCAAACCTCAAGGTCAAACTATGAAATATATATACAGTCTGATTGAAAACAAGCTCAAAAAAGATATCATCAAATCAAATAGATCAGATTACATATACTTCATTGCATGATGAAGGATATCAAAGTTCTTGCATATAAAGATATATGAAGTACATTAGATATGTAAGAGAAGCACTTACATTTATTGAATGATGGCAATTAATATAACAAGAAACATGATTTGAAGTTTTTTCACAGTTTCAAACAAAAGTCCAGAAGTCTCAGTAACTTGACAGTTTTTTAGTTTGATATTTATATTTGTAATTTGAAATGTTGGGATGATGCTCATCAATATCATTCTTTGAGTATCTATTGGCCAAAACTGATAAAAGTTGACTTTGCAATATACATGTATTGTTGTCTGAATTTAAGTACATTTTTATATAGTGCAATCACGTCATCTTGACCCTTGGGACAAGTTGGGTTGAATTCAGTTCTCCTTAGGCAATCAGTCTTGGAGCAATCAATTCCAGTAAATGCTGTCCTTTTGTAGTACATTTGTGTTCTGCCAGATACTGATGTCCATTCTGTTTTCAGTTGGGAACGAAGAGGGCACATATTTTGGTCACTCAAATGGAGAAACAGCTGTTAGAATGCTCTAGGTTTTTCTCCTGTAACACATTTTTGGAAGTCTCACTCCAGTTTGAATGTTGAGATAGATAGCTTATCTGTGATTCCTAAAAAATAAGCCATAAAATTACCATGATAGTATGACACAAACAGAAGTCTCTGATGAGACTGAAGCTCTATTGGTTGTTTGCTTTAGATAATCTTAGTAACACTCTCATTTTCAAAGACCCTGGGGATTAGGGGCAAAAATAAAATACAAGACCAGAGAATGATTAATGTAATGGAAGAAGAATTAAGTATCTATCAATTATACTTTCTGAGCATTGGTGCTCACAAGATTACTTAGAGTTACATAGGAGAAAATGACCACACCCATTTAAAGAAATACATAGTACGCACTTTGTGTTTATATGAGAATTTAATTGTTCCCAGCATGCATTGTGATCACACATTAATACCTGGTATGAACATTTGGCATTCATATTACCGTAGATATACATGATTGTACATAATTTTACATGTGACAAGCATAGAAATTATTCTACAATATATTTGATTAACTCCCTTGTACAATTTCAGGTCCTAAATGTATACATGTATGCACCTCTGATTTCTTTGGGTCATTTAGCATATTGCAAGGATAATCTTAATTTGATCCTGCCCTCAATACCCACAATTAACAATTATCAGCATTCTCCACACCTGTGATGTGGTCATTTGCGGATCTAGGGGGGAGGGGGATGAGGGTCGCAGTATGCCTCTACTAAAATTGCTGAAGTGAGGAATACATTACCGGATATTCTAAAATCTGATAGTCCTGACTACCACTGTCAATATTATTGCTATTTTCCATACAATCTATCAAAGTATTGATGAGTTTTAAATTTCAAAAGTGTAAAAATTATTTTGTCTTGGGGGCTTCGGACCCTAGAACCCCCTGGACGGCCCCCCGACCCTTCGCCTCCTTTAGGATTTGGGGGAACCCTCTCCCCCCCCCCCTTAAAATCCTGGATCTGCCCCTGAGGGTGGTGCCAACTTGATATTATTCATTAAAGCTGACAAATACCCAAAATACATATTCAAAACCACTTTTCAATTCATTTCCGAATATTTGGTTTATTGATCTTTTGAGAGTACCATTTGTATAGTACGAAGTCACTGCAGTACAATTGAATCTATTTCGTATTGCACTTTCCAATAACCATATAGGAAACAGTTCGTGTTTTATTACTCATTTTTCATGTACCGTAGTGACAGTGTATAAGTGCGCATAATTTGTCATTGAATTTTATTTATGTATTTCAAACAGTATCCACAAACTGATGTTAAAGTAGATACGTAGGGGCGGCACAAATGCCCCCGCTGGCAGCCTTCACTCTTAAGTAGTCTTGGCAATAATTGTGTCAAAACTTGTTCATGTTGTTGGACCAGAACCATATATTCAAACTTGACGTGTATATTACCACAATACACTTGTATATCAAATATAATTTGAATCTATCAAACCTTTGAATAGAAAATGCCTGGAAATCAAGATTTTCATGAATTTTCGAAGTTCAAGGGCAATTACACCGTCAAAAATTGTCAGACAAGACCCATATTTTACTCCGACAAAAATTGTTAGACAAAACCTGTATGTTATAATGATACATCAATGTGTCAAATATTAACGAAAGTTTTACAGAAGCATCCGGTGTAGTGGCCATATATAGGGCCAAGATAACTTGGCAATTTATTGGAGATTAACCTTTGGCTCAGTGGTCAGAGCGCTCGCCTCTTAAGCCGGCGACCTAACTTTGATGCCTGGTGAGGACAACAGTTGTTTCATTGACTACAAGAGCATGCAGTTCACCAGTATAGCATACCATGATACATATCTTTTTTTCAAATCCGAATCACGATATACAAATAATACAGTATTATTGTAATACGTAAATATAACCTAAGCTCATTAAAGATCATTGTAATTTGTTACATGTTGTACTGACACATCATGTACATATCTATGTACATCTGTAACTGCATGTATAATAAATTATCTACCTAGAACATGATGAGGTTTAAGTCTGGCATATACAGTTTCCTATTTATTCTGTAGGCTAACCTCTACTACAGAATAGTGCTGGAAATTAATTTTAACTGACCTGTAATTTGCGCTCAGCATTTATCAACTTAGATGTAGATCTATCGTCTTAATGCATATGCCACTGTCTACATGGGCCTGTAAATAAAATCAGTACAATGTATCCAAGTGGATATATTATGGGTGATTTCACATCTTCAAAGACAAATCAGTTTGATTTTCACAGACAATTTGTAAATTACTGAGCATATATATACACTCTATGACTAGAAGTTGTATAGGGTTATCATCAAAGCACCCAAATACATGTAATAGTGGCGGATCCAGCGCCCCCTTTGCCGGGGGTCAAGGCCGGGGCAAATTTTGCCAATTTGTACCGAAAATGGACCAAAATATACCTGTATTTGGAAAAGTTTTGGTCAGTGCCGTGGAGGGAAGTTGTAGACGCCCCCTACGCATCCCCCTGAATCCGCCACTGAATAAAATAATTAAATTTTTTTTGCGCAAGTTAAAGTTTATAATTGTCGACTTATGAAGAAGAAGAAATCAAATATCGACCATGTTTTTGTGAATTTATACCTTACCGGTCCCTACTGGCAATAGGAGTCAGGACAGTCACTCTTCTCATAGACTAGAGTCGATCATACTCTGCCATGTCAATGTTTACTGATTAGAAAGGCTTCATCTTCCCTGTATGGCCTGGTTATTGGCACATTAATGGCTGTCTACAGTAAATGCCAAGTCTCTCCCTATAGCCTGGGCAAACGGTTAGATTTTTGTTGTAAATGAAATGTCCCATCCGTAAACAAACGACTCTTACGAGATTGCCCTCCGAAGATATTTCCGCGTTGAAATCGTTCCCGTTTCACATTTTAGACCAACACGCTGCTTCAAATACGATGAGATCGATTTATCACAGTCATATAACTTCACCCTCTGCGTTTCCAGAGGACATAATATATAGAAACTGCACTCCGATTTGCAGAAAACACATGCGGGAACAGGGTGCCGCCATATTGTTTACCTTCGTAACAACGCCCTCTTCCATTAAGAACGATAACTCTAGTACTATTCGGCACACAAAAGTTGAATATTTCTTTACTGAAAACGATCACATTTATGATTTTTCATACTATTTTATTTTTAATTGTCGTAGAATCGATCTCGAACTTTACCATTCTAAAAGAATTTTCGTAAAACGGTGTTGCCTTTTTTTTATACAATCAAGCAAAGTTGGGTATATTTCTATAGAAAACATAAGGAAAAACTTCTTCTACAGTGAATTTGAAATTGCGATTTATTCAAAATTAACAAAAAATTGACCCTTTTCCCTTTAGGAATTTATTTGTACTTGTAATGTGAATAACTTATCCAGTTTTGGTAAAGTTTCATAACATTGCATGTGCCAAGCATATATAAGGATTTTCTGATTCTTACATGGAACGGTACTTAATTTTGAACAATTCCATTTTAATCACTTCACCTCTTTAATTAGTATAGAATTCAGGGGTACATCTACCTTGCGCATTCAAAATTATGTTTTAAGATGATTTTATATGAATATTTTATTTTCAAGATCTCTTTCTAATACTACTAATAATATAATACTAAAAAGTACTAATAATATAGACAAATGTTTGAAATTTGCATCGTACGTACATGTAACTGAAAATCATGAACATATTAGAAAATAAAATGAAGGATCAAATTATGGAATCGTGTAGTTAGAAAAAAACTAGCAGCGAAACATGAGAGAGGAATTTGCTTTTGATAGCAATTTCCATAAAACAGACGCATGCCATCGATGAAAGAATTAAGTGTCCAAATTATGCTGACAGAGAGCAACCGGTTGAACAAAAACTGGCGAGAACAGTGCACAAGTCATACGTGTTTCCGTTTATTTCGTTTGACAGAAAGTGTTTCAAATGTTTTTCCCTGACATGGTCGCCATAGTACTTTCTTTATAGACATAACCTCAGACAGTGCATGTTTTGTAGATATTGTTTTCAGTTTTGTGCGTAAACATCGACGGCGGGTGCGGCTAGCCAACAGGGGATGCTTACTCCTCCCGGGCACCTGGTCCCACCTCTAGCTTGCTTGGGGTCCGTCGATGCTCAATTTGGTGCTCTATTGTGGGTTCTGTTGTGATTGTCGTCAGAATCTTCTTTATGTTAAACGTCTTCAAATTCAATAACATAATTTAAGAACAGATAAATTTTCAGCATGTACCAGACATGCACGTTTCGGGTACTAAACCCTCGTCAGTGATCCTCAATCTAAACAATGTAATATGGCCAAAGAGTGTGAAAGTTATTATTTCAAAAATTTACCGAAATCTCATTTCGTCCTCATTTTTAGCACGGATGAAAACGGCTGAACTAATATCAATAATTCACTGGAACCACATAACATAACCGGTATCTTGAGCAAACGTAGAACATATACATGTATTGGGTGTTATGGTGTTTTGCTGTTGGTGCTGCAACGGAGTCTTTTAGGAGATCCCCTAATTTCTTATATACTAGAAATTAGACGACACATTCCCGAGCAAATCCAAAAACATATCAGAAACCAGAACACATTGATTTCCATACACCGCTTAGAAATTAGTAAAACAGAAGTGAAACAACACAATTAGTGACTAACAAAACGGTAAAGATGCATATACTATAGTTAGTTAAACATGTGAATATTAATCTCACTTAAAATATCCTTTTGTCCAGGGATAATGAATATAAAGCTGAAGAATTGAGGAAGCATATAATTAAGAATCTGAAATAAACATCAAAGAAGTACCTAACAGTTATTCAGTCTCAAAGTCGAGAAGGCAAGGCAAAATAGTGAGAATGTTTAATATAAACGTTTTCAAATTCAATAGCATTATTTAAGAACAGATGAATTTGCAGCATGGAACAGACATGTCAGTTATCCTTAATCTAAACAATGTAATATGGCTTAAAGAGTATGAAAATTATGATGTCCAAAAATGCACCGAAAGACGTAGCTTGATGGATGGGATATGATGCTACAGGACCCACGATTTAGAAATTTCAAGAAATTTGGTAACCGAAATTTTCGAATGCGTTGAAGAGACAGACGATAAACCGAAGTAGATCGAAGTTGTGCCCTCGGGGACTCCTGGTCCACAAGCAGTGACACTCACCAAGTAGTTCAAATGTTAAACGTCTTCAAATTCAATAGCATTATTTAAGAACAGATGAATTTGCAGCATGGATTAGACATTCCCGGAACGTTGCAAACCCCGGAATGAACAACATTTCAAAGTGAGACAAGGAGAAAAGAACATATCAATTTCAAAATATGCTCTATGGTAATTATTTCAGTTAACCATATGTGTAATACTATATTCAGATATTTATAGAAGCATGTTCACTTGAAAGACTACACTTCTCATTCAAAGATGATTTAGAAGCACGAACTCGTAAAAAACGTTAAAAGTTGGACAGATTAGAAAACGCCCAAGTGGATAGTATTTCCTTCTCAACTTTATTGCGTCCTTCTTTTATCCTTTACCTCTATTTGCAGCTTTTAGTTTGTTTTTGTTTTTTTTTTTAACATATAAAGACGTGAGATCATCAAAATTGGATATCATTCCATGTATAATTTATAGAAAAATCCCCTTTACAAACCATCTCGGATTTAAACAAATGCCTTTATTTATATTCCTTTCAGAAAAAAATTGTTGCAAGTCTCCTTCAAATGACTCTTATGGCTTTTATGTACAGTGTAACATTTTATGTTTCAATATTGACTTGTTCAGATAGCAGATTTACGCGCTATCATTCCTTATTTTTCTCATGCGCGTGCGATCTGCCGTAATCATTGAACGATGTCTGATGGAAAATCTTCTCCACGCTAAATTTTGCTTATTCAATTTTTTTGAATTTGAACCTCCTACCTCCCTTGAAGTGGAAGTAGTCGGATGTTACATTTCTGCCGAATTGAAGCGACGGGTGTTGAATGCAAGCAGGAGATGCTGACTCTTCCTGGGTACCTGGTCTCACTCCCGTATTGGGAGTTCGCCTCTTTTCACGTGCTGGATGGTTTTGATTGTTTTCTTTGGTTCCTGTTTTATCCTGATTTTGTATGCCTTCGGTTCACAACTTTCTAAATTACCGATTTTGTACTATGTATTGGGATATGGTCAATATCCATATTTGTCATCCCAACAATGAATCAGCCTTCAACAAAGGAGGGGATCTCCAACAACACCAGGTTGTAGCACCCACAGCAAAACCCCAAAACACTCAATGCAAAAACACAAAGCAGACAGGCACAGAAAGAGACGCATCAGGGACAAGGAAAGTCAACGCACAACACTGAAACATCAAACACAAATGACTACACATAAACCAACGAGACCAATGGGCAACCGGTGCCGACTAAGGACGGCCATCTGCCACGGAAATAGCAGACGGTGTGGTTCAAATGATGCTGCATCAATGTGATGTGATCAAGAAAAGTACGGAGTTAACACTTTGTCTGTATGAAGGTAGTGATATACCGGTAGACAGTATATATAAATGACCTAGTACATTTAATGGTTCAAGGGGGATAAGTATGATGTCTTAATATCATCTTAGGTTGCATACTAGTTTACGCCCAATGGATGCTACTAAAACGAATGTAATGTTGCAACTTTGTCGATCACAACCGGATGAATTGCAGTAATATTTTCATTGCTTTATTAAACAAAACTAAAGAACAACAAAATGCACACAACGTAAGAGAATACATAGATAAGAAAATATAGCTGAGGTTTTCGAAAGAATTGATTTGTCATGTAGGAAAGGTCTGTTTAAATGCATGTATACATGTACAAGAATGGTATCACAGTTAGTAAACGGTATCCAGTAAATAAGTCATATTTGTCGTCGACCTTTCTTCCAACCAAATGGTATCAAAACCTGTTTTCTTTGTGCAATCCAAATACATTATTTACTACATGCCGACATCATTTGTACCTAACTTTACTACTGATTATCCTCTGTTCATGTTTAGTAATGTTTTATGTCATTGGTATTTTACATACTAGTATAATACTGTTTTCTCTATATATACTCATAAGTCTGATTACTCTAACTTCTCTTGTGTTTTCACATTTAAGAAGTCAAAGAAACTACAGAGACAAATAATTCAGCATCCTATTTGTCCCACGACACTGATTGTCACATGAACACCTAACTTTATGAAAAACGTGACGAATTCAGTTTCAGCATCACAAACTTTCCTTTTCTGAGTAGCAACATCCCTTCATCGCATGCCTATGGCGTGTTCATATCCAAATTGATACGTTACGCCAGAGCAAGTACCAAATATACAGGTTTTGTTGTGAGAGCTAGGCGTCTTTCAGATAAGCTTTTCAGTCAGGACCACGTTTGTGATCGACTAACATCGTCACTGGGGAAGTTCTACGGTCGATACGGGGAACTCGTCATACACTCTGATGTCCCATTGTCAAGAATAGTGGATAATTTGAACCCTCTAAACATACAATGTACTTGAATCTTCCGAAATGGAAGTAACCGGATGTGAATTTCTGCCGAGTTGAAGCGACGGGTGTTGCGTGCAAGCAGGAGATACTGACTCTTCCTGGACACCTGGTCTAACTTCGCTACTTTTCATGTTGTAAAGGCTTTTGTTTGTTCGCTTTGGTTCCTGTTTTATCCTGATTCTGTATGCCTTCGGTTTATGATTTTCTGAAATATCGATTTTGTACTGTGTATTGGGATATGGTCATTGTCCATATTTGTCATTGTTTCGTTATTGATGTACCTTATACACATGTATTATAGGAGTGTTCTTGACATCCTCTCCTTTAAAAAGAATTAATGTTGATTTTGAAAATATCTTATTGCACCATTTGCACACGTCAAATAAGTTAAAGAAGATCCTCACGATAATCTCAACAGCACCCACAATAGAGAACCAAATTGAGCATCGACGGACCCCTAGCAAGCTAGAGGTGGGACCAGGAGGAGTATGCATCCCCTGTTAGCTAGCCACACCCGCCGTCGATGTTCACGCACGAAAATGAAAACAATATATTAAATACATGCACTGTCGGAGGTTACGTCGATATAGAAAGTGCTATCAACAAACAATGTTTAATCAGTGACGAAATTGCCACAGAACTAGATAAAAGACCATGTCGAGGTAAATTTAGCCTTTGTAATAATATTTTAAGCCTTGGTTTTGTAGTGTTTCATCATTTTTCCACGAAAGATATGTACAGGTTTCTTCTTGTTTGTAATCTGTTTGCGTCCCTTCAAAAATGAAAAACCTATAGCCAGTCAGGGGAAAGTAGAACAAAGTTGCATTTCGTACTATTTTAACATGACTTAGAATACATAACAAAATAGATTGACCAGAAGCATTGGTATTACGTTAGCACTTGACGCATGAAAAATTAAATCAAATTAAAGTAAATGATGGAAAAAAGATTTCATGTGAAGAAATATAATGATTTTGTTTTTGTTTGTTTTCGTGCTTTTGGACAACCCAACAGCACGAGGACGCAAAACAGAAAATAAGAAAGAAATATCCTTATCTAGTTTCGATATAGGATGTCCTATACTTAAGATGATATAGGCATGTTTTCAGACAAACACCAAGAACTAGTTTCCTGACTCAAATTATCTACTTCAGTATTGTCAGTCTACTTCTCAGTATTTCATCGAAAGAACAATGAGTCAGCAGTAATTACTCTTCATTCCTTATAATGTATCATGACTTGCATACATTTTGAAAGGAAGAGTTTCCAAAATATGCTGACAATTTATATGATGAAGAAAAGGCAGCAATAATATAATTGCGAATTAGGAGCAAATCTCAAAAGTGACTGCTGCGGAACATACACTCTGTTGATAAGTGACCGGCTATAGGGCGATAGCATCGTCATAAAGTCAAGAAAAGACTTAAGAAAGACTCAGCAAAATTTCAGCGTCAAACATGGCGCTCACTATATTCAGGTTACATGTAAATTACAGATTGATCATGCCAAAACGAACAGTTGTACTAAAACGAATTTCATCAACATCTTTTCTTCTATAACAAAATTAAATTTTCTTTTTCCAGGATGTACACAGAACAAAAAATTTAAGTGAAATGACTTTACAGATCTAAACTGGACTTTTGATATGAAATTACTTTAGCTTTTAATAATCAATTACTTCAAGATGTATTCAAATGATTTCAAAATAAAATTCAAAAAATTTCACAATGTATACATGTAGTTGATTATTTATGAAATTTATCATTCAATGTCAATATTTCTTACACTACTTGTGTGATATAATTTGAAAATTAATGTTCATTTTATTGCATACATATTAAGTAGTATAGTCATCAAACTTGGCAGGACGTCGGCGGATACGGTCAGATCTGCGCAATAACGGTGCGGTTTCCTGAGTTGGAGCGGATGTAGGTGTAATTACGGGTACAATTTCACTGGGTTTCAACGGTTGACTTGTATCATTCACAATTTTCGGAATCGGATTCTGACTAGGATCCTGAATCACTGGATACGATACTTGAATATTCGGTTCGACAACACGTATCGGAGATTTATCTCTTATGACTGCTTCAACAGCGGTTGGTCGAATGTGTAGACGATTTCGTCTGTACGTAACACCTTCCTGTGATTTCACAATATATGTATACTTGTCGATTTGCTTTACGATTTTGCCAAGAACCCATTTTGCATTTTCTCGGAGCTCGAAGTACACATTTTGGTTGATATCAAGATTTGGCTGATGTTTTGCGGATTTATCATAGTGCTTCTTGATGCTTCGCTTTCTCCTTTCACGTTTGTGAATTTTACGGTGCTGATCCTTTGGCACTGAAGGGAGTAAAGTGCGGGTTTGTCGGCCTAGAAGAATTTCGTTCGGACTGAGATTTGTGTCTTGACGAGGAGTGTTTCGTTGTTCCATGAGAGCTAAGTACGGGTCGGATCCTTCACGATTACATTTGATCATAAGATGTTTCGCAATTTTGACTGCGGATTCAGCTTTTCCATTTGCTCTTTGATGATTTGGAGAAGACGTCTTGTGCTTGATTCCCCAAGATTCCGTGAATTTTCGAAATTCAGACGACGTAAATTGTGTTCCGTTGTCGGATTTTATGATGGATGGTATGCCAAAGTGCGCAAACTGTTTCTTTAATATTTGTATAACTTGACTCGAGGTAGTAGAAGTCAAGTAGTCAACTTCGATGTAGTTGCTATAATAGTCAATGCTGACTAAGTAGTTGCGGTCCTTAATCTGAAGTAGGTCAAGGCCTATCTTGTTCCAAGGTCCTTTGCCATCCGAATGTTGAATAAGCGGAGTTTTCATAGGTTTTGCTTTCATTTCCTGACAGGGTACGCAGTTTTCTGCCATCTGCTTGATGTTTGCATTCATTTGTAGCCAGAAAATGTTTCCTCTAGCGCGTCTGATCATGGAATCATATCCAAGATGAGCGGAGTGTAGTAGAGATTTTATCTCAGATACCATAGATTTCGGTATGATGATAGCTTCACCTTTCACTAGTACGCCATCAATAATACTAAGTGTTTCACGCATGTCATAGTAAGGCTTGCACGTATCCTTAAGCATGTGTTTTGCTGGAGGCCATCCATTTTCTATGGTTTCCTTCAAATCCATGAGAGATTTGTCACGGGACGTTTCATTACGTATTTTCTCAAGGCGACTATCCGATATGTCTTCGTTGACACAGAGAACTCGGGTACGCTCGTGTTCGGTTTCTGTAGGTAGATACGAACGACTTAAGGTATCTGCTATGAGAAGCTTCGATCCTTTAACAAAACGAAATTGTATGTCGTATCTGTTCATTTCCATGATTATATCCTGTAGACGTCTAGGTGCTGAAGATAATGGTTTCCTCAGTATCGTTTCAAGAGGTTTATGATCATTTTCGATGATCACAGTACGTCCATACGTGTATTGGTCAAATCGCTTGAGACCAACTAAAATAGAGAGAGCTTCTTTCTCTATTTGAGCCCATTTTCTTTGAGCTGTTGTCAGAGAGCGTGATGCGTATTCGATAGGTTGGCCATTTTGCATCAGTACGGCGCCAATTCCATCCTTACTGCTGTCGGTTTGCAGTAAAAGTTCTAGATCAGGGTTGAAGTAAGCAAGTACAGGAGCGGAGGTAAGTTTGTGCTTAACTTCCAGAAATGCCTGTTCGCATTCTGCGGACCAATTCCAAGGCACGTTTTTACGAGTTAGAACGCGAATTGGTTCCATCGTAGTAGAGAGACTAGGTAAGAATTTCGCCATATACTGAACCATTCCACAGAATCGCTTTACACTTGATACGTCGGTCGGACTTTTCATTTTGAGAATGGCGTCAACTTTATTCTCATCGGCTTTCACACCATTACTTGTGATTTTATGGCCATGAAATGAGATTTCCTCTAGAAATAATTCCTTTTTATCATCATTCAGAATGATATTTGACTCGGCACATTTCTTATACAAATTTTGCAGTTTGGCGGAGTTATCTTCTCTTGCCAGCTCAGCTGTTTCGCCACATCCAGCTACAATAATATCATCGATAACAGGAAATATTCCTTCCATTTCACATAGGGTTTCGCTCAATTTCCTCTGAAATATCTCACTAGAGACTTTGAGTCCAAATGGGAGTCGAGCCCATCTAAAGCGACCAAAAGGTGTGATCATTGTCGTCAACTCACTAGAACGGTCATCTAAGCAAACGTGCCAGAATGCTTCTTTTATGTCGAGCTTGCTGAAGATTTTCGCTTTTTGCAATTTCGGCAGAATATCGTCGAGAACTGGTAAAGGGTAGTGTTCCCTTTGTAGAGCAGTATTAAGCGCTTGCGGATCAATGCATATACGTAATTTACCATTGGGTTTGTGCACTACAGCCATTTGACTCACCCATTTCGTCGGTTTGTTTACAGGTACAAGTATACCACGATCTACTAGAGAATCGATTTCTACTTTCACTTTGTCTTTCAGTGCGTGTGGAAGCTTACGACCAGGGATGGGGTAATTAAAAATGTAATTGTAATTAATTACAATTAATTACATTTTTTCAAGTAATTGAATGTAATGTGTAATTGAAGATTTTTTCAATTACATGTAATTGTAATTTAATTAATTACAAGGCAAAAACTGCATGTAATTCCAATTACATTTGAATTACTTTTCAATTACATTTGCAACTAAAAATATTGAATACACAAATTGATCTGTTGAAAAATTAACTTGTTGTGTAATCAATTATCATTGAGGTTAGCCATAGATAATTGTTAAATAAACAGTTTTACCTGAATGACCACAAGGCCTAATATGATTATGACTAATAGTTATCAAAACGAAGTCTGGTTATGTGTTTCTGTTCTAATTGACTTGTTTGTCACTTCTGCAATTACCTCCATTATATAAGTCTTAGAGATAATGCATTTTTACCTGGTTGGTTAAAACAGTATTTATTCATTAATTTTCAGTTTGTTAAATACATTACAATATTAATAAGTTGAGGATTGAGTAACAAAATAAGAATCTTATGTAAAACTCTCTCCCACAACCTGGTTGTCCACAGTAGAAAGAATTCATGAATAAAATTGTCAAAGGTCACTGTTTACAAATGTGATTTGATCATAATGTAACAAAAATCAGTTAGGAAGACTAACTTATCAAAGACAAGGACAAAATGGCTAGTATTTTTAAGTGCCATGAATTCTGGGAGAAATTTCAAGATGAAAGGTTTGCATTGCACATTAATGGTTTCTCAGGGAATCTTTAAAGACATTGGACTGTTGAGCGAATATTGTCCTGCACTTTCTTGCATTTTGTCAGAGACATGATATTACCATTCCGGCATTGTTAAAAAAAATGCTACATATAAATTCATTAAAAAATGAAATGTAATGTGTAAGGACCTGTAACGATAAAGCCCCTTATCTGCCCAAATTTTCAGCCTGATAGCTTTGCGTATAAAATGGTTTTGAAATCTAGTTTTCTACAGATTAAATTAGGTGATTGCTTTCTTAAGCAAGACATCATCTTTAGGTTTCATAAAAATACTCACATATTGTCAATATAGGTCCTTAAACGACCGAGGGTTCGAATTTCAAAAACCACCATTTTGTATTCGATTCACCAGAAATATTTAAAGAAAATGTCGAATATGGTGTCAAACAGTCAAATAGTAAAATATTATACATGGGGAATCAAAGAAAGTTTCAAATTATTCCTTATTTTACAGAAAGAAAAATCCGGAAAACTAAAACCGTAAATGCTCGTGTTTAATTCGGACATCAGCTGCACGTGACCATGACGTGTCCCAACCATTCTCTCATAAAGTGAACAAGTGACATGTGCTGAAAAAGAATGGCCTTTTAAAACGAGTGGATTAAACGTTATAGATATTAATAGTATAAACTTTAACTTCAATTATATCTGTGATAAACGTTAATTTCTTTCTTTTATTGAAATGTGAAGTAACAAAGTTTTTTTTTTGGATAAAAACCATTAAAGATCGAGAGTGGTCGCAAGGCGCATTTCTGGGTCAACTTTTTTCCTCAATTATTTGCATTGATATTTTTCAACTACATACTGTTTTCTTTATTTGATGAATATTTTCAGGATGAATTCCCTTTAATATGATTACCTGACGTTTCTTTTATATATGCTAGAGTTTTTATAAGAATTATATTTAACAATTTTCAACGGACTATCAGATGTTTTAATATGGACAAATGTGTGAGGTGTTTTTATAACACAAAGAAAAGCCAAAAGTCTTTTAGGGGCAGACGTAAGTTGAAGGGCTCTGACAATGAAAAAATTCGATGCTTCCTTGAACAAACGATGAATTGTTCCAATGTAAGTGAGGAAAGCGTTCTTTGTCGCGCTTGTCTAGCAAGGTGTTTAAGGCTGATGGCAAAAAGTAGCGGTACTACAAATGCCCTTGCAAATGCGCCTCCTGTCTTTAAGTTTTCGCCTCCGAGTTTACCATCGGCTTTACCAGTGTCATATATAATCAATCAGGAGAAAGCTCCGGATGTTCTCTGTCAACATCCTAGAGTACCTGTACTAAATCCGGATAGTATAACCCATCCATCCTCTACTCAAACAAGTCACAAACTTCAAGTACAACCTCTCCAAGGATGTGAATCGTCTTTTACTTTTTCCTATCCTTCATGTCCAAATGACAATGCCACCATTGACAAGCAAGCTTCCATGCCAAAGCATTCAGCTACCGCGACGTCGTCAACAACAGCTCCAGATACTGATAAATCAGAGCTTAAGCAATTGCCTTTGACCACCTCTTCATGCGACTTTCCGCCAACTTCAGTGCCGCCATTGTCCACTCATCAACCAATGTCCACAGTTGCCATTTCATCAACATGTTCATTTTCTTGTGTTGGGATGAGAGAGAATGTAGGAATGTCAGACGAGAAACAGACAAAATTAGAAGGGATGTCCTTGATCACTACACACTCTAGATGTATCATTTGCAAACAACCTGTGACCAAGGACTGCACAGTAATCCCTAGCAATGCAAAGGTCGATTTAATTATCAATTATCATATTTGCGCAGGTCCAAAGACTAGAATATGTAAAAGTCACCTTCAAGGTAGCCGTTTGAAATCATCTCTAGATGTATGTAAATCAACAAGCAAACAAAACTGCTTACTCGACAAAGAAAAGTCTGATCTCCTCCTCAAAGAGCTACTTTCATTTTTGAGAAGTGAACATGATTCACCACGACTGAACTTTGATGATCCTCTTCTCTCTGATAATGATTTTCTTGTTTGGACTGGTTGGACAAAGGAACAGTTTGAGCATATGCTAAGACATGTCACTTTACGAGACTCAACAAATCGTTCTTCAGTCAATGCTCTGGCAATATTTTGGATAAAACTAAGAACAAACCTTTCATACAGAGAAATAGCTGTTCTCTTCAACATATCTTCTGATTATAATGGTCTCATGAGCATCTCTCGCACATTACATTCAGTTGCAGCTCAATTAAATACGAACTTTGTCCCCTCTTATCTTGGCATTAAGCACATCTCAAGAGAAGAAGCTATTTCTCATATGACTGTGTTTTCTAATGTGCTTTTTGAGAATAAATTATCAGTTGTGTGGGATGGTACATATTACTATATAGAGAAAAGTGGTGATTATTCATTCTCAAGAAGGTCTTATTCTGGTCAGAAGAAAAGACCTTTACTTAAGTTCATGTCGATTGTCTTCCCGGATGGATATGTTGTTGACTCCATTGGTCCCTACCTGAGTGATGGTCGTAACAATGATGCAGGTATGACCACCCACATTATGACCCTAAATGATGAACTGAAGGATTGGCTGCAGGAGGGAGATGTTTGTGTGGTCGACCGGGGATTTAGAGACGTATTGGATGTGTTTGAGGAGATGGGACTGGAGACAAGAATGCCTTCATTTCTTGGAAAAGGTGAGTCTCAGCACTCCATAGAGGAGGCAAACCAGTCCAGATTAGTGACCAAAGTCAGGTGGGTGGTCGAGGCGTATCATGGGCGAGTAAAGAAGTTTAAATTTTTTAATGATGTGATCGACAATTCATTCATTCCAATCATTGGACAACTGAATAGAATTGTCACAGCAGCCTTGAACGCATTTCGACCACCCCTGTACAAGGAAGCAGAAGACGATTTAGCCATCGCCCAAAAAATGGTGCAGTCGTCTAAGGTAAGACAGAATCTATTGGCAGATAGAGTTAAGTCTGGAACACTATCAAGTCGTGGGAGATGGACTCCGAAAAATGAGTCGGACAATAGTTTCCGATTCCCACGCCTGAGTGAGGAATATTTACGATCCCTCACGTGTGGAGTGTATCAATTAAAACAAGCCTCATCATATACAAAGGAGCACTTAGATGACTATGGTGACTATTCTTTTGATATTCATCATTTGGCTGAAGGTATGATTCGAGTTCGAATTCAATCAAGACACATATCTGCCAAGAGATATTTTCTCTGGATTGAATTCGACTTTAGTGACGTAAACGAGCCAATCAAAGCTTACTACTGTCAATGTAAAGCTGGCATGCGGACAGTTGGATGCTGTGCACACGTGGCATCAGTGCTTTGGTATCTTGGATACAAGAGGCACTCAGATAAGCCTATTTTGAAGCGACGTAGAGTTTCACCCATGGTTTTGAATGCTTCAGATATCTAGGTATGATTGGCGTCCTTTCAGATTTCATCATTTGTTGTCCTTTTTCTTAAGTTGGCCATGCTGTAGAGGTGTGACAGAGTTGGTCTTCTTTGAGATCATTCCTGTAGTATCTTCCTATATCACAGGGAGTAAATGCGTTAAGTAAAATACCGAATCGGGTTGTACAGTGTACTGTAAAACCCGATTCGGTATTATATTTTACGCATTTACTTCTTGTGTATATCGTTATTTGGACGTCAGTTGCTCGGAATGACGTCATTTCGAGACATTTCAGTAATAGAGTCGTTATAACTCGTCTTCCGGGATTAGCCAAAACTGTAATTGTTTCATCATAATGAAAAGAAAATCGCAAGATAATTTATTTGATGTCGGACATTCTGTCTACCCTTTGGATTTGTATTTATATACGTATATATATAGATTGGGGGGGGGGGGGGGAGTTGATCGGGGAATTCACACCAACAATTGAGGAAAACCAATATTGGTTGATGCTTTCAGTTTACCCTCAACTTTTGGTGTTGATACTGCGGTCAACAGTCAACAAAATCATCTTGAAATGATTTCATCATCATTTTATTTTTTCGGTTTAAAAAATATTTGCTGCTTTGAAGTGACTTTGCAAGTGATGTTGTCTTTTCATTTCCGGTTTGACTGAAAACAGGCATTGCGTAAACTTTTAAACCAATGAAAATTTCTTATCAAAATTTACATACTGCAAATTAAATTATAAATTGAAATAATAATTTTATCCTCCAATATGTACGACTCAAATTAATGTTCAGTAAGGCTGATGTATTTTCTTTTCTTTCATGGTAAGTCTCCATCTTACACGAACAATGAATTCCAATGTGACCTATGCATTCCTTCTTCTTTCTACAAGAGTTTGTTCTGGAGCGGCTGGAGATTGCCCACTTGTCTTTTCCTTGCGTTCCAGATGCGAAAATATTCAAATTCCAGTATTTTTCATAGTTTTATTTATATTTGCATATGATGTATTGTGTTAACATATGAAATGAATTGTACGACCAGAACATAATCCAATGGTATAACAATTCAATGAAATGAAAAACAAATTGCAAAGGTAACTTTTTATTTGTTTCTCAATGAAATAATATTTTTATACTCGCCATCACATTGTCTCAAAATTGAGAACTCAAAGTATCCATAATCGCTTTAATTGTGTTTATATATTTTGATTTCTTATTTATATAGCAAAGTACTTTGCTATCTTTATTTATTCGTCCATGTTATGTGATAACTAGATGTTCGATCTTTATTTATCATATGAAGACATTAATATTTTACAATAGCTTAGAAAGCTAAAAGAAAAAAAAAAAAGAAGAAAAAAAACACCAAAAAAAAAAAATAAATAAAATAAAATAAAATAAAAAAAAAAACAAAACAAAACAAAACAAAACACAAAAACAAAAACAAAAAACCTTCTCATACCAACGGGTTCCACGTACCGAGAAGGGGGAAACGCCAGAATTTTGGTAGGCAAACGTTGGGGAAATATCACGTTCGTTTTTATTACATTGTTCATAATGTATTTAAAGAAGAAATACTTGAATGCGTCATTTTTTTGCTGAGTACAGATTCATCAAGTTCTCAAATAGATTTTCTATAAAAAGGCTCTTGTCCGTTAACTGTGGTCCATTTACTAGAAGATAAATACCCGTTCCATGTTGAAACACTATAACTGTCCTCAAAGTGACCAAGTATACCCTCCCTTACGCAAGGGTTTTTTTTTTTTGTATTTAAACATATTTAATTATGACATGATATTTAATTGTTAAAATTGAACAATCTAGCTCATACGATGTCAATTCAAAGATAAAAGCATTGGAATGAACATATACTTAATACAGTGTACATTTAGAAAATGTTTTCAGAAATGATTTCAGAACTTCTTAACCAAAATATTATGATAAGGTCAGAAGTAAAGGTCACTAGGTCAAATATCTTGGTATTTGTTTTCAGAAAATGTTATGATAAATGTGTTCGAGATTCAGGTCAAGGTCAAGAGCATTTGTCTTGGTATCAAAATCCAGTACTTGTAAATGTTTAATGGTAAATATATGTATGAAATATAAAAGCCTTATCACTTATACAGCACTTGAAGACCGAAAAGACTGACAGACGGACTGAAAAACGGACATTGTGTTTCATGCATACCCCAAACTTCGTTTACGAGGGCTATACATGTAATTATCACAAAAATGTGATCAGATGATATGTTGTTCGTATCATAGATTATGCGTTGTAAAATTGTCTATATGAAGCTCTTTTCGGGGAATGAGTGTTGTATTTTACACTTTGACAAGGGTAATTTAACTTTTTTATCCTAAGAAAAATAAATGCAGCTGATTGCGAAACTATCTTAGAGGTTGAATGCTTCTGATAAAATATATTTCTAAAGTGGTTTACATTCATCTAAAAATCGGTAAAGTACATTGTTCAGTTTATGTGTAAATTAGCTATTCCCAATACACCCCACCCAACCAAATCGATTTTTCTTAAATTGAGTGTCGTTCCCCCCCGTGGAACACAACTTCACTTTCACAGGGAGTGTGTTATTAGAATATACACCTTAGAATGAAAGGAAGTTGTGTTCCACGGGGGGGAACGATCTTTTATAAAAACTTTACAGTTTTCCATTGATTTCTGTATAAATTTTGACCAACTACGCCAAAATTATTCCTTAAAAGTACAATTTTCACGAGAAAAGTGAAAAGATATTGAAGGGGTACTACTAGAGCAATTTTTTCATTAACTTATTTCATGAATTATAATAAAATGAAATTTACATAATTTTGGGCAGATTCTACGTCTTATCGTTACAGGTCCTTTAATTAATTACATTTGCAATGTAATTGTAATTTAATTAATTACATTGCCAAAAAATGGCAAAGTAATGTGTAATTTAATTAATTACATTGCCAAAAATTACAATGTAATGTGTAATTTAATTAATTACATTTCAATGTAATTGACCCCATCCCTGCTTACGACACGGTAATACTTTCGGTTTCACATCTGGATCGACGGTAAGTGTTGCCTCTCCAAGGTCACCTAGTGCTTTCGAATTTACTTTCACTTTAGATATAAATCGTTCACGATTTAAGGTAAGTAGACCCATCTCTTGTGAAGTTTCGAGACCTAATAAACATTGGAGTTTATTATCTACAACAACGAATGTAACTCGAAATGTTTGCGACGTTTGGGGGTTAGTGACATCGAGATCGACTTGACCTATAGGTTTTAGCTTACTTTCATTAAACATAGTCAAGGTCATTGATGTAGGTTGAACTTGATCTTTGCGGACATAGCGTTGACAAATTGTGTTTATCTCAGCAGAACTATCAATTTGAAATGATACTTCGCAATCATTTACACACATTTTAGCGGAAACGAGATCCTTATTTCGAGTATGTACAGCTTTAAGCCATTTGCCGTTATCCTGTGATGAATCGGACTCGGAGTAAGATGCTTCACTATCTTCCCATGTATCTTTACTTACTACATGCACTTTTTTCTTTTTACACTTTTTCTTAAAGTGGTTTAAACCGTGGCAACGATCACAGACATTACCCCATGCTGGGCAATCTTCCTTTCGCATGACATGTTTATACCCACAAAATTTACATTATTTTGCTTCTGGTTTCGGAGTCGAACGATTCATGTGTTGCTTTTCACGTTTGTGATCCTTAGGCGGTCGATCAGATTGCCTTTGTCAACCATCTTTCTGATGTTTCGTGATTTTGTGTACTTGACCTTGATCTTCACGCATAGCTTGTGCTTGCTTATTAGCTTGTTCATATGATTGGCATATTTTGGTTGCTCGTTGCAAGTTGAGGTTGTCCTCGCGAAGGAGAAGTTGTTGTACTTTGCCACTCGTAGAGAATACTATTTTGTCTCGTATCATTCTCTCTTCGGAATCACCAAAGTTGCAAGATTTCGCCCTAGTGCGCAATTCGGTTATAAAATTGTCAATAGGTTCTGAAGGATTGTATTTTGCTGACCAAAATTTGTGTGACTCGGCAACTTCATTGCGTCGAGGGTTACAATAGTTCTCAATTTTCCTTAGGACATGTTGAGGATTGTCCTTGTCCTCACCATCTACCCATATGAATTGATCGTAGACTTTAAGCAAGTTTTCACCACCACAGTTTATGAGGGTTGCAGTTTGTACATTTTGTGGCAGGTTTGTTGAGCCACTCGCCAGTAAATATATCTCAACCTGACGTTTCCATGTCTCAAAATTCTCAGAAACGTTGCCCGAAGTAATGTTCAGTTCAGGGGGCAAACGTAAATTTGGGTTTACCATAGAGTGTACGTTCTGTACAGCAGGAACAGGTACTTGGTCGACTTGACCTTCGGCCATTTCGTAAGCGACGATTGAAAAGTTCGTGAATGACAGAATTCTCTAGATCATATGACACGATTACCAAATAAACAGTTCATTGGTGCTTTCCCGCTGCCACCATGTTGATAAGTGACCGGCTATAGGGCGATAGCATCGTCATAAAGTCAAGAAAAGACTTAAGAAAGACTCAGCAAAATTTCAGCGTCAAACATGGCGCTCACTATATTCAGGTTACATGTAAATTACAGATTGATCATGCCAAAACGAACAGTTGTACTAAAACGAATTTCATCAACACACTCATAAGGCGGAAAAAGGCGGGAATAGAAAGGCAAAGATAAGGAGGTGCATCCCATAGATGCCGACGTTGCAAATAACACTGTGGAACAAACACGAGGAAAGGGGGCAACCAGACGAAGACAATGAAAACAATCAATCACATAATCAATATATAAAGGACAATTATCTATATATGAATAATATCAACAAGGTCCCGTTGTAAAACGACATTCGTTGCGGGGTCCCTGTAAAGTGCGAAACGAAACAAAAACGAAACGAAACGAATCAAATCGAAAAATCGAAACGAAACGAAACAAATCGAAACAAAACATATCGAAACGAAACAAAACATAAAACTTAAAGAATATGAGAAAAAGAGGAAAAATCGCCGAGAACGAATATTTAAAGACGAGATCAGCATGTAATATTGCCGTAATTCAAGAATTCTACATTTATAGCTAGTGCCGAGAGGGTTTCTTGAAAGAGTCAAAGTTGACAATTTAAAAAAAAAATCAAATGCCATTCATGTATTTAAGAGGAATAAAGTGGAGGGGATAGAAAACCACGCTATTACACCGTAATGAGATCATAAAACGTGGGGGGGGGGGGGGGGGGGCATTTCAGGAAAACAAATCTTATACTTTTTCAAACAAAATGTGCCCCCGTATTTGCTCTCTTTTTTCTGATAAGGTTTTCAAATACACACAACAGAACAGTTCCGTTTCCTCTGTACTAGACTCCTCCCTGCTAAACAATATTTTTTCCGCCTATGACAAGGTTATTCATCCCGTTCACTCTCCTTTAATCCTTTAAAATGCAATTGTGCTAACTACCGTATGTATTATGTTTTCATCGTCAACTTTGACCTCTTAAAAACCCTCCAGCCACAAGAACTAATGGTTGAAGGCAATAATATATGCAGATATTTACATCCGTGCTAGTTCTCTGCATTTACATCAATTTTTCTCAAGTTCTTTAAGATTTATGTTTTGTTTCGTTTCGATCTGTTTCGTTTCGTTTCGTTTCGATTTGTTTCGTTTCGATTCGTTTCGATTTGTTTCGTTTCGTTTCGATTTGTTTCGATTTGTTTCATTTCGTTTCGATTTGTTTCGTTTCGTTTCGATTTGTTTCGTTTCGTTTTTTTTTTTTTTTTTCGTTTCGCATTTTACAGGGACCCTTCGTTGCGCCATTGAAATGAATAAATGAGGCGCAGCACCAGTTCAAAACTAATATTTATAGGCTCAAATGAACAAACCCAACAAATGAATGCTGTCGGACTACCATAACGTCCCAACAACATTCAAACTGCTTGGAATGAATCAAGAGGCTACCGTGTCAAGAAGTAACAAAAGAAAATTGCTTCAGAGTTAGAGAACATCAATGTAGGTTTGTTTTGTTTCATTAATAAATACTGACGCCATTTAATATAAGATTAATACGCAAAGATTTATTCAAAGCTCTATGTTATAGAAAAGTGTATCAACACTAAATGAAATGGAGGGGGAAGCAAATGGAAACATTTCGTTGATATGCCTTGCGACTTCTTAATTTGTCCAGGATGGATGGTTTTATAACATTTTATCATATTTTCCTTATTCTTTTTCACTTCCGGATAAATGAATATATATAAAACATCCTTGTAAATGATAGATGTATTGGCTGTTTTAAAGTACAAATCAATAATGCCGTTTCATTGTTCCTGTGTCTCGTGTAGTTTGATCTGATATGAAGTACTAATACATTCTTTTGTGTTCTAAACATAGTGTATACTCTCAACGACCTCAAGTGTATAACTAAATACATTTGATGTAATCGAAACCCTAATAAATACTTCCATTCCTAGACCATGAACCTGGTCTTTTGAAAATCGAATTTTTGACCTTTGATTTTTTTTCCAAGTAAAACTTGAAGAGCTTTAATGCGAAATCCTTTAATTGTTCATATCAGTCTTGTATGAAAATTCGATTTTGTTTTTATAGCTCTTAATTTTCACATGGCGAATTTGTTTCGGAATCTTTGGCTTTTCTTAATTATTTTTGTTTGAATTACCGACGAGGATTCGTTTATACAGTGTCGCGCTGCTTACAATCATTTTTGGTAATTTCCTTGTTCTAGGTTCTTGGTAAATGATCGAAACATTCCCATTATTTTTAAATCATACAAAGTCAGAAATTAAAGTAAACTTTTAGCTTCCTTTCTTGGTCCTACTTACTTAGATACTATACTTGCATTAGACACCGTGGGGTATCACGTGATACACAAATGATATGTTCCACGTGAATCCCCTTTGATTGAACCAAGTAAATACTGTCTAAATCTACTTTATATGAATTTATTTTATGCCTATCATATGGTCATTATTATAGATTATATGATGGTAATTTATTCTTGTCAAGAATAGACGTATATTTGGAGAACACTTAAACAGAAAATTTTGTATCTGTCCGTGCACCATATCATAGCATGTGGCGAGCATTGAAAATTCTGTTTAAGTGTTCTCCGAATACACGTCTATTCTTGACCAGAATAAATTACCATCATATAATTGATAATAATGACCAAATGATAGGCCTAAAATAAATTCATATAAAGTAGATTTAGACAGTATTAGCTCGGTTCAATCCAAGGGGATTCCCGTGGAACATATCATTTGTGTATCACGTGATACCCCACGGTGATTAGATATGTAACATGATTCATGTGATAACTTTGCTTAGCACGGCGCGTATTAATGTCGCCACCTGTGCTTTCCGCGCTTGCACTGGACTCAGGAGATTGTTCATTCGATAAAGTTGTCCTTAGTGTTGTCTACATCTGTTTGTTTGAATTTTCTTTCTGCGTGAGAAAGTTCTGCTTTATTTTCTTTTTCAAGAATTTTAAATAAGTCTTTTGATCGTGAATTTTGGATTCTGGTTTCGTCATTTGTGTTTGACTTTTATTCACTGATCACACTGAACTTTGTATGAGACGGAGACAAAAAAGGGAACATATAGACAAGAAACAACGAAAAAATAGCTTTACATCACTGGACACTGGACAACTCTATATGCGGCAATGATCTCAACAGAGTCCCTTTGGTGACACGAAATTCAGTGGGTGGCACATCTGAAATGAACTGATGCGGAGCCGGACAGATTTAATATTCAAAATCTATTTATAAAAGGTTCAAAGGATAATTGCTGTCATATTATGGACCCAATCTGGACATTTGGAAAATATAACTTTCATGAAAAAAATTGCGTTGAATCCATTTTATAGAGGCTATTAGAGAGAAACTTTGTTCTAAGTTTAAAATTGCTTCTTTAAAGATTGTAATCTAATTATGTTAAACATCTTCCAATTAAATTTACTATCAGATGAATACTCAAAGACTTCTTCGAACATTTATTGAAAGGTTAATCAGTGACAAATTTACTGTGACTATGCAATAGCTAAAACACTTCGAAGATATTAAGGGGTTGTGTCTTCTGAATCAGAACTCCCTAAATTCCATAGGATGGTACGAAGTTATAATCGTCATATTCATAACAGGAACAAATGGTATTTGCTTGCTTTTTTATTCAACTTCCGGATAACCAATGGTATTAAAAAATAGTTGTAAATGATAATGACATTCAATGCGTGATGTTTGATCTGATATGAAATCTATACTTTTGTGACCCAAATATCTTTAAACCTCAACGACCTCAAGAGTATAACTAACACATCAGATGTAATCGAAACTCTAGCAATTACTTCCGTCCCTAAACCATAGACCCTCTCTTTAACCGCATTTCTTTAACCTTTAAGTTTTTCCGAGTAAAAGTAGCTCCCCTGCTAAGTCCTTTGTTTGTTTACATGTAAATGAGTCTTATTTGGAAATCCACTCCCTTTTATTTTTGATTAAGAAATTCCTTAATTTTACACTAGCAAAAGTGTTATAGAAAATTCGGCCTCTATTAAGAAGAGTATAAATATCTTTTGTCTCGAGGTCCCACAGATGAAGATGATTTGTTACCAGAAACATGTATTGGTGATGGGTATTGCATGCAATCAGGAGACGCTGACTCTCCCCGGGCACCTGGTATCACTTCGGGATGTTTTTCATTTCGAGGTTCGCAACCGTCCCAGTGGAAATTCTAATGATTTTCCCTTCATTCTCGACTATGAGACTGAATAAGTGATAGGTACTTCTTTGATGTTTATGTTATACGTCTTCAAAGTCTATAGCATCATTCAAGAACAGATAAATTTGCAGCTATGGACAAGACATTCACGTTTCGGGTAGTTAACCCTCGTCAGTAATCCTCAATCTAAACAATGTTACATGTCTAAAGAGTGTGAAATGATATGTTTAGTTCACAGTTCATAGTGTGAAAATAGTGTGAGAATAGTGTGAGAATAGTGTTTTCTCAATCTAAACAATGTAATATGTCAAATGAGTGTGAAATACTATCATGTAAGTTCACAGTTCTTAGTGTGAAAATAGTGTTCACAGTTCATAGTTCACATATACTATGTTTAGTTCACAAATACTATGTTTAGTTCACAAAAAACTATGTTTAGTTCACAAATACTATGTTTAGTTCACAAATACTACGTTTAGTTCACAAATACTACGTTTAGATCACAAATGTCAAATATGGATAATGGCCATATCCCACTACATAGTACAAAATCGATAATTCAGAAAATCATAAACCGAAGGCATACAAAACCAGGATAAAATAAGAACCGAAACAAACAAAGAAAAACCTCCACCATACCTCCAACACTTTGTTTAGTTCACAAATACCATGATTAGTTCACAAATACTATGTTTAAATCACAGATACTATGTTAGTTCACAGATAAGTATGTTAGTTCACAATAAGTATGTTTTGTTCACAAATACTATGTTAGCTCACTAATAAGTATGTTTAGTTCACAAATACTATATTTAGTACACAAATACTATATTCAGTTCACAAATACTATGTTTAGTTCACAAATACTATGTTTAGTTCACAGTATTTGGACATTTTTGTCCAGAACTGGCTGCTTTCTGGCAGCAGAATTTGGACGTTCCGTTTTTCTTTGAATATAGAAGTTGTTCCAACTCATTACATAATATACGGAAGTGTTCCATATCTTTACCTTCTTGAAGAAAATTTTAAACCAATTTTCATGCACCAGTCACGAGTTTCGGATAGAGATCCCCATCAGTGGTACTTATTTTTTCAGGCCCATTGAAATGCATTTCAATAGCGCCCTCTGGTTTTATTTTGTACATTTAATTTGCAGCGAGTGCGCGGCCCGAAATTTTGTGTAGCTTAGTTAAATGAATCTATTGCCAAAATAACATTGGAGGGATGGCGCTAAGATGCTAACATACTTTCATTTCGATAATATTAAAGTATCTTATAAATTTCCCAAATGTTATTCCTACAATTTTGATGAAATAGGAAGAGGGGCTTTTGCAAAAGTTATCAGTAAAATGTGTGTGACAGAATTCTAGATTTCGATTTTTTAGGAATAATGCATTCTTTGTGTCATTTACCTAGGATTTCAGAAAAAGTGTCATCACTCCCTGATGAAATGGTTATCATAATCATTATATAATCTGAAACATTAATGAAATGATCGTTTTCAGTTGAAAATTTAAGTTGAATTAAACATTTTTTTTTTTTTCGTATTATTTCTGATTCCCTTAGGATTTCAGGAAAAACGTGTTCTCATTCCCTGATGAAATCATTATTTTGATTGAATCTAAAAACTAGAAGAAAAAATCAATTAAAAATTAAATTTAAATTAAACTATGAAATTTAATCTTTTTCTTTTTAAATCTATTAATCGGGTTTGATGCCTTCTCGTATTAAATGTAATTGGTATATAAATAGCTGCAAATCATAAACAATGTAAATTTAAATCAGCAGCTCTGTAGAATTCTCCTTATTCACGTTTTTGTAAAGCTATGCCTATTACGTAATCTCAGATTGCGTGGGATGTTATGTGATATGCTATTTAAAGGTGTCTAATTCCATTTTAAACATACTGCCATAAAGCAAGATGGAAAACTACAGACCCACTGTGATGTTATTTATTGTCTTTTATATCTTATACATATTTAGTGCAGGGATTGTGGAAATAGCATTGAAAGTGTCTTATGCAGGTACTTATATTTTTTGATGATATCCCATAGGAATGCATAATTTATGTATACTAAGAAACTATATTTTGGTTTGTTTTTATTTCGTCTAGACTTCTCAGTTTGATAACAAATTATATTCATCTTCTAACGACAAAAGAATGATAATGAATATTTAAGGAATATATGATATTTATATGAATGTTCTAAACGGTCTTTTGAAGAGATCATTAATTCTGATTATCTTTTGCAATAATTATCAAGGCTTTCAGGGATGTAATAAAACATTATCAAAACCCTGATAAAAAGTTTTATAAAATTGCATGTATAATAAACAGTTTTTATATTCTTTCCAGCAAACAAAATATTGCCTCTTCATCTCAGGACAGAGGGCGGTAACCGCAAAGGAATATGTAAACAGAAGGCATGAATTGTGGTGGAGACAACAAGAAATAATACACTGCTGACTTTGAGCCAAGTCCGATTAACTTTTGAACTCTACTTCGTGGAAAGCGATGGATGTTTAAAGTTTACGTATAATGAGAGAATGAGATAAGACCCTCTACGAATGAGAGTAAAAAAAACTTCCCAAATATCTATGAACAAATGAAATAATATATATGGAAGTTACACCGGAGCATTCATATAATAGCTGATCATATATACATATCAACAACTTTAAAGGGACATCAAAGAAGCAGTCGAAAAGAAATTATTGAGACTTCAACAGTTTCAAACGAGACATATGTCATTGTATTCAAAAGACATTTTCATAAGTAATACATATGAGAATCTTTGTTTCGAATTGAAATTTGTATTTCGTGCTTATATTGATAGATACGTAATAACGTACATAAATGTTTTGTACATTATTTCAGCAGTTTGTGAAAAGAGATGGAAATAAGAACAAACCGCAAATGTTTCATTTTGATGACCATATTTATTTACAAATGACACTGAATAGACATTAACATGAGTATTGTCACATGTGTTTAGAATACAACAGAAACTACAGTTCTTATTTTGAAATATTAACAATGAGATTTCGAAATATCACTACAGCCTGAATGTGTCTTTATCAGCTCAGAGATCCTTTATACTTTATGATGACAAGTTATAGACATTACTTTACTGCAAAAAAAGTGTACACCAAGGAAGCCATACCTGTATGAATTTCTGCTGTTTAGAGTTAGTTTAGTTTAGTTATATTTCATTCTCATTAAATGCAGAAATTTACAGTTATAGTATCGATGTCATGATATTGACATCTGTAAAGCTCTGTTTACGGTTGATTCTTAGCGGTGTATTTTATTTTTTCATTAAGATAAGGAGGAGATCCCCAACATGATGACGTTGCAGTGAATAACAGCGGAACACACACACACAGGAATAGAAGGAACAAACAGACGGAGACGATGAGAACAAATAACATCACAGTAATGAAACACGACAGACAATAATAACTTTGATGAAAATGAATGTCAGAAAAGAACATCCACAATATATTCTGAATGAATGTATGGAATTAATTTAGATATTGAAATTTTGTATGGGAATTGCAATCTGCATATTGATGTTTTGTATAACTTAACAAAATTAAGAATAGAATCCGGAACTTGTTACTGTCAACTCATGAACACAGCAACAAACCATGGATATACAGAGACAATGAAAATACTGACAACTAATCGTATATGTAACAGCCCAAAGGTTTCCAGTGAAACAAAGAACAAATTTGTATCCAGTGCCGCCTTTAGACGACCATCCTCTATATTCATGATATTCATTCGAATATGGTCTTCTTATCATTTTTTAACTCAATTTTATCCGAAATATTAAAATCGGGTGGTGGGTCTGAGTAAATTTTAAAAATATTTTGTTCTTTTTTATCTTAAATTAGATTCTAGGATTTTTAGGGCGACGACATATCATTGACGTTATGTAAGCCGTCATTTTTATACTTTGAGGAACTCATCTTCCTTATTTAAATATGATGTTATGTTTATATTTTGTTGTCATAATCTATTTATCTTCAATACATTTAAACATAAAAAAAAAACCATGCAATCCTTCACTTCCCTTTGGGCACAATTTCATAAGACCTTTTCCCTTTAAATCCATGTAAAATAACGGTTTAAACCTTTCTTATTTGCTGGAATGCAGCCCAGCACTTTTTTTTTGAAGACAGGTACACAGCCAATTGTGCCACATATGAAATTCATGTGAAATTTACATGAACTTTACATGAAAGTTCACATGAAATTTATGTGAAACGAGCACGAACATGAAATTTACATGAAAATTTTCACATGAAATCCATGAGAAGATTTTTACATGGATGTTGTGTGAATTCAGTTTCCTGTGAAGGTCATTTAGAAAAATTCATGCGAAATTCATGGAAAAGAAAATTTATGTGAAATTCATGTGAAATATGTTCATTTCATATGAATTTCATGTGAGGCACAATTGTCTGTGTAGTGAAATGTTAAACGTCTTCAAATCCAATAGCATCATTTAAGAACCGATAAATTTGCAGCATGGACCAGACATGCACGTTACGGGTACTTAATCCTCATCAGTGATTCTCAATCTAAACAATGTAATATAGCCAAAAAGTGTGAAAATAAATATGTCCTAAAATGTTCCGAAAGACGTAGCAGGATGGATGGGTTATGATGCTACAGGACCCACGTTTTAGAAATTTAAAGAATTTTGTAACAGAAAAATTCAAATGCGTTGAAGAGACAGACGATCAACCGAAGTTGATCGAACTTGGCTGCATGTGCCCTCGTGGACTCCTGATACACCAGCGACCATACGTTTTAATGCCTTTGGTAATATCAAATTACATGTTCTTCATATATATTCTTCCATCAAGGAATTAAACTTTGAATATGGTGTTTTATTTACTCGCTGCGATGGTGGAGGGGTGGTTGGGTGTTGAACGTTTTAAAATTTCTCTTCTATTCTAAAAGTAGGACATTTTTCCTTACACTATACACACAGAAATTCTTTTTCTTTAATAAAAAATGTAATTCGGAACCAAACTAAAACCATTAAACAATTTCGCATAACGTATTTTTAATTTTCAAATATCGATAGGTATGGTATTCCAAGAAGGAAATATTTTTTGAATACATCTGGATTTATCAAAGTAAATGTGAAAGTCCAGAAGTACAATAGGTTACTTCCTTAAATGGTTTTGAAACTAGGAACAAATTTTTAATGTGTTTTAAGTGTTGCAATCAAAGTGATGCATGACAAGCAATATAAAGTTAACGGTTTCTTTTAATTCCAAGGAGTTTACATTGTCTTTTCCCTATTTGGATATTCGAAGCAACTTCCAATGCTTTTGTGCAGATAAATTTCATGATTACATCGTTTTCATGTTTCCAATATTTGCACAAATGTTCAGTTCCATGTAATCTTAAATTTTTTTAAAACATTTATTTTTAATTATATTTCATCTATATTAATGTCTCATTCATGTCTCATATTTAGTTATCGAGAGAGTTAAAGGACCTAGGGAAGGGCAAATAGGTATTTTCATATCCCCTAACAGATTTGTGCTCTTCGTTATTTCACATTACTTGGACTTCATCTTTTTCGGCCTAGAGCGTCACTGATGAGACATAGCTAATTGAAATACGCATATGGTGCTTTAAAATTTTATAAAAGAACATATGTTTCAATACTGACAATTTCCACCACTAGGTTTGTTTCTCAGCTGGTGGATTGTTTAGTCCTCCTATGATATCCTTTGCCTGGTTTCATTGTTTCGGCACTAGACTTGAAATATATTTGTGAATTCTCCGTCACAAAATTTAACGAACATTTCGTAAAACTAAGGGACATCACCCTGATAGTATAGCTCTGTTAAGGTCAAGTTTAGACTTTTTATCTTCATTATTTGGATTTACTCTTTTACGACTTCGAGCATACCTGATGAGACATAAATTATTGAAATGTGCAGATGGTGCATTATAATTTCAAAATAGAACATATATATTTCAATATTGGCAATGCTAACCTACATATCCATTTTATTATCAATAGGGAATATTGTTTGACCACCGAATTCGTAATTATTCATTGGAATAAACACATTGATTTTTTAAAATAGTTAATTTTGCAGAGGACACACATTTAATGGGTTTGTCAATGTAACACTACCGTGAGATTTTCGATAAAAGATGAAAAGGTAATCACTTGATTCATTTGGAATCTAGAGGAAGTAACATAATATCTATTCGTGCACTCTCTGTAAAGTAAATGCACAAAGGACCTCGCACGATAAGGCGGGAATTCCGCCCAGATAATAAAATCTCCTCCAGGGTTACTAAAACTACTTTAAGGTATAAAATATATATTTATGGATAGAAAAACTTATAATCTATAATATTTACTCAAATGTTTATCATAAACATCACCTAATTGGCATTTATTCGAAATCGAAGCAACGCGGGGTCCACCATTTAGAGTGGTATTACGCTATAAAATTCAATAAGATGAGATGAAATTGAGAAAATCCTTTTACTCTGAGTTATATTAAGTTATCATACAGTTAGTGATTTAATAAACATTGAATTTTTGTCCTCCTTCAAAAACTAGTATTTTTGGTTCATCACTTTACTCCCTATAGTTCACAATGGATGAATACGCTTAGTGCGTTTACATTACGAAACGATACATGTAAGCGAAAAAAGATCGAAAAACAGAGATTTTTTGTGGTTATTCGTAAAAACAAATAAAAGAGTGTTTGAGAAATAGAGGAAAATAAAATATAATCGAGAACAGTATTCTTTGTTGGAAGTGTTTGAATGAATATCTCAAAAGAAAAAATGTAGTCGCAAAATGTTTACTACTCACCCAAAGCATAAAATGACATCATAAAAATAATTAATTATTTAACATATTAGATATAGTTGCAAAGTATCATCACTCTAAACCCATCGAAAGAAAACGAGATAGATTTATGTATAATTACTCAAGATTTCGAGCCTCCTCAACCCCCCCCCTTTTTTTTATATTTCGATCGCCTGTTTGACATCGTTCCCCACCTTGCTACAGGATCTTACTTGCCATGCTGGAAGATCTTGTCAAACTAAAGTTTTTATTAAAAGGAAATCCTGTAGCAAGGTGGGGAACAATACTCTAAAAAACTTTTCCAGTTTCCATAGGCTTTAGTGTTAAAATCGACTGTTTAACCCAAATTATACACAAAATATAGGTCGCATGTTTTAAATATTACTATTTTCATAAACTTCAGCAAAAATCTTACCGAATTCAGAGTTTTAATTTCTTTTAATGAGAAAAAAAATTTTCGGTCCCAACTGGGCAGAATTCCATACTTATCGTTCGAGCTCCTTTAAATTCTAAAAATAAAACTAGAGGGCGCTAGTGAAATGTATTTGGGCGCCTTATGCAAAGCACTCTGGCTGGAAGCATCACCGATGAGAATTTAATATTCGAAACACGTGTCTGGTGCATAGAAATTGGTTTGAAAAATTCTTCAAGAAGGTATAGAATTGGAACCCTTCTGTATTATTTGTATATCTGATTCAACAAGCTGTGCTTTTTCCCAGATCTGTTTCCAGCCCTCACGGAAGAATAACAACGATGCAATCGGTCGTTATGTATAGGTACTGATTGTTACTACAGACATTGAAACTTCCTTCTTATCTTTTTCCCGATCACCAAGTACTTTACAAGACTTTTCACAAGGAATGGACTATGTACCTTTGCTACTTTTTATTCATGATTTCACGTTCAAAATTTCAGTATTCAAAGAGAACTCGGCTGCAGCGCTCACAGCAAAGACTAAACACACAGGGCAGACAAGCATGAAAGATACACCAAAGGGACGAGAAAGATCAAATACCAGACATATTAAAACAATAAACACAAATGACCACACATAAACACACAGAGCATCATAACGTGACAGATGACCGTCCTAAGTCGGCACATCATACACTATGATGTCCCAATCTCCAGAATGGTGGATATTATTCTGTCATAGACCATTTGTACCATCCAACCAAATATTGTACTCTATGTCTCCCGAATTGGAAGTAACCGGATGTGACAGTGCATGCCAGCAGAAGATGCTTACTCTTCCTGGACACCTGGTCTCACTCCCATATCGGGAGTTCGCTTCTTTTCATATAGTGGAGATTTTTGTTTGTTTGCTTTGGTTCCTGTTTCTTTCTGATTTTATATGCCTTCGGTTTCTGATTTTCTGAATTATCGATTTTGTGCTGTATACAGGGATATGGTCATTATCCATATTTGTCATAAACCAATTAGATCAATGGGAAAGAGTGCCGACTTAGAACGGTCATATGTCACGTTAGTAGGAAATGGTTATCTGGATTTGTTCGGTTACCCAGTGATCTCGAAGAACGCAATATCGCTGTGTTGACTTCTGCATCCTACATGTGAGGTATTTTTCTCCAGATAATGTCAACACATGTAGGACAACATGCAACGTACATGTATTTATGTCAACATGCAACCTACTTATGTCAAAATGCAAACTATCTATGCCTACAATTTTTACCAGCAACTTAATAAACTCGCATCTCTTCATAATCCCCTTGCCAGTTAACATGACTTGTAGCAAAATATCTTGTTAGCATGTTAGATGCAGAATTATGCCACCATGCTATTACATGTAATTAGGAAGCGATTATCAAGAAAGTTTCCAATCAGTGTCCATCATGTTTAAGTCCCGCAAATAGATATATAATTGTTGTTTTCGCTAAATTATATTGAAACTTTCGCAGAGATACACATTTCTTAGAAGTATATCAGCTCTTGAATATTCTTTTTTTAAATAACGTGCAAATACTAAACATGCGAGGAATAGTTTCAAATATCTGAAATAGTTTGCGATAAAGTTTTTCATGAAATTTTCAAATTTAATGTTCACATGTTACAATATACAGTGGGTAAGTCACGTGCGTATTTGACAAACTAACTGTTAAGGAATGGCATATTTAAACTTCCCCTCTGACCAACAAACGTTTCGCTCGCTTCATTGTCAAAAACTTTAAAGGGAACCCCCGCATGGGGAGACTTATTCATAAAGAGGATTAGTCTAAACAATTCGACAGATTTAATATGAAATGATATTGTTTACCTGATATGTACATAAACATGTATATCGAGACATTCACCGAATATGACAAGTTTTCATGAAAATGTTACGATGAGTGTTGCATTTATACAAATAGAAGACGCTAACTCTCCCCAGGCACCTGGTCTCACTTCGGAATATTGTTTGTTTTGGGGTTTGCAAAATTTTACATTGGAGATTCTAATGATTTTGCTTAACCTTCTCGACTTTGAGACTGAATAGCTGATGGTTACTCCTTGGACGTGTATTTGTTAAGATGTTTAGTTCAAAAGTCAATAATGTAATGTTATCAGAATTTACAAAGTACAATGCCACTTTTTCGAAAATGGAATAAATTTTTACATGCGACATATAACATCAACACATTCTTGTTACTAGTAATTTATGCATAAGATTTGATAAGTTCTTGGAAATATAGGTCATTGAGATCATACCGATATTACTTTAAGTGCCTAAGCTAAATTAAGCAAGTGAGGAATATATTTTTAAAACAATGTAGTTTAAAATAAAGTTTGATTGTCATGAATATAGGAAGGGATTAATATTGACACATAGTAAGTATAGATTTGAAAATAGATAATCGCGGAAATTCCAAAACCTGTTGTATTGACGCTTTCACTTTCAACTGATCTGATTAAGTTAATAGGATTATGTACTGAGAATTCCATCAGCTTTGAAACTTTCTGATGCTAAGAATATTTCAATGTGTACTTGATTCACCCATATATGACAACTACAATTCTCGTAAAAAAATTATTACATATAGATCTTATTGTGATTTAGAATCGAAAATGATGAAAATTAAGAAGGAGTTCTAATTGATATTCGTTTCATTAGTTTATTTGTTATTTGTCATTTTATTCATTTGCTTAATTTGCCTCACATTTACTGTAAACGGGGAAATGACTGCGGTGGTTTTAAGTTCGCTATGTTCGCGGTTTTTCAATAAACCACCGAAATTATTTTGTATAATAGACAAAAAAAAGTCAGAGAATGAGTTTTTTATATGCTTCAGACGTTTGTTAGCCATTACACATGTAAAATTAAATCATTTTGTTAATTTTACGGAACAAATTCATGCTTAGATTTGTTGTTTAAAGGTCTCGACAATATTTCCCACGCAGCATATATTAGACGAATAAAAGAACGACGATTAACTAAGCTTTATATTTGAACAGATCATTTTCTACATGTTACTTGATTCAATAGGTTAGTTACATGTCAATCACATTTAATGTCAGCGATTCATCAAGGATGGAGATATGATATTGCCGGATTGTACTTCCTCACTGACCAACATCTATTGTGTCTTTATACCTCGTTATTTAAACTGAACCCCCGCATGGGCAGATTTATACATAGATATGATTCGTCAAAACAAATCGGAGTGGTAAACTATTAGAAAAAGTTCTCTCAAGAAGTGGAGGTTTCGACATTTTTTTGCTGTGTTTTGAACTTGGATACTTGACTTTTTTTTTAATAATGTAGCAAAATAGTATTTTTTATTTCACCCAGACGATAAGTGGTTGTATCGATTGCTTAGAATGTTTGCAGACCGTTAAAGGACGTCAAATTAATAAGTCAAAAAAAAAAAAAGATATTGAGATAGACAAAAGATAGCAATCAAGAGTTTGTTGTGAGATCCAAATAAATATAAACACGCACAAGAAGCCCGACAAAACCTTTAGAAAAAAGTTTTTACACTACATAAAGATATGGTAAATTCTTGTACTTTGAAACAGGGGAAAGGAAGTCGGTCTTTCATCTTCCCATTTGCACTAGATTCAGTACTCATATGCAATTCACCTATCGCCAACTCCTCCCCCAGCTGCCGAAATACCAATGATATCGTTACAGGCATGCTAATAATAGCCACTGCCCAACACGTGCTGGGAGCTCAGACATACTAACGCGTTATCTGCATAACTTTAGTATAGAAATGTAAGATAACATGAGCATTTAGCGCGCAGTTTTTACATCATTTTCTTGATTTATCAAAATGGTTAAAAGATGTGCACATGTTACAAGTAGTAGTGAAGATGACAGATATCTGGGTAATATTTTCTGAGATCAAGTGCATAAAAGTACTTAAAATAGACAAAAATCGGCACCATTATCAGCTGATAACACGAAATACATAATTTGTGTATACAGTTGATCAAAGATTATTATTATTTGCGCGTCATAAAAACCAGATTTTGAGAATTTTAACTTTTATATACCCAAATATACCCAAACTTGACAGCAAAAGAGGGAGGGGGGGGGGCGTTTTTATGAATGAATGTTTTCATTTGATTTGCCTTAGATAAAATCATATTGATATTGTCTTGAGATTGATTGACTTCATACTATAATTCTTAAATACTCATCACGTAAAATCAAAAAGAATCATTTCAATGGCATAGTCCATATAGGAGAATCCAGTCAGATGGATAGAGGGTTGTCGCATCCCCTCCTCCGGTTGTACCCTAAAAAAATTAAGAGAGAATGATCAATGATATCATAAGCCTAAAATGATGTTGACGCAAAGGGAATAAAAAAGAAATGAAGGCCAAGAAGTAAACAAAAAAGCTATGGATTTGCTGTTTTAAATCATACTTAAAACATTTTGAACTTGTCATTCCCTAGAAATTTAGAAAAAAAATAAATGAATATTTTTTTTTAATCCGGTTCGCATCGTTTTCTGTTTTTCCTTTTTTTTTTAATAAAAAAATGAAATTTTGATTTTATGTAATTAGTGATCCCATATACTTAATTTCTTAAATTTTCAGGCTTATTACACTCCCAATTTAAATCTTAATATCAAATATTATAAATGACCCCCACCCCCCAAAAATTAAATAAAATCAATTGCGTTATGATATATATTCATGTGTTATAAAAATAAATAAATGCACACACCCCCTTTGGAAAAAAAAACCTGTACCCGTCTACGGTGTTCTATGTTTAACCCCTACCCGACTCTTCATTTCGCATCTTGAAACAATGTGTTGGACGCCCGCGAAATAACTTTCACAAAAAATTATACTCCTGTTGTCTTGATTTTAGAGATATAGTTTTTTACACATAATGTATTTCATTGAAAAATCATAACGAAAATCGGTTGAAATGGCAAATTTTGTTGCCGATTTTCCCATAGAACATGCACTATTTATATCCGCCATAGCTGGTTTTTGTCTGAGCTAGCGGGATGCAGCGTATTTGGTAATATGGGCGGAGCTTATCTGGGAATTGGCGATAGGCGAATTAGAAAGAATAACATAAAGGAGGATTTAAAGTCACAGAAGAAAGTACTAAGAAACCATGTTATATGCATGTTATCTTTTTAAATCCCCTCACTAGCCTTGACGCTTAAGGGTCTGTCCATGGATAGGACTCTGGTCTCCTATCCATTCCTCCTGGATAGGACACTTGTTTATTGAAGTTGCTAGTACCTGTTTCACATCATGACACCAAGTACAGAAGAAACACATTTTCAATATCATGACACGAGATCTAGCTCATTCTTCCACTGAGACATGGACCTCCATACCTGTCATGTACAACGCGCAAGAACAAAATATCTAAAATGATGAAAAAAAATATTTACAACATTTTAAGGATTTTAAGTTCTGACACACTGAACAACATATCGTTACATCTGATCAATAAAAATTGAATAGCCACCGCATCATAAAACACTATTTTATTAAACTTTATATAAAATTCGTATTAAGACTAATTAAAGACACACATGATGAATCAATTCATATAGAAAGTTCTTGAATTCTTGTCGCTAAATATAGAAGTTGAAAACATATATTTGTAAACAATGCAACGATTGACGTAGATTTCTATAAATAGAACCAGGTTTTTAAATGTCCTTTGTCTCTCAGAGGCTTTAAATATAGGATCGGGAATCCAGAGTACATAGACGATCATGGATACTCCTAAACCTGTAGTTGTGATGCTTTTCCTTTTCTACTTAATGTATTTAATAGGATTAGGTGTCATGTATTCCGCCATGAAGCTTTCAGATGCTGGTAATATTTTTATTATTTCCATAAGTGTACTCAATAAACTTTTTATGTATCTGCTTTTTAGGGCGAAAGTAAAAAAAAAAAGAAGATTCAAATTGTCTGATGAAGGTGTCAGTGAAGTCGAAGATAATAAATACATGAAACAATATTGATCTAAATCGTTGAGATTCCATACTTCCATATTTCTTTTGACTGTTTTTAAAGTTTGCTTTACAAAAAATGTATCAATCTCAACAATACGGAAGTGTTCTACAAATTAAAGTTTCAAGTTCTACAAATCTGTGCGAGTTTGATAGAGTAGATCATTATAGCACGAAAATGAAATCGAATTTATTTTTTTCATTGTTTTCGTGTTCTTTTCTTTAATTTTTGGAACATAATTTGCCTTTGTTTTCAGCAGGGAAACTTCTGTCATATATAGGACGTCTTGGGAAAACTCATAAAGATTTCACATAGTCAGAATATCACATCACCACATTATGGAATCGTCAACTAAACCCAAACAAACTCATGGTCAACACGATGACGAGTAGCAACAAAGGGAAGACGGACTGTCCTAACTGTCAGTATTTTGAAACATTTTGAGAAAATGCCTGAAATTTGCCAAAAAAAGGAATCCCCACTTACGATACATCCTTGGGATGGCATATGAAGAAACTGTTGTGTATGAAAACAAGATTGAGAGAAAAATACGTTCACAGTATTTTGAAAAAATACAGTCATCACAGAAAAAAAGTGATTGCATTATAGCTTCTCGAGAATTTGAATTTTTTATCATCTTGCCATAAGTATGGAATAAATTTTAATCTAAAAAGATAATATAATATTATTTCTTATTTACAGAACTGTTAGTTGTGCCTGCAGATATTGCGCCGACGTAGAGCGATTGCTCCTTATGAATGTACATAATGCGGAGGGGTTTCAACTCTATAATTTCAAACCAATTTATTATGCACCAGACATGTATTTCGAATATTAAGTTCTCATCAGTGATGCTTCCAGCCAAAGTGCGTTTCATAAGCACCCCAAATTCATTTCACTAGGGCCCTCTGGTTTTATTTTTAGAAATTAAATTTGTGTATTCAATTTACAGAGAGTTCGCGGTTTCAAATTTCTTGTAGGGTCGAGTAGTATATCCAATAAAATCTATGTTCAAAATAGCATTGGAGGGATGATGCTAAGATGTTAACCTCCGTTAATGTCGATAATATTTTTGGATGAAATGCCAAGATTCCGAAAAACCAAATAATATGTATGATGTCAAATTGATGAAGTGCCAAAACGTAGCTTCTTTAGATCGACAAAGCTGGAAAGAGGTAATTAATACACTTCAAAACATCCAATGTCACGGGGAACGAGTTTAACTGCTCCATACTGCAACAGAAAATGAGTATTTACATAAATAACGCGGATGGGCTCCAACTCTCTACCTTCTTGAAGAAATTTTTAAACCAATTTGTTATGCACCAGACACGTGTATGCATGTGTATAGTGTTTTGAAGTCATGCATGTTTGGTGTTTCTTGTTTCAAATTCTTTTGCGTATCTTGTTCTGCTTGAATACTTTTGTTTTCGTATAGGAGGGTTTTCAGTGTTTTCCAGTTGGTCTTCTTGTAGATACCTTTTTTCATGTACTTCCAGGGCATGATAAAATGCGATCGAAGTCAAACACAGAAAAACAAGCCTCCTATGCAGTTTTCGATATTTCGCTTGGTATACTTTTCGTTTGTTTGTTTGGTTTTTTTTTCTATTTATGTTCTTCAGTTCAGGATTTTCGGAATTACGATTTTGGTCATTACTGATATTTTTGTTTATTTTAATCATTAATATGATGAATATCATAATATCATTAATTTACAGAAAGTATCAGGTACCATTATGAAACAGCGAAGAACACCTAATTATTAGTAACATAGGTACCAGTATGTCATTTTGTTGAAATCTAAGGGCCGATGATTTCAGAATCAAAGTTGGCATAGGATGAACACATGAACTTCATCTTATGATCGTTTCGTATAATTATATGATACATCCGTTATGCAGTTTCACAAAACCGTTTCATAATCAAATGTTATGATAACACATTACATATCGCTCTGCTTGCATGCTAATGGTCATGTTTGGAGCCTAAAGTGCAGCCTTTCAAATATCGTTCATTTGTTAAATTCATATGCAGATTCAATATCAATGATTAAAATTGTTGTCGTTGAATTAATTTTTGCATTAAAGTATTAAACAAATGAAATATTCTTCTCTTGACACACAGCAAACCTAGATGATGGGGAACTACTTCTGATGGTGTAGAAGACAATTTCGCCACTAGTTGTCGTTGTGCGTTTATAAAACACACAACTCGTTTCATAATAAATCATATGAAATGAAAATTAATCTTACATATATAGTGACAAGAGGTGATTTTGAAATGTGAACTTGATCTATAACCAAGACACCGATGCGTCTCTGAATGTTTCAGGTTTACATGGTGTAGAAAATATACATGATTCGAAAAACAGGCTGATAATTATAGGGCTCTCAATATAACTTTTACAAAACATGTCATAGGAGCTTAAACGCTGAATTTATCTAAAGTTCATTAACATTAATCTACATATAGTACTTCGGTGATCTTTCGAAATTTCAATAACATTAGACAGGATTCATGTAAGCGCTGCTTCATCAATTACTTTTTTCTATTGTATACTTCATGTGTAAGATTTTGTTCTTAGAAATTATGATAAATCATTTTAATTCTCTAAGCTAAGTATAGAAAAAAAACGATGTTAATAACAATGCAAGAATTAATGTTTTATTGCCAAATAGAAAGCAAATTATGAATATTGATACAAAATCGGTAAAGTACTGTGCATGAATAATCGCGGAAATTCCAAAACCTATTGTTTTAAAGCTTTCACATTCGACTGAGCTGTATAATTAAATTATCATTGTGGATCTTATCCGGCATGACACTTTCTGATGCAAAGATTATTATAATATGTACTTGATTATCCCTTTTATGTCAACTTCCATTCTCGTAAACCAAAAAAAAAAGGGATACACATAGATCGTATTGTTATTATTCATTTGCTTAATTTTCCTTTCATTTACTGTAAATGGGGAAATGACTGCTGTGGTTTTAATATTTCGGTATGTTCGCTAATTTCACTTTGGTTGCGGATTAAAAAATCCTCCTCTATTCCTTTTTTTTTTGTCTTTTATACAAAAAAGCGGGGGTTTCATGTTGGCAGATAATTCAAAAATTGAAATAAAATCCGTCATGTTATCTTTTGATGAGGATTGAACATATCATTTACCAGATTCAATAGGTAAGTTTCATGTCATTCACAATCTGTGCAGGATGGTGAGAATGCCAGTTTTGAATTTCCTCACTGACCAACATCCATTGTGCGTTAATATTCCCCTACCCGCCCAAAGATTTGAACAGAACCCCCGCATTGGCAGATGCTAGGATTGGAGTGGTTTTGTTTTTGTTTTTGATCCATACTTTTATATCATATGGGTAAACTATTCAGGTCATGAATAAATAACATAATCATGAAGAATAATATTTACATTATTGGACAACGGATTTTGATTTCGAAATTTAAAGTCTGACATATCGTTACGTCAGATCTTTAAAATAAAATGAGGTAAAAATTGAATAGTTACTGCATCACAAAGCACTATTTACTTCAACTTCATATGAAACTCGTATTAAAACTAAATAAAGTTAATTATAAGTTCAAATACTGAATATATAAAGACGTTTGTTGAATTCCGTTTGCTAAATTTAGAATTTGAAAACATATATTTGGAAACAATTCAACTATTGACGCAGATTGCTTGAAATAGAACCACATTCAGTTAAAATTTCTTTGTCTCTCGGAATATCAAATACAAGATCGGAAATTAACAGCACATAAATAATCTGAATCACCTGGAGACTACTGTAAACCGTCTTTTATTCGAGGCCCTTCGATTCGCGAAAATAAATTGCCGCGAATTTGTCGCAACAAATGTGTAATTTGAGTACCATCATACGCTGTCGCGAAAATAAAACGTAGCGAACCAGTCACCTCACTCGTGTTCGCGAACTAAAGACGCCGCGAATAAAAGACGGTTTACAGTATATGATTGATAGGTACTTCTTTGATGATTATGGATACTCCTTAACCTGCAGTTGTGATGTTTTTCCTTTTCTCTGATATATCATTCATTGATTTCTGATGCTGGTAATTTTTATTTAATCGTAGATGTACTCCGTTAAAGTAAATGTATCTTCTTATATTTTTCGCGAATGGAAATTTATTACGTCTGATGAAAGTATAATTGGAAAAAAGGGTTATAAATACTCAGCTGAAAGTTCTTTATTAATCTATTTAATTTCAAGACTTCCAATTTTATGTGAATTTTTTAAACAAATAGTTGTAGCATGATGAATAAAATTCACTATAATAATTCCTTGGTTTTTCTTTTTAATGTTCCATTATTTCATTTTTGAAACACAATTTGCCTTTGTTTTCATGAGGGAAACCTCTGTCAAATATAGAACATCTTGGGAAAACTCAAAGATTTCACATTTGGAGACGACATTACTCAGAACCAATTCATGAACGGCATGCAGAAAAGTCTTCATCATTTTGTAGCATCAAATATGGATAATGACCATATCCCTGTATACAGCACAAAATCGATAATTCAGAAAATCAGAAAGCGAAGGCATACAAAATCAGGATAAAACAGGAACCGAAGCAAATAAACAAAAACCTCAAGGTGTTCCACCTAAGATGTCAGTAAGTCATTTGCAGAACAACTCTAATTTGCTTAAAAAGTCCCTCTAATCTACTGAACTTATCTGACGCATGAAAAGTATTGATATTTTGTTTGACTGCATGATAAAATATCGTTGTGTTATGAAAATAAGATAGAGAGGATAATATGTTTTACAGTAACGTTTATAGAAAAAATGTGGTCATCATAAATATTTGAAGATGATGTTTGCAGTATTTTATTTCAGTTTGACCCTTATCATTACATGTATATTGACACAAGTAGTAAAAAAATTGAAACAGACGATTTTCTTCATGCTTTCATTCATCACACTTGTACCTCAATAGCATTATGAAATAAGATCAAGTTTGCATTTGTCTCTTCTTAAATGATGCTATAGAATTTGAAGATGTTTAACATTTATACAGATATACGATTATCAATATTGAAATATATGTTCTATAGTACAGAAATGTCACACTCAGTAACAGTGTTTGTAGTGACAAATATGGATAATGACCATATCCCTTACAACACAACATCGATAATTCAAACAATCAGAAACCGAAGGCATACAAAATCAGAATAAAACAAGAACCAAAGTAAACAAACAAAAACCTCCACCATATGAAAAGAAGCGAACTCCCGACATGGGAGTGAGACCAGGTGCCCAGAAAGAGTAAGCATCTCCTGCTTGCATGCAACATCCGCATGTAGATCACATACCACAAGACTTAAACACACAGAGACACCACGGGGACAACACTAACAAACAGCCCGTATAACGAGAGAGCAATGAAAATCAATACAAAGAGGATAAAGAAACATGGAGATTATCCCACATATGACGACATTTCATGGGTTACTGTGGAACACACACGCATGATTCGAAAAAGGGGGACAACGACAACACACAAGACCCCGATTGAACAAACAGATACAGGAATTTCAAAACAAAGCAATCACATCACATTGTTAAAACATGAAGGACAACACTGTATGAATGATCTTCACCAAGGCCCATTCTTTGTTAGTGGTCGCTCATATAAATCTATAAATATGACAGCCGAAAAATTAAAAATCTCATATAAATATGTAAGCACTGTCGGAATATGGTCCCTGTATCGAAACTCTGAAAATATTCTGACTGTATATGGAATGTATCTAGAGACCCTATTATGCCCATAAGATACAATTTAGTACATCTATATATGATAGAATACGACTTTTGCATGGCTTGTCAAAATTATTATAAATTGAAGCAAGATAAAGTTGACACTGGGGACTGGTGTGTGTGTGTTTTGTTTTAGTTTTCAGATTGCGTGCGCAAAATTGTACCACTTTTTCAGTTACCAAGAGGTATCACAGAACACACAATTGTTTTGTATAATAGCTTCCTCATTGAATAATTTCTACACAAACAATAGGAAAAACGTAAGGACCCCAAGTTACAGCAGATGAATATCTAAATGGATATATAAAACCCGAAGTCATAGCTGGGAAATCAGGAAAAAGGGTGAATATTTTTGGTATCGAAAAGTGTTACCATTTATAACAGAAGTATCCCATTTCTATAAAGTTATCATTATCTATCCACTTCATTTAATTTTATTTCATTTGTGCACAATTTTATCATATCGAGTTAAAAGTATATCGACCCTTGGACATTTTCACAAAAAAGAAGATTAAATCAAATGTTCAATATCCTATTGCGAGTATGTGAGAGTTATCTTTCTTGTATGAATGATATTACATGCTATGCCTCTGTAGACATAATTGCTATAGTTTCACTTGTTATTACCATAGAACATATATAAATATATTTCAATATTTACAATATTATGTATAAAACACTAAGGATATGTAGGCTAATCAGGCAAAGTGTCTATAAAATGCCTACATATATATTTTGCCACTATTCTGAAGAATAATCCATGTGCATATGGTGAAATTATTACCATAGTACATACATTTCAGTATTGACAGGATGAACATGAATAATGATTAACATTCTAGAAGCAAAATGAGAATAAATATCACACATAATATTAGAGTTGTTGTTTACTGGTGTTTTTTTTTTAATTTCTCTGAAAGAAGACATTCTATACCAGTCAGTGAATCTCGCTTATGGGCTAGTCGAAGATGACAATAACTGAGTCCTGATACGGCAGTTCTGTTGAGACTTACTTTTTTAAATTCTACTCTGAAAAATGATTTTACTCTGAAAAAAATGTTGAAGCGAATACCCGAGTTAGGTTTTGTAAATTGGTCCAACAACTGAGAATAATTTGACTTGGCTTTACTGATAATTTTTGTACATAATTATTTTGAACAAAAGGGCATTTCACATATAAAACATATTGACAGTAAGTAAAATATAAGAACCCCTTGATATCATAACTAAAAGGCATAGTAAAAATGGAAGGATTTCGATAAGGCATCGATAAGTCAATTCCACATTCTAAATTGAAAGAAAGACTCGAAAAAATTATAAGTAATGCTTTTACAAGTAAGAACGGTAATCGCAAATACAAATTTATTGTTGTGAACTATGACAAAACCTACTTTGTAAAAGAAAAGTCCGATTCTGAAAATAAGTACACTGAAACAGATATTATTCAGATGTTAAACTTTTTGATCGACAACATTTTTGTGGTGTTTGGAGGAAAGGTCTTCCAGCAAATTGTCGGAATTCCAATGGGGACGAATTGTGCCCCACTCCTTGCCGACATTTTTCTTTACTCGTACGAAGCTGAATTCATTCAATCTCTGGTCTCTGAAGGGAAAAGATACTTAGCTTCTGACTTCAACTTCACTTACAGATACATAGACGATGTGTTGTCCATCAATAATCCAAAATTCGCGGATTTCCTGAGCAGTATCTATCCTTCAGAGCTTGAAGTCAAAGAAACTACAGAGACAAATAATTCAGCATCCTATTTGGACATAATGTTGTCCTACGACACTGATGGTCACATGAACACCTCACTCTATGACAAACGTGACGACTTCAATTTCAGCATTACAAACTTTCCTTTTCTGAGTAGCAACATTCCTTCATCGCCTGCTTATGGCGTGTTCATATCTCAGTTGATACGCTATGCCAGAGCAAGTACGAAACATACGGATTTTGTTCTGAGAGCTAGGCGTCTTTCAGATAAGCTTCTCAGTCAGGGATATGCTTGTGACCGACTAACATCATCACTGAGGAAGTTCTACGGTCGATATGGGGAACTCGTCATACACTATGATGTCCCACTCTCCAGAATGACGGGTGATATTCTGTCGTAGACCATTTGAACCATCTCATCCCAAGATTGTACTCTATGTCTGCCGAAATGGAAGTTACCGAATGTGACAGTTCTACCGAATTGAAGCGGCGGGTGTTGCATGCAAGCAGGAGATGCTTACTCTTCCTGGGCACCTGGTCTCACTCTCATATCGGGAGTTCGCTTCTTTTCATATGGTGGAGGTTTTTGTTTGTTTGCTTTTGTTCCTGTTTTATCCTGATTTCGTATGCCTCGGTTTCTGATTTTCTGAATTATCGATTTTGTGCTGTAAACAAGGATATGGTCATTATCCATATTTGTCATTTTTACCACTGTTCATGTGTCACTGCTGGTGGACAAATTGTCCCCGAGGGCACTTGTCGGGCAGTCTTTTGCTTAAATGGATAGAACTCAAGAGACCTACAAAGTGGCTGGGGCGTCGCCCACTATAAAAAGGCCCCAACCTGTTGCGTCTACGGACACATACGCAACAGGTAACTTAGGTGTCCCTAGAATTAGTTTACACGACATAAGAGATGAGACATTTGTAGTAAGTAACAACCATGAGTTTTGGTATAAACATGCAGATGGGTATATTAAAATCAAGCCCTGTAAGATTGAAGTGGTCGATATACTAAAAGAGCACCAATTTTCACCAAGCGATTGCTCAATTTCTAAGTGCGGCGTAAAGAACTGCAAAACTTGTAACATCCTAATAACAGACACTTCATTCTCAAGTAATCTCACAAAACAAACATTTAACACGCATAGTTTTGAAAACCTTAACTGCATGACATCTAATGTTGTGTACGGAATAGAGTGCTCACTTTGTGGATTGATTTATGTGGGTGAAACCAAAGGTCAGCTCCGAAAAAGAATGTCAGGACACCGGTCAAAAATAAATAATAAAGGAACTCAACTCCTTTATCGCCATTTTGACCAGGCGGATCATTCTGTTTTATCTATGAGAGTCAGAATCCTGGAGAAAATATATCACCCCACAAACAATCCCAATTTGAGCACACCTTTCCGTCGCAACAGAGAAGAGTTCTGGATAAAAAATCTTAACACTGCAGCGCCCTATGGGTGCAACGATAACATCAGCACTATAGGAAACTTAACAAGTCCCGGTTGTCAATCGGTAAATGTGACTAGCTTATTCAACAGACCACAAAGAAGACCTCGAAGTCATGGCATTCGAAAATATAATAGGCCTGAGATACATAATTTCTCCTTCGATGACTTGGTTCCGTTTTTGAATGAGCCTCTAGGACTGCATTATATTCGTACCAAATTATACTCTGTACCTTTACGGAAGTTACACGAAATCTACGAATATACGAAGGACCTCACATATACCGATACACGTTCCCCAGAATACAGACTACAAGGAGTCATCTTGGACATTTCTACTTTTCGTTTATTTCAAGCAGTTAGATCAGATAAATCAGAGGAGAAAACAAACCGCCCTTTCATTAAAGTAAGATTTGCAAACAAAGGTATTGATAAATTGAATCTTGGTCAAATTTTGAATCACAAAACTGTCACAGAAAAAATCCCACCATATTTCAAAAGAAAAGAAACTCCTTGTATTTCCTATAGCTACACACCAACAGTTGCATCTAAAATTTACAATTACAAACGATTCCTGCAGTGTATTGATTTAAGTAATCCCTCACTACATCCACTTCCTTGCGAATGTTCTTCATCGGATTTCAACTACTCTCCTTGTGGACACGTTATTACTGGTGACCTTAGTATAGTCAAGAACGACAAGTTGAGAGAATTGTTAAAAAAGGGTCCCAAATACAGAGAAAGTATGTCCTTTACATGGAACCAAAATTTGAAAATTATCATGGACTCTTGTGAGGAATATGCAAGACGTTGGGCAAAGAAAGAGGATGTACAGCTCGACACTCTTTCCGAATGGATAAAATCCATCAGAGGGTTACTTTTATCTAGAATTAACCGATTAAAATCAACTGTGAACACCAGATTCGAGTCTATATTTAAAGACCCTGATGTTATCACAGAGCTCACCTACCTCCAAGAACATTATGTCATCACACCAGCGGACAAAGCCTCAAATAATTACACATTTACTTGCAAAAAGTACTATTTCGACAGTCTAGTTAAAGAGTTGGGTTTAAATTCGACACCTGGAAATCCCACTTACACCCCTACAAACCTTTCTGCCTCTGAAATAATAGATAACCACAAATCAGCTCTTGCTTCCTTTGGCTTCCAAACTAACAATTTAGATTTAGATTTACCATACTTATACTGCATACCTAAAATGCATAAGAATCCGTACAAACAACGTTTCATCGCTGGTTCCTCAAAATGTTCTACCAAATCTGTATCGATCTTACTCACCAAAGTTTTATCTGAAATCAAATCTGGGCTTCAAAAATATTGTTCGACAGTATATTCTCGCAGTGGTATCAACCAGATGTGGATTTTAAAGAATTCGAAGGAACTTTTAGAACATCTGAAATCCACTCATTTTAGTAAAGTTCATTCGATCAAAGCCTTTGATTTTTCGACACTTTACACTACAATTCCACATTCTAAATTGAAAGAAAGACTCGCAAAAATTATAAGTAATGCGTTTACAAGTAAGAACGGTAATCGCAAATACAAATTTATTGTTGTGAACTATGACAAAACCTACTTTGTAAAAGAAAAGTCCGATTCTGAAAATAAGTACACTGAAACAGATATTATTCAGATGTTAAACTTTTTGATCGACAACATTTTTGTGGTGTTTGGAGGAAAGGTCTTCCAGCAAATTGTCGGAATTCCAATGGGGACCAATTGTGCCCCACTCCTTGCCGACATTTTTCTTTACTCGTACGAAGCTGAATTCATTCAATCTCTGGTCTCTGAAGGGAAAAGATACTTAGCTTCTGACTTCAACTTCACTTACAGATACATAGACGATGTGTTGTCCATCAATAATCCAAAATTCGCGGATTTCCTGAGCAGTATCTATCCTTCAGAGCTTGAAGTCAAAGAAACTACAGAGACAAATAATTCAGCATCCTATTTGGACATAATGTTGTCCTACGACACTGATGGTCACATGAACACCTCACTCTATGACAAACGTGACGACTTCAATTTCAGCATTACAAACTTTCCTTTTCTGAGTAGCAACATTCCTTCATCGCCTGCTTATGGCGTGTTCATATCTCAGTTGATACGCTATGCCAGAGCAAGTACGAAATATACGGATTTTGTTCTGAGAGCTAGGCGTCTTTCAGATAAGCTTCTCAGTCAGGGATATGCTTGTGACCGACTAACATCGTCACTGAAGAAGTTCTACGGTCGATATGGGGAACTCGTCATACACTATGATGTCCCACTCTCCAGAATGACGGGTGATATTCTGTCGTAGACCATTTGAACCATCTCATCCCAAGATTGTACTCTATGTCTGTCGAAATGGAAGTTACCGAATGTGACAGTTCTACCGAATTGAAGCGGCGGGTGTTGCATGCAAGCAGGAGATGCTTACTCTTCCTGGGCACCTGGTCTCACTCTCATATCGGGAGTTCGCTTCTTTTCATATGGTGGAGGTTTTTGTTTGTTTGCTTTTGTTCCTGTTTTATCCTGATTTCGTATGCCTCGGTTTCTGATTTTCTGAATTATCGATTTTGTGCTGTAAACAGGGATATGGTCATTATCCATATTTGTCATTAGAACTCATTAATAATCATCATGGAACATGGAATTACCCTTACCGACTGAGCTATCGAGGATTACAAACAAAGTTGTGTTACATACTATTTCAAAACTCCACAATGTGTGAGGCGACAGCAAAATATTACCCGTGTATGTCTTTAAAATTGTATGTAAACAGTTCGTGCTCTGCCGACTGGAGCGAGTTAATGCATGCAATCGTCCAAAGTTCGGAGAGGACTGATTGTCAGGACCCTGATATCTTCCATCTTCGGTAAAGACTTGATGATAAGATACAAATACGCTTTACAGCACACAGGCTACTGGGCTAATACGATTTTTTCGCATTTTTTCACTTGTGAACACAAAATTAAATATGCGATCAATTTTGTATTCCACCTCCTAATTGATCATGTAATGTCATTTTAATAACAACAAAAATTCAAGGGAATGGATTAGTTTTTGTCCAGATCCTTATTAACATTGTATCATGTTACACATGTTTTTTTCTTAATAAATAATTCTCAAACTAAACAATATAATCGATTTGTTATTAACTTATCTACATGGTAGAAGAGAGGCAATCCGAATTTCTGTAAGTATCATAATTAGAGTTGCTTCGCCTTCCATATTGTGAAATAATGTTGAATTGATTAAGAAACCAAATTAGATCGACACAATCCGTCCCTCGAATCGGCACATTTCGTAGCAATACCTTCTAATGTGTAAAGTATAAGTAACAATTGATAAGATCAGAGAACATTTATAGACAAAAACTTCAGGACTGATCAAATTGTAGTAGTAATGTTGGAGGGAACAATGTGTAGTGGAGTTGAAAAATGTAGAAGAAGATCTAGAACACTTTTATCCTGTACTGACCACAGCAGAATGAACTAAAGAAGATCCTGACGATAATCTCAACAGGACTCACAATAGAGTACATGTACCAAATTTAGCACCAACGGACCCCTATCAAGCTAGAGGTGGGACCAGGTGCCCGGGAGGAGTTAGCATCCCCTTTTGGCTAGCCACACCCGCCGTCGCAGATGAATTTACAGCATGGATCAGACATGCACGTTTTGGGTATTTAACACTCGTCAGTGATCCTCAATCTAAACAATATAATATAGCCAAAATCCGTGAAAATTATGTCCTAAATATACCGAAGGACGTAGCAAGATGGCTGGGATATGATGCTACAGGACCCAGGTTTTAGAAATTTGAGAAGATGGTGTAAACAGAAATTTTCGAATGCTTTTGAAGAAACGACCAACCGAAATTGATCGAACTTGGCTACATGTGCCCTCGGGGACTCCTGGTCCACCAGCAGTGACACCCACCAAGTATCACTGTAGGAATCTGTAACTATCCGTACCTTATGTACTTGTCAAATTAGAACTACGTGGTTGCATGGTCCATTGAACTTTTTAACGTCTATATTAGTAGTGCTGTCTACAACAAAAGTCCAGAAACGAAGAGATAAAAAGCACGCCGAGACAAAAAGCACAAATACCCACAGAAATAGACACTTGAAACACTAGAGACATGTCAATAAATGAGGGGTTCCTATGCATAACATGCCAACGTTTTAACGGCTATTTGTTACATTCAATTATGTTTCCTAGATAAGGTTTGTATATCCCAAACCTTTCCGGATAAATACTAGTATTGGTCTCCTGACACGTGTATTGTAACCAAAGGATTTCCTGGTACGGCAACTTCAAAAACAAGGCGAGAGTACGCAGGGCTCAAAGGGTCAAATGTATACTCTGATACACAAGTATTGTTTGAGCGAGCTATTGCTCAATCAGAAAGCCGACCCATTTTCCGATCACAATCCAAATTCTCTAAGACGGGATTTAAACAATGTCATAAAAACCAATCGTCTTGACTAATGGTTGTTGAAGACATAGAGCATGGAATTAAGGATAAATAATAAGATAAAGAAGATTTAGTAAGAAAAACCAACCCCTTATTAGAAACTTCCTCACCATGAAAATATGGTGAAATCAGTTTTCAGTTGACACTCTTAATTTCAAGTTTGTTACGTACCGTTACGAAACGATGTGTCCAATTCTTCTTACAGAGAGCAGCATTCTGTTTCACAAAATTTCTTAAGAAAAATCTCACGAATTTTCACAACTTTTTATCGATAAGATTTTTTTTGTTAAAACTACAGATAAACAGGTTTTGTTTCTGACTCTATATTTAATTATCATAGAAAACAGTGTACAATCTTATTGAAAAAATCTTTCGACCCTTTTATTTAAGGGCGACTGTTACGAAAATTCCTGAATTTCTTTTTTTCGTAAGAACTTTTGTGAAGCCATCTGAGCAGACATTTCTTTTGGTGCACCAGATATGAACGACCGGGACAATGACCCCCCCCCCCCCCTCCCCCTCACTAGCGTTACAACAAACCAATATGATTCAAAATTGAAAAAAAAGTGTAGAGACCCTAATAAGTATTCTTATTTCGAAATTTTATATATCATACTTGCTTAGAGGCGAAATTTAATGAAAAAGGCCAAGGGGGAGGGGGAGCAATGGTAAAAGGTTGTAAACAAGGTTGATGATAATTCGGAGTAAAATGTTTTTTTGTTGTAAGGATCTTGAATAAACGTCTATGATGTAAGTTTATATTTGCGTTCCTTAACGGAAGATCTCTGTCAGGCTGTGCGAACGTTTTTTTTAAACTGTACAGACGATTTTACTTTTTACACTAGTACGATTAACGGAAATTTACATTTAGTTTCATTTTGTCTATCGGGGCATATGAACAAAGTCAAAAAAGAATCCTACAATTTATGAATGAGGATACACATTTTAGATTGTCACTTCCTAGATTTGTTACATAAAATGTAGGAAATGAGGAAATCGAACATTTCCGTGTTATACATTAAACTAAAAGGGAAACATATTATCAGATGGATTAAAAAGGATCAAAATAAAATTTTCATCTTTGTACAAAATTGTTTAATTCTTCAGGTTAGTATTTTTTGGTACCAAATATTCTTTTCAAATGTGTATATCAAACGACTGCATCTACACATAACACGTAGTTTGAAATATTGAAGATGTACTGATATAAAGACCTTTGTTAAAATTAGCTAAAAGAAAAAATTGTTAAACAGTATAAGGCGTAATATACTTTGAAGAAATAACACTTGTTTCAAAAATATTGTTTTAGAAGTTTGGAAAGTTTCTAACAAAATAAAGTAATAAATTATTTCAGGGAAAAGAAAGATGTCCGATGTATCGGTTCCAGCGGGAAGTATCGCATGTAATCATTTATTATTACATATATTATACACAGATAGTATTGATAACTATGCCGTGAAATTTTACAAAACTTTTGTCCTCTTTTTCTCGTCTCGCTGTATTAACTGATTGGAATCTCTTTTTTGGGTGTGTGCGACTTTTATTCACTGTTATTACCTAATGATGTTTGATGAACTGAGATAACAAAATGTTATTTTTTATGTTTGACTTTTATTCACTGATATAAGCTATTGATGTTTGACGAACTGAGATAACAAGATTTGTTATTTTTTGTGTTTGACTTTTATTCACTGATATAAACTATTGATGTTTGACGAACTGAGATAACAAGATTTGTTATTTTTTGTGTTTGACTTTTATTCACTGATATTAGCTAATGAGACATGATGAACTGAGATAACAAAATGTTATTTTTTATGTTTGACTTTTATTCACTGATATTAGCTATTGATGTTTGACGAACTGAGATAACTAGATTTGTTATTTTTTGTGATTTGACTTTTATTCACTGATATTAGCTAATGAGACATGATGAACTGAGATAACTAGATGTTACGTTTTTTTTGTGTTTGACTTTCATTTACTGATATTAGCTAATAAGGCTGGATAAAATGAGATAACAAAATCAGGGGGGAGGGTGTTTGACATTCATTGATTGATTAGCTAATGAGGTTTAATGAATAAGACATAGTTTTCATATATATATATTGTTTTCATTTTCGTGCGTGAACATCGACAGCGGGTGCGGCTAGCCGACAGGGGATGCTTACTCCTCCCGGGCACCTGGTCCCGCCTCTGGCTTGCTATGGATCCGTCGATGCTCAATTTGGTGCTCTATTGTGGATGTTGTTGAGATTATCGCCAGGATCTTCTTTAACTCATTATAGGAATGTATACAATTAAAGAATGAAGAAAACATTTTCCAACAAGGCTCTGTAGCAATTATCACTACGGATGGCATCATCATGATTGCAAGAAATGCGAGTGTCCAAACTTTGCAGCCAGGGAGTAACCTACTTCTAGACAAAAGTTTCCAAATGTTGAACTTCTTCAAATTCAATAGCATTATTTGAGAACACTAAAGTTTCGGGTACTTAACCCTCGTCAGTGATCCTCAATCTAAACAATGTAATGTTGCCAAGTTATCATGCCCAAAAATGTACCAAAAAATGTAGCAGGATTGGTGGGATTTGATGCTACAGGACCCACGTTTGAGATATTTCAAGAAAATTCTATAACAGAGATTTTCGAATGTGTTGTAGAAACGATCTACCGAAGTTGATCGAACTTGGGTACATGTGCCCTTGGGGACACCTGGTCCACCAGCAGTTACCCTCACCAAGTGGTACAAATCTTAAACGTCTTCAAATTCAATAAAATAAAATGCTTTAAACATGTTTTATCTATATAATGTAATCCTACTCAGTTTTATAAATGATGGACTCGTTCTGAATTATTATTTCCCTTCTTTTAAGACAACATATTTGACCACTCTGTATATATAACTTTTTGGAATTCCTATTGATACCAAATATGCGCTTCATGTTACATACTTGTATTTTAACACTTAAAATAATTCTATTTATGTTTGATGAATTTCCTGTGAATTGTTTGTGTACTGTTGTAGATAGTGAATGTACCTATTATCTGCATATACAAGGACTATTCTGTCATGTTCACTGCTCTATGTTTACAATGTAACCTTGTTTTATAATTACAGTAAGTAAATTATGTATGCAGGAACTTGACCAATCATGGAAATTTTATAAAAATAATAACCAATCAAAATCAAACAAGTTGATATCGATCATCACTTTGGATAGAAAATCTCAAGAAGAAGCGCGATGTTATTTTAGCTTAACCATTTGTTGATCATTCCACCTTTCTCTCCTCCAAACATATGTTTTATAATTTTCCTTTCGTCATTTAATTATTTAAGATTTATCATCGAGTAGTCAAACGAATACATAACATAAGCCTTTCTATAGTAATTTTGACTTTATCCTCACCATTGTGAAAGTATTATACAAACATTTTACAATCGATCCTTGTTGCCAATCATACTATTCTGTGACAAATATGAATAATGACCATATCCCAATACACAGTACAAATTCCATTATTCTGAAAATCGTAAACCGAAGTCATGCAAAATCAGGATAAAATGGAAACCAAAGCAAACAAACAAAATCTCCGCCACATGAAAAGAAGCAAACTCAAATATGGAAGTGAGATCAGGTGCCAAGGAAGAGGTATAATATCCTGCTTGCATGCAACATCCAACACTTCAATTCGGTAGAATTGCCATATCCGGATACTGATACAAGTACATTCTGTATATATGGTTCAAATAATCTACAGCAGAATACTTTCCACCATTCTGGACAACGGGAAACCATAGTGTACGACGACGTCCCCGTATCGACCGTAGAACGTCATCAGTGTAAACGGTGTCAGACGACGCCTAGCTCTCAGAACAAAATATGTGTTATTTAATCTGGGTGCTTGTACGACATTGTCACCGAGGTTGTTCTAATCGGATTCAATTCGGATGAAGAATTAGTGACGGAACTGGTTGGTGTTTGAGTTTTCGATGATGACGGATCTAGTGTTATTTCGTGTCCTTAAGTCCAAAATATGTTTTGCTTCGAACTGCCCAAAATCCTTTGGTCGAATTTATCATTTATGTTTCCTTGAAATAACACGGACTTATGGATTTATGAGTGGTTGCTACGTCTTTCGGTATATTTAGGACATAATTTTCACAGATTTTGGCCATATTACATTATTTAGAATGAGGATCACTGACGAGGGTTAAATACCCAAAAACGCGCATGTCTGATCTATGTGTAAATTTGTCTGCTCTAAATTTATCCTAATTAATATGAAGACATTAAACATTTGTACCACTTGATGAGTGTCACTGCTGGTGGACCAGTAGTTCCCGAGGGCACTTGTAGCCAAGTTCGATCAATTTCGGTTGGTCGTTTCTTCCAACGCATTTGAAAATTTCTGTTTACAATTTTCTCTCTAAAACCTTAGTCCTGTAGCATCATATCCAAGCCATCTTGCTAAGTCTTTCGGTATATTTAGGACATAATTTTCACAGATTTTGGCCATATTACATTGTTTAGAATGAGGATCAATGACGTTGGTTAAATACCCGAAACGTGCATGTCTGGTCCATGCTGTAAATTTGTCTGCTCTAAAATGATGCTACTAAATTTGAAGAAATTAAACATTAGTTTATACTCACATAATAACTTCCATCTTTAAGATATGGTTAATGCAATACATAATTACATTTTTCAGTATCTTGCACACCTTACTCAGATGTTGTGAACACCAGTCATTGCTCCAACAAACCAAATGCTGTTTGTGATTATATTTGTTTGGGCGGGTATAATAAAAACCCAAATATCCATACCTTGTACTGTGATGTAAACTGGGAACTGGAGCGTACGAGAAGGCATCCTCTGTGAGGGTAAGTTCTCATCCATGAAAATGAAAGAACGGTTTTATTTCGAATGATTGAGATGAAAAATCATCAATTCACAAAATAACGAATACATACATAGGTATACGTTAAACATTGAACCGAATATTTGACATTCTTTCCTTACTCTTATTCATAAAGTCTAACTCTAATAATATAAATAAATGAAGGAATCGATACGTTGAAATCAAAGTTTCACCGTTAAAAGGTTTGAAGTTTTATCATTTCATGAATCACTTTTTAAACTTGTGTTTAGTTTAATTTATCTTCGGGAGATTTAAATTCAGAGGGTATTGATTATTTCATTTTTTCTTTCATAAATTTAAAACTCAATTAAAATGTCTTTTTTTAATATAGAGAGGTTTTAATATCTTAATTCAGAAGAAAAGCAGGAGTAGAGAGCGCAACAAAATTATAAACCATACTTTGTCCGATAACATACAGTAAAGGACTCGTCCAGAGAGACGTGGATCTTTTATTGTTCCTGAAAGTGAGTTAATTCACGAAGGCATGTCCCATTGGAAATATCACCAATTGTAGAAATAATTCAAATTACCTTTTACTATTCCAGGACCATTTAAAATCCATTGGTTTTCCACATTAATCGGAGTAGGACCTGGAGTTCTGCTGACTTTCGTTTTCCTATGTGTAACCTTAGTGATGTGTCGAAAATTAAGGTACTTTTTATCTAATTCACAAGTCGGATAAAAGATTTTAAAAAATCAAATTGCATTACCACTTTGTCAACTGTCATGATTTTTGTCCCTGACAAACAGTTCAAATTCTAATAGAAGTTACGTTAATCATCTATCATTATTAGACGTCTTCTTTCAACTCTTTCTTAGGAAGAAGAGAGATCTATATTTTATTGATAAACAGTCTCTGACAAACTCTCAAAAGCCCTATAGACGACGCGAAGTTGGATATATTGATCCCGAAACAGCAATTTTAACAACTAATCCAAATATCGAGGAGCAGAGATCGCTGTTACCAACGGATGGTAGCCAGAAGAAGATGAAAGCATTGCCTAATGAACCAGAATGCATAGAGATGTGGAGCAAGACGGACCGATCGAACACACGTCAATGGGCACGAACGAATAACAGGCTTTTGAATCCAGAGCTCGTAAACTCAAGCGCAGAAGAAGAAGGAGAAGACTATGAAGTAATTGATGACGATTTGATCGATGAATACCCAGGACAGAGACAATGTCGCACATTATCATGTAGTCGAGTTCTAGTACATAGAGAAAACAAACCATCGATAAGAAGGCAACTTTCAGTCAGTGTTAATGTACCCCATTCTTCCTACACCAACAAGAGAACTGTAGGTCTTCCTTTACTCAAAAGGCCAGAATGCATCGAGGAAGACTTCTATTCAAACGAGGAGATACACCGTAGTCTGAAGGCAAAAAGAGAAGAAGCTTCCTTGATAAGTCCAATGCTACTTGATGACTACCAAGATGCCAAGAGTACTCACAAAGGGAGCTCTCTTACATCATCATACAAGCAGTGCCAGGACAATGACAATTCTGGCGACAGCAGCGACGAAATAGACTATGAAAACGTTGACGGAGAAGACTATCAAAACGTGACTCAAAAGGCCGATTATTTGAATCTTCAATTGAGAGGATAAATACCTTATTTAATTATCTGTGCTGCCAAGAATTTAATTGTATTTTGCCATGTCCACTGTCCATTTTGATACGTCGGTCTGTTTGTTTACGTCATAGTTTTACGAGCTGTGCGTGTGTGTACTTGTCGTTTTGGAAATCTTCTGCTAATCTTGAAATCATATTCATACCAAAAACGTATGCTTTATGGCTTGGACATTAATTTAGTTTTGATTGCTTGTCGGTTCCATTGTTATGGATGATTTTGTATGTCTCGTTGTCCCCTATTGTGTGTTGAAATTCTGGTGTCTGATGTCCTTTGTTCTTTGCAATCATATGAATGGTTTCCATTGTGGCCCATACAAAGCAGTCTCACTGGATATTTTTTCCATAGACATGCCTTACATGAAAAAATCTTTAGATTTTTTGCAAAAAATCAATTTGAAATATGATGTATGTACCAAAAGAGTAAAATTGTCCTTACAAACTCATACATAAAGTTTTATTGTTTAACTGAGAAATTCAGTATTTTTCCAATAGAAGTTCTAAAGCAATCATAACAGGCTTTGTATTCCTAATACGTGTACGTTGATCTTAAATTAATATGACCGTCTTTGCGTCGAAATTGATATTTTTTACCAAACTGACTTTTCGGGATCAAATTATCGCCCCTTTAAAGAGTAGCGACGCTGTGAAATGTACTGGTCACTCTTAAAAAGGAGTAGGTGTATTAAGTAATTTTTCTAATATTTGCATTTCTCCCTGGAAACTGCTATATAGTAGCATTTCCCCATGTAACATTTTGTTAATTCATTTCACCAACTTGAAGACATATATTACGTTGTCATTAAGGATTCTGCTCAGGCATTCCAAGAAATGCAATCGACAGATTGAATAACCAAGACCAATTTTGTAATTTCTTTTTGGCTTCTTCCCCCTTCTCCCCCTCCCTTCCACACGAATTTTACATAATTATTCAATTTTTTGCTATCGAATTTGTATGGGATGATATTGGAGTTATTTTACTTCCTTGTTTCCTATTACATGCACGTGTGTCGTATACTGTGATTTCATCTTTGTTTTATTTTCAACGAGGAAAAACCCACACAGTTATACATGTACAAAACATTCTAAGGATATAGTTTTTCAGAAAATCAAACTTCTTCTGTTTTCGTATTGCCTTATTTTTGGTTTGGGTTTTTTTTTTTTGAAAAAAAATTACCATAAAATTTGTACAAGTTAATATGGGATGTAATCGAGATTGCAAATGTCATTACACTGTTACATGTGATTATTGTGTCAAGAAATTACACGAGCTCTATAGCTAATGAGGTCATGATAGTATAAGAATTTAAGATAAGGCACTTTATTATTTTACACACATAACATGAAGAAAAAGGCTAATACCATGTAACATACATGTTAGTCAAAATATCTTTATTGAACGTATTAATGTCTCATTAAACTTCCTTCCTGACCAACACTCATTGTGCATTCAGATGTACTCTCCCTCTTTAAACAGGAAACTAAAATAATATGCAGCTGTTCTAGAATATAGAATACTCAGTCTTGTAAATGCCCGACAGCATTGCGCTATATTCTTTCTTTTCTTTTCTGTTTGGGCACCTGGCAACCCTCTATTGGGTCAGTTGGCTGTATTGATGTTATATTGCGGGGAACTCATTCGCCAAATGCCCGTTACAGAGTACTCTAGCCAGGCCGTTCCCCTCTGGGTAGCCTCATAGCCCCTTCTATTATTTTAAGGGCGTAGTACTACCCCTATTTAATGCCCACCCTCCACTTGTGTATGTGGTGTATGCATGTATGCAGGAGGGTTGTATAATTATGTACTGCTTGGATGGTCCGTATTTCCAACAGCCTTTATAAGGTGCCACCACACCTGGATACCCTTGCCGCAGCATGAACGTGGGTACCCAACCGGGCCCTTTATAGTCCCCCCGGTCAGGAGACTCGGTAGGGACGAACGAATGGATATGACTTTCAACTCTCATATGACCACACCGAGATTCGAACCCCGGTCGTCTGCTTGAGAGTTGAACGCCTTATCCACTTGGCCATCTCTACCTATATGTCAAGTTAAATTCCTGAAAATATCTTTCCCCCCCCCCCTTGTTTTTAATTTATACGACGAGAGAAATTCAGCTTCCCTATTGGTCCTGCTTACTTGGATACCATAACTTGCATCATATGTATATAGTATGCTTAATATATGTTAATTGTTCTACTGTCCTGTTCACTAATTCCAGAGCACCCTGTTTTCCCGGTTTTCTCTAAAATATGACACTGTCATCTTCCAAAAAGATATCAATTTTGTAGTACTCTTTTCATCGTAACAGAAAATGCCATTGTTTTGACTGTACGTCAATTAAGTTAGAAATAGGACGGAAAATAAAAAGTCTACGGGGATTTTCTATAGTAATTATGACAAATATGGATATTGACCATATCCCTGCACACAGCACAAAATCGATAATTCAGAAACTGAAGGCATACAAAATCAGGATGAAACAGGAACCAAAGCAAACAAACAAAAACCTCCACCATATGAAAAGAAGCGAACTCCCGATATGGGAGTGCAAATGAGTGACGTCGGGAGCAATGACGTCAGTGTTTACTATTGTTGACACTGGGAACAATATGGTGGCGGCTTGAAATTAACATGGAAATTTCCCGTAGACATTCTATTTTTCATATTACGATTTGAAGGCAGCTGATAAGGTAAGTTGAAGTTAATTTCCAGTTACGACTAAAGGAGGTCAATTCTCGGAAACTATAATTGATTGGAAAATTCTTCAGATGACAGAATAAATGGCCAAAAACAGGGTGCTCTGGATTTAGTGAACAAGACAGTAATTAGCACGGTACCGAGTTTAATGCGCCACCAAGAATGTATTCCGCACTTTCACTGGACTTTGGTTTTGTTCATTATTCAAGTTGTCATTCGTGTTTCTTTGAGGCTATCTGTTTGTCCTTTTTTCATTTCTCATGAGTTTATGTTATCAATTTGTAAAACAAAATCCGAAATCATATTCCAAAAATAACAATAAACAATTGTGATTTTTAGCATCTGATTTCGGGTTTTGTGTTTGACTTTAACATGTCACTGCTGGTGGACCAGGAGTCCCCGAGGGCACATGTAGCCAAGTTCAGTCGTTTCTTCAACGCATTCTAAAATTTCCGTTATCAAAATTTCTAAAACGTGGGTCCTGTAGTAGATCATATCCCACCCATCCTGCTACGTCTTTCGGTAGGTTTTTGGACATAGTAACTTTTAACCATTTGGGCAAAGTATATTATTTAGATTTGAGGATCACTGACGAGGGTTAAGTATCCGAAACGTGCATGTCTGGTCCTTGCTGCCAATTATCTGTTCTTAAATGATGCTATTCAATTTGAAGACGTTTAACATTTCATTCACTAATCAAGTTATCCCTTGGTTTAAGAATCAGTGAATGAAAGTCCAACACAAAATCAGAAAGTCAGGTGACAAAAATCACAATAGAAAGACTTGCAAAATATTGAGAAAACATATATGAAACATAACTTTCTCACGCGAAGAGGAAATCGGACAAACAGACGGAGACAATGAAACAGCTCCATATAAAGACATAGGAAAACTTTATCTAAAGAAGGGAGGAGATCTTCAACAAGACCCCGTTGCAGCACCAACAGTAAAACACCAAAACACCCGATGCAAAAACACAAAAGACGAGTACAGCACGAGACGGAAAAGAGACACACGACATGTAAACATCAAACACAAAAGACTACACATAAACCGACGAGACCAATGGGTAACCGGTGCTGACTTTGGACGGCCATCTGTCACGCAAGTAGCAAATGGTGTGGTTATCCTGGATTACGTGCGCACAACCCTCTCACTTCTCCAATTACCCAGAGGTCTCGAAGAACGTACAATTGTGGTGTATAACAACCTCCTCACTGTAAGATGACATCACACAAACAAGACCATTTACCTATTAACGCCCGTTTGTGTGGGTACTATTCTCTCATAGTGTTGCTTTTGGAAGGAATAGTGCCCGCTTGCTTAACCAATGAAATTCCAAGGATTTATCATGTGATGCACTAATGTCTAAGAGTCCAATGCAAATGCGGAATACATTGTAGGTGGCGTGCTAATTTGTAAAGTTACTCATATTCAGATATCACATGAATCTTGTTACATATATAATGCAAGTATAGTATCTATGTAAATAGGACAAAAACGAAGCTTAAGGTGGACCCCTGCCTGACCATTTAAGGGTTTTATTTCATTTTTCGGTTGTTCTCATGATTGAATCCAGGTATTTTTTTTAAATAAACATTCACTGCTGACCAATATTTGTTGTTCTACCTTACATTTTGGTCCATTGAAGAATAGTTTATCATGAAACTGTATATAAAATTATCTTCTGAGTTTTAGGGGTGCTCTTATGTTATACCCCAAATAATTTTCATTAGGAAGATGCAACACTTTCTTTAAGTAACACTTTTGTAATTGAAATAATATATACCAACCGAAATTGATCGAACTTCGGGGACTCCTGGTCCACCAGCACTGACACTCACCAAGTAATTACGTTTAAACCACTTTAAACACTCAGTCGCAGGGAGCTGTGTCACTAACTCCTTACTGCAATAAAGGGCAAATGTGAAAGTTGAATAGATAAGAATGTTCCAACCGTGCTACCAGAGAACAGCCTTCTGAACGAATAAATTTCTTTTTCTGTGCACCAGACATGCCTGTTTCGAATAATGCATCCTCTTTAGTGGTACTTTATGTCATAGTGCATCAGAGATTGTGGAAAGAAATATCTGATTATTTACAGTTTCTGTAGGTTTTTCTGCATCGATTCTGATATTGTCAGTACTGTAGTAAATCAAGAGAAAAATTAAGTTATGTTTTGTATAAGTATAGTCAACTTATTTCTGAAAACATATTTCACTACTATTACAGTAACTTTACGTAAAAGTGGTCATATTGAACAACTATTTACAATAAATTCTTCCTGATCAAAGATACAGTAATTTTCAAATGAAGAGTCAGGAGTCAATATTTAACGTTTAAACTTAGTTATATTCGTTTGATTAATAGTTGAATATATACTTTAAAATATTTTAAATTGCAAAGAAATGTACTTTATCAGTAAGAGTTACCTCGCTTATCGCAAGAAAATTGTTAGAAAGTTTGCATGGATGTCCAGTTGTTTCTGCTCAGGTTGTCAAACTAATAAAGTTAGGGCCAGACATTTTAAACTCTCTTTTTTACCTAATCTTTCCGCAATATCTAAATTTAGACGATTAAAATTCAAAGGATATTAATCATATCATACTTTTATTTTATTCATTTACCATGTGCATAATATTGGTTTTGATATATTTGCAGGAACAAACGAGAATAATTATCAATAAAAAAAACCCCTAATATTTGCATTTGAGGCCTGACGAGTGCTCTACTTTATATCCATCTTTGGATGACTAATTAATTCTGATTCAAGAGCATCAATGTTGGCTTATTTTCTTAGTCGATTAATGTTAACTGTTCAACGCTAGTCTCACTCGTGCCGATTATCACAAATCATCAACTCCTTTTTTTTCAAAAAGAGTGGAAAACGATATTTACTCTCCTTCACAAGTGTCTTAATTTACTTATTAATTCTAATAATTTTTATGCAATTTTCGTCATACGTTTCTAAAGTTTTGAAACATCGCAAGTCATTGTTTAAAATTTGCTTCAAAACAGTGTTCTCAGTTATAATGGCGGAGAAAAAACTAGAACATCTCCTTCGTGAATATGGTCTCTTTTCAGAATATTGATTATTCCGGAACTCGAAACTGTTCCAACTGGAAATACTAATTATTTTGCCTCACCTTCTCGACTTTGAGGCTGAATAACTGATTCTTAACTGGTCTTCCTTCAATGTTTATTTACTAACCTTCCGTTATCATAAAAATTCTATGAATCAGATAAGAGTCTTGATCACATCTAATTAAGGAGGTCCAGGACAGCCAGACTTAAATTTGATCCTATCATTTAATTTTCCTAAAAATTATAAATGTTAGTAATTGAAACATACTTTTTCTACATGCAAAGTTTCATCAATTTTTTACCGTTAGTTTTGATGCCACGAACGTACATAAATACCCATTGAAAGCCCCAAAATGGGCCGTAAATGTGACGTTAAAATTAACACACTTTAGGTAATGAAAAACAGTTACAAATTTTCTGTAGAGGCAGAATATTAACAAGTTCTGTATTTTTCATTTAGATGTGATGTGGGCAATCGGATGTGTATTGAATTATAAATGATCACTAAGACTTTTAAAAGAAATTGTCGAAAGGAGATACATTTATGTCTATTTTAGAAACGTCTTTGAGTTGCTAATTTTTAATAATAAAGTCCATTTATCTGAAACTCTATCATTTATTTTCCTTAAAAACTTGATATTATCTTCTTCATGCGACAAGTGAAACACCTATGAATTCCTATTGAAATTTGACCGTCAGTTTTTAAGTTATAATGATTTTGTTAACCCTCCCCCTTATTTCTACGTTACTTAATCCTGATGTTCTTGCGAAAAACGCGCCAATGTCGCCGTTTTTATTGTGACGTCATAATTGATCCAGAGCTTTCCGATGGGGTTCTTTCGGATACTGTTCTGGACCCCCTTAAATACATTTATTTTTTGTGGAGGTTTTTGTTTGTTTGCTTTGGTTCTTGTTATATCCTGATTTTGTATACCTTCGGTTTACGATTTTCTGAATTATTGATTTTGTGCTGTGTATAGGGATATGGTCATTATCCATATTTGTTATTATTATGCTTCCAGTGAGTTTCTTCTGTGATAGGTTTTACTCTACCATATTGTGACAGAGAACGATTTAGCTGTACACTATCACCTTTCTAAGTGTGCTCTATCACCCTAATAGTGCACCCCTGTCTTTCCGCAGTAGTGTTCTTACATTATATAATGCTGACATGCTTATATATACAGACATGTCGCTTTCATAAAAGATATTAAATTAAATTTGTTTGCATACCCAAGTAAATGTTCCTAGTTATTTATTTTTTCCTTTAAAATTAATGCCAAATTTATGTTGCTATATTTTTTCTTGTTAAATTATTCCTGTACTAAACGACCACAATATAAATCTTTTACAGTCAAAGAGGGGTAACTCCAGAATATGTTTGTCTGTAACACAGGGCTTTTGAAAAGAGGGGTAACTCGTACAATTAATGTTCATAACATATATCTTGAAAACGTTTTCTATGAAGGGAATACCAGGTATACTTTAAGCGCTCTCATGACTCCGATTATCTTCTGCAAAATGGCTTCCTCCAGTGCCCGTTTTGCACAAATTAGTCCCGAGGAGTTTAAGGACAAAAATTTGTGCTCCAAAAAAACTAAAAATGCAACGACATTTAGTATAAACATTCTAGTTGAATTTCTTAAAGATCGAGGGTATAATGAAGATGTTACGACTTACAGTAAAGTGGAGTTATCTCAGGCATTGGAGGATTTTTACTGTAATGTGCGCACAAAAAACGGGGAATTGTACAAGAAGAACTCGCTACTAAATATCAGACAGGGGATAAGCCGTTTCCTGAAATCTAATGAAAGTACAATCGATATAATAAACGACAGCGAATTCACAAAGGCGAACAGCTGCTTTTCGTCTCTGCTGAGGAAAACTCGGGCGGAGGGGAAAGGTTCGGTGGACCATCATCCTGCGATATCCATTGAGGATCTTCAGAAACTTTACAACCATGAGCTGGTATTCAATATGGCTACACCAGAAGGACTTTTGAACAAGGTAATGTTCGAAGTCATGCTATACTTTTGTAGGCGGGGTCAGGAAAATCTACACAATTTGAAAGTAACTGACTTTGCCATTGAACATGTCAACGGACAGCAGTGTGTTAAAAAAATAACAACTGAACTGTCCAAAAATCACCAGGGGACTACTAATGAGAACGAAGGAACTGGTGCACTGATGTTTTCAAGAGGAACCATAAGATGTCCCGTTATTTCATTTGAGAAGTATTTGTCTAAGAGGAACAAGACGTCACCCAGGTTGTTTCTACATCCAAAACAAAGTTTCACGGATGAAGATGAAGTTTGGTACCGTAATGAGCCTATTGGTGTGAATGCTGTGAAAAAGTTCATGAAGAAACTCTCAAAATCTGCCGGTTTGTCCAGGGAATACACAAATCACTGCATTCGATCCACTACTATAACATTATTAAACCATTGCGGATTTGAATCCAGGCACATTGCTACTATAAGTGGACATCGAAATCAAGCCTCCCTATCCAGCTACTGTTACGACACTTCTGGTTAGTACTCTTATATATTGAATGTTAAACGTTTTTAAATTCACTAGCATCATTTAAAACCTGATAAATTAACAGCATGGACCAGACATGCACGTTTCGGGTACTAAACCCTCGTCAGTGGTCCTCAGTCTAAACAATGTAATAGGGCCAAAAAGTATGATAATTATTATGTCCAAAAATGTATCAAAAGACGTAGCAGAATGGGTGGGATATGATGGAGAAACTACAGAGACAAATAATTCAGCATCCTATTTGGACATAATGTTGTCCTACGACACTGATGGTCACATGAACACCTCACTCTATGACAAACGTGACGACTTCAATTTCAGCATTACGAACTTTCCTTTTCTGAGTAGCAACATCCCTTTATCGCCTGCTTATGGCGTGTTCATATCTCAGTTGATACGCTATGCCAGAGCAAGTACCAAATATACGGATTTTGTTCTGAGAGCTAGGCGTCTTTCAGATAAGCCTCTCAGTCAGGGATATGTTTGTGACCGACTAACATCGTCACTGAGGAAGTTCTACGGTCGATATGGGGAACTCGTCATACACTATGATGTCCCACTATCCAGAATGGTGGATGATATTCTGTCATAGACCATTTGAACCATCCAACCAAAGATTGTACTCTATATCTTCCAAAATGGAAGTAACCGGATGTGACAGTTCTACCGAATTGAAGCGACGGGTGTTGCATGCAAGCAGGAGATGCTTACTCTTCCTGGGCACCTGGTCTCACTCTCATATCGGGAGTTCGCTTCTTTTCATATGGTGGAGGTTTTTGTTTTTGTTTGCTTTGGTTCCTGATTTTGTATGCCTTCGGTTTCTGATTTTCTGAATTATCGATTTTGTACTGTGGACAGAGATATGGTCATTATCCATATTTGTCATGCTACAGGACCCACGTTTTAGAAATTTCAAGAATTTTGTAACAGAAAATTTCAAATGCGTTGAAGAGACAGACGATCAACCAAAGTTGATCGTACTTGTCTACATGTGCCCTCGGTGACTCTTGGTCCACCAGCAGTGACACTCACCAAGTTGTTCAAATGTTAAACGTTTTTAAATTCACTAGTATCATTTAAAACCTGATAAATTAACAGCATGGACCAGACATGCACGTTTCGGGTACTAAACCCTCGTCAGTGGTCCTCAGTCTAAACAATGTAATAGGGCCAAAAAGTATGATAATTATTATGTCCAAAAATGTTTCAAAAGACGTAGCAGAATGGGTGGGATATGATGCTACAGGACCCACGTTTTAGAAATTTCAAGAATTTTGTAACAGAAAATTTCAAATGCGTTGAAGAGACAGACGATCAACCAAAGTTGATCGTACTTGGCTACATGTGCCCTCGGGGACTCTTGGTCCACCAGCAGTGACACTCACCAAGTAGTTCAAATGTTAAACGTTTTTAAATTCACTAGCATCATTTAAAACCTGATAAATTAACAGCATGGACCAGACATGCACGTTTCGGGTACTAAACCCTCGTCAGTGGTCCTCAGTCTAAACAATGTAATAGGGCCAAAAAGTATGATAATTATTATGTCCAAAAATGTATCAAAAGACGTAGCAGAATGGATGGGATATGATGCTACAGGACCAACGTTTTAGAAATTTCAAGAATTTTGTAACCGAAAATTTCAAATGCGTTATGTTTTGTGTTAAATATTTTGAAAGGAATATTATACATACATGTACTAAGAGGATTTGAAATCATTTTCATTTTCCATATCATATAGAGCAAATCCTATTATCATGATTTTTACTTACCCAAATGTTTATTGATATTATAGTACACACTTTAAATCACTCATGTATTTCATCAATTCTATAAGCCATTAAAATACACGGGGCATTGATGGCAGATACGGTGACCCCTTTTCAGTAGGCATTCAAGTAAATTTTGTTGAAATTTGTCAAAAACTGAAAATTGTCAGAAATGCAGGGTTGGAGAGAATGGGGTCAATGCTTGGGGAATTCTTCCCTCTGTATTCCCTAAATCCGCAACTGTGTGGAATCTTTTAAATCGTAATGCATATGATACAGGTATACAATGTACATGATTAAAAAAAAAATGCCTAAATTTTTGTTCCAGTCAAACTTACTGTATTTTTTGTAATATTTTTTTTCTAGATACACAGAAGAAAGCTATGTCTGATGCGCTTAGCCTTTGTACCGGTATACAGCCCAAGCCTACCACCAAGCCTACTGATCCATGTAATGGCATTACTGCAACTATTACTAGTAAGGAAGAGGTCACTAATGGTACAGGTAGGTAGTTCAATTTATTGTCATTCATTAGGTAAATTTGTCAATCTTTACTTTGAATCGTTTGATTAAGTTGAATATGCTACATGTGCTATGTGATTGTTCGTACAGATCTGTCAAATTTTGCAGAGAATCATGTAATTGTGTTTAATTGATTGTCAATTCTATCCCCTTTCATCCCTTATTATCATGATTATGACTGGACCGGGATGTTAGAGAATTAAAATTAAATACAGCATTTTTATTTGTCTGTATGTCTGTTTGTCATCATGCATATACATTTTGGATGTACAAATGTAATCGATACCAATAAGGGTTTGTACGTGTTTATTTTTGGAGAGTACATGAAAAACCATACACCATAACTAATGATAGTATGTATTATATAAGGTAAGAAAATTAATACTGATTTTTTATTTATATAGGAGTCCTGGTTCCTATACCTTCAAATGCCCTTGATATTGAGCTGAACGACGAGGATTTAGTTCACTATGCTACTGAAATGGAACTATCATGTACTTCTACGAGCTGCACATCAGCTGATGTGGGCCAGCAGAATCAACCAATTTTTAACTTTTCAGGTTGTACCGTCACAATCAACAATTATATGCGTTAGAAATGGCTAAAGGAGCTTTGTTCACCATGTGTTCAGTGTTGGTACACTTTATTTTCTTTGCAAAGTTTATGCAAATTGATTTGTACTATTGTTGTTGTTTCACCTTTTTACCTTATGGTGAATGTGATAATCCCATAAAATGGAACTAACAAGCTATGGATCAGCTTCAGAAATATTTTAAAGTTTCAAAGATTCATGTTTGTTATTTACGATAACCAATGTACTGCCCCAACTCATTTGCTATTCACAATGGACATTGTTTAATTTCATGAAAGATTACTAAAAGTAGTCGACATTATAATCTGTTATTCTTATGGTTACAACTATTAAAACATTGACAGCGTTGAATGAAATATTGAAATGATCCTTAACTTCTATTTCATTTTAAATTCAAATGAGAGACAAACATTAGCACATATCATTTTCTTAGTTCACATTGTATCTGTGTTTACTTTGTGTTCACTGCAATAACGTCCTTTTAGAGATCTTCTCTTTATTCATCGTAACTTTGAATTACTGTTGGTTTATGAATATAGGAATGTAGAATCTCGGTTAGTGGTCTGTTTCTCTGTAAGAAAATGGAGGTATCCCTATGAATATGCAGACAGGTGATACAATTGAATATGACCTTGACATTTCCCTTACCTTTGGGAAAATATCACTATACCTATATTCTGCAGCACAACTACATGATGGTAGAAGAAGGCAAAGACTATCAAATAGCAGTCTGTGAAAAAAATAAGTGTTTGTCAGACGCAGTATGAAATGAATCAATGGATGTACACTATCTAAAACAGTCAGCATAATAATAACAATATAATAGAAACATACAGAGAATAATATATCGTTGTGGTGGATCAGTGAATGAAAGTCAAACAGAAAACCCGAAATCAGAATCCAAAAATCACAATCAAATATATATTATAAATTCTAAAACAATGTAAAACAGAACTTTCTCACGAGAAAAGAAATTCGGACAAACAGACGGAGACAATTACACAGATCTATTTAAGCACGGAAGACAACATTATTTATTGAACAACCTCCTGAGTCCTGTGTAAGTACGGATTGATGATGTTCTATTGGTGATTTTTTTTCTACAGGACTGAGTTAATGGGTATGACATGCTGACAAGAGATGCTCACTTTTCCTTTGTCAGTGTGGAATTTAACTTGCTCACACGGTAGATTATTTCGTTTATTTATTTATTCATTTTTTTTCATTAATAAAAATTAAACTTTATTTATTTTACAACCTTTTAACAAACAAGATACATAATTTATATTAATGTTAAACGTCTTCATATTCATTAGCTTCATTTAAAAGCAGATAAATTAACAGCATGGACCAGACATGCATGTTTCGGGTATTTAACCCTCGTCAGTGATCCTCAAACCCTCGTCAGTGATCCTCAATCCAAAACAATGAAGTATGGCCAAAATCTGTGAAAAACCATGTCCAAAATATACCGAAAGACGTATGTCTCACTTTGGCTCAGATGTTTGCGTGAGGGGTCTAATGAGCTGGAGAATACCGATGTACCCGGAGAAAAAAAACATACAGAGGCCTCGATGGGGGACCACCTTCCCTCCCACAAAAGACCCTTTGCTGGGATGCGATCCCGGGACCTAAGAGATGAGAAGCGAGCGCGCTACCACTGCGCTAACTCGGCCTTTTTCATTTTTGACTTGCTTTTCCATGTCCTTTTGGAAGATAATTTGTGAATGCTTCTTGCGTATTTTATTCTGCATTTTACCAGCAAGAAGGAGATGCCTACTCTCCCTGGCACTTTATTTCCATTAGGGAGTATTTTTTTTCTACTTTGGAGCATTTTAGTTGTTGTGTTTTGTATTTGTCATGGTTTTGTATGCCTATTTAACATGTTTTGGATTCTGATATGTGGTTTTGTGTTTGACTGACACTAGCTAATTACATTTGATACATACAAAACAAAGGAGGGGATCTCCAACAATACCAGGTTTCAGCACCCACAGCAAAACCCCAAAACACCGAATGCAAAAACACAGAGCAGACAAGCACAGAAAGAGACGCGTAAGGGACAAGGAACGTCAACGCACAACACAGAAACATCAAACACAAAGGACTACACATAAACCAACGAGACCAATGGGCAACCGGTGCCGACTTAGGACGGCCATCTGCCACGGAAATAGCAGAAGGTATACAAGATTAATTAAATAGGTTTCATAAATGGTAAAAGATTGTTAAATGAGATATAAGTCAAATTATTTCGACATATGCTCTTTGTTTGGATTTCTGTTGTAATATACTTGCTGAGATCAACTATGTTGTTACTTCTTTTTCGAGTATCTAAAGTATGAGTAGTCTTCGTATTTAATGAAATTGGCTGTCAGGAGGAAAAATTAAGTGCAAGAAACAAATATTATATAATAATATTTATTGCGTATTATGTTAATAAAACCTCCGAACAACATAATTGACTTGTGTATCGTAAAATCGTTCAATATGTGACAATATTATACAAAAATAATATACAAACAAAGTCTTATTATACCCAATTGCCACATTCGTTGTTGAAAATTAGAAAATGATACTATACTTTAGGTATGTATCTGAATAAAACTTGCTTCTTTTTTAGTTGTAAAATCGTTACTTAATAAAACCCTTGGTTTCTATTTTTCAGTTTTCACTCACATTTTGCAACATTGAAATCCTCTACTGATAGTCTCTAAAGTTCAAATTGTTTGTATTTTCCAAAGTTCACTCCTTTCTGAATATCCCAAACGTTAGCTCATACATTTCCCATCGATATAAGAAAGAAATACATTCAAATCAAATGATCCAAGGATGACTAATCGCTCTGTGTTTCTTCACGGCATACTACTTTGCTATTTTTCTTGACAGAAATTTAACAACTGTTACAGTTGATTCACCTGAAATATAGGGAAAGAGGGTATGTATAGTATATATTAATCCTAAAATATTCTAAAATTAGCTTTTATATGAAAAAAAGCAGTTAAGTACTTAATACTTTATTCTACAATTGTATTAAATTATTCTAAAATAATCAACTAAAGTATGTAAAAGATATTCTTACCATATCTTTCAGGCTCATCTGAATCATTGTACCCTTCTGCAGAAAGCACATTACATAGATTCGCCACCTTATGTAGTTTGTCCAAAACAAAAAGATCCAAAATATCCCAACATAATCGAGCGGCATGTACAACAATCATCCTTTTATTTTTCTCAACAAGCAAATGTCAAAAGAAATAACAGAAAGTAAACAACTAAATCATTTTTATTTGTAGATTTGAAGGAAAAATTATATCTTAATTTAGAGCTAACAAAACCATGTCTATTTATAAAGATGAATAATATTTATATACGGAGCACAATCAGTGCAACATGAATCACAATAACATAGTAACTTCCTATAAGCGATCATAACTTCAAGCTTGTCACTTTTATTATTTCTTCTGTTACTGTTCCTTGAACACTATTTCCATACTTTTAACTTGTTTTTGTCATAAACGTTTTGTCTGTTTGTCTATTTGTCACGTGTATTTGGCTTCTAATGATAGTATTTCCGATAACACGAGAGAGAAAAAGGTTTAACAAATGATTTCATCGGATGTGAATATCAATCCTTTATTGAGTACTATAACTTAAGCTTTATTTATTGACAAGGTTAAGTATATAAGTATTAGCCTCTAGAGGCATGGGATATAATTTTATCGCAACAACTTTGATTTGATGCATCGTCATCAAAGAAAGGGGTTGACTCCAATCCTCCTTTGAGATGACATAATGAACAAAATTAGAAGGACCAAAGTCAGACAGAATTACCATCGACATTAAACGCCTCTGACAGTAAATGTTTTGAATATTTTCCCTGACATGGTCGCCAGAGCACTTTCTATATAGACATAACCACAGACAGTGCAGTGCATGTATTTTATATATTGCTTTCATTTTCGAGCATGAACATCGACAGCGGATGCTGCTAGCCAACATGGGATGCTTACTCCTCCCGGGCACCTGGTCCCACCTCTGGCTTGTTAGGGGTCCGTCGATGCTCAATTTGTCAATTTGGTGCTCTGTTGTGAATGCTATTTAGATTATCATCAGGATTTTCTTTAACTCATTTATACCATGTATATGATCCTAGTGTCACCAGACGGACTCTCAACATGGTGCTTGACCAATACACAGCATTGTAGCAGCGCATTCTTAAGACTTACACTCTGACTGACTGTGAAGACGGGACTTCATGACGGGCCCTATCCTAACCTCTGTATAGAAGACAGGGCTCCGACTACCTGTTCTCTCTATATGTCATTCGGACTCCTCGGAAATTGCACGCATGAGCTCGCTACAGCCGACAGAGCACGGACTGCATTTAGTACGCCCCCTTTTTTAATATCCTTTACATATTCATCTGTGTGTCGTTTGGGCCCCTGCGTTTTGCTGTCTTGTTTGTGTGGTCATCTTACAGTAAGGATGTTTATATTTTACTCTACAATTGTGCGTTCTTCGAGATCTTTTGGTAACCGGAAAAGTGGGAGGGTTTTGGATAAACATATCATTTGCTACTAACGTAGGAGATGGACGTCCTAAGTCGGCACCGATTGCCCATTGATCTCGTTGGTTTATGTGTGGTCTTGATTGTTTGTTGTTTTGATGTCGTGTTTGCTGTTCCTTGTCCCTTTTCATTCGGATCAGCCTCGACCTTTTCCTTCGAAAAAAGATCTTTTTATGCCGTTACAAATAAAGGGCGAGGGTATCCGAATGGTCCCTTTTGTGTCTCTTGTTTTGTATGTCTTATCTGTGTTTTCACAATTGGTGTTTTGATGTTTTGCTTTTGGTTCTGTAACCAGGTCTTGTTGGAAATCCCCTCCTTTCATAGATATGCAGGGGTTTTTTTTTTGCATTGTGTGAAATATGATTTGTGTTGGTGTTGCATGCAAGCAGGAGATGCTAACTATTCCTGGGCACCTGGTCTCACTCCAATATCAGGAGTTCGCTTCAGTTCATGTGGTGGAGGTTTTTGTTTGTTTGCTTTGGTTCCTGCTTTATCCTGATTTTGTATGCCTTCGGTTTCTGATTTTCTGAATTATCGATTTTTTGCTGTATACAGGGATATGGTCATTATCCATATTTGTCATTTGGAAGTTTAACCATACATGTAGTACGACAGCATGTTATTGTAATTAGATACCAACTTTTGATCGCTTTTATTTGATATTACCATCCGTCATTATTTTCCCAACAAGTTTTCAGAGATTGGTCAGTACACGGAATCATTTGGGTTACTTAAACCGTTGCAAACCGCAAAATTCCGATTTTTCAGTTGTTTCAATCCTTTGCATGTACATGAAAGTTTTATTAACAGAAGTAATCGCAACAATGATTTCGTACTTGGATATACTTCTATCTTTCGACGCAAACGGCCATTAAAATAACTCACTGTATGACAAGCATGGTGATTTTACCTCCCACATATGAACTTAATTCCCTTTCATGAGTAGCAACATTCCGTCGTCTTCTGCGTATTGCCTTTTTTATTATAATTATTATTTCTCAGCTGATACGATACGCCAGGGCATGTTCCAAATATGACAAAGTCAGCTACTCGTTCAGGGTTATATTATTCAACGGCTCAAATCATCATTGAGGAAGTTCTTCGGTCGCTACGGGGATCTTATGAAAGCATATCACATCCCTCTTTCCCAAAATAATCAGTGACATTCTGGATTACGATTGAAATGCTGTCACCATCACCAAAGAAGACATCTTTACGTGATATGTACATCAATATGTACATCGAGACAATCACCGAACTTGACATGTTTTTCATTGAAGTGCTGTGACGGGTGTTGCATGCAAACAGGAGACGCTGACTCTCCCTGGGCACCTGGTCTCACTTAGGAATATTGTTTATCACGGGGTTCGCAACTTGTCTAATAGAAAGTTTAATGATTTTGCCTTTCCGTCTCCACTTTGAAACTTAATAACTGATGGGGACTTCTTCGATGTCTATATTAAAAGAATATCTTCACTCTCGGTAGAGACTGTCAGTAATTTCATTTTTTTATGATTCATTGGCCCTACTTGCAAATTTCAATATAACAAATATACGTAACTATGAAGGTCGGCACTAATTGTCCATTTGTCTCGTTGGATTATGTGCAGTCTTTAGTGTTAACTGTTTTTATGTCGTATTTTTGGTTTGGTGTTCCTTGTCTCTTTTGTGTTTCGATTAATGGGTAACCGGTGTCGACCATGGGTACTTGCTTAATTTTCTATTTTTTCCACATTATATATTTTAATCGTCATGCAATTAGAAAAGAAAATAACATCGACAACAACTTTTTATATCATTTAATTGTTCTATACTTTTTCATTTTTCTTTGTATATACTAGACTAAATAATCCAGTCTCTCCGCTGCCGCTAACAGAGACTGAACTCCACTATGGTTGTTACTGAACGAAGTCGGACGAAACTGTTGCCCAACGGTTTTTCCATGTACAGACTTTTAATATTTATTTTCTTGCAGGTGACATTTAAGTAAACATCAAACTAACTATCTCTTCCCACCTCGCGTTTTTTCTCACACCGTTGTTGCATTTTTGCCAATTTTTAACTCCCTACCAAACCAAACAAGCAAAGCAAAAGTTCGGAGAAACGACCAATCAAATGCAACAATGCAACAACGAAGCGAGAAAAAAAAAGCAATGTGGTATAGATAATTAGTTTTATGTTTACTTAAGTGTCACCCGCAAGAAAATCAAAATTAAAGGTCTGCTATTTGGAAAAATCGTTGGGCAACAGTTTCGTCCGACTTCGTTCTGTAACAACCATAGTGGGGTTCAGTCTCTGTTAGTGGCAGCGGAGAGACTGGATTATTTAGTCTATGTATATACTAGAACGCGTCTTATTGAAAATATAAATATATCCAACAGAATTTCTCGAGAAAAATGACATCGCATCTGAAATAATTTTTGTTGTTCTTTAGTAAATGTTAATGTTCAAATGTAACAGTTCAAGTATTTATATTAAAAGGATATGAAATTTATTGAAGACACCCGAGAGCAGTGATTATTTTATCATTTCACTAACGTAGTTATCTCTTTCTCCTCCAGTGTGTGTGTGATACGTCACATTTTGTTGTCATGAAATCATTTTCATATTTGTAGGTATGTCATTATACGTGCAGTTTTTTTTCTTTCATCGAATGAAAAAATAGCCCAATAATTGAAATGTAGAACTTTGAGCTCTCTCCTTTTTCTTGCCTTGGTAAAGGGTAATCGAGCATCGACGAAGTAATGTTGGTTCGAATCCATAGTCTTCATATCATGACACTTTCATTGAGGGTCTGTTCAGTATTTGAAGAGTGAAATCAAAACTTTCCAGTGACTTTGATGCTGCTTGTTGACCTGCTGGATAAAGAAATAAGGTACTTTCAAGACATTACTGCTGAACTCTTATAACAATTGAACTCTTAAAATTAGACACAAGTACTTGTTCTTCATCGAATTTATTCAGGGTGGCGATGTTTACAATCATATTTGGTATTTTTCTTGTTCCCGGGGCCAATGAGCGAAACTCCCCCTTGTTTTTAGAAGAAAGGAGGGGATCTCTAACAACACTCGGTTGCAGCACCAACAGGAAAGCCCCAAAACACCCAATGCAAAAACACAGAGCAGACACCCACATAAATAGACACAAAAGGGAAAAAGAACACCAGCTTACGCCATAGAAACATGTAACACGAAAGACAACACATAAACCAACGAGACCAATGGGCAACCGGTGCCGACTTTGGACGGCCATCTGCTACCGAGTAGGAGAAGGTGTGATTATCCGGATTATGTGCGCACAACCCTTTAGATAATGCAAGGAGAGAAATTTAAATAAGCTTCCTTTTTGGTCCTACTTACATCGATACTATGGCTTGTATCGTACATGTAGAATGCTTTGAGTGCTGTTGGATGTGTTTAAACTGTACTTATCAGCACGGTACTGCTTTTACAGTGCCACCTACAATTTCGTATTTGCACTGGAATCTGGGGATTGTTCATTAGATTTAGTTATCCTTCGTGTTTCTATGTGCTTTGACTCCGTTTGTCCTTTTTTTCTTTTCTGGTGAGAAAGTTCTGATTTATATATTTTTTCAAGAACTTGTAAGTCTTTTGATTATGATTTTTGACATCTTATTTCGGGTTTTGTGTTTGAATGACAAATATGGATAATAACCATATCCCTGTTTACAGCACAAAATCGATAACCTAGAAAATCAGAAACCGAAGGCATACAAAATCAGGATAAAACAGAAACCAAAGCAAACAAACAAAAACATCCACCATATGAAAAGAAGCGAACTCCCGATATGAGAGTGAGACCAGATGCCCAGGAAGAGTAAGCATCTCCTGCTTGCATGCAACACCCGTCGCTTCAATTCGGTAGAACTGTCACATCCGGTTACTTCCATTTTATAGAGTACAATCTTTGGTTGGATGGTTCAAACGGTCTATGACAGAATATCATCCACCATTCTGGAAAGTGGGACATCATAGTGTATGACGAGTTCCCCATATCGACCGTAGAACTTCCTCAGTGACGATGTTAGTCGGTCACAAACATATCCCTGACTGAGAAGCTTATCTGAAATACGCCTAGCTCTCAGAACAAAATCCGTATATTTGGTACTTGCTCTGGCATAGCGTATCAACTGAGATATGAACACGCCATAAGCAGGCGATGACGGGATGTTGCTACTCAGAAAAGGAAAATTTGTATTGCTGAAATTGAAGTCGTCACGTTTGTCATAGAGTGAGGTGTTCATGTGACCATCAGTGTCGTAGGACAACATTATGTCCAAATAGGATGCTGAATTATTTATCTCTGTAGTTTCTTTGACTTCAAGCTCCGAAGGATAGATACTGCTCAGGTAATCCGCGAATTTTGGATTATTGATGGACAACACATATTCTATGTATCTGTAAGTGAAGTTGAAGTCAGAAGCTAAGTATCTTTTCCCTTCAGAGACCAAAGATTGAATGAATTCAGCTTCGTACGAGTAAAGGAAAATGTCGGCAAGGAGTGGGGCACAATTGGTCCCCATTGGAATTCCGACAATTTGCTGGAAGACCTTTCCTCCAAACACCACAAAAATGTTGTCGATCAGAAAGTTTAACATCTGAATAATGTCTGTTTCAGTGTACTTATTTTCAGAATCGGACTTTTCTTTTACAAAGTAGGTTTTGTCATAGTTTACAACAATAAATTTGTATTTGCGATTACCGTTCTTACTTGTAAACGCATTACTTATAATTTTTGCGAGTCTTTCTTTCAATTTAGAATGTGGAATTGTAGTGTAAAGTGTCGAAAAATCAAAGGCTTTGATCGAATGGACTCTACTAAAATGAGTAGATTTCAGATGTTCTAAAAGTTCCTTCGAATTCTTTAAAATCCACATCTGGTTGATACCACTGCGAGAATATACTGTCGAACAATATTTTGAAGCCCAGATTTGATTTCAGATAAAACTTTGGTGAGTAAGATCGATACAGATTTGGTAGAACATTTTGAGGAACCAGCGATGAAACGTTGTTTGTACGGATTCTTATGCATTTTAGGTATGCAGTAAAAGTATGGTAAATTTCATTCGTTGATAAGATACCAAAGATATTGTCATAAAGAAAATCTTACCATTTACTTCCATATGATTAACATTATCACCATATGTCTCCTCACAGAAGGTATTTATCATTACTAGTACGTCCAAAACGCACACCCTAAAGATATCACTAAAGGTACGAACATCCAACATGTCTGTCATTTTATAGATATTATATTTTGCTAATTGAACCATATTTATATTACAATTTCAAGTGACTCATTAATAAGAGACCAAAACAACTTCCGAATTCTACGCTAATTGATCTTTTCCCACGAAAAAAGGTTGAGTAACTTTTATATATTATGTAATGGGTATCTAATTATTTTGTCATTTGAATGAGTCCTCGGTATATAAATCATGAACAAGTGGGACGAGGTCAGAAATTGTGGCGAATTACATAAATAGGGAGTGACTATGTGACGAGCAACTTGAACGAATGAAACACATTGTATCACATGTGATCGCTTACTTTGACAAACCAAACATTGGTGTATGACTGTATAAATTTAGATATATTGGCTGATTCCGATATGAGTCGGTTCTATTCAATGAAAGAGAGAAAGAAATTTAATGTGACGTGTCTTTGTTCTTACAAAAACCTGAGCTGTGTGTATTATTGTTATACAATGGATAGCCCCGATAATTGTGTCTATTGATAGTTTTGTTTATTTTTAGTGAGATTGCAATATATAGACGACAAGACTACGGTGTTATGCCCACAGCGGATCACACACACACAAGAACGAAACAAACAACGACGACTATGCCAAATGATCACACCAACAACACATAAACAAGAGACAACCAGACAAACGTGAACACCCAACAATCAAGAGGAGCAACAAGGTAAAACAGAAACTGATTATGAAAAAACTATTTGGTGTATACAGCAAATCGAGTGCTTATCCGCATTTCTTATTTATGATCCTCCCACTTATCTGGACAAAAATATATCCCAAGACGTTACTAATATTGCAAAAAAACTTTTGATTTGTGTTTATTGAATATAAGCTGATAGGAAACTGTGATCAGTTCTGTAAATGGGAATTGGAGAAAAAATAGGTTCCTCATCTCAGCTGCTAAAGGACTACCTCCTTTACTATACGTGAAATAAATATAACATCAGACATGATAGTATGTATGACTAACAAAACGCATCAACTTTTGCTAACATTCTTTACATAAACATTACTTATATATTTTCTCCCATATCCACAGATTCATCCTTATATAATTTCCAAATATATTTGTTTACACGAATCTTCGCATTTTGATTGGTCAATTTAATTCGAAATACACGTTCATACCCCCAATGAACATCAAAGATACCGGAGACGACCGGGACTACTTTCATCAAAATCATTTGGTCTTTGTTCACTGTTGACTGTTGCCAAGATCGGCTTTTGAATGATAACTATGCAACGAAAAAAGTAGTTTAGCTAACGGTAGTCCTTTTATATAAATATTATATCATAATTAATGAAATATTCCTGACCAGTTCGATGGTGTACAGGTATTTCGTAGTTTTATGGCGTTTTTCGGTTGCGAATGTTTTTGAAGTTCCTTGACCATTGTCCATTCCCTGTCCTTCAATTTTGATGAACGACATAAAACGCAGTAAGAATAAAAGAGAGACAGAATCTCCAAGCTATTTTCTTCAAAATTACATTCCCATCATACAGTTGTTGAGTCGAGCACCCTACATTTGAAATTTCCATATGCCATCGGCATGTGTGCATGATAACATGCAAATGTTTTGAATGAAAAGAACATCAATTCACAGTTCTCCAGAATGGTGGATTATATTCTGTCATAGACCATTTGAACCATCCAACCAAAGATTGTACTCTATGTCTTCCAAAATGGAAGTAACCGGATGTGACAGTTCTACCGAATTGAAGCGACGGGTGTTGCATGCAAGCAGGAGATGCTTACTCTTCCTGGACACCTGGTCTCTTTCCCATATCGGGAAATCGCTTCTTTTAATGTTGTGGAGGTTTTTGTTTGTTTGCTTTGGTTCCTGTTTTATCCTGATTTTGTATGCCTTCGGTTTCTGATTTTCTTAATTATCGATTTTGTGCTGTATACAGGGATATGGTCATTATCCATATTTGTCATTGAAACATAAATTCTATGAGATAAAATCGTACTGAACTTATGAATTATTAAAACCAAAACCTTTCCTAGTCATGTACTTTCACCGAGATGAAGAATTTTGAACAAAATCATTACCAGCGAGCAGAAAATGAGAGATCAAAGTCAAAAGACGGCGACCTACCTCGATCGTCATGAATTTTCACAATGAACTTGTCACTTATGAAATCATAGATACTTAGGTCATAGAAAGTTCCTACGCTGTTGATTACGCTGCTACGGGTGTCTAATTGGTTTAGGGAGAGAGGGAAAAGTCAGAAACTTGGATTTCTAATTTTAGCACTCACCTGGATTCCCTTCTGATTTCTCCCTCGATAACGTTTTTTCTTAACAATGCCCTCAATGAATCAACTCACAACTATCATAAACAGCAATACATGACACAATTTCCACACTATACGTCCGCAATCAATAATGTCGAAGGGATCCAACTATATACCCTCCCGAAGGAAATTCCAAACCAATATCCATGCACCAGACACGTGTTTCGAATATTAAATTTTCCTCAGTGATGCTTCAAGCGGAGCCATCAAAAATCATTTCAGTAGCGCCCTCTTTAATTCTTTAAAATTAGATTTGCACATTTACATTACAGAGAGTGTGCGACTCAAAATTTTCCTGTAGGGTCGATTCAGTAGCATACCCAAATAAAATGTATGTTCAAAATAGCTCTGGCGGGATGGTGCTAAGATGTTAAACTCCTTTAATTTCGATATTTATCGTTGAAATTTTCCGAAATAGCAATATATATATAAATATGATGTCAAATTGATAAAGGGCCAATACAAAGCTTCTTCCAGGTGACAGAGATGGAAAGGAAAAAAAAAGAAGTTATCAATCCACTTGACAAACATCAGGTCACGGGGAACGATTTCACTGCTCTGCAATGTGAAATCATTGTTTATATTAATGATGTCGAAGGGCTCCAACTCTATACCCTCCCGAAGAAAATTCCAAACCCATTTCCATGCACCAGACATGTCAAAGCATTTATAATTATCTTTCTCGACACATGACGGATTTAAACTCGGAGTTTAATTATTCAATCCGGGTCGGTCACGCCAAAGGCTCTGAATAACGTTACGACAAACGATGAGTCCAGAAAATATCGAGATATCTACTTTCCTTTGCCAATATGGATGAAAAACAGTTGTCGTGTACAATCTGATTGTGAAGAGCAGGTTACTAATGTAAAATAATGGCCAATTTTAACCAGCAAATGATACTTATCCCCTTATGCCTTTTGCCGCGTGAAGCTCGTAAAAAGGTTCCCCGCCAGGGGGTTTGACAGTAAGTGTTTTGAATATTATTCCCTGGCATTGTCGCCATAGCATTTTATATATAGACGTGGCCTCAGACAGTGCATGTATTTTATATATTCTTTTCATTTTCGTGCGTGAACATCGAAGGCGGGTGCAGCTAGCCAACAGGGGATGCTTACTTCTCCCGGGCACCTGGTCCCACCTCTATCTTGCTAGGGGTCCATCGATGCTCAATTTTTGCTCTATTGTGAGTGCTGTTGAGATTATGGTCAGGATTTTCTTTAACTTATCCGGGTAATGAGCTGTGTATCGAAGCTACGAAATACACGTCCGTATAGTTCCAAGGTAGATGTCGAATCACCTGGTTGTGATGTATACAGGTTTCAATAGCATAAACCCTACAGCCTCTAAGCTAATTTGGCCCCGGTCAATTTTCTTTATATAAAGAGTCAGAGACTGATATCCCTATAGCGTGTTTGATAATGAAAATGAAGTTTTAAAGTATCATTAGATTCTGTAAGATTTTCATGTGTTCTATTTTCTGAAATACATTTAAAATCAAACTGGAAGGAGTCAAAAAGGAGGTGATTTCCGACGAGGGGCTCAGAATGGGGACATGTAAATTCGGTCCTTCGTGATGTATTGTGGATCGAATCGAATCGTCGAATCCCTAAAAAAAATCATATTTTATTTAGACAGATACTGTCTTCAAATCAGCATAATTTTTATTTAAGAAATTTTCTGGAACAATGGTCAAAATGGGACCAAAGTCCATCTGAATGACATTTCAAATTTTCCCTATTTTCACTTTCACTTTCGTTTTCAGAGTGACAATTGTTACCGGAAAGGTATATATCATTTATAACAAATGAAATCTACAGGAAATGGTCTTTCTTTTGATATATTACTTTCTACCTAAGTCGCCCAAATAAAAATCATTTTTAACAGAATACCAACATGATACCAATATGATACTAATGAGATACACTTTAGTATTACGTTACAGTATCTTGTTGATATCAGCTCTTAATGTGATACTAACAAAATACTCCAGTCATATTAGGGATGAGTATCCTCTTAGTATCCCATTAAGACTGAGTATTGCATTGGTATCACATTAAACTTAAACTCTCTTTGGTTGTTGGTATTTCGTTTCACTTTGAATTTGTTCTGACCTGCCAGTAGTGGAAGCTTAACAAAATACTAATATGATACTGTCCTGCTTAACTACATCCTGTGTGAGTCATCAGTGACATCACACATTTCAAATCTGGCTGATACACACATGCAAGCACATGGAGTTTGAGATTTGGTTAGGATATGTTAAAATGTAGTTTGATACAGGTGGATATCAAGATTAACTTATTTCCAAAGACTGATATTAATACCATGACAAATATGGATAATGACCATATCCCTGTATACAGCACAAAATCGATAATTCAGAAAATCAGAAACCGATGGCATACAAAATCAAAATAAAACAGGAACCAAAGCAAACAAACAAAAACCTCCACCATATGATAAGAAGCGAACTTCCGATATGGGAGTGAGACCAGGTGCCCAGGAAGATTAAGCATTTCCTGCTAACACGCAACATCCACCGCTTCAATTCGGTAGAACTGTCACATCCGGTTACTTCCGTTTCGGAAGACATAAAGTACAATCTTTGGTTGGATGGTTCAAATGGTCTATGACAGAATATCATCCACCATTCTGGAGAGTGGGACATCATAGTGTATGACGAGTTCCCCATATCGACCGTAGAACTTCCTCAGTGACGATGTTAGTCGATCACAAACATATCCCTGACTGAGAAGCTTATCATATTGGACACAATATCAAGGACAATATAATATTTATACAGAATGGTTGCCAGATTGTGCATAAGTATGGATGAATTGAGCTCTGTCTACTTGGAAAGTATCATGACTAGTAAGTTTCTTTGCTACTGTTTATTGCACGATTTAAAAAAAACATATATTTTAAATGACACATTGTGTTTTCAGTGACATAGTTTGTTATAAATGTAAAGTTTATGTATTGGATAACCCATATTCGCCAAAAATGTCTTACGTACAACTTGAATTCAATTATTTCAATTATAACAGACAAACTTCTGTACGTAATCATTCAAATCCATGAGTGAGGTATAAACAAATTCAAACAAATTCAAATCCTCAGGTACTCCATCTTTGGTTTATCGGGGTCAAAATATATATTGCAGTTTCACATTAGTATTTTGTTACTGTTTTAATGGTAACAAAGGAAGTATCTCATTGATATCATATTTTGGTATCATGTTGGTATTTTGTTTCAAAGGCTATTCCAGATGAGAAGAATCCAATTAGTATCACATTATACTATCCCATTGGGTATCTCATTAGTATTACATTGTAGTATCCCATTGGTATCACATTCGGTATCTCATTAGTATCGCATCGTAGTATCCCATTGGTATCTCATAGGTATCTTGTTAACCTCATTTGCATGCGAATTTCGATACTATATCACATACGGTATCATGTTAGAGTTTCCCAATTACCCGGTTTTTTTTGGGGGGGGGGAGGTTGTTTTGTTTTGTTTTGTTTTGTTTTTTTTTTTTTTTGTTTGGGTATTTATTTTTAGTCTGTAAATGACGTCAGCTTTTGAGTGTAGAACACTCGTTTTTTGAGGTCATACCTTTATGCTATTGTAACCACAGGTAAAATGTGAGACCCCGATCCCGTATAATTCTACTACAGCTTCAGCAAATGAGATTCCTTTCTTAATTTATTTGTTTTGGCCCTGGAATATGATCCACAGATTGTTGAGTCAGAGAACTGATATACTTCTTGTGGAGCATTATCACGGAAAAACCCTGTTTTTACGACAGAACATGAAGCAATTTCTTGGCAATGTAGATGAGAATGATAAGCAAAATAAAATTGTGCTTTATTCAGTAACGTTTTGTCTTTTACATATAAATCCCCATCCAGTTATTACCTTCCCCTTTGTCAGTTACGGCCTTCCTTTGAGAAATTATATCGGCAGTTAGGGCCATCCTCACGTATTTTTGTTGCTCGATTTTCTCATGATTATTATATTTTTCAGTAAACTATTCGCCTTAAATCGACTTTCTATCAATATCTGTAGCCAAAGAAGACTTCAGTTGTCACAACACAATAAGAATTAAAGAGAAAATGGACAGAGGAGAATTCGCCTTTTTCAGGCTCCGCCAATTTTTGAATCGCCGTGACTGCAATTTCGACCATCCGCTTACCTACCCTCAGTGGTTTTTTTTAAACAGTTTGAAATATTCGCAACAGTCACATGAACAGAGGAGAATTTCGGTAGCCGTTTAGTGCCAACGTAAGTGAACATGTTAAGTAGTAATTACGAATAAGTATGTCGTAATTACGACTTAAGATGTCGTATTTACGACTTAGTTATGACGTCAGTTGGCACTAATCGGCTTCCATAGAGAATACAAGAATGTGACAAGAATAGACGAGAATAAACACAAATGCAAAGGGAATGCGCCACGAATGAGATTTTTAACCTATTATCTCATTCCCCTCCGGAAGCCTGGCTTTAACAACGGTTATGAGGGACTTTAAGTCTTTAACATGCCTTATGTTTACAACGGTAAGCTGAACGAAACGTAAATATAAGAGAAGTGAACATTCGACAAGTAGGAAGGCTACATGTTCGTTATATTGTTACAAATATATACGTCATTGTGATCTGAAAAACTCGCACAAACAAAAGGAAAATGCAAGAATATAGAAAAAGAGGCAAAGTAAGTAAATGCTTACGTTAAACTTTTGTTTAAATGACGTTCACAAGGTTTATTTTAACTATTAGTAAATAATTATTTTTATCATACTCTTTTATAAAAGACGGAACGGGATCTCCAACACCAAATCACTGTAATGAAAAAACACATAGTAACCAAGCACAATCAGATACACAAAAGAGACAAGGAAGACCAAAGACGACATCATATCACTACGCATACACCAACGGGACCAAGGAATATTAAAAGTAAAGGATTGAATACATATTATGTAAGACAACGAGGAGATCCCCAAGGACAATCGGTGCCGACTTAGGACGGCCATCTCTCACCTTAAGGTATTCAATTGGTATTAAAGGAAATTATGACAAAAACATTAAAATTAGGTGTATTCATCATAATAAAAAAATTTCTGTGTCATGTGATATTTAGAAAATAATGGTACTAGCCTAGTATATATCGAAATAAGAAATATTTGAAAAAGGTCATGTTTATGAGTTGTCTTCACTTGAAGTAAAATATAGAAAAAAAAAATCATTGCAGAAAAATTGGTCAACTTTGGATTTTTCAATGGAATTTGATGAATTATATTTTTCAGAAATTTTTGACTAATTGATATTTGATGCCCCGTCATTCTGTTGAAAATTTTAAGTAAAATTAACTTTTCCCATTAAAGTTCAATGTAAAGTATAAGGGCGTATAATTCTTGAAGTAATCAATTTGTCAAAATTTGAATAGGTCAAAAAAATTTAATAATTATTTTACATTATAACTTTGTTATAATTTTAGGTATCAGAATTTCATAAATAGGTGGCCCAATGACTTATAATTACCCATTGAATAACTTAATAGTAAATTATGTGGTTATCTGGATTATGTACGCACAACTCCCTCAAGAATTGAATATATTTTGAGTGAGACAACGAGGAGATCCCCAACATGGCACTGTTGCAGTGATCAGATCGGAGTACATACGCTTGGGACTGAATTAAGGGAAATATGTAAGATTCATGTTCTTCTCAGTAACAGAAAAAACTGTAAAAGTTCTTCTGGAAATTTGAAGGAAATATTACGGTGGAATAGAGGTGATACGTAAATTTTATTTTTTTTTTCAACTCGTTACCTAGAATTATAATGCGAGTTGTGTTTGTTTTTCATTCGTCTTCAAAAAAAAGAAAGCAGAAAACAAATTGTTTGTTTTTTGCTCTCTATTTTTTTACTCGTTCCCTCGAATGATTATGTCATGAGAAAGAGCTATGTCTTACTATTAAAAAAGCAAAATCAGACAACAATTACATCGCATCAGTGAGACATGATTGAAAGCAAAATTGCGTGTTCATATCTCAGTTGATACGCTATGCCAGAGCATGTACCAAATATACAGATTTTTTCTGAGAGATAGGCGTTTTTTCAGATAAGCTTCTCAATCAGGAATACGTTTGTGACCGACTAACATCGTCACTTAGGAAGTTCTGCGGTCGATATTGGGAACTCGTCATACACTATGACGTCCCACTGTCCAGAATGGTGGATGATATTCTGTCTTAGACCATTTGAACCATCCAACCACAGAATGTACCAGTATCTTCCGAAATGGAAGTAACCAGACATGACAATTCTACTGAGTTGAAGCGACGAGTGTTGCATGAAAGCAGGAGATGCTGACTCTTTCTGGACACCTGTTCTCACTCCCATAATGGGAGTTCGCTTCTTTCCATATGGTAGAGGTTTTTCTTTGTTGACTTTGGTTCCGGTTTTGTCATGATTTTGAATGCCTTCGGTTTATGATATTGTGAATCGATTTTGTACTGTATATTGCGATATGGACATTATCCATATTTGTCATCTTCTTAGAGTTAGTGGCAAACAAAATAAATCCATCTTAGGTGATGTCAGTCATACAAAGTTGCAAAGGAATAACACAAAATCAGGAGAGGAAATATCAAATATTCGTTTGAACTTAACTTATTGAAATGGCGCCACCTACAATAAATTCCGTTCATGTGACACTGGACTCATGAGGATAGTGTTGTCCTTGTGTTTTCATGATGCTGTGTTATTGTATTCATCTGTTTGTCGTTGTGTTTTCATGATGTTGTGTTAATGTCTCCGTCTGTTTGTCCTTGTGTTTTATTAATGCTGTGTTATTGTCTCCGTTTGTTTGTCCTTGTATTTTCATGATGCTATGTTATATTTCCGACTGATTGTCCTTGTATTTTCATGATGCTATGTTATATTTCCGACTAATTGTCCTTGTATTTTCATGATGCTATGTTATATTTCCGACTAATTGTCCTTGTATTTTCATGATGCTATGTTATATTTCCGACTAATTGTCCTTGTATTTTGTGGCACTTCGGTTGTTTTCAAAAATTTAACAAAGTTCTTTTAAGTTTTTTTTTTTCACAAAATTTATTTCGACAATTTAACAGATTTCCATGCAGTTGAGAAAGTGATTCTGCTTGATCAAAATGACAATTCGTATTTAAACTAAGGAGGGGAATTGCACATTTGATTGGCGTTTTAACATCGATTTTCAGTTATCTCCCCTGAAGATAAGTATTCCGAAAGTATCCAAAATGCATCGAAATTATAAGGGATTGTACGTAGATAAACCCAATATGATGGTATTGCACGTGTAGAAATGACAATCATTTCTCCAGTTCTTAGATAAAACCCGTTTGTAATTAAGTTTTGCATTGTCCCAGCCTGAAATAATCGATATTGGAACTTAAATTCAGAAAATAATATTCTCAAAATCTTAAGAAAAGCATATTTACTTGGAATTTCTTGTACTTATATCTTATAAAGTGTTATTCTTGACTTGGTATGAACTTAAGATGAAAATCATCCCTCCTTTTCGTATGGAGAAGTTATTATACCCGAGTTTCCGGAAAAATGCATCGATTTAATTTAGATTTATCCCTCTTTCCATACGTGTGCAATTTCCCTGTGACATGTAAAATATATACAAAAGTCAGATAGATAGTAAGATACAGTTAGAGGACAGCATACATAAAAATAATATGAATAAAATGCAAAAATAATTGTGGGGGAAAGGTGATAGGATTACAATTTTCATGATGCAATGTTATATTTCCGACTAATTGTCTTTGTGTTTTCATGATGCTGTGTCATTGTCTCCGTCTGTTTGTCCTTGTGTTAATGAATCTGTGTTATTGTCTCCGTCTGTTTGTCTTTGTGTTTTCATGATACTGCGTAACTGTCTCCGTCTGTTTGTCCTTGTGTTTTCATGATGCTGTGTTATTCTCTCCGTCTGTTTGTCTTTGTGTTTTAATGAATCTATGTTATTGTCTCCGTCTGTTTGTCTTTGTGTTTTCATGATGCTGAGTAACTGTCTCCGTCTGTTTGTCCTTGTGTTTTCATGATACTGTGTAACTGTCTCCGTCTGTTCATCCGCTTTTTCTCGTGAGAAAATGTTCCGCTGATTTCACTGTTTGGAATCTCCTCCATATCTTTGTTTTGTTACATGTATTTTTCAAAGATTTGTATGCTTATTCGGGATATCGATTGTGATTTTGGGATTCTCATTTTGGGTTTTGGGTTTAACTTATAATCACTAATTCGTACCGTCGAAATATGTAACCGAAATATGTATCCCCGTGATCGACTCACAATTTTTTTTTCACCTACTTATTAATTCCAAAACAGGGCTATGGATTTCACATAAAATTGTAATCAAACGAAAAATGCAAGGTAGCGGGAATGGCGGACACATTGAAATTCTAAAAATCGATATTAAATAGTTATAGTCAAAAGCTTTTACAGCAGACATTCAGTATAAAAAAAGGAATTTGAAGATTAAAAAGGTGCAAACAAAAGTCTACGTAAAAGAAGTTTGCATCATTCATAATTTGCTATTGACTTCTATTTCTATATTACTAAAGATTTGAAGCCATAGAGAGGCATTGTTCAATATTCTTAAATATTTAACTGTAAAAATTCTTAAATATTTTGCTGTTAAGTAAGTTTGGAGGTGTTTATTATATCCTTTAGGATGTGATCACGTGATTATGGCATTTCCTTCACTAAGAATCTTACATTTTAATTCATTTCACATCCAACTTCCTTGTTAGGAAAATGTAAACTTCTCAGGAGAGCGTCATAAATTACTAAAAAGTGGTAAGTTATGTTTATTTTTTCTTTACATTACGATCTACATTTATAGGTTTTTCTATAAAGCACTGTAGGGCTAAGTACTTGTTAAACTGGTGTCTGGACTAATATACATTGTTATCGTACAAAGAATGTAACAAACAAAATAGTCGATTGCATGCTATGCATGTACTGGCGTGTTCATTTCCGTTATTTGTCGAACTTTACCCGGATATTTATAGAAGTTCCTGTCAGCAAGCATTTCCCATTTTGAGAAAACCGGTCTATAAATCATCCGCTCGAAACAGTGAATGAAAGTAAAAAACAAACGCAAAATTTTTTAGGATAAAAATATCACAATCAATGGACTTGCAAATTCCAGAGAGAAAAAAAGTTTTCGATGAGAAAAGAAAAATCGGACAGACAGACGGAGATATAGCACCATAGAAACTACCTGATAAACAAGAGTCCAATGCAATAACAGGTGTTATTATAGGTTGCGCGTGCTGTATTAATTGGTTTAGCTCAAACATCATTTGAAGCATATTACATAATTATACAATGCAGTTATTTTAGGAAACTACAAGCTTATCTACTTTCGCTGTATTAATTTTAAAACAACAAAGGGGTCCGTACTATGACTCCGGAATGATAATTCTGAGTGAGAAATTCTGAGTGAGAGTGATAATTCTGAGAGTAATTCTGAGGGTGATAATTCTTAGTGAGAAAACTGCCAACATTTATTGTAGGTGGCGCTACTTTCAATAAATTAAACGAAGAAAGACGAAGTAGATACACAGTGAACACCGAAGACTACTTCACCAACAAACAGAAAGAAACATACAAATATCCCCACAACAAAGAATAAAATTAACTTAGTATATAAACATTCTACGAAAAAGCAAAAGGGAACCCCCAAGGGAGATGAGAAAAGATGCCCGGGGAGAGTAAGCATCTCCTGTTTGCTAGCAATACCCGTCACTAAGACCGTTCAGAACAAAGTCATATCCAGTAAATTTGTTAAACTTGGTTGGTGGTTGATGGTTCATATCAGAAGTCAATCGCTCACAAATTACCCTTGGTTCATTAGCTTGTCCTTGCCCTCAGAACGTAGTCGGTGAATTTGAGCTTGATCTGGAATAGCGTATAAATTGCAATGTGAATGTTTCTGCTTAGAAAAGGGAATTCGTAGCTTTGATGTTTAACACTCTTGTACTAACATCTATTTATACTTTGAGGAGAATCATGATTTTTTTTCCATGTGAATTAGTTACCCAAACATAAGAACAAAACATGAGAATTTTTTCTCTCAAAAATCAACTTTAACCATCATTGGGTATATATCATATATGATCCACTGGGAATAAGTAGTATTTCTAAATCACTCATTTTCATGTCAAATCTTTTTTTTTTGTCAACGCATGAGTAACGACCAAATGCCAGAACGTTGATGTGAGTTGATGTGAGTTGAGTGAGGTTTAAGGTCGCTTGTTGGTTGTTGCGTGGTCGCTGGATGAACGTTGGAGGACATTGGCGTGCGCTGGGATCGTCGGAAAACTTTGCGCATGCAAATAACGGCCGACGACTTCCCGGCGTTCAATCATAATGCATGCTCTTTACTCACCATGAAGTCGTTACTCGTAAGTTTTAAGGTGCGTCATTGGTCACGATTTATATTTAGAATTCGCCTTTTTCAGGCTCCGCCAATTTTGAATCGCCGTGACTGCAATTTCGACCATCCGCTTACCTACCCTCAGTGGTTTTTTTTAAACAGTTTGAAATATTCGCAACAGTCACATGAACAGAGGAGAATTTCGGTAGCCGTTTAGTGCCAACGTAAGTGAACATGTTAAGTAGTAATTACGAATAAGTATGTCGTAATTACGACTTAAGATGTCGTATTTACGACTTAGTTATGACGTCAGTTGGCACTAATCGGCTTCCATAGAGAATACAAGAATGTGACAAGAATAGACGAGAATAAACACAAATGCAAAGGGAATGCGCCACGAATGAGATTTTTAACCTATTATCTCATTCCCCTCCGGAAGCCTGGCTTTAACAACGGTTATGAGGGACTTTAAGTCTTTAACATGCCTTATGTTTACAACGGTAAGCTGAACGAAACCGTAAATATAAGAGAAGTGAACATTCGATAAGTAGGAAGGCTACATGTTCGTTATATTGTAACAGTTACAAATATATACGTCATGATGACCTGAAAAACTCGCACAAACAAAAGGAAAATGCAAGAATATAGAAAAAGAGGCAAAGTAAGTAAATGCTTACGTTAAACTTGTGTTTAAATGACGTTCACAAGGGTTTTTTTTAACTATTATTAAATAATTATTTTTACCATACTCTTTTATAAAAGACAGAACGGGATCTCCAACACCAAATCACTGTAATGAAAAAACACATAGTAACCAAGCACAATCAGATACACAAAAGAGACAAGGAAGACCAAAGACGACATCATATCACTACGCATACACCAACGGGACCAAGGAATATTAAAAGTAAAGGATTGAATACATATTATGTAAGACAACGAGGAGATCCCCGTATAGTATAAAGGTACTTTCAATCGGTGCCGACTTAGGACGGTCATCGCTCACCTTAAGGTATTCAATTGGTATTAAAGGAAATTATGACAAAAACTTTGAAATTAGGTGTATTCATCATAATAAAAAAATTTCTGTGTCATGTGATATTTAGAAAATAATGGTACTAGCCTAGTATATATCGAAATAAGAAATATTTGAAAAAGGTCATGTTTATGAGTTGTCTTCACTTGAAGTAAAATATAGAAAAAAAAAATCATTGCAGAAAAATTGGTCAACTTTGGATTTTTCAATGGAATTTGATGAATTATATTTTTCAGAAATTTTTGACTAATTGATATTTGATGCCCCGTCATTCTGTTGAAAATTTTAAGTAAAATTAACTTTTCCCATTAAAGTTCAATGTAAAGTATAAGGGCGTATAATTCTTGAAGTAATCAATTTGTCAAAATTTGAATAGGTCAAAAAAATTTAATAATTATTTTACATTATAACTTTGTTATAATTTTAGGTATCAGAATTTCATAAATAGGTGGCCCAATGACTTATAATTACCCATTGAATAACTTAATAGTAAATTATGTGGTTATCTGGATTATGTACGCACAACTCCCTCAAGAATTGAATATATTTTGAGTGAGACAACGAGGAGATCCCCAACATGGCACTGTTGCAGTGATCAGATCGGAGTACATACGCTTGGGACTGAATTAAGGGAAATATGTAAGATTCATGTTCTTCTCAGTAACAGAAAAAACTGTAAAAGTTCTTCTGGAAATTTGAAGGAAATATTACGGTGGAATAGAGGTGATACGTAAATTTTATTTTTTTTTTCAACTCGTTACCTAGAATTATAATGCGAGTTGTGTTTGTTTTTCATTCGTCTTCAAAAAAAAGAAAGCAGAAAACAAATTGTTTGTTTTTTGCTCTCTATTTTTTACTCGTTCCCTCGAATGATTATGTCATGAGAAAGAGCTATGTCTTACTATTAAAAAAGCAAAATCAGACAACAATTACATCGCATCAGTGAGACATGATTGAAAGCAAAATTGCGTGTTCATATCTCAGTTGATACGCTATGCCAGAGCATGTACCAAATATACAGATTTTTTCTGAGAGATAGGCGTTTTTTCAGATAAGCTTCTCAATCAGGAATACGTTTGTGACCGACTAACATCGTCACTTAGGAAGTTCTGCGGTCGATATTGGGAACTCGTCATACACTATGACGTCCCACTGTCCAGAATGGTGGATGATATTCTGTCTTAGACCATTTGAACCATCCAACCACAGAATGTACCAGTATCTTCCGAAATGGAAGTAACCAGACATGACAATTCTACTGAGTTGAAGCGACGAGTGTTGCATGAAAGCAGGAGATGCTGACTCTTTCTGGACACCTGTTCTCACTCCCATAATGGGAGTTCGCTTCTTTCCATATGGTAGAGGTTTTTCTTTGTTGACTTTGGTTCCGGTTTTGTCATGATTTTGAATGCCTTCGGTTTATGATATTGTGAATCGATTTTGTACTGTATATTGCGATATGGACATTATCCATATTTGTCATCTTCTTAGAGTTAGTGGCAAACAAAATAAATCCATCTTAGGTGATGTCAGTCATACAAAGTTGCAAAGGAATAACACAAAATCAGGAGAGGAAATATCAAATATTCGTTTGAACTTAACTTATTGAAATGGCGCCACCTACAATAAATTCCGTTCATGTGACACTGGACTCATGAGGATAGTGTTGTCCTTGTGTTTTCATGATGCTGTGTTATTGTATTCATCTGTTTGTCGTTGTGTTTTCATGATGTTGTGTTAATGTCTCCGTCTGTTTGTCCTTGTGTTTTATTAATGCTGTGTTATTGTCTCCGTTTGTTTGTCCTTGTATTTTCATGATGCTATGTTATATTTCCGACTGATTGTCCTTGTATTTTCATGATGCTATGTTATATTTCCGACTAATTGTCCTTGTATTTTCATGATGCTATGTTATATTTCCGACTAATTGTCCTTGTATTTTCATGATGCTATGTTATATTTCCGACTAATTGTCCTTGTATTTTGTGGCACTTCGGTTGTTTTCAAAAATTTAACAAAGTTCTTTTAAGTTTTTTTTTTTCACAAAATTTATTTCGACAATTTAACAGATTTCCATGCAGTTGAGAAAGTGATTCTGCTTGATCAAAAATGACAATTCGTATTTAAACTAAGGAGGGGAATTGCACATTTGATTGGCGTTTTAACATCGATTTTCAGTTATCTCCCCTGAAGATAAGTATTCCGAAAGTATCCAAAATGCATCGAAATTATAAGGGATTGTACGTAGATAAACCCAATATGATGGTATTGCACGTGTAGAAATGACAATCATTTCTCCAGTTCTTAGATAAAACCCGTTTGTAATTAAGTTTTGCATTGTCCCAGCCTGAAATAATCGATATTGGAACTTAAATTCAGAAAATAATATTCTCAAAATCTTAAGAAAAGCATATTTACTTGGAATTTCTTGTACTTATATCTTATAAAGTGTTATTCTTGACTTGGTATGAACTTAAGATGAAAATCATCCCTCCTTTTCGTATGGAGAAGTTATTATACCCGAGTTTCCGGAAAAATGCATCGATTTAATTTAGATTTATCCCTCTTTCCATACGTGTGCAATTTCCCTGTGACATGTAAAATATATACAAAAGTCAGATAGATAGTAAGATACAGTTAGAGGACAGCATACATAAAAATAATATGAATAAAATGCAAAAATAATTGTGGGGGAAAGGTGATAGGATTACAATTTTCATGATGCAATGTTATATTTCCGACTAATTGTCTTTGTGTTTTCATGATGCTGTGTCATTGTCTCCGTCTGTTTGTCCTTGTGTTAATGAATCTGTGTTATTGTCTCCGTCTGTTTGTCTTTGTGTTTTCATGATACTGCGTAACTGTCTCCGTCTGTTTGTCCTTGTGTTTTCATGATGCTGTGTTATTCTCTCCGTCTGTTTGTCTTTGTGTTTTAATGAATCTATGTTATTGTCTCCGTCTGTTTGTCTTTGTGTTTTCATGATGCTGAGTAACTGTCTCCGTCTGTTTGTCCTTGTGTTTTCATGATACTGTGTAACTGTCTCCGTCTGTTCATCCGCTTTTTCTCGTGAGAAAATGTTCCGCTGATTTCACTGTTTGGAATCTCCTCCATATCTTTGTTTTGTTACATGTATTTTTCAAAGATTTGTATGCTTATTCGGGATATCGATTGTGATTTTGGGATTCTCATTTTGGGTTTTGGGTTTAACTTATAATCACTAATTCGTACCGTCGAAATATGTAACCGAAATATGTATCCCCGTGATCGACTCACAATTTTTTTTTTCACCTACTTATTAATTCCAAAACAGGGCTATGGATTTCACATAAAATTGTAATCAAACGAAAAATGCAAGGTAGCGGGAATGGCGGACACATTGAAATTCTAAAAATCGATATTAAATAGTTATAGTCAAAAGCTTTTACAGCAGACATTCAGTATAAAAAAGGAATTTGAAGATTAAAAAGGTGCAAACAAAAGTCTACGTAAAAGAAGTTTGCATCATTCATAATTTGCTATTGACTTCTATTTCTATATTACTAAAGATTTGAAGCCATAGAGAGGCATTGTTCAATATTCTTAAATATTTAACTGTAAAAATTCTTAAATATTTTGCTGTTAAGTAAGTTTGGAGGTGTTTATTATATCCTTTAGGATGTGATCACGTGATTATGGCATTTCCTTCACTACGAATCTTACATTTTAATTCATTTCACATCCAACTTCCTTGTTAGGAAAATGTAAACTTCTCAGGAGAGCGTCATAAATTACTAAAAAGTGGTAAGTTATGTTTATTTTTTCTTTACATTACGATCTACATTTATAGGTTTTTCTATAAAGCACTGTAGGGCTAAGTACTTGTTAAACTGGTGTCTGGACTAATATACATTGTTATCGTACAAAGAATGTAACAAACAAAATAGTCGATTGCATGCTATGCATGTACTGGCGTGTTCATTTCCGTTATTTGTCGAACTTTACCCGGATATTTATAGAAGTTCCTGTCAGCAAGCATTTCCCATTTTGAGAAAACCGGTCTATAAATCATCCGCTCGAAACAGTGAATGAAAGTAAAAAACAAACGCAAAATTTTTTAGGATAAAAATATCACAATCAATGGACTTGCAAATTCCAGAGAGAAAAAAAGTTTTCGATGAGAAAAGAAAAATCGGACAGACAGACGGAGATATAGCACCATAGAAACTACCTGATAAACAAGAGTCCAATGCAATAACAGGTGTTATTATAGGTTGCGCGTGCTGTATTAATTGGTTTAGCTCAAACATCATTTGAAGCATATTACATAATTATACAATGCAGTTATTTTAGGAAACTACAAGCTTATCTACTTTCGCTGTATTAATTTTAAAACAACAAAGGGGTCCGTACTATGACTCCGGAATGATCATTCTGAGTGAGAAATTCTGAGTGAGAGTGATAATTCTGAGAGTAATTCTGAGGGTGATAATTCTTAGTGAGAAAACTGCCAACATTTATTGTAGGTGGCGCTACTTTCAATAAATTAAACGAAGAAAGACGAAGTAGATACACAGTGAACACCGAAGACTACTTCACCAACAAACAGAAAGAAACATACAAATATCCCCACAACAAAGAATAAAATTAACTTAGTATATAAACATTCTACGAAAAAGCAAAAGGGAACCCCCAAGGGAGATGAGAAAAGATGCCCGGGGAGAGTAAGCATCTCCTGTTTGCTAGCAATACCCGTCACTAAGACCGTTCAGAACAAAGTCATATCCAGTAAATTTGTTAAACTTGGTTGGTGGTTGATGGTTCATATCAGAAGTCAATCGCTCACAAATTACCCTTGGTTCATTAGCTTGTCCTTGCCCTCAGAACGTAGTCGGTGAATTTGAGCTTGATCTGGAATAGCGTATAAATTGCAATGTGAATGTTTCTGCTTAGAAAAGGGAATTCGTAGCTTTGATGTTTAACACTCTTGTACTAACATCTATTTATACTTTGAGGAGAATCATGATTTTTTTTCCATGTGAATTAGTTACCCAAACATAAGAACAAAACATGAGAATTTTTTCTCTCAAAAATCAACTTTAACCATCATTGGGTATATATCATATATGATCCACTGGGAATAAGTAGTATTTCTAAATCACTCATTTCATGTCAAATCTTTTTTTTTGTCAACGCATGAGTAACGACCAAATGCCAGAACGTTGATGTGAGTTGATGTGAGTTGAGTGAGGTTTAAGGTCGCTTGTTGGTTGTTGCGTGGTCGCTGGATGAACGTTGGAGGACATTGGCGTGCGCTGGGATCGTCGGAAAACTTTGCGCATGCAAATAACGGCCGACGACTTCCCGGCGTTCAATCATAATGCATGCTCTTTACTCACCATGAAGTCGTTACTCGTAAGTTTTAAGGTGCGTCATTGGTCACGATTATATGTAGGACCAGTCTCGCGCATCTCTTGTTCTAGCACTCATTGAGATTGTATTACATAGATATTTCAATTTATTATGGCCAATGTATCATTTCTGAGTCTATTTTAAAAGACTTAAATTCGTATACATACAATGTAGCTAACAGCAGATGAGTTTTAAAATTTTATCTAATCTGAAAGAAGAATCAGTAAGAAAATTCTTTGCGGTAATTTCTATGAAAATTGAGCAGGAGGTACTCTTCTGAGCAGTCCGAATTTCTCTTATGTAAGTAATAACCCATAAATTTCTTTTTATGTATGGAATATTATTGACTTAAGCTGTTTTATAAGGTAGAACTGATGGATATTGAAAAATTATAAATTGTTTAAATTCCACCCACATAAAGGCAAATTTTACCTCGCTGACACTTTTTTTTCAAGAAAAGCACCAACTGGCACTTCTCCATAGCGTTTCTACTCCCTTATATCAATACGGACATATTTTTTTCAATATTTCAATATTTTGAAAAACTTCTCAGGAGCACATTTACTGTGTGTTTGAAAAAATCGTTGAAATTCAGTATCTCAGATATTTTGACCCAAACTTAGACGATTTTCGTTATTTTTGTGAAAATCGAGAAATTATTAAATGATCTCTGAATTTTGTACCTACGGTTAAACTTTATCAAAATCAAGTTTTGTACAAAGTTTCTAACCTGTTTTATTGTATTAAACAAAGATAACTAAAAGTAAAATAAAATGAGAGCATTTTAACACTTTTTGTATTTTAGTTACAAATATGTTATTTTTAGCAACAAATTTCCAGCATTTTTACCGTGTTTTCCAAATAAGCAAAAGTCTTGATTTTCCTCACAGACCTATCATTTTTTCATTATAAAATAATTAATTGACATGAATTCTATGATTAAATGTGGTTTTCACAAAATCGTTGAAATTCCTTCGTTCAGAAATGACATTTCCTTAAGTAACTTACGAGAAACAAGCAACAAGTGACCTTAACACGTTGAGAATGCATCGATGATTTCAAAGAATGGAACGATGGTGGGGTGCATGGTTGACCATGTACACAACGACAGCGTAGTATCATGAGAACAAACATAAAGTCCTGTTTGAATACATAGAAGTTTACTCTGGGTGAAGGAAAGTAGGGTTTCTTGGTAAGTTACTTGCATGTTGTAGGTCCCTAGCGGATCCAAAATGTCCAAATGTAACTGGGCCATGAGATTCATTGGGCATACAGTACTGCAACCAACTTGTTTTACAATTCTTTCCTATCCCATCCAACTTCTATCCACCTTTATCGAGATGATTAAAATTTATTGGTTTGATAATTAAGATCATACATTAGCAGTCCACTATCGCTAATACATGTAAGCTAGGTATTTGGTTTTATATCATTTTTTTCTCAACTGTAGTTAGAACAAGATTAAGAAAAGTACACGAGAGTGCAGTAAGCAGCGTCGCGCGGCTAAGGAGTAAAGAAAGCTTAGAATTTAGATTGGTCATACACCAGTCCCGTTTATACGTAAAGATATAAAAATTAAAACTATTTAGATGAATTCCACTTTAACACTTGCAGTAAACGAAAAAAAAAATCACAACACACCACCGAGGGTTGGGGTTGGTAGAAGTTTATTTTCAATTCAGTTATAATGTTTATAACCCATTTACTCAAGTATAAAAGTTCATTGGATCGAATTCAACCAAATAAGCATGGCTGTCTGTTAACTTCAGAATTGAAAATAATGGATTGGATTGTAAAAAGAGGTGGATATGATAGGATTGGAGAGAGGTGGATAGGATAGGATAGGATAGATAGAAAAGGATATGATTGGATAGGTCTGGATTAGGTGGTTAGGATAGGACAGGATAGGATTGGAGAGAATAGGCTAGGATAGCATAGGATGGGATAGGATAAGATAAGAAAAGATTCTGTCCACTTTCTATCCTACATCAATTTTTTGTCATACAAGTGGGTTGCAGGACTGTACATGCACGGAAGAAAATCAACTATTATATTGTAAAAGGATAATAGTCAAACACCTGTCTTGAAATATTCCATTTATATAACGTCAAGTTAATTTACAAACAGTAAGCACGTTGCAGATCCAGGTTCAAGGCTATTTCATTAAGAGGATTAAGTAACAAACTGACTACCTGTGGCTTTGGGACAAATACATCGATGTAGTTGGTTGACCAATATCTTTCTATATTATCTTCGATTTAAACTTTATTAGCGACATTAAATAATGCTGGATGGCATGACAAGAATATCCCATTTTCAAAGTGAACGTACCTATTGTGATTAATTAGGTACATATTCAAACATTTCAAGATTAATGAAAACTGCCTGAATGGGACGAATTATACCCCCGACGAATAATTTTTCTAAGAAGATTCAATTTTATGATCTGACCAGACAAATGTTTCGTATATGAAGTGCTCATCAGTGATGCTTCAAGACAAAGTAATTTTCAGACACAGCCAAAATCCATTTCAGTAGCGTCCTCTGGTTTAATTTTTTTAAATTTGAATTTGTGCAATTACTCTGCAGAGTGCGCGGCTCCAAATTTCCTGTGGGGTCGATCCAGTAGCAAAGTTTAAAAAAAATCGATGGCCAAAATAGCATTGGAGGGATGGTGCTCAGATGCAAACTTCCTTGAAATTCGATGATATTTTTGGATGTAATGACAAGTTTCCGAAATAGCAGAATAATATATATATATATGATATCAAATTGATAAAGCATGTATAACAAGTTCATGAACGATACTTTTACAAAAAAGGAGTTATCGTTACTGACAAATCACAACTTTGATTTTGTTGAAACCAAAGAAAGGAGGGGATCTCCAACAACACTCGGTTGCAGTACCCACAGCAAAACCACAAAACGCCCAATGCAAAACACAGAGCAGACACTCGCAGAAAAGAAAGGAGGGATCTCCAATAATCAAGTTGCAGCACCAACAGCAAAACCCCAAAACATCCACTGTAAAAACAAAGCAGACACGTATAGAAAGTGACGCAAACGGTACAAGGAACACCAACTCACACACAGAAACCTGAAATACAACACATAAATCAATGAGACAAATGGATATCCGATGCCGACTTAGGACGGCCATCTGTCACACAGGTAGCAGACGGTGTAGTTATCCGGATTACGTGTGCACAACCCTTCCACTTTTCCGATTACCAAGACGTTTCGAAGAACGCACAATTGTAATGTAAAACAACCTCCTCACTGTAAGATGAACATACAAACAGACAGCATGACACTGGGGCCCAAGAAACACACAGATTGATATGTAAATGGATATAAAAACAGAAGGCAAACGAAATATAGTCTGTAAACTGCGGGCTGTAGCGAGTTCATACATTTTATTACCCGTGGAGTCCGACTGACATTCAGAAAGGACAGGTGGTTGGGGCCCTGTCTTCTCTAAAGTTGCTTGGACAGGACCCCTCATGGACGTCTACTTCGCAGAAATCATAAACATATCCTTAACTGTTGTTCAAACGGCTTTTGAAGTTATAAAGTAATTGAATTTAAAAAATCAAAATTGTAATTTATATTCTCCAACTTCGTTATAGTCACAAAAAGTGTACCTGTTATAAATTGCATTGAGTGGACCAGAAAATGGCCTAATATTTCACCTGTTTTTAAATATTTTTATTATACCTCTACTGATTTTTTCTTATATAAAAAGAGACTCATTAAATTTAACTAAATCCCTGAAAATCGCCTTATAAGACTATTTCCCTGCAAAGGGGTGCGTTAGTTGAGAAGACTATTTCCCTAGGGAGTTAGTCTCAAAATGGGGCGGAGCTTCTTTGGGGGTGTGTCAGTATCAACCAATCAGCGCCGTTGAAGGTTGATCGGATGATCGTATGACGCTATTGGTACGCGAGCAGAGTAATCCGCCTCCTATCCGCTTAGCACATGAATTAATCCGCAATAAAATAAAACAATCAAAAATTAAACATGTATGAGTATGATAAATGATGTTTCTGTTTATCTTATCATCAAAAATTAATATTCACTCAGTCGAGAAGGCAAGGCAAAATCATTAGAATTTCCATTGGAACGATGTGAACCTAAGAGATATGTTTGTTTCAGTATAATGTTTGTTTCGGTACAACTAAGAGATATGTTTGTTTGTTTCGGTATAATAAAACAGTTAAAGTATACCATTGAGGGAGTTAGCACGATTCTGGTTCCCCTCGACCAGACCTATTTCCCTCGGCTTCGCCTCGGGAAATAGGTCTGGTCTCGGGGAACCAGAATCGTGCTAACTCCCTCAATGGTATACTTTAACTGTATAATTGCATACATCTCTAACATGAGTGTACCAAGAAACGCCATTTTATCAGGAAATCGATATAAACTATTCAATTTTTGAAATCGGGTATCCACTTTTGATGATTTGAAGAATTGTGACAAAAATAGATACTTGGCGCTTATCAGCGACGAAATGGTAATTTACATTTGTCGGTATGGCACGCTGAGACACAAAAATTTGAAGTAGCTTTTTAGTCAATAGTGACTAAATTTACTTTCTTGTAGATTAGATTTGATCGCACAATTCGTTTCGTATATATCGTATAGAAATAGAAAACCCTTTGAGACCCTATATCTTTGAATTACCATTTCAGATAACAGTAAATGAAGAGAGAGACAGAAGATTCAAAATGCATAAGACTGACACTTCATATGACAACTCATTCGAAGAAAATAGTGAGAATATTCATGCTGACAGTACGTATAGAACAAAAAGGACACACAAATCTACAGAAACACAAACAGACAGTCACTGTGAAATCGAAAGGGCAGATAAAGCATCTCAAACAAACGAAGCTTGTTCCATCAGAGTCTCGTATTGTACCCTTTATGTTGTTTGTATTTTCTACTTTCTTTGTCATCCAGTGGAGTTTATGAAGGTTGTTTCGCTTGTTGCCATTGGGTACATCGGATATCTTATTCTTTTTTCCAGAGTTGGCAAAGCCATTCAAACTTATGTTTCTTCTTCACAACCTACGGTTGTTTCAAATAAGACAAATTATTCCCTGCGAAATGATAGACCAATTTCAGAGGAAAACAATCATCTGCAGGAAACATCCAAAAGAGGTGTTAGAAGAAAGACTGCCTCGTCGTCAATTGTGGACAAACCACTTAGAGATGAAACCACGAGTCGACCAGTGCTTGCTGTAACAGATAGATCACAAATGTATGAAAGTCCAGATAAGACTCTTTCAAATCAGAGAAAGAATTATCAAGACAAAAGTAATAGTGTTAAAACAAGTATTCCCCATGGGGATAGATTTATTGAAAAGGACAATATATCATCGCCGAATACCTGTATATCTGAAAAAAGTTCAAGAGCAGACATAATTAATTCTCCTAGGTGCATTTTACTTGGAAACAAAAGAAAAGAACCAGCGCAGACTACCTCATCTTTAAAGCATCGTTTTCGCAGTGACAAGAACGAAGAAAGACTTACGTCGCGTATTGAAGATAACAAAACAGACAAAACTAAGACATATAAGGTGGGTCCATTTGATAGCGGAACGAAGAAAAGCAAACAGCCTATAGCAGACTATTTCCAAAGTGAGAAAAGAGAGGAAAAGACTACGGTATATATGACAGGCATTTCTTGTAAATGCAAACGACTTCCAAAAAAAGAAATAGCAATAGCCGCATCATCAAAAGGGAGTAATTCTCATAAAGTAGGATCAGCTAGAGCGACTTCAATCACACAGTGTCAGACCTGATAGAGATAGAACTCAAACCAGGAATATTTCAGTTAGCATGGGTGCTTCAGGAAAATCCGATTCTCTGGATAGAAAGTTAACATGTCCAACACCGTTATCATCAGCATTGAGGGATTGCAAGTCTGTTGTAGATAAAAGAGGAAGGAAAGGAGCGTCACCTGACAAAGAATGATTTGTCTGTGAGTGAAAGAACAGAAAAATCGGAAGGACATTTCAACAACGAAAGATAACCTACGAAAAAGCGCTTCATTTCCTAAGATAGGCATGAAAACGTGTAACACTCAAGGTAAAATTGAATTTTCAAGGTCAAAAAGCTTCGTTGACGAAAAGAGAAGCGTCAGACTCTTCGCCAAGGTAGATCACTTGCGTGGAAATAAGAAAACGAAAGCCGAAGTATTCGAACCAGCGAAATTGCATCAAAATCAAAAGGAAAAACAAAACTCATTATCATTCAGGACAAAAGATTCAGCAAAATATGAAATATCAAGAAAACATCCAATATCCTACGATGAAGTTGATGGCATAGATGAAAGCTCAGAAATTGACTCAAACTCTTATCTATGTGCCAGCCAAAGATTCAACAAACGAATCAACAAAAACTGAAAGATTAAGGATTGATTCAAACTCTGGTTATGATGAAATGGATGGCATCAGTAATATCAGTATTACCCATGTCAATGAAAAAGCCGCTGAAGACACTCCTGATGCGACAGGTCTTCATATGGATATATTAGGCACAAAACAATTACCGGATGTAAAATGTTCGAATAGTGTGCTCTCAAATACATCAGACACAGGAAGGTGTTATAGAGGAATTCAGTCTACGACAAAAGCATTAGGAATGGACAGTTTTCATGGAGAATTTCGAGATAAGGACCACGTTGATGAAGGTTTCCAACTAGAAACAATTCAAATAAACACAACGAGCGACACCAATGAAGTACATGGTGTATTATCAGGTAAATTGTTTTTCTTTTTATTTCAATTTCCATTATATGGTAACGAATACACTTAAAAGAGTCTAAATAAGTGTTGGAACTTTTGTAGGTCGGCCCCTAAAGAAGCATTTATGAGGATTAATTATCCTTACCATGTATGGCTCGTACCGATTCTCATCGGTGTATATTGGTAACATTGGTTGTGAAGTCTTTTGTGCTTGGTGTTTTGATGTCGTGAATGGTGTTCTATGTCCCTTTTGCGTCTTTTGTCTACTCTGTGCTTTCGCATAGGGGTGTTTTGCCGTGGGTGCTGCAACCGAGTCTTTTTTGGAGATTCCCTCCTTCCTTTTGTACAATAGATGATTTTCCAATAGATTTATTTGGCAGACAGACACCAGACATCTCAAAATTTCGCGATTTTTTCATTGTGACGTCAAAGTAAATAGCATGGCAACACATCAAGGTGCTTCATGACAATGCGAGCAGATGTGACGTCACAATGGAAAATTTTGCCAAATGATGTGATGTCGGGTGTCTGTGTGTATAAAATCAAGGTTAAGAGCGGTCATATCTTTCATTTGGAAAATGGATTATTGATATAACAAGTCGTTGAGATCGCTGTAAGTCTGTATGATGATCGCAAGTAGATGGGTCATTACAATTTAACTTGCCCTACATGACAGTTCTGAAGACTGTACACTTACTGACGGTGAGGAGGATTTTCGAAATGCCGTTAGAGGATAAGGAGTAGAGCTTTAACAAGACCACATTGCAGTCACACAAGACCGAAACACTCAAAATAGCCAAATAAAGAAACAGACAGAGATATTGAGATAAACGAGGAAAGACTTTATTCTAACATGAAGAACAATATATAAAAAGGAGGGAGAGAAAGGTACACCAGGACGGTCATCTTTTATTCTTATAAGGAATGGTTGATAGTCCGGATAAGGTGTCATCAAGAGGTCTTCCAAGATGTACAGTTAATATATTCTCAAAAGAAATAACCATCTTTTAATAGCCTTCTTATAACCATCGTACTGCCGCGTATGAATAATGAACATTGTGCATAGGAAAACCTTTCTGTTGTTCTTGAATCCTTAAGGTGTCTAGGCTTTCCATTGTTATTTCTTTTAATGAAATAAGAAATGTTTTTCACATGCTTTTCATTTACGGTTCATTTATTAGTTCGTTTGGTTCGTGTGTTAATTTTTCTTTTGTTGGTGTCGGCTTACAGTGAGATCAAACTTTGAAAATATCTAATATTTTTGAGATTCATTTCCAATGGATTTCATGATATAATTCTAGAGACGTTTCTGAGTGAAATAGCCAAGGAAATTGGTAAAGATTGGGAGATGTTCTTCTTAACCATTGGACTTACCACGACTGAAGTTGATCATGTCCATATGGATAATCCATTTAATTCCGAAATCAGGAATCTGAAGGCGTTTCTACAATGGAGATGTAAAAATAAAGAGAAATGCGCTTTGGATCAACTCAAAGACTTGATTCAGGCATTTAGTGAAAGAGGAAGACAAGATCTTATTGATAAATATACAGGATTCATGGGTAAGCGATACAGAATGTTTTTGAATAATTGACAACGTTCCCTTCAATCACAATACAAAATCAAATTATGATTGAAATTATTCTTTTCCATTGATAAATCAAGATATGGTTGTAGTTATTTGCTAGATGATGAATGCTCAAATTCTTTTTAAAAAAGCAGTTCGCTTAAAAGATTTTCTGTCCAAGAGAGTTATCGACAAAAATTAGGGATTCCTCAAAGAGTAGCTTAAGAATGAATACTTTTCCTGTTCATTTTAATTTATATCACAAGAGGGACTGAAAGGTCATATCTAGTATAGTTTCTACTAGATCTTCTAATCGGGATTGATGTAGAATCCAAATAGTTTACTTCCTGTGAAAAAATATTGGCCCACTATTGAAAATTAAAACGAATTTCACAACATCTGTGCATCATTCGAGAAATTAAGAATAAGTTTATCCTTACCTTTAATATTTGCAGATGAATCCAAATTACCTGATATTACTGCTTTTGAGTGCGGTAAGTTACAAAACCTTCTTTTTGTCAAATCTTCTGACAAACACACGATCATGTAGCTGATTTAAAAAAAAAAACGAATTACATCACCATTGGCATTAACGTCACTTTTTTAAAATAAGATGTGATTTCTGATTAATCTTCTGTTTCCTATACATTCAGAAATACATACCAATACATGTACCCTAGAAATATGTAAACCTTGATTTATAAACACGAAGAACCAAGAATAAGAAGACATTTAAATTTTTTGCATGCCTTTAAACATTGTAGCCGAGGAACCGGGTGTTGATAGATTGAGACAGAGATTGATGAAGATATACAAGGAGATCCAAGAAATCCCACTATCACCAGTACAAGAGGGCGGAGACAAGTTACCCATACAGCAACTGTTCTCGTCGGTGGTCATTAAGGAAGAACCCAACGAGTCACGCAGGAGAAAATCATCTGTACAAGATAAGAAGTCAAGAATTACAAAAAGAAGTGAAATCTCCCGATGATTTGCTGACAAAAAATGGCGAGCCAGTTCCCCGTGTATTCATGCTCGGAGACGCTGCAGCATGGCAAAACTACGTACTGTGTTTGGCTCCTCAAAACATTGGTGCTCTGTTATAAATTCTGGTAAAGGGGGAAGACCACTTAATGAATGGGAAAACGCTCTCAGCCAATTTGATTTTGTCTTCTATTTGCAACTTCGCCATGTCGATACATCAAGGGCAAACCTCATAGACATGATTTGTCAAGATTTGTTAGGTACAAATTCCGATCTCAAGACTACAGCGAAACACGTTTTATCATCTGAAAAATACCGTTGTTTTATCATGATGGACGGCTTGGACGAATGGAAACCTAATCAATTAACAGTGGATCAGCTGAAATTCAAGGGAATGCCAAACATAGAAAACATGTCAAACTGTGTCATTTTCATCACCATGCGGCCTTGGAAATTCCCTGATGTGGCAAAACTTGTACACGAAGCTGATAGAGTGATAGAAATTAAAGGGCTTGATGACAAAGGAATCGAAGCAGTGATAGAAAAAGTACTTGTACATTACTATGAAATGACACCGAATAGTCCTGAATATGAGTCAAAGCGTAAAGAAATGATAAGAAAATTAGAGGACGAAACGCTGAAATCATTTGTAAAGATTCCTTTGTTAGCGGTTGTTTGTGTACAGATATGGTATGAGGGGGATCAAATAGGGGAAACTTTGACAGGCTTTTACGTAGCCATGGTAAATATGTTGATTGAAAGAGCACAGTATCAAGCAGCCAATTCAACAACATTTGTTTGAGAACATTGACATTGACTTACCTAGAATTTTCTCAATCTATGAAAAACATACGGAGCTTCTTTAATGTGCTGTTAAAATTGGGAAAAGTTGCATATGAAGGACTTATATCTCACCAAATGCAAGTTAGTTTTTCAGGTAGAATCATTGGAGACAGAAATTGGTGAAAGAGAATTAAAATGTGCCTCTTGCGGTCGGTTTAATTAGTCAAAACGAAACACGCGGTATAACAGCTAGGAATGTAGTTCTTCATTTCTTCCATAAAATCTGTACAAGAATTCCTAGCTGCCATCTTTATTGTTTACCAGGAAAGACGTCAGTGATACATTCTGTGAACACCTCTGTGATATAAAGACCATTATGGAGTTGTCTTATGTGATAACCTTTATTTGTGGTATGTGTCCATCCCTTGGTTCTGTCATATCACAGCATGTTGCAAGTGTCACGGATAGCGACAAAGAGATCTGTAAATACAGAAAATCACCTGAAGTGGGAAACACTACAGTGAAAGAACTGTATAGACTCCAAATGAGTTGGTACAGGGAATTACAATAGTGGACAAATTGAGAGTCCAGCTACTTCCATGTATCAGATGTCTGTCTGTATTGGAACAGTGATATAGACACAGTAAGAGGTTACAAGAGAACTATTATCTAATCAAGATGGCGAGATAAGGTCACTTTTGCTTTGGCAGGTACCTACTGACAAAGATGAAGGTATCTGCAACACTGAGCTTAGGAACTTCATACGTAACCCATGCAGCACAAGATCTCTTGTCATGCTTTATATCAGTGGTTACACAGACAGAATTGTACCTACCATCACTATATCTACACTGAGATCTTTTAATCTGTATAAAGTAACAGTGCTGGATTGCGATGATGAACATCGTCCGTTGATGACAAACATGATCTTTTAGAGTCGCTATCGCTTTGGGGTGTGAATTTGGGTGATCGAGACCTTGGACTTACACAACACATGACACAATTACAGGATATTTTTCTCAGGGACTGTTGAACTTAAGAGCAAAGACATGGGACTTTCAGTGCATATGTCACAGTTAAAACAGATAACATTGTGGACAGTAAAGATGGCACCGGTGGGTTGGGGAAGGTTTGTGGAATCCCTTACTGATATCCACCATCAGTTTGCCGTTCGCCTCGATCGTACGGACATAAACTGAAGATTCTATATCACGTATCCGCTCCTCCAAACATTTCTCTGTGACACGGTATGACGACAAACATAACCGGTGTATCTGAAATTAATTTAACCAGAGTTTGGCCACCAAAAGAAGGCTAATATACGGGTTACTAATCTGAGATATTATGTGTTGAGTATAAGTCTGAGTTAGGGAAATTGTTCATTTGTTTTGCCTCTAACCAAAACTATGATAGGGTAACTAAGTGGAAGCATATTATGTTGCTTATGAGTGAGAATTTGAGACAAAATTATGGGACATTTGCATTCGATTTGGTGAAGACGTGGATGTCAAATGACCACCGACTCAGTTCTTTCTTCGCACTGACTTACTTGATAAGTTATGATACTGTATACCTTTTCCGCTGAATGAAACTAATTGCAAATTATGCCATTTTGCTATGTCCCTCTCGTTTCGAATTTAAGTAAATTGCGCACTAATACCTCAAAACAAATTTCAGAGTGGAGACAGGAAAGTATTTATTGAGTTGTATATTCATAATAAAGGAAAAGATTATGTACATGTACAAGATTATCTATGCTATCTATCCTCAGTTACATTTTGGGCTCTCAGATATTTTTGTTCATGATGCCCATCATTTCAAATACCGTACCATATCTGTACACTATTCGTAAATTGTATATCATTTTATTGTTTCCATATTCTACGAGGGTTGATTGATATACTGTGAGCCTACTATTAAACAATTTGAATTTTATCAGACAGTTTGCATTATTTTTCTGCATAATTCCCTTCAGTATCTATGAAATTTTGCCACCGCTGATTATAGGCCTCAATAACACTTTTAAAGAACTCCTTATCATCTGGACTTGTCAGAAAGTATTCCACTGCAAGTATGACGTCATCATCGGTCTGAAAGAGGGTGCCAGAAATAGCTGCTTTCAGTTTTGGGAATAGATGAAAGTCTGATGGAGCAAGATCAGTTGAATAAGGAAGATGCGTAATCAAATTAAAGCCACAATCATGAATAGCAGCCATGACAGACTTATGAACAGGAGTATTGTCCTGATGGAATAACACACCTTTAACTACATAGCCAACATTTTAAACTGACAATATTCAACCATATGTATTGCTTGTAACAGTGTAAAAGTAAGTAAGGCATAAGTCAATCGCTGGCGTAGCTGTCTAGTTGTCCCCGCTTTAGCGAAATCGTAGGAACACAAAATTCAATTCCATTCAATATGTTCAACCTTGGCTATCTTATAGTATAGTTGGTTTATTCATGTGTTACGTTTGAGGCGGGGTCGTTTTTGCCAAATAAATTCTGGCAGAAATAAATAATTCATTGTTACTTGTTCGATGGGTTAAGTACCCGAAACGTGCATGTCTGGTCCATGTTGCCAATTTATCTGTACTTAAATGATGCTATTCAACTTGAAGACGTTTACTTTGTACTCTATTGTGAGTGCTTTTGAGATTGCCATCAGGATCTTCTTTATCTCATTTGTGTCACACTTATGCCCTTTGCCGTGTAGATCTCGTAAAAAAGTTCCCCGCGAGAGATTTGACAGTAAGTGTTTTTATAATTAATTGTGTTTTCCCTGACATGGTTGCGATAGCACTTTCTATATAGATATAACCTCAGACAGTGCATATTTTGTAGATATTATTTCCATTTTCGTGCGTGGACGGACATCGACGGAGGGTGCGGCTAGCCAAACAGGGGATGTTTATTCCTCCCGGACACCTGGTCCTACCTCTAGCTTGCTAGGGTCCGTCAATGCTCAGTTTAGTACTCTATTGTGAGTGCTGTTGAGATTATCGTCAGGATCTTCTTGATCTCATAAGCAGAAAAAATGCTCTTCGTAAATCAGTGGAATAAGATGTATATGATACAGTCATGTATATCTAAAATTTATCTTCAACGAATATTGCTTTCAGGAGATCTTTTTAACGATATTGTCTTTGAAAGATGATATATTAGTATTCTTTAAAGAAAAAAAAACGAAGAATAAGTTGTACTTGTTGGGATGTATCTTTAACCAGCTGAATGATGTTGGAATGTATCTTTTACCAGCTGAATGATGTTGAAATGTATCTTTAACCAGCTGAATGATAGCATTAATTCTATAGTAAAATTTTAGCATACAGCATGTATATGTTTCTAAATGCAGAAACAGTTAATCCACCGTTTAGCCAACCAAAAATTGTGTTCATGTTATCATGCACGTATACATATACATATTAATTACCGGTTTTCACTGAACAAAGGAGATTACTGGATGACTGAATATACATAGCACGTGTACATGTAAATCAATGTATTCCCATTATCTATTAAGCTTTATAGCTTTTATATTGACTCACATGTATAAAACATCAGCAAGGAAGATCAGCCTTTCCAAGAAATTCCTACACTTTATAAAAGGACTTTTACCAGGATAATTGCTTGAAAAATAATTATGGACTAAAGACTTAAGCTTTGATTATGACTGTACACAAAGAGTCTATATAAGACTATGACGAATCTTATTCATTAGTCATAATTAAGTGACAGTAATCCCAAGTTAGATCATATAAACAAAACAAGGAAGCGTTCACTTGTAAGCAAAGGAAAGTCACGTGACGTCTCGACAGTATACTGTAAATATAGTTTGTAAGTTGGCACCGTATTAAATATGGAATGGAATCGTGGAATTGAAAGGAATGAAATTTTGGAATGCAATGTAATGAAATTTTGGAATGGAATATTTGAAACGTATTTTGGAACTTATTTCTGACTTGATATTAGAATAGTATCAAAGGGTGCCTAAAGTACATGCAATCACAATGAGCGTCTTATCTATGAAAATGTGAAAATAGTGTATAATTATTATAAAATATGGACCACTGTCATACAGACAAATGATAGCCTAACGCCTATTATATGAATTCATTTAGAGAGTGAGCGGCAATAAATCGCAATTATAGAACTTTCGGTATATCACAATCAATGTCTACAGTTGAGTAAGAGATAACGGACAGTATTAGGCTCAACGAATTTGTAAAATTTATTAAATGCGTATGATACTCAAAAGTCACAGATAGACTGTCATAGCCGGTGTTACACTCAAATTTTGTTTATTTAAAGTGGCCATTTGTAAGGGTGTTAGAGGACTAGTCAATTTCACATAAAGCGTTTAAGTATATGTTTTAGAAATACAGGTTTTACCACGTAAATAGATATAAATATATACAAAGACAATTAAATTTTACAGCAGAGAGTAAACAGACACGTTACGATAGATATGAAATAAAGATCGGCGGAATCGGTCAAAGTTAATTACCACTAGTTACTTAAATCTGTACATTGAGTTCATACCACGAGAAAAAAAGATTTCAAAATTTTTCTGTTTACAGTGGGGTTAAAAGGAGTATATTATGAAGGATGAAAGGTTTTGTTATGTCAGTGAGTTTTGATAAGGGAATAGTGATTATATTTACTATCTGTGCTGCAATGAAATGGAAAACGATTTTTTTTAATTTAGTGTTAATTTTAATCGAACTATTCAAGATAATAAAGATAAAGATTGTAATATAAGTAAGGGTCACTCACACGGTTTGACCCTTACTTATATTTAAATTGACACTAAATCAAAATAAATCGTTTTCCATTTCATTCCGAAATTCCATTCAATGTTTTACACGGTGCCCCGTGCGGTAGCATTTGTCAACATGTAGAAACATGTAAGTGATAGCTTTAGTTTTAAAGTGATATGATTGTTTTCATTTTCGTGTATGAACATCGACGGCAGGATGCGGCTAGCCAACAGGGGATGCTTACTCCTCTCGGGCACCTGGTCCCACCTCTAGCTTGCTAGGGTTCCGTCGATGCTCAATTTGGTGCTCTATTGTGAGTGCTGTTGGAATTATCGTCAGGATCTTCTTTAACTCGTGTTAGCATGCACATGTAAATGTGGTTTTAAATATACAAACAGTAAATCTACCATCTTACATACATGATGCTAAATTGTGTTTGTTTTGTGCTTTCATGCACGTACACATAATGTCAATGAACGGAGGAGAAAGTATTAAGATCGTCAAATGTTTACAGTACTTATTTCCGCCAGAGTCAATGTATTCCCGCGATCTAATAATATAACATCTATTAAAAGAAATTCAATTAGGAAGACGAAAAGGAGGAAAGGAAAAAATACAGAATTAGCTTTCTGCAATTCTTTTACTAATTATATGCGTAGCATTTTACAATGGAATTGAAATAAACTTAGCTATTCTAATATCTAACATTTCTCAGACCTCACCATTGTCTGCATGCTCTCATTTAAAAAAATGAAAAGCAACGAAAAGAATAAAGGGCATTAGCGCAACAAGTTTTAAATTGAGATAAATACAACTCATATATATGTCCATATGTTTTGGGTGTTAACGGTTAAAAATTGACACCAATATTCTTTTAAAAGATTTTCAATAACTTCTTTCATAGTTTATTCTCACTAGTCACATCTGAAATTTGAAAAATTACATAATGTTCCTTGTATAACTAATAGATAATTTAAATGAGGAGGATCAATGGTATATTAAATCAAATTTACACTGGAAATTAAAAAACATTATCAATATTTTTTTTATTTCGTATACACCATCATGTAGTAACCAAATTATTACTTTCCATGATAATTGCCATCTATAATCTTGATCTGTGAACCTGGCAGTCCCTTTAAAGGAGCAAGAAATGATCTTCAGTAAGACAGCGCTGCAGCGAAAACACATTGCAACAAATAACACACAACACGTAAAACAGTGACATCGATAGACATCCGATGATAACTAGGCAAAAGAGAGCACAAACACTTAGAAGACCAACTACCAACAAACGAACCAAACAAAACAATGTGAAACACGAATGGCAACACATAAAATCGACTTTGTGTGGCCATCCGGTATAGAAATAGCGCTTACCCGGATTACATGACACAACCCTCTCTCTGAATCGGACATACAGATGTCTCGCAAGACGCAGAGCTATAATCTTCTTTCTTTTTCAGAAAGTAGGGGATCTCGAACAACACTCGGTTGCAGCATCTACAGCAAAACACCAAAACATCTCATGCAAAAACACAGGGCGGACAATGACAGAAAAAATATTTCAAAAGGGGTAAGGAACATCGACAGACAACATAGAAACATAAAACACAAAAGACTACACATAAACCAACGGGACCAATTAGCAATGGGTGTCCACTTAGGACAGCCTTCTGCTAAGGCAGTAGCAAATGGCGCGGTTATCCTGATTACGTGCGCACAACCCTCCTACTTTTCCAGTTACCCAGAGATCTCGAAGAACGCACAATGGTCTTGTAAAATATCCCCCTCACTTTTTTTTTCAAGAGATGGATATGTAGCGTGCTCATGCATGTTATCATCCTAGGAGTCTGACCGACATTCAGAGAGAACAGGGGGTCGAGGTCCTGTCTTCTCTAACGAGGTTTTAGTAGGGCCCGTCAAGGAGTCCTGTCGTCACAATCGGTCAGAGAGCAATTCTTAAAAATGCTCTGGTACAAGGCTGTACCAGGCTGTATTAAGTAAAGCAAAAACCATAACGACAAGACACATGGACATACCGTATGTTACACACATAGGTGCACTCTGATCAATTGTACATGCGAGGACAAGACTACATATCTAAACTAAGAGAGAGTCAGAGCTCTGATCCCGTATTTTCTCTTAAGTTGTGCGGACAACGCAGATGATTTTACACGAGCTAGGTCTATAAAGGAGAGCAAGGATGTACTTTTATATGCACGTCATCCTTTTGATTTCCATGTTTCTCTCCTTCTTACTTAGCCCTTGTGTTTGATTGTCAAGTGATACTACTACAATCCTATGATGATGGGTATCATTCAATAGACAATAGTAGCTATCATGCCATCGAATCGGAATTTACATATTTTCGTAAATTTTGACTTTTATTTTTGACCTCCTAACCCAAAAATGCAAATGAGATCGATATCTTCCCGTGACCAACATTTTAAAGGCGGGGTTATTCTACACTGTTCAGTTTTTCTTCTGTTTTGTTCTCTAGAACCTTATTAATTTGTAGTCGTTATTTGGCTTTGTTTACCCATTGGTCTTGTCCCGTATGGGCTATCATCTATCTAAAACAGAATTTCTGCTGAAGTGGGAATCAAGTGGGAATCAAGATAAAATACAATAAACAGACAACTATAACTCATTTTCTTCTATAAAATCAAAAATCCTTTTCATAATTAAAAGAAACATCATAGTCTTAAAATATAGACGACATAACATTATAGCACAATAGTTAGATTAAGTCCATTTAATTAAAATAAGTTTACAACTTAGTAAAGACATGAAAACTACTAGGCAACAAAGTTATACATGTTCGTAAAGAATGCAATTACAATTATGATATAAATATTTCACATGGCGTGACAAGAAGTATTGGTATATAGTATTGTTTTTCTCCTCATCCACTTTTATAAACGGAAATAAGGTTGAACTTTGCCTCATCATACAATGTTCCGTTGTAGAATGTGCATCTTAATTCTTCTGCAAACTATCCTCGTATCACCCAAGAGATGTTTTACATGACACAAGAAATAGCACAACTTGCAAACAAGGTCATAGGCAACACATGCTTTCAATATAAGATTTCAAAGCGAAGAAAAGCGGAACTGAAATCGGACGCATGGGTAGGAGATTAGAAATAGACCATATTCATTCTGGAATTACATACCAACGACAGAAATGAATTCGAATGTGGTCAATCAACGTTTATCTAAATCAGCTAGATAAAGACCATTTTTCTGTTCAACTGATGGGATACAAAGATGACGGATGTTTATTCTTTAGTCCACTTTTGATGAAATTTGTCTACAGAAGGTCCGTGCTAACGACAGTGTTTCTGAAAGAAGATATCAACTTTTTAAATTCGTTCCCTATTGTTAACCTTTCGTCATATTTAAAGATATGTACAATGATTAAAGATGAAGAATATGTTCTTTCTACATATTTCAGAAAGTTTGTCATACATAAAATATTATCAAACTAACAAAATTCTTTATGGATCGAAAGAAGTATATTTACTTACCATTCAACTTCGGTTCATGAATTTCGCCGTTTAAACTTTTGACCATAATTAGATCAATGGCTGCATTAAGTCTGGCCAGTTTGTCCATCATAAATAATGCAATGACATCAAAGTACATGCCAAAGTCCAGTAGATGCAACATGTTCAATGTTAACTTTAATAACTGTGTACAGTGTGTGTGATGCACTGTTAACTTTTATAATGCAAAGCTACTTGCTCATTTCCTCTTCACTTAGAAGATGAAATTCCCCCAATGCGTCATAGTAATTTCCATTACATAATAAGCATGTTACTTTTGTTTTGTTTTCTGTTTTTCAATCAGGAAGCCAGTGGGATCGGTGGGTTCAGAAATTCGGATCATGCTTTTCACAGAATCGTACTTTTCTTTAGAAGAGCCGATTACGCCATAATTTTAAACAAATGCTTATTTACATTTATGAAAGTCTATTTCAATTATTATATTTACAATATCTATGTTGAAATGTATAGTTATTGTGCACCATATGCAATTTTCAACAAGAAATGTATCATCAGTGATGCTAGAGACCGAAATAAAGGAAATCAAAATTATTGATATTTGAACAGCGAAGTTCTAAACAGGCTATAAATCTTGACAAAAAAGCAACATAGATCAGAGCTTTGCCTTCAGACAGACCGTGATTTTTGTATTTTTTTTTTTTTTCATTTTCTTGCATGATCATCGACGGCGGGTGCGGCTAGCAAACAGGGGATGCTTACTCCTCCCGGGCACCTGGCCCCATCTCTAGCTTGCTAGGGTCCGTGGATGCTCAATTTTGTGCTCTATTGTGATTGCTGTTGAGATCATCGTCAGGATCTTCTTTAACTCATTCAGGGAGATGACCTTTGTCTTAATTATCAATATAGAAATAAAAGGTCAGTGCCCCATACGCGCATTTCAACAATTGATACCTCATCCGAGACGTTCGAGGCCGAAATAGACCGATGTCCACAATATCTAATTTTTCAATAGTCTAGAAATCATGATGATGGTGTCTTCTTATGTATGCATTATAGCTGTGACTTTTTTATGTTCTGCGTTTGAAGCGGAGTGGAGTTTTTTTTTGGGGGGGGGCAGTATAATTCTGGCATGAATAAATCATTCATTGTAACTTGTACAAAGACATATTATTCGTGAATCAGATATTGGACGTTTGGATGAAATCAATTTTAGAATAAGTGTATTAATTTGTGATGAATGTAATTGCTATGTGTTGGATACTTAGAACACGTAACAAATACACAAATTAATACATTTTTTTCTATATATATCCCTACAGTTGTCAGTTTCGTTATTGTTTTCTAGGTAAAAAAGAAACGATAAAATTTAGTTCACCGCCGGTTTAAGATTTAGGTTAGAAAAGCCGTCGCAGTATGTTCTGTAGAGCTAATGTATTTTGACTTCTTGAACAGTTTCGTGCGAAATGAAACACATTCCTTTCAATAATTTCATATGCGAGAAATACATTGCTTGTTCATACATTTTAAACGATCTTTCTTGCTTTCAGAGTATATCCTTTTTACCGACGTTGTCGTTAAGATTAGATGATACATATCTATTTTTTTAAGTAAAACAAAGAACGTAATACTTGTTGGGGTGTATTTGTAGCCAACTGAATGATAGGTATAGTTCTTTAATGGCATATAAACATGCACATGTACATTTTCTAAATGAATAAACAGTATCCAACAACTTTGAACCAAAATCAAGACGTACACATAACACTTCCGTATTGCATAATGTCAATTACCGGTATTCAATGTATGAAGGAGAATGTATTAAGATCATTTAATGTTTAAAGTACTTATTTCCGCTCGAGTCAATGTTTTCCCACAATGTAATAACCTCCTTGATATTTCTTTTGACTAATTCTTATGTAAAGAAATTCAACCAGGAAGACGTAAAGAAGAAATGACAAAAAAAAAAAAAAGAATAAGCGTTTACCATGTTTCCCAGAACTCCTTGTTTTTAATAATAATATGAGTAGCATTTTACAATAATTCCAGCTTGGCCATTTTAATTATAGTAAATTCCCAGATTTCACGCTCATTAAAAAAAGATATGAAATTCAACGACAACAATGAAGGACACAAGCGCTACAAGTTTTAAGGTATCCGTTGTACGATAGAATCATTTTACATAGCGTTTTAATCATATCCATTGTAAAGTATGGTAAATTTTATGCCTGGTAAGGTACTATAAACTATATATTTTTTTGAAAGGTAATGATGCCCTGAGTACAGATATAAGACTCCCGGGTCTTAACAATCAAAGGGGAAAACTCTTGTGCAACTTTGTCGTTTTGCATAGGTTATAAAGAGAAAATAGACAATTTAAATGCTTCACCAGTTATTTTCCTTTCTTTTTCTGACCCAAAAATTATATGTTAATATATTTTGGATGTTGACGACCGTTAATTACCACCAATATTCTTAGGATTTCCAATAAATTCTTTCATAGTTTATAGTTCTCATCAGTCACATCTGAAATTTGGATTCCTGCCTTGAAAATTACAAATTGTTCCTGTATATAGTTACTTAATTATCAAAATGGGAAGGATCAAATGTATATTAACATCGATATTGTAAAAATATTATCAATCACCTTTTATTTCGTATATACCATCATGGATAAACATCAAAGAAGTTAAGTTATTCAGTCATAAAGTCGGAAAGGCATGGCATGATCATAAGAATTTCCATTGAAATGGTTGCGTACCTCGGAATGAATAACATTCCGAGATTGGACCAGGTGTCCGGAGAGTCTGCGTCTCCTGATTGCGTGCGACTTTGAATGATATTTGCTCTATCTGTAATCTGTGAACTTGCAAGTCCCTTTAGCAGGAAATGATCTAATCTTCAGTAAGACAGCGCTGGAGCGAAAACAATAAACACACGCGTAACATTGCAACAAATAACATACTGCACGTAAAATAGTGACATCGACAGATATCGATGATAACGAGATAAAAGAGAGCACCAACACTAAGAAGACCAAATACAACAAATGAATGTGAAACACGAATGACAACACATAACAAGTAGAAGGTCAATGTTCACCAAAAATCGACTTTGTGTGGCCATAGCAAAAAGTACGATTACCCGGATTAAAAGATGACGTATACATTTTTGCGCAGACAGAAAGGTCAAAGATCATTAATACTATTGCGCGATGAAAAAAGCTATGGTCATAAGGAATCTGAATGTGAAATATCACAGCGCTTCCCCTTATAGATCAAAAGAAGGTCAAAGGTCAATGTTAAGGTCATTTGATCAAAAGTCATATCAAATGAAAGGTCTGCTCATGAGGATTCTACAACTGAAATATCAAAATCCTATTTCTTATAATTCAAAAGTAGGCCAAATGTCAATGTAAAGGTCACTAGGACAAAAGTCATGATATCAAATGAAAGATCTCGTCATAAGGAATCTATATGTGAAATATCAAAACCCTAACTCTTATAGTTTAACAGTAGGTCAAAGGTCAATGTCAAAGTCATTTGATCAAAAGTCATGATATCAAACGAAAGGTCTAGTCATAAGGAATCTTCTTGTGAAATATCAAAACTAGTGTTGTACATCGGAAGACATTTAAGAATCGATTATCGGAAAATAATCGGAAAGAGGAAACCGATCGATTATCGATTTAAATCGGAAAACAAAACTCCACGTAAAATGGAACATAAAAGATAGAATAATTGTATTTTTCTGCATAAATTCAGAAAACTTTGCTGAAAACAAAATATAAAGCATTCAATTTCAAAGTGTCTGCCTGTTTACATGCAAGACAACAACTAACGGTTTATATAACATGTGAAAAGAGGAAAATAAATACCTTTACTTAAAATACCTTTCTTTCAGTGACAATCGATTGTAAGAAAATGAAATCGATACTCGGAATCGAAAGAGTTTTAGCGATCGACAATCGATTGTCGGCGACAATTGGTTCATCACTAATCAAAACCCTACCTCTTATAGTTTAAAAGTAGGTCAAAGGTCAATGTTAAGTCACTAAGTCAAAAGTCATGATATCAAACTAAAGTTCATGTCATGAGGAAACTATATGTGAAATATCAAAACCCTACCTCTTATAATTCAAAAGTAGGTCAAGGTCAATGTCAAGGTCACTAGGTCAAAACTCATGATATCAAATGAAAGGTCTGGTCATAAATGTGAAATTTCAAAGCCAGAGCCTCTATAGTTCACGAGATATAGCCCAGATTTGTTATTTTTAAAAGTAGGTCAATCTCCAAGGTCAAGGTCACAAGGTCAAAACTTTTGTTTTCCATGGTGAGGTCTTGTGACAAGGAATACATATGTGAAATATAAATGCCCTATCATTTACCATTCAAAAGTTATGACCAAGGTTTAAATTTTTCAAAAGTACGTCAAACTCCAAGGTCAAGGTCACAAGGTAAAACTCTTTTGTATTCATGGCCTGGAAAGGTCTTGTCACAAGAAATACACAAGTGAAATATGAAAGCCCTATCTTTTACCATTCAAAAGCTATGGCAAAGGTTTCAGTTTTTCAAAAGTAGGTCAAACTCCAAGGTCACTAGGACAAATGTTATTACTGTGTTTGATTCGTCTCATCATGGTCTATCACCATGTCAAGTTTCAAGATGCTCCTCCAAAAGTTTTCTCACAACGGACTTAAACGCAACACTTTAAGGTCAGGGTGGCGACTTTTAATAGAAATGAGGTAGAAGAAAGATGGATAGGTTCATATGTGGAGGAACATCTCCTCGAACTATTCAGACCAAAAAAAATCAAAATTTGCCCGTCTCGTCTTTTGGCTATGAATGTCCATTTTGGCCTATTTTAACATTTTTGTCATTTTAGAGAATACCACATGATAACTTTACATACCTCTGAAATTCATGAAATTTCAAAAATTCATATATATCCTTATTTTTCAAGATTCTTACGGCTTGTGAATGAATTAAAGGCTATTTGGAGAAATTCTGATAAAATAATCAGTTCTAGGGGGAGTATTTTCTCATAAAAACTATGTTGCTGGTTGCCATGGCAAAAACGCATTATTTTTATTAATAGCGAGAAGGTCGCCAGCTACACAATTTTTTTTCTACATACATATCTATGGTATTGCTTTATCCTAAAGCAGTCAAATCAATATGTACCCGAATTAGTAATTGAGCAAAATGACTGTTTCTTTAAATAGCACAATAATTTATGCTAAAATAAACAACATTTTGACTCATAAACAAAGATTTTAACTTGACGTTTGAATTTCTAATTATCCCACTTTTAAAGAGTATTATGGATAGTAAATATTCTGATGTTTGAATCTTTGGTAGCAGAACTCATTCGAAAATGACAATTTTTTCCGGTTTTCGGCGACTTTTCATTGAAAAATATGCATTTACCCCCAAAATATCCATTCAACAAGGAAAGTTTCAAGGGATTTTTTTTTCTAAAATAATGTAACAATCTGAGCTTTTACCATGTATCGTTTATGTCGGTTTCAAACATTATGTGATATGAAAACAGTTATCTTCTTGTAGTCACAACCCTAACCTTAACCAAAATGTTGACGCACTGACGGACGGACGGCCAGACGGACTTCGCCATTTCATAGACCGGATTTTGCTTCGCAATCCGGCCAATAATTACGTTGTTTTCCATTGTACCCCTTTCAACCAGGAAGCCAAAAAGGAGAGGGATGAAGTTGAGAATTCAAACAAAAGCCTTATTATAGATGAGTGTCTTGATAAAGGAGTATCTTGTTGAATACGGTAGTTTTACTGTAGATGAGTCTTTCGTCAATGAATACGTTTCAAGAGAGATTGCTGAAGATAAAGAGTCTTGTTCTAGATGAGTGATTTTGTAGGATATTGTCCTGTAGTGTATTGCTGTAGGTGACACTCGCTTTAGGTTTGTTATGCGGAAAGTATCTTCCTGTGGCTTGAAAAATATATAATAACGATCTTACTTTGGTACTTGTATGGATTGTCTCGCCTATCGTGTTTCTTACTATAATAGCATCTTGCTGAGTGTTTCTTGATGAAGATGACCGTCTTCATGTGTAAGTGTCATTTTGATTCCGTTTCTTACGTTTCCTCCCCTAAAAGACAATTAATCAAAATTCCGTTTATTACAAAAGGTTTTGATCTTCTAAACATCTCTAATATTATCACCGCGTGCAAAGTACAATTCCTCAATATTTTGAGAATCTGGAACCTCCTCTTATTTGTTATAAGTATAAGAAACCTGTTCATGATTTCGTTTTTAACTACAATAAAGTTACATCAGATCATAACGGGACAATACTTAGTTACCTATATGGCATAATTTGTACACAACATACAAGTGTGATAAAAATTTTAAAATATCCTAATGGATAATGTTCAAATACCGTCGAATAAGACAGAACCTAGTGCACTTATTTTCTGAACGTTAGTTTGCTTCTCATATGCTTATCAGGCGATTCGATACAAAATGCAGAGTATCAAATTTATGTAATTTTGCTGTCTTATAATATCTGTTTCTTGTGTCTACTGTTTGTTGCATGTTTTTTCAGTAATATTTATCTATACACTACACAACAACAACGTGTCTTTGAAGTAAAAGGGAGGACAAAGGGTTGTGTTAACGTTCTTCGGATAGCCTAGTAAATGTATTTGCTTTAAAGATGGCAGATGGCAGTCCTAAGAAATCGTAGGTCTTGAAGATATATGTGAAGTCTTTTGTGTTTATTGTTTTGATCTCGTCTTTGGCGTTTGGTCTCCCTTTCCCTTGTGGTGTCTCTTGTTTTGGTTTTTCACTTTGTTTTAGAATTTGGGTAATGGGTTTTCTTTTTGTTGTTGGTGCTGCAACCGATTCTTTAAAGTGATTCCCTCCTTTCTTTTGAATAATAGAAAAAGAATATATTCATCTAATAGCTGTTCTCATTCGGCTCTACAACATAACCATCTAATGTTAAACGTCTTCAAATTCAATAACATCATTTAAGAACAGATAAATTTGCAGCATGGACCAGACATGCACGTTTCGGATAGTTGAACCTCGTCAGTGGAGTCAAAGAGTGTGAAAATATTCTGTCCAAAAATGTACCGAAAAACGTAGCAGGATGGGTGGGATATGATGCTACAGGACCCACGTTTTAGAAATTTCAAGATTATTAAGAAATTTTCGAATGCGTTGAAGAGACAGACAATCAACCGCAGTTGATCGAACATGGCTACATGTGCCCTCGGGCACTCCTGGTCCACCAGCAGTGACACTCACCAAGTAGTTCAAATCTTAAACGTCTTCAAATTCGTTAGCATCATTTAAGACCTGATAAATTTGCAGCATGGACCAGACATGCACGTTTCGGGTACTTAACCCTCGTCAGTTATCCTCAATCTAAACAATGTAGTATGACCAAAGAGTGTGAAAATCATTATGTCTAAAATGTACCGAAAAACGTAGCATTAGTGGTGGGATATGATGCTACAGGAACCACGTTTTAGAAATTTCAAGATTTTTTGACAACAGAAATTTTCGAATACGTTGAAGAGACAGATGATCAACCGAAGTTGATGAAACTTGGCAACATGTGCCCTCGGGGACTCCTGGTCCACCAGCAGTGACACTCACCAAGTAGTTCAAATGTTAAAATTGCGCTTCATTTTGACCTCTGAATGATTAAGGCGATCAGAAATGAAGATTATGGCATTGTCATGAATAATTTTCACTTGATTTTGACATAAAAGGTCAAAATATTTTAACAGTCAAATGAAAAATTAGATTTTTGTTTTCCTGAAAATGGCGGCCATCTTGAAAAAAGCGGCCATTTTGATTTCTCGGGGTGGACCCATAACTAATATCGTAAAGAATGGACTAAAGAACATTCATGCCAAGTTTCATGCTTTCCTGAAAATTTGCACAAATCATCCGATTATTTGCACGAATAAGCTGGACTAGTAGGAGACTAATAATTAGAGTCAGAATCATGAATGGCAGCCATGGCAGTGACAGACTTGCGAACAGCAGCATTGTCCTGATGGAACAACACATCGTTGACTGCATGTTTTTCTGAAAATTTGCACAATTCATCCAATTATTTGCACGAATCAGCTGGACTAGTAGGAGACTAATTATCAAAGCCACGATCATGAATGGCAGCCATGGCAGTGACAGACTTGTGAACAGCAGTATTGTCCTGATGGAACAACACATCTTCAACAAGTGAGCATTCCGCGGGCTTAAGTTTAATATTTCCCGTACCTGTGTCAGAAGTGAAACATAGTATGTGTCATTGATTGCGCAAAGTGCACATTGGTATCTCTCCATTTATATGTTGTCATTTTTCTGTGCGCCTGTGTTGATGTTCTTATCTGTAATGGGGTTCTTCTGCGCCTTGTAGTGTTGGCGGTTTTGTCTGGTGTCATTTTGTGTTTCTTCTTCATGGGTGTGTTCTGCTTACCTAGAGAAGGATACCCCTGCTGGGGATCCTCTTCGAAAGTATAAAATTGGGAAAGACAGACAGAAAAAAATCGGAAGAAAGAAGGAACAAGAAGAAAATTTACGCCAACAAAGACTTTGTTGCTAACTTATTACAATTTCGGTTGTTATTACATATCCCGCTTGGACGCGTAACCTAATTGTAATAACCTCAATACTTGAGTATCATCTTTTGATTATTTTTGTGTGTGCTGAATTCTTCCTTTTAATCCAGTGAGACGAGGCTTTTGATCCATAAAATTTTATTGGTTCAATATGATATTTTATCACATGATACACCCTTTATTCGGTTACTTAAAGCCATTTCATAAATAAATTTTATGATAACACGTTAGGCGTACATATCACTTTGGGAGCGTGATCATTGGATTAAGCGCTCCTTTGTGACGTCACAATAGAAACGGCGACGTTGACGCGTTATTTTCAGGAAACGAAGTAGGAATCATAATATTTTGACGCTATTTTGATCAATGAAGTCATATTTCATGTGATAAAAAAAATCTCAAATGATGTTTCTATTCCATACAGTATTTATGAAACTCGTTGTGTGATTGTAATCCCCTCGCCAATTAAGGCTCGGGGATGTTAAACTCACACAACTCGTTTCATAAATACCGCATATATATGAAATAGAAAATCATTTGAGATCCTACATCTGTATGAAAATTTATCAGTTGTCACCAGATATTATACTGTTATAAGAAGAGGGTATAAAAAATGTAATGAAATCCAGAATGAGAAAGAAGAATCTTCGTACCGACCTATAGACTTTGTTGGTACACATAGTTCATTACAATTTCGGATGTTATTACATATCCGGCTGTGAAGCGTAACCTAATTTGTAATAACTTATATGTAATAAAAACTTGAGTAACATCTTTTGATTTCTTTTTTGTCTTGAATTCTTTCCTTCGATCCAATGGGACGAGACTTTGTTACTACTTCAATATCAGTATAAACATTTATCGATTTGTTACGTAATATTATTAAGAGAGGGAATATCCTCTATAAAGAAAATGGTACAGAGGGACAGAGAGAGAATCGAAATCCAGAAGGAGAAAGAAGAAACATCACACCGCCCTAGACTTTGTTGGTATTCTATTACAATATGGGTAGGTATTACATATATATCCTCTTGGAATCCATAACCTTATACGTAATTACCTTATATGTAATAAATAATTCAGAAATATCTCTTGTTTACTTGTTTTTATCTTGAATTCTTCCTTTTGATCTGGTGATCCAGTGAGACGAGGTTTTTCATCCTTTAATTTGATTACTAGTTTAATATATGTGTGAATTTTATCAGATACGTTTCTCAATCTCCTGAATATTATACAGTAATTAAGAAAGGGAATATTCTCCTTATGAAATGAGACAAAAAGAAACAGAGAAGCGAAAGCCAGAGGGAGAAAGAAGAAAGTCTTAATTTTTTGGTAGTTCATTGCAATTTCGGTTTTTATTACATATACGGTTGGGATGAGTAACCTTATATGTAGTAACATAATATGTAATAAATCTAGTTTATTACAGATTCGGTCGATATAACAAATATGGTAGCGACACTGGTACAAGGCTGTAGATTGGTCAGGTACCACGCCGAATGTCTGTCTGGCGTCTGGTGACATTAAATGGTAGTCTCCAGTCGATCGTTTTCTTCTGTGTGTTGTAATAAAGTTTGACATCGTCACCTACAATAAATTTCGTTTTCGCACTGGACTTTGGAGAAAACACAGAACAATAGAAACAAAAAGATTATACTATCTTACAAATGATAAGATAGTATCATCTTTGTTGTTTCTATTGTTCTGTGTTTTCTCCGTCTGTTCGTCAGTTTTTTCTTATTATTCCGCTGTTTTCACAGTCTGGACTCTCCTTCCTTTTTCTCTTTTGTTTCATGTATTTTTTCAAGAGTTTGTAAGCCTTTTGATTGTGATTTATGGATTGTGATGTTGGGTTTTGTACTTGATTAATTAACTAATAAATGATTAATAATTAAGCGTACGTTGTTTTAATTGCACCTCTTTCAACACGGAATTCGAAGCCAAGAAGGAGAGGGATGTAGTTGAGAATCTAAACAAAAGCTACATTATAGATGAGTTAAAGAATATCCTGACGATAATCTCAACAGCACTCACAATAGAGCATAAAATATAGCATCGACGGACCCCTAGCAAGCTAGAGGTGGGACCAGGTGACCGGGAGGAATAAGCATCCCCTGTTGGCTAGCCGCATCCGCCGTCGATGTTAAAGCAGGAAAATGAAAATAAATAAATTTCATGCACCGTCTGGCGTTATGTCTATGTAGAAAGTACTATGGCGAAAATGTCAGGGAAACATATTCAAAACACTTACTGTCAAACCCCTCGCGGGGAACTTTTTAATGAGTTCCACACGGCAAAGGGCATAAGTGTGACACAAATGAGTTTAAGAAGATCCTGACGATAATCTCAACAGCACTCACAATAGAGCACAAAATTAAGCATCGACAGACCCCTAGCAAGCTAGAGGTGGGACCAGGTGCCCGGGAGGAGTAAGCATCCCCCTGTTAGCTAGCCGCACCCGCCGTCGATGTTAAAGCACGAAAATGAAAACAAATAGATGAGTGCCTTGTGTGATGCGTGTGTCCTAAGTCGGCACCGATTGCCCATTGGTCTCGCGTTGGTTTATGTGTAGTCATTTGTGTTTGATGTTTCTTTGTGATTTGGCGTTCTTTGTACCATTACGTCTCTTTCTGTGCGTGTATGTTTTTTTTGTTTTTTGTTTTTTTTTTTTTTTTTAAGTTGGTGTTTTTGGTGGGTTTGCTGTTGGTGCTGCAACTAGGTGTTGGAGTACCTTGTTGAATACGACTGTTTTGCTGTAGATGAGTATCTTGCTGTAGTATTATCAGATGCACCCTTTTGTGAATGAATGCGTTTTAAGTGAGATTACTGAAGATAAAGAGTATTGTTCTAGATGAGTTTTTTTGTAGGATATTGTCCTGTAGTGTATTGTTGTAGGTGGCACAATATCAAAAAAAGTGCATATTTTGCAAACCATAAATCTGAGAAATTGATTTTTGATTTCAATGAATTTTCTTTCTAATATCAATTTGTAAACATCCAAAGGGACAAATTCTAGAATATGAGAGCTTAAACTTGTTTTGATATTGAGATGGAGGTCATTACATACTTGGCATTGATTTGAAATGTCCATTGTGTTACCAAACAAAAAATTGTCATAAAAATTACAATAATTATTTTTAGAATTTATTCTATGTTTTTTTTTCTCTAAAAATATATAGATTTTAACAGCCTCTTGAGGAAAATTTATGATATTATGCCGTTTTCTCAAGATAAATGGTAACATATAGTATAGTTTACGAAAAGTTAGTTTTTGGATAATTGGAAATCATCATTTAAGATAATATAAATATGAAATTCCTAACTTCTTTCATGTACTTAATTATTTGCGAGAAAACAAAATTACTAAATGCAATCTTAAAAGGATATATGCACTACTTCATTAATTTCCCCTCAAAAATATTGAAGGTAACACAAATGACTAAGCAGTAACACGATGGACAAAATGGTAACACAAACGACAAATACAGATTTATATCAGCAAAATGGAGTTTATTTTAAGATGAAAGGGAAATTAAATGCTAGTGATTTTAATCTGACATTATTCTAAAACTATTTAATCTGTTTGGAACTCTTGATCAGCATTTTAAGTATAGTAGTGATGATTCATGGTAACACAATTGACAGACTGTAACACAAATGACATTTTATGATGATATGCATCATACTGTTCACAACTTCAGTTGATATTATCTTAGATTATCCCCATAAAATGATGTTTAGATTATACAAAACGGAAGAAATTAAGAATGTACTCATCATCTCAACAGAACAGAGACAAAAGTAATAGGAAAATAGTACCATAAGGTGATAAGAAGCTGAAGAAAACGTTAGCAATTTTCAACTGAATATATATATTTTTTTTACAATCTAAATATCACTTTATGTAATCAGAATTACTTCTATTTTCAAATTTTCTTCAAAATAGATAAGAATATTTAAGAATAATTAGGCAATAAGATTGTTAATAAGACTGCTCTAATTTTTTGGAAACAAAATTCATGAACATTTAAGTGAACCAAAAACCTGTAACACAGACAATGCACGCTTGAATTATTTCAAAATAAGCAGTCTTATAGATCCATATCAACCATGATATTGTATTTGTAATTCTAATTAAAATTCTGGGGTTTTTTTTTTATTAATTTTTTTGTTATTTAGCCCAGCTTAACACTCATTTTCTGACTTTTTTTTTTTACTTATAGATGTTTTGAGTAATACATTGATGGAATTAGCCTGTTTTGTCATATAGCTTTATGTTTGCTTTAGATATTCCATCAAAAAGCGATTGTTTCAAGTCTCTATCATTGAACTTATGCATGCAAATCAGCAAATAATGAAAAAGAATATTCTGTGATACCGAAAAGCTAGTTTCATAAACGTTATTAGAGTGTACAAATGATATAGACTCCATTTTACTTTACTGTTCATTATGTGAACATTTGTTGATATTGGTGCATATGATATTGAACTGAAATGGTTATTGACTAATATCAATGTGACTGATTTTATCAGAAAAACAAAGAAAGTAGTGTATTTACAAATTTTGGAAGCTAACTTGTCTTCATTTTTTTCTTATGTTATACTATAAGGTTAACATAGTCTGTATTAAAAAATATTGTGAATCATCATATCATGTCAGTTGTGTTACCAATCATTAACTAGTGATAATCGATCAATAAATTGAAAATGAAAAGCACAAATTGCGAGAAGAATAAGACACTTTTGAGAAAATCAGTTGTATACCATTCAATCTTGTCACATCTTTATATTACAGAAAATAAGTTATCTGTTTTGACTTCATCAAATGTCCATTATGTTACGATTAACTCTTTGTCATTGCCCACAATGTTCATCCAGGAATCTGTGTTTTGTACAGTCTTACTTGTAGGTTTCTTTCATGTGTTTGAAAGCGACCCTATGCTGAAGTGTTATGTCACCTTGAGCGTACTGTTAACAAAATGAGACCTTTCTACCACACTAGATTCAGAAGTTGGCATAAAGTGATGTCATTGGTGTTACCACTTAATGTCAGTTGTGTTATCATTTTATGAAATGATATGATAATTGTTCACTTTTAGTCAATTAAAGAATTATGCTTCTCCAATGGGCACTCTTTTAAACAAATCACACAAAAATATTGTCAAGTTGATGCACAATCACTTAATTAAACTTATGTTACCATATAAAACATGAAATGTACATTGTGTTACCATAAAATGTCAGTTGTGTTATCAAGTGAAGAAACACTTAATTGAACCTCATTCATTTTCTTCTCACAGCGAAAATTGAAACATCAAAAGATGTGTAAGAAATAATATGAGCAAAAGATCAATAAAATTTTGGAATCTTAATATTCCTTTGATGAGGGTTTCAATTTAGATAGTCAAATGTCCATTGTGTTTCCAATTAAGTGTCAGTTATGTTACTAATTATTTCAGTTGTGTTACTTTTAAAAAAGTAACACAAATGACGGTAACACAACTGAATTTTTCGTACAAATAGACACATTGTAGAATCTGAGAAGCAAAACTGTTCAAAATTCTTGCCCTCTTAAACAAGGTTCAACAATTTCATTTCAAAAGCAAAAGGAAAAGACAGAAAATGCCTCCCATTTATCATACAATAATGGTAACATAATGGACATGTGAAAAAGGTAACCTTTCAGTGCTAACCAAGGTCTTTTAAACATCTAAGTTGAAGCTGGCGGAATATTAAAATTTATTTAATATATAAATTGATAAATCTTTATAAAACATTTTAACATGTGAACCTAATTAATATATTTGAATTATTTGTGTAATTTCTCTCCTTTATGCAAAGGTAACACAACTGACAAAATAATCAGTGACAGTGATATCAATCACAAAAAATTGCTCATCCTAAATATACATAGGATATATAGGATGTTTACAGAATCTCTTTCATATAATAAACAAATCCCATGAGAAAAATCAAGTTTAAATTCCAATAGAATAAAAGTTATACCAATGTAAAACTAAAGTACCCATAGTCAGGACATCCGATTTTGACAGATGATGGACATATCAACCTCTCATAATTACATATTTGTGTCGAATTTCATACTTTTTCATCATGGATATAGGTAAAATAGGATGAGGCAAAGCATTACCAGTACTTATTTCTGTATTTTTTTATTTATATATGAAACAGGCTCAAAAGGACAAAAATATGCACTTTTTTTTATATTGTGCCATGTGAGTCTAGCTTTATGTGTGTTATGCGTAAGTATCTTCCTGTAATAACGATCTTACTTTACTAGTATGGATTGTCTCTCCTATCGTGTTTCTTACTATAATTGCGTCTTGCGGAGTGTTTCTTGTCGAAGATGAGCGTCTTCATGTAAATGTGTCATTTTGATTCCGTTTCTTACAGTACGTTTGTTTTTCGTATCTCTTGTCTTTTAAACAAACTCCTTAAGTGACGTCATTTCATTTATTTATTGTGAAAGTTTATGAGGGGGTGGAAAGGGTGAAAGGGAGGGGAAGGAAGGGGAGGGAGGGAAGGGGAGGAAGGAGGCGGGAGGAGAGAGAAAGGGGGCGGGAGGAAGGCTGGAGGGGTGAGGTAAGGGAAGAGTGAAAAGGAGGGGAAGGTAAGGGGATGGATGGGGGAGAGAGTTACTCCCTGTCCGCCCCCCCCCCCCTTCTTCTATAGTTAAATTACAATGCAAACAATTAAATGACGTCGTTTGAAAGATGAAAGGGATAATTAAAATCGGGTTTATAATAAGAGACAATTTAAAATTCAATGGATCTAAGCCTTCGTTTAGTTTTCAATTTGATACAAGTAAAAATGAACAATTAATTTGAGTGGCGCCACCTTTATTAAATTCCTTATTGGTTATTCAGATATAGATTGTTTGCTATCCTTCATGTTTCTATATATGTTGTGATATTATCAGTCCCCTACCGGCTCGCCGGAGGGGACTTATAGTTTCCACCCCGTTTGTCTGTCCGTCTGTCCGTCACACTTAGTTTTCCAGACTTTTTTCGCTGTCGCTGATCATTGACATTGATCTCATTTTTGGTATGTGAGTTTATCTCAATGTGATACAGATCAAGTTAGAGTTTGGTTCCGATTGACCTATTTTTACAAGAGTTATGGCCCCTGGACCTAGCAAATTTCATGAAATTCTCAGTTTTCCAGACTTTTCTCGGCTGTTCTTGTAGATATTGAAGTAATTTATTATATGTGATTACATCTTAGTGTTATACAGATGAAGTTCGAGTTTGGTTTTGATTGACCTAGTTTCACAAGAGTTATGGCCCTTGGACTTAGCAAATGTCATGAAATTCTCAGTTTTCCGGACTTTTCTTCCATGGTATTGCAGATATTGAAATCATTTTTGATATGTGAATATATCTAAGTGTGATACAAATCAAGTTCGTGTTTCAATCTCATTGACCCATTTCTACAGGAGTTATGGTCCCTGGACTTAGCAAATTTCATGAACTTTTCAGTTTCCAGTCTTCCATGCCTGTTCTTGTAGATATTGAGCTGATTTTTGGTATGCAGATACATTATAGTCTGATAAAGAATAAGTTGAAGTTGGATTTGATTTATTTGTTCTTACAAAAGGTACATGTATGGCCTCATAGCAAATTTCATTAAATTTTCCTGTTTTCCACACCTTTTTTCTAAAACACATATCGAACTTAGTTTAAACAATATTTATTTCTATATACATATCGAGGTAACAATAATATTACAATCATGAAATATAAGGATGGAGATGAAGCTGTAAAGCTTATTGTTGGTCATTAAACATTAGCAGATCAAGGAAATAGATAGATAGTAGGGTGGAAAAAGAAATAAGAGAGGGTCATTCATTAAAAAGAGTTTCAGTAAAGTGTCAATGGATTTGAAACGATATACAAAAAACAAAGTATACATATTCAAATATCATATCAAATACACATACATGTATCTATCAGTCACAATAAATGAGATCAGAACATACTAAATCAATTGTTACGCACTGTATGAACAAAAGTGAAATTTAATAAACTTTATATACGTCAATCAAATTATGAATCAAAACGTTTACTTTCTAGAATGTATTCTTGTACAGTTTCAAAAATGAGAGTATTTTCATCGTGAGTTAAAGAGGGATCGCCATATAGTAATGTTTTAAAGTCATAAGTCTGCGATAATTGATTAAGGGTTCTAGTACGGATATTGGCAAAATTCGAGCAGTGAAGAAGGTAATGACGAGCTGTCTCGATAGATCCACACGAACAAAAGGGAGAGTCGGAGATATTTTTGTGGAAAAGAGTGGAATTTAACGAGCTACAATTCATGCGTAATCTGGAATGTAAGATTTGACCTTTACGAGTACCAGTGTTGAAGTAAGGATGTTGTTTGTTGTCTTTGAAGAGGTATAATTTCAGGTTTGAAACAGAATTGTCGTCACGTACATTCTGAGGTAGATTGTTCCATTTCTTAACTGTATCAGGGAAAAAAGAATTCCTATATAAGTTTGTTCTAGCATGAATTTGCTCAAAATCAGATCTGTTGCGCGTCGAATAATTGTGTATCTGATGATGTTGAGGGGGAAGTAACTCGCGTAAATATGATGGCGTTTTGCCGTGAACAATTTTGTGAAAAAGAATCAGTCGGTGTTTACGTCGTCTATCGTCAAGAGAGTCCCATTTTGTGTCAAGATACAGATTTTGATGGCTTACAAGTTTAGTAGCTCCTGTAACAATTCTTGCTGCCTCAAGATTTATATTTTCAAGTCTTCGTATAAGGCGTAAAGGTAAAGAGTCCCAAACAATATCAGCATATTCGAGGACAGGTCGAATGAAGGAGAAATATATTTGTTGTAAAGAGAACCTATCTAATCGGAATTTCAGTTTACGCATAATATTAAGTTTTGGGATTACTTTTCCAATGGCATTATGGATATGTGTGTCCCAGGATAGATCTGATGAAAACGTTAGGCCGAGGTGTCGATGTGAAGGAACTTCAGTGAGACATGTATCATTCAAGAAAAGTGATGGGTGCTGAGACGGAGCTCTCTTCTTGGAAAAAATCATTACCTCTGTTTTATCAGGATTAAAGTCAACCAACCATTTAAGAGACCAGGCATGAATAGTATCAAGATCATTATTCAGAGAGTTTGCAGCGGAAGCAGGAGAGTCAACAATAACGTATAAGGTTGTATCATCAGCAAATAGTTTGATTGAAGAATTGATATCTTGAACTATGTCGTTTATATAGATTAAAAATAGAATAGGACCGAGGATGGACCCCTGGGGTACGCCTGCAGAGATAGAAAGCCAATCAGATTCAATACCGTTTATGACCACACGTTGGTACCTATTATGAAGATAACTATGAAACCAAGAAAGTAAATTTCCACTTATTCCAATTTCTGAAAGTTTGTAAAGGAGACCAGTATGCCACACCCGATCGAACGCTCTGGATATATCACAAAAAACCGCCCTAACCTCTTTACCAGAATCTACAGCCCTAATAATGTCATTTGAAATATACAGTAACTGATTGACAGTTGAGTCGCCCGGAGAGAACCCCGATTGGTGTACTGATAATACACTATGATCTAGAAGGAAATTGTGTAAGTATTTAAATATACATTTTTCCATTACCTTACCAATGATACTTAAAAGAGATATTGGTCTGTAGTTCTTTATTAGAGCAGGATTTTCTTTTTTGTGCACTGCAGCTGGCGTGACATTTGCTTTTTTCCATGTATCTGGGAATCGAGACAGGGAAAGGGATTTGTTAAAGATTTTAGCAAGGGGGATACAGAGAACAGACGCAGCTTCTTTAAGTAGTCTTGCATTGACAAGGTCAGGTCCGCATGCTTTTGAAACATCAAGAAGAGATAAAATATCTTTAACGTCATTTTCAGATATATCAATGTGGGAGAAATTATGAGGAGGGTCAGTTGGAGGAGGTAGAAAAGCATTAGAGTCGTCAACCGAAGCTTGAGTGGCAAAGTAATCGTTGAAGGCATTAGCTTTGTCGATATTTTCAACAAATTCATCATCTCCGTTGATGATTGTGGGGATTTCGTTGACTTTGGATTTGTTAAAAAATGAATTTACAACTTTCCACCATTGTTAAGGATTTAAACTTCCATCACTTTAAGACGATTGTAGTTTACTATAATATGCTTCTTTGGATTTTTGATTTTCTTTGTTGCATTTATTACGCATTGACTTGTATTTCAACCAATCGTATTGAATACTTGATCTTTTTGCCTTTTTGTACAGACGTTTGCGTTTTCTAATTAGTTTCCGTAGACCATTATGTAGCCATGGCTTATCGCTGCTCCTGATAGTGACCATTTTATTGGGAATACACAAAGATGCAGAATCTAATATAGTTTTGGTAATAACGTCTACGTCATCGTCAATGTCACCGTCATCCGTCGAACTTATTTTGATGTTGCATGGATTCATCTTTTGGTGCAAGTACAGGTCAAGGCAGAGTTGAGGACAGCTCTAGTTGACAATTATTGTGTGAAATACTATCTGTATCCAAGCTAACATAACCAAGTTATATAGCCCGACACGATTCAAACAGACGGGCAGAGGGATGGGCAGATGTACACTGACCTTGGTCTTGAAGATATGACCCTTGTTCAAGGTAATGACACAACCCTGGTTTATTGACAGCAATTGTGTGAAATATCCAGATCCAGGATTAGCATTAAGTATGGAACGCCAAAGTGACATCTAGTCGATTAGAGGCCTCTTCAATTAACGAGCGAGCTCTCTGATTTGGAAAGCTCTCTAAGTTGATTTATAAATATAATCTCAATCAGAGTTATCATCTTCTGTAAAGACTGTAAGTTTGCGAAAGGAGCCCTTCTCAAAAGAACGTCAAGAAAACGTTAAATAGAAGGGGGAAATTCTACTCTGGGGGGGGGGGGGAAGTCTACTCTACAACTAGTTGTAGAGCAGAATTTCCCCCCGGAAAAATGGCTCTATAACAGATCTTCCCCCGGGGAAATTCTACTCTAGAGTAGACTTTCCCCCCGGGCGAAAGTCTACTCTGGAGTTGGCTTTCCGGGGGAAGATCTACTCTAGAGCCAATTTTCCGGGGGAAAGATCTACCCCGGGGGAAAGTCTGCTCTATAACACCGGTAGGGGACTTATATCGCTTGCGATTTATAAATCTATTTCCGTCTGTTTGTCAGCTTTTCTCTTCTCCTGAGACCAATAATTAATTGTTCCGTTGTTTCTCTTCTCTATCTTTGTTTTGAATTACATTTTTCAAGACTTTGTATCCCTATTGATTGTGATTATTTTTACTCTTTTTTTTGGGGGGGGGGGGGGTTCTTTTGTTGTTGTTGTTGTTGTTGTTTTGTTTTATTTTATTTATTATTATTATTTTTTTTTTTGGTTTTTTGTTTTTGTTTTTCTGGTTTTGTTTTTTGATTTTGTTTTTCTTTTGGTTCTTTGTTTGTTTGTTTTTTTGTTTGTTTGTTTTTTGTTTGTTTGTTTGTTTTTTGTTCATTGTTTTGTTTGTTTGTTTGTTTGGTTTTTTTTGGGGGGGGGGGGGGTCTTTTTAAAATTCACTCATTTCTCTCAATGTACTGATCAAGATAAAAGCCGGAAATGTTATACATTCAAACATGATCAATCCAAATTTCTAGTCTTATTTCTTCTTATGTTGCTCCTCACAGAAAATAAAAACACGGAACCAAAACAAGAATTGAGCTATGATAATAAAAAAAAAACTCCTAACATAGATAAAAATGGATCGTATGTAACTAGATATATAGACTGAAGAAATATAGAGGATATACTAGTAATTAATACATGTACTAACACATGGATTAGTTCAAGGTCATATATCATTCGTTTATGAAATACAAATGCGTTATGACTTTGAATAAAATGATCATATCCTTTATAAAATAAAGCACAAAAAAGTTAACATGAATTTTAATAAGCACACCATTTTCAAAATTCAACAAGCGGTTAATTCATACTAAGCCTTGTAACATCACGAACTTGCTTCTGTTACTAGGTACATGTAACCCAGACACCCTTATGTACTATGTAGATGGAGAGATTCAAGGTCCACCAATTGGTTTTTCTTTATCATAAGCTAGTTTTTTTCATTTTTGCATTCTCTGGATAATCGTGAATATTATTATGATTGACCATTGAAGAAAGGCTTACTCGTTCAGGTCACCCTTTTTTTATTTTTTGCATTTCCTCTGTTGCTAAGACAAAGAGGGCCCGCGCCAAGACTGTCTTCATTTTTAAAAGTTGTAAATAATGTCAAAGGGTTCCAACTCTCTGGACTACCTTTTTGAAGAAAATTCCAAACCAATTTACATGCACCAGACACGTGTTTCGAATATTAAATTCTCAAAAGTGATGCTTTCAGCGGAGCCACCAAAAATAATTTCAGTAGCGCCCTCTTTAATTTTTTGAAGTTAGATTTTTACAAAGATGACAGAATACATTGACATTGAACAAATCGACAATTTTGAGGATAAACCGAGTATTTCGACTGGACTTCAAATTGGATTTCAAATGATAATTACCCCAATATTGCTTTTTGACCCGGAGTACTTGTCCAGAATTCAAAAATGGACTTCAAAAGATGTTTATAACACAAAGATATTATCTCTGGTCCAGAGTTTGAATTTCATTCTTTTTTTTTTTTTCATAACAGAATGTTTTACATTCGTTTATTTTTTTTTTTTTCTTTATATAACAAAAAGTTGTTACATTAAAATCCCTAGCATATTATCGAATAGCAAGGACATGCAACCTCGTCACATATCTTATGAATGGAGCAGCAGACCCTCGGCCTTGAGGAACCTGAGGACATTCATTCTCTCGGTCACCATGCGCTCTTATCGTGGATTTACATCAGGTGTGGGTGAGAAAAACGTCTTTGTCTGAATAAGAATCAATGAAACATGTTGAGGATGTTTACATTTAAGATGACATATCGATGTTTTGGTTATCTATATAAATAAAGAAACAACATGATGATGCAAGCAGTTTCGGTATATTGCCTTAAGAAGTGTTTTGTATACATATATTTTGTAAGTATTTTGCTTGCGTGTTGATTAATACTGTTTTGTTGACAGAATTTTTCAGTCTGTCTTCTCAGAGTAGAAAAAACCAGTAGTTTCTATGTTTATTTACCTCTTAAAGCTGTTTTTCAATAGTATTCATTGATTTATTTCTAACAAAACGTTACTATTTTTACGATAGTTTCTTTTGAATTCATAGTTGTTGGGTTTTTTTTATTTATTTATGAATGACAGTATATGCCCATATTTTAATAAGCCATGAATTGTCACTTTTTGAAATCAAATAAAAATTGAGTTGTAAAGATCTATTTAATGTAAATACGTGAAGTTTCTATTTTTTCTGAAATATTGTATGACAATTACATTCGAAATAAGAATTTCTTGTAAAAATTCATTCTAGAAACTTCATTATAATATCATATACGCATTAAGGCAGTGTTGTTTCGAAAATAATTTGATTAAAAACACAAACTCCCTCAACTTTTATCTCGATCTAAATGCAATACGCTAAGTTTTCTTACAAGAAAAAAAACCTCAGCAAATTTAACGACCGCGATCGTAGAATAAATCAGCAGCATATCTTTTAACTTTGAATAATTTCTTTTTCCGTTTAAAAATTACATATATCATAATTTCTTTTTCCTCAACAGTTTCTGTTTTTTGAAGAAACATATTCACTCCTTTTCGTAAAATTGTAGACAAATTGTAAAATAATTTTTTTTTCATATTTCATTTAGCAAAATTTCTTTTGGAGGCAAAGGGATTCATCCTTTGAGAATCAAATTTCGCACATCAAAAAGAAAATTGAGCACGATCCTGGCTAAATATTTTTCTAAATTTAAAATTCAATTCATTTCCAGTATGTTTTGAAAAAAATATAGCTGTACAGCTGTATTAAATTTAAATGTATTTGATAAACTGTAAATATTGAAAATCAAATCAATAAATGTGCCAAATATAATTGTATACCGGTATATATGAAGACTATTATAGATATTTATTTAGAAAATGTTATTTCTGTATGCAGGAAAAATATAAAAAGAGAAAAATGCATCGTGTAGCCAGTGTAACTACCATGTACAATGACGAGGGACCTTTCTCAGAAAACGCCCCTCAGAATAAAGAGATGATGGACCAGTCCAAAGATTTATTCATCAGTACTATAGGTAATAAATAATTATTACATATTTGACGAACGAAGGAATATCGATACAGTCCTTCTAACATTTCTTTGTTATTTTGAAAGATAAATAAATCGAAAAACTAATTGAAAGTAAAACAATATGCAGTACATTTTATAAAATAATGATGGCACTCAATAAAGAGTACTGTCCAAATCTCATCAGAGAAGACTTGTTCAGATTAAGATGAGATCGCACCAGCCTTGTCGTATGCCCAATACTCTTTTACATTTATTTATTGTTTTTGTGTTATCACGAGGCTGCAAGAAATGTTGAAGTGAGTAGTAAAGGATGTACATTAATATACAATAACATGAATGTTCACAATAACAATTATGATTTCAGACGCCATCTTGGAAAGCAGGGATGACCTACATGACCACGATTCTATACTGATAGCAGACTTTGGTGCTGCCGACGGTGGCGCCACCATACAACTCATACACGATTTAGTTGGTAAGGTTTTTTGACACATCCTGGACAGGCTAATCGAATAAAATTTGAAACATAATTTATGACACAATTCAGATGTGCATGCAGTTTCTTTGTACAAGCTAGCCGCGCGGAGGCGGCCAAAGACACTTGGATATTTAATATCCAAGTGTCTTTGGTCGTTTCCGCGGCTATGTACAAGCTTAACCCGATGTCAAAACTATTAAAGTTTTCAAATTCTATACAAGCTAAATAAATCAATATTTCCATTTTTTAGATTAAGATTTTTTTTTCTATATATAATATATTCTTATGTAGAATTGAAAAAAATATTTTGATTTCAGATTACCTAAAAGAAATAAATGGAAACGGAAAGAGGGAAGTCATCATTGTATTTGATGATATACCTGGAAATAACTTCAATGACCTTGCAAAGAGAATTTACGGTTAATATTTTTCACTTCTTTTATCTATGAGAGTAATTTATACATGTAAAATAATAATAAATTACGTAATAAAATATACTCAAAGTTATAAACTGCATTTGTGTCTGGTAATCTTAATTAGCAGACAAATTTTAAAAACATTTGCAAAAATCAGTATGTATAAACATTTTCTTCAATTTTCAGACGAGTCAGCAGTAAAAGACTCTCGGAGTATCCACTACTTTATGTCAGCACAGACCATGTATAGTCCGTGTTTACCTAAACAGTCCCTGGACCTTGGCTTCTGTTGTCAGTTTGCCCTGCAGTTTCTATCAGAAAGGTACTTAACATTTTATAAATTCTAAACTTTTTTGTGTATGCTATAACAACATCAAAATCTTCCTGAATGAAATTGACAGAATTTGAATGAAGGATTCCTAAATTTTGAAACAAATTTGGTTTTCAATGGAAAAATAACTTTCCACTTACATTTTGTTAATGCACAACTTCTGATTTCAAGAACTCGGGTACATGATAATTTCAATACCTACATGTTAACTATTTTCAGACCAACTCAAATCACAAATGGTATATTCCCATCTGAAGCCAATGAAGAAGAAATGTCACTGATAAAGGCACAGGCAGACAAAGACTGGAAAAAGTTCCTATTGTGTAGAGCTAGAGAACTAAAGCCTGGTATGGTAATTATCAATAGCAACGTCTTTGCCACAGGGATTTTTCGCGTCTCCCATTTGCTTAATGTACTATAGGTTATGTAATAACCCATAGTACATCAAGCAACCGGGAAGGGCGATAAAGCCCTGTGATCTATGCATAATAATAGTAGTTACTTTTAGGATCAAAACTCCTGCTGTAATAAAATTTGCTTTCATATGCACATTTTACGTGTATCCATGCCCAGTCCCTAAAGCGGAAATGATACTTCAGCCATCATAAGGATACTACTATAATGTTTGGTATCAGCCCCATACAGCCTTTTAATACTACATTCTTTGCGGTTGCATAAACTGACCAACTATGAAAACAGGACTTAATGACAAACTCTCTCCAGAGAAGAATGGTCACATTACCTTTCTGAAAGCTTGCAAAACTTAATAGTGTAAAGAAGGACAGAATGTGGGAAGAATTGAGTTGAGGGATGGAAAAAACAATCTCTGTATGTCCAATTTTTTTAAAGCTGAATGATAGCTAGGCTTTGGGTCCTGCTGTAGTATTGAAGATATCTTTTTAGCATTCTTTCTATGCATTTCAATAGTCAATTATCCAGAAAATATTTATGACCGTTTTTAAACCTTGATTTTATATGTGCAGACATCACATCATTTGGCAAAATTTTGAATTGTGACTTCAAATTTGATCGCACTGACTTAATGCATTAGCATTTTATCTATTATGAAAATATCACCAAATTTTGTGATGTCTGGTGTCTGTCTTCCCAATGAATCTACTGGAAAATCAGCTATTCAAGCTTTTAAAAAGAACATAATTTGACAAAAGTAAATGTTGACGTATTATAAGTATTCAGTATGATGTATGAAAGTACTCAACTTACATGTGCTTCATTAAATATAAAAGATAAAATTTGACATGTATATTTTGTAGGAGGATGTATCATTGCATTCGTTGGTATGGAGTCCGACAATGGTAAACAATCAGGACTTGTTCCTTTTCCACATAAACGTATGTCCAATATTCTGAAGGAGTTTATGGCTAGTGGTGTTATTTCACAGGTAATATTCTGACAGAATAATTTCTGATAATTCAAGAAGCCTTTTCAGACATATATACATAACTTAAAGCGTATCAGTGTAAACATGAATACACAGCCAACTAGGCCTCGCATTAAATCCATAGTTCATCTGAAATTCATGTAAGTTACATAAGATTTATCAAAAGTTTTTCAAATGATTTATCAAAAATTTTTCTATGTGACCTTCATGCAAAATTGAATTCAAATAAAATTCATGTCAGAAACTTCATATGAATTTTAGGTAAAAAATTTCATGTTAGTGCTCGCTTCACATAAATTTCATGTGAACTTGTATACAAAGTTCATGTAAATTTCACATGAATTTCATATAAGGCACAATTGGCTGTGTAGATCATAAAGTCTAAAAACAGTGATTTATTCTAACTTTGTCTAAAACTAGCCAGAACATCTGTCACTGTAGTATTCTTGAGTGATATTACATGTACATGTATATGGACCCATTTCAGCTAGCAGAGCATAAAGTGCCTTCAAAGCACTTCATAATGATATAAATTTATTTGTTCTAAAGCCCTTTTCTCATTTGTAAAACTATTCATATTTACAATATTTTAGAGAGTTGATACAGTTGCGGATTGTTTTAATTTCAAATCATTTTTTTTCAGGATGAATTTCATAATATTAATGTTGACAATTACACTGGGAGGAGTGAATCAGACATTAGAGCTGCATTCAAAGACCCAGAAGTAAAGAAAAGTAATTTAGAGATTGTGTCGTTAAATTGTGTCAGAAAAGTTGCTATTCCACCTTTGAGGAAAGACGAATCTTCAGGTAACAAATTCCTAAATGATAATACTTTATGTATTTATTTTTAGGGAGGGGGGGGGGTAGAATTATCATAAAAATTGAGTAAAACCATCATTCTACATTTTATGACTTTAAAGTTAAGTCTCTTCAAGCAACTAAATGCAGAGGAGATTTAAGTGAACAACAACAAAATGACAATTTGCCAGAGATCCTACAAAACTGAACTTTGGGTGTCAAATTCAAAGTTTCTATTCATCTGGAAAGCAGAATTACATTAGATAGATATTCTTCAAACAAAGATTGTCTTTCTAAATTGACTTATTCTAAAATACATATACATGTAGTGCAGTCTCTGCACCATAATCAGCAAGATTTATTTTTTACTTTTCATCCATTGACAGATGATATTTTTGTGGCAGCCCATGCCAAGAAAGTGACCAGATTTATGAGAAGTTGTTTGTTTAAATCAATCGTGTCAGGACTTTCCAGCTGGCGGGAGGAAGAAAGCAAAAATGACATTGCCGAGTCTTTCTTTAAAAAGTTACACGACTTAATCTTAAAAGAAGAACCAAATGTCAGCTACGTAAATCAATATGCTGAGATCGTGGTACAGAAGAAAGTTCAAGTTAATGAAGAATGAATTAATACAATATTCTAATATATTGACTTATAAATTGATGATTTTTACCGTATTTTACAATACAGTGCGATAAACATATAGAAAATTTGGAGACAATGAGAGAGGGGATTTTACGTGTTACCAAATTGGAACATTTCTCCCCTTCTCAATACTAAATGTATTCATAAAATATGTTAAGTTTCAAAGTTAAAACGATGCATGGAGATTACCAGTTTCTCAATGTTAAAGTTTGATTGGGCTTTATGTATTAATATGCAAGTGCTTTTATAATTTTGTTTTTAATAAATGCATATTCTGTAGAAGCATTTACTAGGACCTTGTACATTGTATTTCTTAACATTAATTGAAGTAAAAAAAGAGAAAAAAAATAGTACTGTATGTGTACATGTACTTATTTTAGCGGAGTTCGCGCTGCTAAGACTGCGCTAATTCAAGAATTAGCTAAATCATAAATCTCTTATAGATTAATGTGGAAAATAAGTCAAAGCTCTTAAAATATTATCAATTAAATAATGTTTTTTTTTACTATTTGCCTTTCATGATAACTACACGACTAGCATTTTGTACATGTACATGGCAAGTACCGACTCTTGATACGTTATTGTTTAAAACTGATTGTCCTTGACATCAGTTGGGGGAAATACTTATTTTGCCTTACAAAATGACTAGACTGCAGTTATCATGAAAAGTTTTATTGTTAATTGTTGAATGTGCCACCATACTTTGTTTACTTTATGCATGGCTCTTTTATCCAGAATGCATGAGCTTTACAATACAAGAGGATTGTTCTTTTTTATGTCACCATTATATACAGATCAAAGGCATTGAAACTAAACTAGTAGGAAAACTTACTGAACTTTCACATCTGTATTTGTTATTAATTAATGTCCATGTATTTATTCTTGTTATTTGGTCTTGAAACTGTGTTTGTGTTATTTCATATCTATTAAACTTGTGTACAATTTAATTGAATATTAGATCTATTTGTTCTTTATTTGCTGTATGTATTTATTGATGAACAAGAGAAGAAGTGTGCATGTTTGTATGTTGTAACAGTTTTATTCTGAAAACTTGTTGAAGTTAACATGCTTGGTTGCCAATACATGTATTTTTCATAATAAACATTGAAATTCTTATGGTTTACTTTTCTTTTAGAGGTACTCGAAAATACCTTACATTCTTTCTGAAGCTTGTTTATGCTAACATCTACATGTACATAAATTACAAAATCAAAATTAACAAACAAACAATAACAGATAATGATCATGAGAGAAGTTCTGCAGATGAGTGAGAATTCTTTATCAAATTGATGAAAGATGACAGTGTAACAGTTTATCGAGGTCAATGTTGCACACTTGCATGATGTCTCACTGTGATACCCTATAAATATAAACTTGCTGCAAACACAATGTCCCTTTTGATGGATCTTATCCCTGAAAAGAGAAAATTCATAAAACAATGGAGAATGGCCAAATATTCTTACAGTAAGCAAAATACTTTTTCATCAATTGATTTTTTTTTATTATTTGCAAAGTAGCCAGATGTCAGAATCAAATTACAAAATCAAATTAACAAACAAACAATAACAGATAATGATCATGAGAGAAGTTCTGCAGATGAGTGAATTCTAAATTAAATTTATGAAAGATGACAATGTAACAGTTTATCAAGGTCATAATGACTCATCACATGACAGTTCTCAGCCAATGAGAGTGGAAATATGAATAGACTATATAATAACAATCATTGGAGAAGAGGGAAATTCAAACATGCTACATTTACATCATTTCTTTTTCTAAAAATTTAGGGCTTTAAATTTATTTTTAAAGTTTTTTTTTACGTACATGAAGGCATACACGTTATCTAAGTGTATAACTCACCTTCAGCAAATTTATTCTCCAGTTCCGTGTTACCGATGGCTTTAGCAGCTTGACACATTTGTCGTAACGTCTCCTCTAAACGCCTCATACATCTTATAATGCTACCTGTAACAAATGTCAAGTTGGTCACTTCCTGAAATCATTTTTGTGTCACCTGTGTTAATATTTTGTCGTGTGTTCATCAATCTGGTACTCATAGTCCCACATGAATGGCTATGACTTTCTAGATATACTTGTTTGTCATACATGTATATTGAACATGCATTAAATTTGCAATGTAGAGCAATTCAAATTATAATTAACTTCATTCAAAGTGAAGATCAAGATAAGACTCAAACATACCACAAGTAGAACATAAAATATGTTCCTTGAACACTTTGGTCAAAGGGTGACAAACCTTCAAGTACATGTATATTTATTTCTTTCATAGTGTTGTAACGGGGGGTTGGAGTGTGACGGTTCGGGTATCGTGCCCGGTTAGCTCAGTTGGTAAGAGCGTCTGCCCTGTAAGCAGAAGGTCTCAGGTTCGATTCCAGGACCAGCCACATTTTCCAATCCGCCTGTCACAGTGTCAAACATTGAAAATTACAGCTTGTTATTCAATATCAAATTTTCAGAAAGTAGCAATCTCCTATAAAATTTTTGAAAAAATGCGGTCTGCATTTACTGCAGTATGTACCTTCAAAGATGTCTGTCATTTTGCAGACCTGGGCAAACGTAATACCGTTACACCAAGCATTGACTACGTCCATCATGTGAGGTCGGAAAGATTCAACATACGTTTCCTCATCTACGTCTATTTTTGCTTCTCGACTAACCCTGGCTATCCTTCTGGCAGTATCCTAAGTATGATAAAGATGCAAGTCTTTTTAAAATGCTTTCTTTATACACAAATTTTCAATCTAGATCTCATATAAATTTATTGTCTTTACTATGTGTTTTAAATGGACAGCATAATAGTCAATTAAATTAGCAATTAAGTGAAAATATGAAAAAATCTTCATCTCCTACATTTCATTTTTGTAGAGTTTGCTTTTAAGAAGTAGGATTAAAGCATATAAAAACTAACTAGATTCCATGTATCTCAATGCCAGAACACAATGAGCAAAATCTACAATGTGTTGGTATGACTGAAAATTTTATATAGGAAATATCGATGTTAGATTCTCCATTAGTGTTGGGAATCGGATGGAGTAATCAAAATTGATTAATAAGATAAGCCTTTCGATTGATTATGAATTATAATGGGATACTTATAATACATGTACACTGCAACACTGTAAAATACTTCATGATTTGTCCATAACTTTACTTTTTAATGACAGCAAATTTTATGGAAACTTGGCAAAATGTATGCATACTGACCTACATGTAGAGTCAAAGATATATCAGTTGACTTAAATTGTTAGTATGACGTATGAACTGTTTCTCTAGCAAAAATACGGTTTAATGATGCAAATATCTCATTCTTATAATGTTTTAAATTTACTGATTATAATGAACAATTATCAAAATCATAATCGAATATTGTAATCAGAAGGGTCTGGCGAGAATGTCCCCGACGTCAGCCATAATCGTCACAACACTATTCTCCATGCATTCTTTACATGTATATGCATTATGAAAAAAAGAAAATGATTCCTTTTCCTGAGGGGACCAGACAGAGCCTCCATGCATTTGGACATCTCGCTCGACTTCTTGTCAAAGACAAACCAACAAATGTATACTAATTAAAGATGATAATGTACGTTGTTAGCTTTCCCTACTTTACCTGCATAATCCTGAGTGGACCAGACAGAGCTTCTGTGAGTTTGGGCATCTCATTCGACTTCTCATCAAAGACAAAACAGCTGATCAGAGCTGCACACTGCTGGACGGTCAAGTCATTAAACACACCGTTAAATAAGAGCTCCGTCAGTAACAACTCATCTCCACTAAAAATAAAGCAGAACTTAATATTCTAATGGTTCTGATACCTTTTAAAAGGCAATACAACAAGCAACACAGTTTAAAGGAGGGGTATACATTAATTTCCTGATTGTAACATACATGTAAGTATAACATTTCATTGCTGAAGATATACAAAATGTATAATGGAATAGATGAAATTCCTAGTTAGAAATAATGGCTTTACCAGCAGTGCTTCACAATAATTAATTTCCTATAGGGGATTCGCAAATACACAAATACATGTAGATGATGTACCTCCTTCAGATTTTAGGAAAGCATACGCCTTCATATTCCATCAAAGTTGCACATGTGTTGGAAATAAGATATTTAACTACCCTTTCTCATTAGTATGCCTTTTAAATTAGCATTTCATTTTCTTTAAAATTTCATGAAAAAGAAATTTACATAGAGGCCTTGGAGAAAACACATACCTGCTGATTTCACATGCGACTCGGCCCTTTAGCTCTATCACATCAGATGCCGTACAGTAACCTAACCTCCGTAATACTCTCTTTCTACACTTCAGTTCGTCCATTTGTAACAGAGATTTCTTTTTCTTCAGTTCTTGTTTAATTGTCTTTATTTCACTTCCCACCTGAAAATGTTGGAATCAAAAGACCAAAATCATTCAAATCTACAATTTCATGAGGAATGAATAAGTCTTGACATTAAATAAGTATAATCAACCACAATGTTCTTATTAAACTGAGGCATATCAATCAACAGTCACAAAATTCACAATAAACGAGACTTGCAGATTTGTGAATGTTGCAAATGTCTGGCATAAAGATGAGATCTCCATGTCTGTCACAATTTTTGGGAGTATTTTCCCTTTTGGTATAATTACAGTAATCATTTTAATGGATTTAATCAAGAATGTATGAAGCTTGAAGACCATTGGCAATTCTTTCACAGTCTGAACTGCAATGTCACAATTAATGGGACATAAAAGTATGCCTGAAGATGGTCAAGTGTACCTTTAAACTCCATATTTGCACAAGAGAGTTATAACTTCACAAATGAAATTTTAGGTTTGATTAATTGTTTCCAGTTTAATCTAACTTTGCTATGTTAAAAGAGAATCACAGATCAATAGACCTCTAAGGGATAATTTCATACATGTAAATAAGAAAAGAAAATAATACATTTTCTGCAGTTTTAGAAATCCATCAAATTCTGCAAATTCAAAATTTCCACTTACCTTTGCTTTTTTCTCATACATATGATACAGCTCTTCCAGTTTAGGATCTTTGTGTAAGGGATGTGAGTACATTCTTTGTTCAAATGCTTCTATTTTCTATAAAATCAAAACATTAGAAGAAACTGAAATTCAAAGATCAAGAATATCTTTTTAACATATTTTCATATGCACAACTCAAACATTACGCTCAACTTTGGGATGCAAATTACAATTATCATTTCATAAATACTACATGAAATAGAAACTCCATTGACATTATTTATCAACACATGCCGTATTAACTTTTATTTTAAAAAAATCTAATACATACATGTATTTTAAAACATTATTTTTTACCTTAAATGCACTCAAAATTAAAAAAAAAACCTTTTTTCTTACCTTTATACATTCTTTAAGACCTTTCTCCTTTATTTGCATGTCCTCAATGGGGTCTAACATGGGTAACCCATCTGGAAATCTCTTTTGAACTTCCTGATTTAGATAAATACATGTAATCAGGTCATAGAATAAATGCATATGATTAAATGCAGCAATTAAAATTCCCTCTTTGTAAAGGACACTGAGGTCACTTGTCAGAGATGAAATGTTCAACAATGAAAAGAGCTGTTCTTAAAAATTTGTACACACATCTTGGTAAACAGTTATACAGATATAATAGAGAGGAGTCTTGTACAAGTATCACGCAAAAACATCCTATTCAATATGATATTTTTTTCAGATCATATTTTCATTTCTATCCAAAATAAAGGCATGGTATAAACTTATTTTTATCAAAGAAAATAAAAATGACCTCGGGGAAAACAAATCAGATCATTAACCGATAAACTTAACTTACCTGTATAGATTTTAGGACACTTTGCCTGTTATCGAGAGGTCTAAGATCACCTGGTATATACAGTCTCACAGCACTAATGGCTTGTATTAAATTGGCAAGAACTGGCACAACCTCCAATGAAAACGAACATACTTGTATTTCTCTTAAAGATTTGCCACTTTTCAAATGTTGTCTTATTTACTATGAAAAATGTGCAAGATTTCTTTGAATGTGTATATATTTTTATGAAGAACAAAAACAATAAAATGTTACTTTGCACATAATCATTATAAAGTGTTTGCAAGGAAGTGATGAGTGAGAGTTGAAGTACATGTAATAGAGTAATTTTGCAAATTCTGTTCTATGCATGTACATGTATATATACCTTCTTGAATTGCAAGAACTTAGTTATACTTTATTCAAGTACATGTCCACGTAAGGATCAGGCAGTTGAAAAACCTCAAAATTTTTGCAGAACTTTTTTCTCTTGAAATGTGTTCAGATCAGCCTCCATATTAATGTTCTCAAGGAATTTTCTTCATACTTGGATGGTAAAGAAAGTTATAGGGGTAGCAAATTTGGTTGAATTATATAGAGAAAATTTCCCTGCCATTTTTTTCCCCTCATAATCCTTTATACATTACATGTATATGGTGAATATCTCGCTTCCCCATCGCTACCTTGAGAAATGAATATCATATGTTTGATTTGTACCACATATAGGCCAAAAAAAATTAAAGTTTCGTTTGACGGGCACCGCCGCATTGCCTAAAAACCCGCCGCATTTCCGATTTTTATCGCGTGTTTTACCATAATTTTAAAGTAGTCAATTGAACATCGCCGTGCTAATACAAATTATTTGTTTACATATTCTTTACTTCACTAAATATATAAATTGTAAAGCTGTAACTCAATACTTGTTTATATAAAATAGTATTATTTACCCAAGCTACCGTATTCAATTGTTGGTTGTACGGTAATCGCGACCACGCGTATATTCCATATCATGGACGAGGTAACGTAACGTAAAATGATACTGTACTCTGTTGTGATAATATGCAAGAGCATTATATACTTCTTTATTAGTTAAATTATTCAATTTATTAGAAATTTGAAAAGGTTTTTGTTTAGAACTCACAGTTTACGTCAGATTGATCAGCCGGGAACGCCGGTGACGGGATCGAGTGGAGGGGCAGAAATACTACGCGATCCTAATTTCGTTACGAATAAACTAGCAAATTAAACCCTTAGCACATCGCAGAATCTTCAAAATTTTCGCGGGATAGAAATTCAAATTTCCAGACCGACAGTGAAAAGGGATGACGTATCGATCAGGGTACCCTTGTGTAATCGTTGTTAAAATTCAAACCAAATTGTCAGACATGCAGTGATCGGGAAGGCAAACTTGCTCAATGGGACTATGGCACCTTTCACTTGGACTTCAATGGGTCATTCTCAAAAACAATGGGCCATCTTTCCTCACGAAAGGGCCATTCCAAAAATGATCAATTTTCGAAAAGCTTTGCATATGCATGTATGTATATAATACATTAGACGTTAGCACATTTTTTTGTCGCGATATTCTCAATTTTACCGTTTCTAATGAGTAATTTACAGTACATTTTTTTACTTAAATTTGTACCCATTGACTGACCACTTGATAATTTTACGGACGAACGCATACACAAGTACGTAGATAAGATACGTAAGTGGACGTTGGAGATTTAAATCTCAGGCGCAGAACGGGGATAAAAAAGAATGTCGGAGAAAAATCAATATTGTATCAAAATAGCAAAGAATCTTTCAATTGTTAGTGGACAGAAGAATTTTGTGCTTCTGACTGACTGGCCATGTACAAAAAGCTGCGATCTCTGTATTACTGCTCCTGGTGTAGATATACGTTACAACGTAAATACGAGAACAGAACTTTTAGATTTAAAAACCATAAATGGACGCCGTAGAATAATGGCACCAGGGCGCAGCGAGTTGCCGATTTTATGGGCCATTTTCTATCAGAATGGGCCTTCCCTATCCCTGGACATGTTTCTTTGTATTTTTCCTACTCTTTTGCCGACGCCAAGGGTCAAATTTTCGGTCTTAGCACTGAGCAACAATAACGATTTTCACTCACTTAGTTGCACATAAAAGAAGTAGTTCTCAAAATGTTAACGTCATTTGAAGTTTTAACCTTACACAGGGCAACAGTTAGAGATTGGTGTTCTTTTTTATGCATAATTTAGATGTACAACATATATGTATTAAGTCTATATCTTCATACTGGTCTGTCATAGGACATCGTCATATGATAATATAAGAAGTGTGACCAAATCACAGAATATCTAGCAAACCTCAGATTTGGAAATGCAATTACTATATTAAAGGAAGAACGGTTATCTTGTTAATCAATGCACTAAACATCACCACTTCATACTATACCTAAGTTTTAATGTATTTTCAGCATCAAAACACTTGAATTAGAAATTTTAAAAGATCAAATTTCACGTTTGTAAAAAAAAAAAAAAAAAAAAAAAAAAAAAACCTGCCTCCCTCACTTTTTTTTCTCAAAAAGTGCCCGTCAAACAAAACATTAATTTTGTATGGCCATACATGTATGTCTCAAAACAGAAATAAAAAATTTTGCAAAAAATTTTGATGTATCACCCCAGCCTGATTCTTACATGGACCTATACATGTACTTAAATAAACATACAGTTCATACATCCTTTGCATGTAAAGACAATACAAGAAAAATATCTCTTTGCCAAATGTAATTCAGTCATACATGTACCTGCATTTCTCCCCTCTCCCCTTCAGGACATGGTTTAATATCAGCAGAATTTCTGCTCCTGGCACTGGTCTTGGTCAGATGTAATAATACCTCAACAACATAAACGGGGGCAGCCTCTGATGATCCCTTATATCAACAGAAATGAATATATTAAAAACATGTACTGTATATTTTAAAGGAAATATTTTAGCGGAGTTAGAGCAACAATTTTTGCACTTACATGTATTTATGCCTACAGGAATATCTACACACCTGTGCACAGTTTCACAGAAATTCTGACGAAAAATTTCCGGAACTTTCGTAACTTTCATCATCAAATACAAGATAGAAATATATTTCAATCTACATTATATATTTTCTTTTCTAATATTATTTTTTACAAACTAAATATGAATTCAGAAACAATACATTGTGATTTTTAGTTTATAAACTATGCGTCGAAAGTTACAAAATTCCTAAAAAATTTTCATAAGTATTTTTGTGAAACAGGCTGCAGACTTTGATTGTAGTTTTCAATTTCTTAATCATCATATTCTCTAGAAATTTTTTTTTTTTTTTGGGGGGGGGTGTCTTTTAAAGATGCATATAAAACAGTCCACATTTTTTCCTTAAAACGATGTTTTCCAATGAGTGAGAGTTCCATTAAGAAAATTATACTGCCAAACAAAAAAATCTGAAACTTTAAAAAAGAAAGTATAATTTTTACCTTGCCCTGATTTGCTTTTTTCTGGAAATTAATGACTGATCCCCAATCAAACTCATCTTCACCATTTTTCACCTGGAAACAAAGTGAAAAGAAAAGATTATTTTCTTTCGTATCAGTAAAAATACACGGACCAATGCGTATAACAATTTTATTGATTTACTTAAGATTTTACTTCCATCATTTTGTAACAGAAATAAATGTACTTCTTGGTCCCAAAATGTGTGTATTTAGGGAATAACTAGTTTCTGACGCTATGTTTGCGGACAGTCAATGCTGATTTTAAAAATCGCAACGCATTAGTGGAGCCAGAAAATGGATGTTTGCACCGTAAAGTCAGCATTTAACGTCCGCAAACATAACGTCAGTATCTAATTATTCCCATTCTAATGCAATCTATATTTTTGTGAATATTAGGCGAAATGTGACGTTAGCAACGTCAAAGCCTAGTATGTTCTCGTTTTACAGCCGTAACTAAGTAGCAAATAACCAATGAAAATCGACGTTGCGTTAGAATTGACCTTTTATGGGTGCTGACACTTCCTGCAAGTACAGTTAATCAAAGGATTTAATGGCTAATTTGATGCCATTCCTGTAAAAGTATGACTGTAAACATACAGATGGATGTTGCAAAAAGTGTTCTTTAAATGCTACTTAGTTTGTAAATAACTTTATAACTGATCATCCTTTATGAACAACTGATTTACACAAAATAAATGTTTTTACATTAACATCAGGCACATAAAAGAATGCATACAAATAATGTGTTCAGCCTGTGACTAATTCAGATCATCATGTATAAAGATATTTAACATTTTTATCTGACCTTGATAAGTCTGCCCGGCTGTAGGAAAGGCAATAAGTACTGAGGTTTCTGTATAAACGTTAACAGTTCCTTCCCGAGGTTGTCTAGCTGTTGTCGTATTTTGTAATAAGCGGCAACATTATCCTCGTCAGGTACGACTAGAGATTTGTATTCATCCTCCGTTTTCTTTAATTCTGTACAGATAAGCGAAGTTTGAAATTAACACATGTAGCAGATTTTCAACTTTTAATTCTTCGGTTTTCTAGGACATCACTGATAATTAGAAACTCCTGATTGATTTGATGAAAAAACCAGCAGTGTGGATGCGACCTTTTTTTCATAATTAATTGTGGCTTTAAAAGCTGAAAAATATGCATGTACATGTGTGTACTGAAATTGGATGACCAAGTCATCAAAATACAATGTACATGTATAAGTATTTCATAGTACTTGGCTTAAAAGTTCAAAATTTGAGCTTGCTGTTTTGCTGTTTTTTTCTTACATACATGTGTGTTGAATATCTAAATACAGTATGTAAATTTTTTTTTCTATTATAGAAATAAATATGAAAGTTATGCACAATATAGACTATTAATTTCACATTTCCCAATTTAAACCATCCCAGTAAACAAAGTCATAATGCGTTGCTAAGGAAAACAGAATGCTTAATGACAAATTGATGTCAGATTTAACTCTTACTTTCACAAAGATCTGGTATGGCAGCGTAATTCTGAAACTGATAGAATGATCTCTCCAGCATATACTCAGGATTAATCTCTTCTACTCGTAGTAAGTTTAGCACCATGTTGTACGTCAGGTGGAAAGCTGAATTCAATGGATCTGCCTGACCCTATACAGATAGAGAAAATAGCAAATGAAAGATTTATATTCTAGTAATACCATAAAAATGTTACTAAGAACAAATAAATGTGTATTGCCTACAACGTTTTTTCAATCTCTTTGGCGTTTCATTCCATCATTAATGAGTAATGAAGATTAAGCACATAAATGGAGTTTGTGAATTTTTTTTAGTTTGTAAAATAGGGGAACAATTTTGAAGATATACTGTACTAGAAAATACTATGTAAACAGATGAACAAAGTAGTTCCTGACAATAGATGGAATCTCAAAGGTACAGGAAAGTCGTTCTTCAATCTGCAATATTTTGCCTGTGATGCCGATACAATAGAAAGCTAATAATATTGAGGTTATGAACTGACATAATTCCCTGTTTTTGATAACCAGAGTTACTTCCCATTTGGGACGGTATCTGATGTAGACTAATTGTGACGTCATCAAATAGACCATTTTCCGATCTTTTTAGAAAGCACAAAATGTCCAACCAACATAAATTGGCATTGTTTTACAGTATGACGTCACTGTTAAAAGACGCAATTCCACTGTGATGTAAAAATAAAAAGTGCACAAAAATTGCCTACCTCAGACATTTTTTGTCATTTTGTCAGCCACTATGAATTTTGGCAAGTGGCCTATTATATGGAAACAGTCCCTGAACTCTAGGAAATGGCAGAATGAAAATGACATTACCATACTAATTTTATAACAATATTATGTTTTACGTAAAATATATTAATATGGGAAATAACTCTGCGTTCCAATAAGACTCAATATAATTAACATTTTATGGTGTACGACCTTTAATCCACATTACAAACCTTAACAAGCTGCTTTCCCGTCTGTGGACTCATTTTCTCGTCTATCATCAGAATGACAATACCACGATCATCTATACCTCGTCGTCCAGCCCTACCACTCATCTGTATGTACTCTCCTGACGTCACCTGAAAGTTAGCAGAACAATTTTCTGTTACAAGCTGTTATTAGGAGGGATGAAAGAGTTCATGGGACAAAAAGTTAAGACTGGGTGAATTGAATCTTATACACTATAAAGGATTGTTTAGTAAAGTTCAAACAAAGAGTAAATTCAATACTGGGCAAACCAGTTTTTTATTAAAAATGGGAGAAAATACGACAGGGTGAATTCAAAGATGTATACTGTGCCTGTATGCACAAGTGAACAAGTTGATTTTGTACATCTTAAAAGATACAGTTATGACTACACTTTTAAAAGACCCATGGTAACGTTTATATCATTCGTTTTTTTCCATACTTACCCATCTGAAGTCTTTGCCGTCAAATTTTCTAGCTGCTGTGAAGAGTACAGTCCTGGCCGGCATGTTAAGGCCCATTGCAAAGGTTTCTGTGGCAAACAATGCCTGAAAATAATGATATTACAATGTACATTGATTGGATATACATGTACATGTATGCAGAAGCTGAAACAAAGTTTATATTAACAAAAGTTGATATAAATGTACATTCTTTATTTTTAGCTGAAGTAGATTAAAACTTTCAACTGCCTTCATACCAAATCAAAACAAATAGCGTTTATCAACATTAAGACATTTTCTATTCATTATCACTTACCTTTATTAGACCTTCAGAGAATAGGATTTCTATCGTCTCCTTCAGTAACGGTAACAGCCCACCATGATGGATTCCCACACCCTTCCTTAACAATGGTAAAACAGCTTCTACCTACATGTACAATATAAGAAAGTAACAAAATTTTGTACAATCTTAACTCAACAGGACAAAGATAAGAAAATCTATCTTTTCTTAGCTGATTTAATCTGGAATATGTACTTGAACTATCTCTAAGAATTCCATATTAAAATCTGAATTCATGCAGCTTGCTTGCAATCTTTGACCATAATTTACATTTTATGTAACAAGTATAGGATAAAGACCTCGTTGAGGTCTGTATGAAGGTTAGATGCCCAAGGAGAGAAAAGGGTGGTGTTTAAAGACCCAGGCCGAAGACCCCTTTCTCTCCTTGGGCATCTAACCTTCATACAGACCTCAAGGAGGTCTTTATCCGACTTAAAAACAATTTTCTTCAATTTTCAGAAAAATAAAAATCAAAATATTTAATATACCCCTGCTTTTCAAAATGAAACTGGCCATGCAAAGGAGCTCGAACGATAAGGTAGGAATTCCGCCCAGTTGGGACCGAAAAAAAGAAATTTTCCATAGAAAAATTAAAAACTAGGATTTTGGTCAGAATTTTGCTGAATTTTATGAAAATGGTAATTTTTCAGACATATGACCGATATTTTGTGTTTAATTTGGGTTAAAAAAGTGTATTTTAACACTAAATCCAATGGAAACTGGAAAAGTTTTTTGAGTATCGTTCCCCACCTTGCTACAGGATTTCCTTTTGATATAAACTTTAGTTTTACAAGATCTATCTGTATGAATAGTAGGATCCTGTAGCAAGGTGGGGAACGATGTCAACTAGACGATCAAAATTTCAAAAAAGGGGGGGGGGTAAAAATGCTCGAAACTTCTTGGTAATTTTAGGTACATTCTATCATGTTCTATTTCGGTTGGTTAAGAATGATATATATTACAATTATATGTATTATGCTATATTTATTACATATATTTTTATATAATCAAGTAGAATAAGACCGGCATGTCGAATCCATAAAAGGCGTTGGAAAAACAGCGTCTCACATATTTGACATAAGCATGATAATGATATAAAAGAAGTATCTGTATATACTACATGAATCAACGTTAGCCTTCCTTAAATGCATTACGAACAATTTTAAGGCGTTTCCCCTCCTTCGGTGCTTGGAACCCGTTGGTACGATTTTGAAGGAGTTTTTTTGGTTTTTTTTTCTTTTTGTTTGTTTTTTTTTTTTTTAGTATTTGTTTTTTTGTATTTTTGTTTTTTTGTATTTTTTTCATGTTTTATTTTTTGGGGTAATATCTTATACACTCAAAACATAACACAACAAGTTGTAAATGAAATATATAAATAAATAAATAAAAACTCGAAAATACGTTGTATGTTTCTAACATTTCATTTGAGCAAAAGAACGAAAGTAAAAAAATATATAACAACTGACAAAAACGTCAAGTGTTTCGTAAATTAATTTAAATCAAAGTAAACCTTATCTTGAATAGTTACATTGGCTAAGGTTTAGTGTGACGAATTTAAATGTATCGCAATGATCCATATGACATATCCCGACCAGTCAATTATCGTTCTGCAGCATTTAGTGCAAGACTTTGTCTCTTACGCTTCGGTACTTCCATTGGTTCGTGTCTTGCAAAGCCCAGGTACCATATAACTGATGAAACATGCGCACAGCAGCCAAAAGTTCTCATACCTGCCGTGCACTGACAATACCAAGCACTCACATTATCGCTGTCATACTCGATCCAAAGGAAGTACCGTTGAGAACCTACATGCCTTGACTGAATTCTGACACGAATCATATTTTCGGCCTCTTTATGAACTTCAATTCTGTATTGGCCCTCCTGATCAAAGTGTTCCCTTGTGTATGATTTAGCTTGTTTTAATTGGTATACACCACAGGTAAGAGAACGCAAACAAGACAGACAAATGGGAAATAAAGGGACAGCTGATTCATGATCAATAGAGACCCAACATCCTCTACTGGACAGAGGACCTTTCTCTGCCTTCTCTGCTAGAGCATTTTGGCGATCAGATGATGAGCTGAGCATTCTAGTTGCTATCGAAACGTCATCAAGGGAAGGACTTGTTAATGGGGGACGGAAAGCGTTAAGAGCAGCGGATACAATATTGTTCAGAGAACCTAAGACTTGTAGATGGGAGTGATCAATGACGTCATCGAAAAATTTAAATTTTTTCATCCGACCATGGTACGCCTCTACAACCCAACGGACCTTAGTGACTAACCTTGACTGATTAGCTTCTTCAATAGAATGTTGCGATAACCCTTTTTGTAAGAAGGATGGCATTTTACATTCGAGACCTTTAGATTCAAAGGCATCGATGACGTCACGGAAACCCGTCAACGACACAAACATCGCCATCGTCCATCCAGTCTGCAAGATCCGAGTTTAAAGACATTATGTGTTGTGTTATGCCCGCATCATTGTTTTTCCCGTCGCTAAGATAGGGTCCAATGGACTCGAGCACATATCCATCTGGAAAGACTATAGACATAAACTTAAGTAACTGTCGGTTGTTTTTTTTTTTTGCCCTGACCAGGTTTTTCTGGAGAAGTCATACTGGTTACTTTTTTCAATATAGTAATAAGTTCCATCCCAAATGGTTACAAGCTTATTGTCAAAAAACATATTTGTTGTCATATGCTGCATGGCATCTTGTCTGGATATGTGTTCGACTCCAAGGTGAATCGGAACAAACTTAGCATTGAGCTGTTCTGCAACCATATGGAATGCTCGCGAGACCACCATATGACCAGTGTCATCTGCGCCAAGATTAAACAATGAAGCGATTTGGGAAAATGATAGATTTGTTTTTAGTTTAATCCAAAACATTGCTATTGTATCAATAGAAGAGTGCCTGTCAGTACTTCTATTTTTCAAAACATGATGCATAGCAGTAAGTTGGGATTTTGTCCAGCCCGTCCAGACTTTGAAATCATCATCTGTGAGAGACGGGTCAGAGAAGTCAAGAAATGCATTGGTTCGCTCAGATTTCAGAACTTAAAGGAGAGACGAAATGAGAGAAGAAGAAGACTGGGGAGTTAAATGTGTATCATTAGAATTTCTGGCTGAAATTAAAGAACTATGTCATGTTTTAATCTGTTTCCTTGGAGATGCTCTGCGCAGATTTTGGTGGACTTGCCGACATAACATTTGTGATTGACTAATAGATCAATCCTTGCCAGTTTTGGAATATCTTTGCAACCCTTTCTAACAGGTTTTCTACACACAACACAGACCGAATGTGTCAATATTGGCCTTACGTTTTCTAGTGAGACAATATTATCATCTCTGTGGGTAGGGGGTGCAGGGAGACATATTGGGACTTCATCTTTTCTTTTAATATATTTATTCAAACATTTACAACAAAGAATACTGTTTTCACTATATTTTGTTTTCCTTTTTTCATCAAACACTCTCTTATCTCTTGATATGACTGACCACATAAAAATCGTCTATTCCGATAACTTTTTGCAGATCTTTTAGTATTGTAGCCGCACTCAGCGCAGTTATCCATTGTAAAGTAGTGTGAGAATAGAGAATAGAGACTAGAGTAAACACCAAACCAAAATGTAGTTCTCAATCCGGAAAAGAAATATTTGTTTTTTGGTGGAGAAAAATAATTCTAACGTTTATAATATCGCTGAACGTATGACATTTTAGTATGAAAGCTCAGAGTAAAACATTTTCATCGATTTTATCTAATTTTTATTGATATTTTAAACGTGATACAACGGATTCCGTCTGAGAATAAAATAACAGGTAAACAATGAGTTCTATTTCCATTAAGGTTCTTAAATAAGTGATTAAATTATTGCAAATAGAGATCTGGAAAGATTTTCTAATCAAGTGAGGATAATACTTCTTTATTTTGTCCATCAAGTTCCTCAATATACATTTATTTCAAGAGCACTTAGAATGATTGGTCTTTAAGAATCGCTATAAGGATCTAGATTGATTTGAAAAAGCATATTGAACTTTTCGGGATAGAAGAGTTAAAATTCACATTAAAGGATTCTTTCGCAGACTTGAAACACAATATTTTCTATACGATGGCCGAATACTCTTAATAATCGAAACAGTTCACACCCGTGACTGAAATAATTTTCTTTTCTCCGCCCCTCATTGTTTTTTATTGACCTCCACACTTCATCTAACGTTCATAAAACCTTGTATATTTAGAATCGTCCGCAGTCTTTATGAATTATTATACAAATATGGACTTGGTCGAGGTCATTATGTCATTATAATGACCCGATGAGGTTTGTAATATTGACCGAGGTCGAAGGCCGAGGTCGATATTGCAAATCTCATCGGGTCATTATAATGACATAATGACCGAGGCCAAGTCCTTATTTGTTATATTATATAACGAATTTTAAAAATACTATGATTAAAATAATGATTCAAAGCAATATGAACATATCATTTTTGATCAAGAATTAATCAATTATTTTTCTTTTTTGTGAGAAGTGTGTCTAAACTTTTAAAATTAAACAAAATAACTATCTTAATTTTTATCGTAAATACTCAAATCAGGACAAATACCACACCGAGTCATTATCTTCCGTCAGCGGTCAACATTGGAAAATAATGACTCACGCATCAGCCAATCAGAATTGTCGTTACATCCTGGTTATATAATATTTATTTATAAGTTTTCATAGGCACATCTGCATCTCTATCCTAGTACTGTAGATATGAAAAGAATGGGCTATATTTACCTGAGGTAACTTTTTATCTTCATCTGACAGGGCGTCTATTGCATTATTGAAGACTTCATCTACCAGAGATTTTTCTTCATCTAAAATAAGATAATACATGTACATTTTAATTATCATAAATAGCAAATCTTATCAGACAAAAATATTTACTTTACATTCAAGTGTGCTATTGAAGATACAAAGGAAGGAGAGGGATTGGTTGCAGAAACCACAGCCGAACACAGAAACAACAGAGATATTTTTTCTTTATTTGTTATACTTACATGAATTTTTGTATTTCATTTGGCTTGGATATAAAGTTTGAACAGTTTTTTATACCACACACATATAAAAAGTATGCAGAGTGTATCATTATCTAAACGCTTGCAACATATTTCCTAACTTGTTCAAGACAGTATTAAACAAAAATATCTACATGAACTGAACCAAATATAAAGACAACAATTTGATAACATACATGTACATGTACATTTGAGAGATCAGTTCCATCAGTCACTGCAAATAAAAAGCGTAAATATACAAACCTGTGTTAAAATCTAACTTTGCCATCTGCATGGCGTAGGCTTCACAATCTTTCTTACTGAAGCTGAACACTATAACAGGGGCAAAATTACGCTCCATTATCATTTTAACGATCTTGAAACAGTTGGACTCATTAGCTGTAAAAGAGAATGGAAATAACCATATGATATAGTAATTTTTTTATATCTAGCAAAATCATTTATGAACTCCTATTTGTATTTTTAAAATAGGATTCTAAGGCATACAAGGCAGTTTCCTCATGTCAATTACTGAATGCAGACATTGCCAGTTTTATTAGTTTAAAAATATTCAGACCAGTCTTTCCGTATTAGAATTTTTTTTGCAAAAAATCATATAAGAACATGCATTGTTACAGTAGTAACCAAGACAGACAAGGTTTAAGATGGGGCTTATACCAAGTTTTGTGACCACCCCTCTTTAAAACTTTCAAATTTCTGATTAACATCAAAACGTTGAAAATTAATAAGTACATGTATTAAGTGACCATGACTTCATCAGTCTTCCAATAAGACTGAGAAATTAAGATATATCAGTCTGACCCACCTTTGAATCCTCCTCTCCTGCCTTTCTGATCCCCTTTAGCAGCATCCCCTGCATCTCTCAGTACTGACATGGCTGTGTTGAAGTTCTCTTCTCGAAAATCTCCCTGAAATTATTCACATCACAAAATTCTACATGTATATATTTATGTGCCTACCAGATAAATGTATAATAATTTGAAAAGTGCATAGCTGACAAAACATCTAATGCTTTCTAGGGAAAACTACAGATAAGAAGGAGATTGCACGTGTATCCATTTTTCTACATGAATCACGACATTTTGTACAAAACAAATTTTGAAATAATTTCATTGAGCTGACATTTCAATGCAAAAACATTTATAAACATTGAAACATGTACATGTACATGTACACTGTATCAATAATTGATTGCATTCTATACATCTTTTCTTGTATTTCTCATGAAATGCTCTGAATGTCGCTATCTAAAGTTATTGTTCTTTGGTACATGTGTATATGCCAAAAGAAGGAGAAAGAGGGTGATTGGGCCAAAAAAAAGGAGATTCTTGTCTCCCTCGAGGGAGAACTACAAAGGAGGGAGAGGAGATCAAAAAGAGGGAGATACCTCAAAAAGAGAAAGAGTTGACAGGTATGACATTGTAAAGAATAGTTATCTTAAAATATTTCTTACATTTTCATCGACGACTAAATGAATACCATCTCCACCTGAGGGGAATATGTAATGTTGTAGTGGGGTCGGTCTGTAATCTGTGTATACAACATGGCACGGCTGAAAATAAATTGACATATGCATGTATTTGTACTGCTCAAGTAAGGGTAAATATTATGAATTTCTCACTCAGTTTAGTCATTAAGAAAATATCAAATACAGAGAACTTCTGTTACTCAGCTGGTCAATTTGTCTGAAGATAGTACATGTGCCAAATTAGCTGGAGAATAAATTGAAATAAAGGAAAAGATGGGGAAAATAAGAATTAAGGTAATAGAAAATTCTATCAGACAAAGAAGAGGTCTTATTTTTTTATCATCTATATGCAATTAAGAGGTGTTACATGTATTTACACAGGCTGCATATGAAGTGGTTTGGTGTCTTTAAATCATATCAGATTAACAGAAGGATCAGATATCAGATTATCAGGTATAAGATTATGTGGAGTATTTTAGGAAATCTGTTTAACCTGTTTGTGTAGATGACAGATCCATTCAGCAAACTGTCTGGCATTAGGTATGGTAGCTGAGAGGAACACATAATGTACATTGTCTGGTAACAGGATAATTGTCTCTTCCCATACAACACCACGCTCTGTGTAACAGTAAAACATAATTAACAATTATCTAAGTTGAGGAACACGTAATGTACATGTATATTGTCTGGTAACAGGATAATTGTCTCTTCCCATACAACACCACGCTCTGTGTAACAGAATAAAAAGATCTAGCACCACTTTGAGTTCCAGATAGAAAAATATCAGTCAAGGGTGGGATTGATCAGGTGTTAGCCGAGGTTGGGACATTGATCATCCTACCCCAAGACTGATATTTTTCTATCCAGAACTCAAATGTGGTGCTTGATTATTTTTCTTGCACATTGAAATCATCAAAGTCCTCTTGTTTACGAATTAGAATGACTGAACGTCATGCTAAATGTATGTGCACATGAAAACATAGGGTAATCAAAGATTACATAGCTTGCCTATACAGGTTTTTTCAGAAACCAGGTTAAAGTTTTTGAAAAGTAGGTCAAAGTCCAAGGTCACTAGGTCAAAGGTCATGGTCTCAAATGAAAGGTCTCGTCAAAAGGTGTCTACATGTGAAATATCAAAGCCCTACCCCTTATAGTTCAAGAGATATAGCCCAGGTTAAACTTTTGTCTACAGACGACGACAACGACGCCGACGCCTAGGGTATGGCATTAGCTCTCCGGGCTTTTTTGTCCTGGCGACCTAAAAAACGTATGTCTGTGAGGTCATTAAGGAACAATCAAAAGTGCCAGATCAGAGGTGCCGGATCGAATTCTCCAGCACTGCTGAAAAAGGGAATCAGCATTTACACATACAATCAATTACATTGGTTCTAAATCAAAGGAAGCTGAGAGGAATATGTAATGAACATTGTCTGATAACAATATAATTGTGTATTCTGCCAAGAATTCACAAGACCAAAATAACTGAAATTACATGTATCTATTAAACAATTCATTCAGAATCTGTTCTTATAATGCATACATATACATAATATATGAATATATAAATCGGTCAAAACATAGGTACCAGTGAAGTTCAAATCAGAACCAAACTGTTACCTGCTTTACTCTGCTACCACTTAGACACAAAGTTCACTTCAATCACAATTTGTAAGCAATAAAATGGATTCATAATTCAGGTGCATGTATCTGAAACTTTATCACTACATAAATGTAAAATTTCCCTTTACCTTTATCTCTCATATAATGGATCTCATCAAAGATAACCCATCCCACCTCTCTCATTATTTCTGAACCTCTATATAACATACTCCTTAAAATCTGAAAGAGAGAAAAGTTCATATATCAATACTTACTACACAGACTTCTTGCAGTCGTTAATAATTGTTCAATATTAAAGTATTCTTGTACATGTATTTATATATACCAAAGCATTTTTGAAAATGATAGAATTTTTTTTTATCTATCAAAGAATAATAATACATATTCTAATGTTGTAGTGATAAAAAAAGTCAATCATTCCTAAGAGGTTTAATTATATGCATCCATTAAACTATGCAGCATTTTCAAACCTCCGTTGTCATGACAAGACAGCTAGCTGTAGGATTTATAGTAACGTCCCCTGTCATCAGACCCACGTCCTGGAACTCCTCGTATAGTTCCCGGTATTTCTGGTTACTGAGAGCTTTGATGGGAGATGTGTAGATAACTCTCTGTTTGTCTCTCAGGGACATGGCTATGGCATATCTGTTCATCAAAATAAACGCATGTACCAATGCAAACATCAATATTTTCTTAAGTAAATGTATGGACAATAATCCTTTTCCGATGTTGTTAGAGAGCACAAAATGTAAGAGTCAACATCTTTTGGCATTATTTTACATTATGACATCACTATTTAAAGATGCAATTCCATTGTGACATAACAATGAAAAGTGCACAAAAATTGCCTACCTCAGACATTTTTTGTCATTTTGTCAGCCATTATGAATTTGGCAAGTGGCCTATTACTTGTAGAAATGGATTAAAAGTTTGTGATTCTCTTTATTCTAAGCCAAATTATGTGTAAGATAGTTCCCTGATCAAAATTGTTACAATTTTTGATAGAGTACTCCTTCTTGTTTAAAACCCTAGAGGTTTTCCATTGTCAATATCTGCATGTCTGTAGCACATATTGAAAGCATTTTAAAGACAAAGACTTTTCTTTACAATAAAATTCAGTACTTAGCCGTATGACATCTCAATTCAACTTGAGTGAAGTTGTACAGATAGAGACTTTTTAACTTCATCAGAAATAATTTCAAATAAACTCACACAGCAACGACTGTTTTTCCGGCGGAAGTGTGAGCAGATACCAGTACTGACTCATTATTTTCTAAACATAGAATGGCCTCTTTCTGAAATGGATCGAGGATGAAGGGATACTCCTTGGCAGGGGTGGTAGAGGGCGCTTTGATAGGTACGAATTCTGCCTCCGGAGGGATAGCAACCTGTACGATACACATAGGAGTAGTAACAACATGTTACATTCAGCAGAGTTTTAAAATATAACATCAGTGTAAAATTATAAATTTTACAATTGATATGGTAAAGATTTAAAAACATTCTTTGTATTAGATAAAGTAATCATGTATTAGATATTATTTGTAATAGATGAAGTATCATGTTAATACATGTATAATCGTTGAAACATTTTTTGCATCTCCAAAATATGGTGCATTTATACATTCAATCCTTTTTAGCTCAGACCTGATATACAATCAATTTTTTACAGTTAAGTGAAAATTTCAGTTATCTAGAAAATATTGTTTTGCTTTATTATCGTTAGTATCATTGTAAATCATCTGCTAACCTCATGTAGACAAGCCTCTACTGTTTCCACTTTGTGTACTTGTATCCTTGGCATAACATCTGTTTGTCTGTAAAATGTCAAATTAATAAACTCAGGGGTCTAGAATTCCCATTTCCCGTTGCCCCGGGCAAGTGAAAAGATAGGTCAGGAAAGTACAAAGCAGGTGTTCACTTGCTCGTGGGCATGCAGACTTGTTGAACATTCAGATTTCTTATTCTATGGAAAGGGTTTTAATTTTTAATATTCTGAAGAATCAAGCACGTGATTTACTAAACATGCAACATTTCAACAAGTTTTAGTATAAGACCCATCCTTGGAGCAAGTGATTTTTCAGTCTGGCAAGTAAATTTTAAGCCTTGAGTTGCCCATGGCAAGTAGATTTTGAAAAAATAAAACACCGCTAAAGACGGTATGGCCGGATTGCAAAGTAAGTTTTTGTCACTAACTGGGTCAAGGTCAATAGGTCAAATAATACAGCATAAATTGAAAGGTTTTGTCAGAAGCAATCTACATGTATGAAATAAAGTTTCTACTGCATACAGTTCCATAGATTTTGCTTAAACCAGGAACTTTAACCAAAATCCTTAACTAGGTCAAAGTCCAAGGTCAAAGTCACTAGGTCAAATGTTACGGCATAAATTGAAAGGTCTTGTCATGGGCAAGCTTCATTAATAATATAAAGTTTCTACTGCATACAGTACCATAGATTTTGCTTAAATCTGGAACTTTAACCAAAATTTTTGAGTAGGTCAAAGTCGAAGGTCAAGGTCACTAGGTCAAATGTTACGGCATAAATTGAAAGGTCTTGTCATGGGCAAGCTTCATGTATAATATAAAGTTTCTACTGCATATAGTTACTTAGATTTTGCTTCAACCAGAAACTTTAACCAAAATTTTTGAGTAGGTCAAAGTCAAAGGTCAAGGTCACTAGGTCAAATGTTACATCATAAATTGAAAGGTCTTGTCATGGGCAAGCTTCATGTATAATATAAAGTTTCTACTGCATATAGTTACTTAGATTTTGCCTCAACCAGAAACTTTAACCAAAATCTTTCACTAGGTCAAAGTCCAAGGTCAAGGTCACTAGGTCAAATGTTGCGGCATAAATTGAAAGGTCTTGTCATGGGCAAGCTTCATGTATAATATAAAGTTTCTACTGCATATAGTTACTTAGATTTTGCTTCAACCAGAAACTTTAACCAAAATCTTTGAAAATCTTTAACTAGGTCAAAGTCCAAGGTCAAGGTCACTAGGTCAAATGTTTTGGCATAAATTGAAAGGTCTTGTCATGGGCAAGCTTCATGTATAATATAAAGTTTCTACTGCATATAGTTACTCAGATTTTGCCTCAACCAGAAACTTTAACCAAAATGTTGACGGCAGACGGACGGACAGACAGACAGACGGACGGACATCGTCAATCTATAGACCGGAATTGCTTTGCAATCCGGCCAAAAATTCAAGACCCCTGAAACTACATTTGTTGACTGTTCATTAATAGTTTCAAGGGATAATTCCAGATTAAATTTCTTCTTAAGGACACACAGACATCAAGACCCAGGGTACAAGAAGAGCTCTCCAGACATTTGCCTTGGCAAGCTATATATCAAATAAAACACCGCTAAAGACGGTATGGCCGGACTGCAAAGTAAGTTTTTATCAACAACTGGGTCAAGGTCACTAAGTCAAATATTACAGCATACATTGAGAGGTCTTGTCATGGGCAACCAACATGTATAATATAAAGTTTCTACTGTATACAGTTCCTTTGATTTTGCTTAAACCAGAAACTTTAACCAAAATCTTTAACTAGGTCAAAGTCCAAGGTCAAGGTCAATAGGTCCAATGTTATGGCATATATTTAAAGATCTCGTCATGGGCATCATACATGTATAATATAAGGTTTCTACTGCATACAGTTCCTTAGATTTCGCGTAAACCAGGAACTTTAACCAAAATCTTTAAGTAGGTCAAACTCCAAGGTCAAGGTCACTAGGTCCAATGTTACGGCATAAATTGAAAGGTCTTGTCATGGACAACCTGTATGTATAATATAAGGTTTCTACTGCATACAGTTCCTTAGATTTTGCTTAAACCAGGAACTTTAACCAAAATCTTTAACTAGGTCAAAGTCCAAGGTCAAGGTCACTAGGTCAAATGTTACAGCATAAACTGAAAGATCTCGTCATGGGCAACATACATGTATAATATAAAGTTTCTACTGCATACAGTTCCATAGATTTTGCTTAAACCAGGAGCTTTAACCAAAATCTTTAAGTAGGTCAAAGTCCAAGGTCAAGGTCACTAGGTCAAATGTTACGGCATAAATTGAAAGGTCTTGTCATGGACAACCTATATGTATAATATAAATTTTCTACTGCATACAGTTCCTTAGATTTTGCTTAAACCAGGAACTTTAACCAAAATCTTTAACTAGGTCAAAGTCCAAGGTCAAGGTCACTAGGTCAAATGTTACAGCATAAATTGAAAGATCTTGTCATGGGCAACCTACATGTAAAATATAGAGTTTCTATTGCAAACAGTTCCTTAGATTTTGCTTAAACCAGGAACTTTAACCAAAATCTTTAACTAGGTCAAAGTCCAAGGTCAAGGTCACTAGGTCAAATGTTAAGGCATAAATTGAATGGTCTTGTCATGGACAACCTATATGTATAATATAAGGTTTCTACTGCATACAGTTCCTAAGATTTCGCTTAAACCAGGAACTTTAACCAAAATCTTTAAGTAGGTCAAAGTTCAAGGTCAAGGTCACTAGGTCCAATGTTACGGCATAAATTGAAAGGTCTTGTCATGGACAACCTGTATGTATAATATAAGGTTTCTACTGCATACAGTTCCTTAGATTTTGCTTAAACCAGGAACTTTAACCAAAATCTTTAACTAGGTCAAAGACCAAGGTCAAGGTCACTATGTCAAATGTAACAGCATAAATTGAAAGATCTCGTCATGGGCAACCTACATGTATAATATATAGTTATTACTGCAAACAGTTCCTTAGATTTTGCTTAAACCAGGAACTTTCACCAAAATCTTTAACTAGGTCAAAGTCCAAGGTCAAGGTCACTAGGTCAAATGTTACAGCATAAATTGAAAGATCTTGTCATGGGCAACCTACATGTATAATATATAGTTTCTATTGCAAACAGTTCCTTAGATTTTGCTTAAACCAGGAACTTTAACCAAAATCTTTAACTAGGTCAAAGTCCAAGGTCAAGGTCACTAGGTCAAATGTTAAGGCATAAATTGAAAGGTCTTGTCATGGACAACCTATATGTATAATATAAGGTTTCTACTGCATACAGTTCCTTAGATTTTGCTTAAACCAGGAACTTTAACCAAAATCTTTAACTAGGTCAAAGTCCAAGGTCAAGGTCACTAGGTCAAATGTTACGGCATAAATTGAAAGGTCTTGTCATGGGCAACCTTCATGTATAATATAAAGTTTCTGCTGCATATAGTTCCTTAGATTTTGCCTCAACCAGAAACTTTAACCAAAATGTTGACGGCAGACGGACAGACGGACATCGTCAATCTATAGACCGGAATTGCTTTGCAATCCGGCAAAAAACATAAAATTTTCTAATGAATCTTAGCATTCATAAACCAGTGAGATAAAAATAAAATGTACACTTACCCCGTATCATCAGCCTTAAGTTTTTTTGCTTGTCTCTCATTCTCCTCTTGTTCAGCTGCCCTTTTCCCAATGATGTTCTGTAGTAATTTTTCTGTCCTGGTGAATTACAATGTCATATGGTCACATTTCATATCATCATAATTACATGATTATAATCAGATATAGTTATTTTTCAAATATACATTAGTAAAAGAGAAATAGAAAATATGACTGCAAAAAAGTATAAGATTAAGTGCATACATATAAAATTACAGGATGAGTTTGTGAGCACCTTGTGCCTAAATTTGTAGTTATCTTCTTTTTTAATCTGCAAAAATTGTACATGTATTAGTGTTCGGAATCAGATGGAAAAATCATGAGCCTTTCAATTGATTATAATCAGACTCTTCTATTATACTGCAAAACTGTTTTCAGCATCAACGTCACATAATTTATAAGATTAATAAGAATTTTTGTCTATGATTCTCTTTTTTTAAAATAGTAAAAATTTTTATCCAGTAAAATGCATTAAAGATAAGATTTTTAAGGTTATCTTTCTTTTGGTCTACAGTAAATTGATGCGGTCTATAGGGTCTAAAATCACTTTAGATGGAATGTCTATAATTGCCAAGCCTAAAATCACTGTAGACAGAATGCCTATAATTGCCAATCTCACACACTGAGTAGTTAGACAAACATGACAGGTATGCTTTCAGGTAATTAATAAATTGCCGCAATATTCCACTAAGCATATTTTTAATTGAATTGTTTTTAATTAGTAGAAATACCTATAAATATTGTTTTTCTTCTAATGATATTTTTTTCATTAAAATTCATCGATCTGATACATCAGATCAGATACATCAGATCAGATATATAATTACAATGTATGTACATGTACAATTTACAAACAGCAAAACTTACTTATTCTCTATAAAGAAATCGGAGCGAAACGTCTCGGGACGAAAGGTCTTTCAGGGTGAAACGTCCCAGATTCTTATACAATGGGAGACTATTAGGAATCAAGAATTGTCAACAATACTGGTATACCAGTTTTTCGATTGCCAAGTTTACATGATCCCAGAACTTTTACGATCAATGATATGGTTCATCATTGGCTTCCATGTTTCAACTTTGTCCTTTTTAATTGATCATGAGTTTATGGATATCTAACCATAAGATTATAAACCTGGTTATCTATTCACTTCAAACAATATTAGAAACATCCGATGTATCAGAGGAAATTCTGACTTACCTTTGTGAATCAGATTTGCTGGTGTCTTCTTTACTACTCGATGGTTGAGTTGTAGATTCATTTTGTGCAGTTTCTTGGCCATCCTCATCAAAAACATTAAAGAGATCGTCCCCAAAAGCTTCTGCCATCGTTTTATTTTTCTTCACATGTGTTTACTTTCGTTTTCAATAAATAAATTCAAACCGGTTTCCAGAAAATTCAAATCCGATAGGATCAGGAAAAGAGAAATATTCGAATCTTTTAAAATACTTCAATGAATCAATTGTCTGGAAAGCAAAATTCTCAGATATCTCATCATTCATGCTTTCGATTAAATACCATCAAAAAGATTCCATTATTTGGTTGTTTATCTCTGGTAGTGTTGATTTTTGAAAGCTGCATTCTCCCGTATTTTTCCGGATTAAATAATTTTTCTCTCGCTCATTCATCATGGCTGAAAAAGTAGACGTGTTAACATCTCTAGTGTTATTTTTGGTGTTTCTCTCGTGTACACTAGCAAATGAACTTGCAAAAGGTATTCTTTGCCAGATTTTCTTGCTAGAAAAATGTTTGACATGTTACAGGCACTTACTCTATATTCTCTCTATCCTTCAAGTAGGGAGAAATGTACACACAACTTACTACATTATTCATGTTATTGTACAGTCACAAGAAGGTTCACTCTGTATGAAATAAACATCATGATACTTTTGTAAATGGTGTGTGAGTGTATCTTATGAAAATTACTATCAACGTAGTCTGCCAAGACTTTGTGTATCTGAGAATAGAAATGTCTCTTCGGCAAGTGTTTGGCAACTAATAAACCTAGTTTTGAAATGCATGAAACGTGTACAAAACAAGACGTCAATGCAGCTTTTGCATGTTATAGTGATGAAAGCGCCGTTTACAAACATTCACAAGATCAGACAAAAACAGCATTCTCTTTGAAAGAGTTATCGCTCCTTTAACATGTACACTAATGAAAATATGCTAAGATTTTTTCTGTGTAGTAATATATCTAAGTGGCTGAGTTGTCAGATAGTTGATCTCTCATGCAGACGACCGTGGTTTGAGTCCCGGTGCGGTTGTATAAGGGACGATTCCTGGAAATTTTTATTTTGTTTATTTTCCACACGGGTACTAATTCATTTTAATTTTCAGCTCGAAAACATTGGAGTACATGTACAAAAATCGTGGCAAGTTGCAAACATGAGAAAATATTGTGTCTGATGGTAGATGTAGTACATATTTATTGCACACGATAGTGGACCACTTGACAAATCAGAGGCCCTCATTTTGTTTACATCAGATACACGTGTTTTTGTTTTTTAAGGGGGGGGGGATCTTCTGTACATTACTACAGAGTTATCAGGAATGTATACTATACTGAGTTTTAGTTCATTTCAACGTGTTCCTGTTTGTTTTATTTTCCCAAGGGTCCATCAAGTCAAGACTACCGGGTGAGGAGGGTCGCTGTTATTTTGTTAAGGTCAGGCAAGCTTTTTTGAAAAGCTAATACTTGTTTAAACATCTAAAATTAGCTTACTCTCAGTAACTTGAATTTCTAGCACTCCAAGATATAGTTCGAGTTAGTGTTGTTACGATTAATCGATTAAATCGATTAATCTTTCATTGAGGTGTCCGATTTTGATTAATCGATTATTTTTCTGAAAATCGATTATGATCGGAGAAAATAAAACAGAGGTAGGCAAAGCTAAAAAGAACAAAATGTTCATTGTTTCAGCATGCTTAATAACCAACAATGAACTTTCTAGTTGTAGTACCTGTAGTCTGCTATTAAATGGGTTACATAATGTAGTGTAACGAGACTGCCCTGACCTGGGCTCCAACATACAATTTTCCGTTCTTAAGTCACTCTACTGAATGAGCCAAAGAGACATCTCTCTGGCCCAGTCTAGTACAAGCGACAAATTACAAATAAAATTTATTTCCTGTAAATTATAAAATTTAGCAGGTTCAATGACCGATTGTCTACATTGGTTATCATTTTTTCAGACATGTTTTATCTATATTTTGACCTTTCTGGTGACAATGTATAAGCATTATACATGTATTCAGCTCCACACAATCAGGTCACATGACTTCAGAATTTGCTAATACATTAAGATTAAAATTTATATAAAAATACTGCTATTTTGGAACATTTTTGTAAGTTTATTTACAATATGAGACAAAAATAAAGGCATTTATTAGCTTTTGAATGCAAATCTTAGTGTTTGCCGATTAATCGAAATAATCGATTAAAATCACCTCCGATTTTAAACCGATAATCGATTATAAAATCTTTCCGATTATACAACACTTGTTCGAGTTAAGTAGAGTTTGACTTGAACAATAAATGAGGTTAATAGAGGCATGAGACTGATCAGTCTTTACTCTTATACATGTATATTTTTCATTGTATTGAGGCTAAAATATGTCCAAATGTTTGTTTCCACTTTGGCTGCACATCTTATTCTCTCAGTTTTGAATCAATCTATTGAGCATACGAAATACTTACCTTATTCACAAAAGCTGGATAGGTTTAATGAGAATTTTAATTAAAATATTACTTTAACAAGTATTAATTAATCCTGGTAATCACAGTTTGACTAAGTAAGAAGGGACTCCATGCAAATTTCCTTTGCATTAACCAATAGGATGAAAATCTGGACTTCATGAATTAGTTCTACTTCACCAGAAATTCGAGTTAACAAAGTTTGAGTTAATGAGAGTGAGATATAAATATATAATGAGATTGTAGTACATATCTATCATTAGAATTGAATTATACTTTATTTAAATTCTTTTTAGGATGGGGTGATCACATAGACTGGAAGACATTAGATGATGGAATGTACCTCTCAAAAGAGCAGTATGTATAAGGCACTGTTTGTTTACCTCTGTCTCGATTGAATAAGGACTGTCTAACAGAAAAAAATTTTCCCTATCAGAGGCTATTGGAATTTATATTTTAATTCGACATACTTGTGTATGTAATTAGAATGTGAATTTTTAATAATTAATGATGTTGATTTTTCTCACCTCTCATTTGCATTACATCGTTACAGAAATAAACCCCTGATGTTGGTCATCCACAAGTCCTGGTGTGGAGCTTGTAAAGGTAGGTGTTTCCTTCATTCTAGACATAGAATTTTATTGCCTCTGAGAATGCTTACTACAATGCACTGTACAGGTGCTGTGTGTGACCTCTATTTTACTCTTGATTGACCAGTTAGGTAAATTACAATCTTCATTTCCAGCTTTCTTTAAATTCTTTATCAACCAAACTTGTGCATCTGGAAATACTTTGTGCAATGTAGGTACAGATGCTGGTCATGTGACAATGTTACTGTCGAGGTTAGCTCTGTCATCTCCGATGACACTATGTTTTAAAGGAACTTAAAAGCTTTGATCTTTGTCATACTTACTTGTACATGTAGTTTCAAGTTTTATTCATATAGTATTCTTACTTTTGATGTTTTATTTGTTTTCCAGCTTTGAAGCCGAAGTTTGCTGAGTCAGAAAAAATTAAAGAACTTAGTCAACATTTTATAATGGTTAATGCAGGGGTAGGTCTAAAATCAAAATTCTTTCATCATTGATTCAACATGAAATTGTTACCAGAAAAGAATTAGGATGTGATTATTATTGAATTAGCATGAAAGACTTTAATAGCATACAAATGTACATGTACTCAGTAAAGTGATTCTATTTAGTCCCCTACCTGCTCGCCAGAGGGGACTATAGTTTCAACCCCTGTCTGTCCATCCATCTGTCTGTCTGTAACACTTAAGTTTTTAGGACTTTTTGATGCTAGCATTTATGCATGATAAGGCAGACATAGCTGTTGAAAATGGTGAATATTTTTCATTTTCTAAGAAAGCAGTATCAAAATGTTCCTGTTTTAGTGTAGAACTTTAAACATTTTCAGGACGACGACGAGCCGAGAGATGACCAGTACACACCAGACGGAGGTTATATTCCCAGAGTGCTCTTCCTCGGTAAGATTTCTCATATTAGCTGTGATAATGCTCTACTCTCTCTCTAAAAGTGTTTTTATGCACAGGTTATTCAAGATCATATCTGAAAGGTTAAGTTCACCTATTTACATGTACTTAAATCACCTTGAAGTCATTGTTTCTCATAACCCTTTCATGTAAATTTGATCATACTTAGCCAAAATGTTTTACAGGATTTGGGCTTTTGACCAAAAGTCACCCAAGGTCCTGATTAATGTGATGAATTTTCGCTGATATATCCGGCTTTCAGACTAGACTTTCAAGAAAATTTGAAGTTTAAGGTAATTCATGTGAAAATCGTCAATCATGATGTTTTCTGATTGATCAAAAGGCAACTCACGAATTACAATTTCCCATTTGCTATGTCTGGGGGAGCACCCATCATTTTCAATGATTTTTGTTTGAATAGAATGAGAATAATGTGTGCAATTATGCTGATCTATCATTTTTACCTTGTCAGATCCAGAGGGTAAAGTCAGAAAAGAATACTATAATGTGGATGGCAACGCTAATTATAAATATTATTACCCCATGACAGAACATAGTAAGTAGTTTTGTGTATTTTGTCAAAATTTTAGAATGTTTACACACAAACTTTTAATGTTCATGAATGTACATGTATAAAAGAATCTTACTTGTCTTTTTCCTTTCTATGTAATTTTACCCCCTGACAAACATCAAATACATGTATGGCATTATTTGGCTTTTTTTTTCACTGTGACATCATACTTGATTGCACTGTCTTGATTTTCTGTTGCAAAGTAAAGAAATTTTTTCGCCTAATTTTGTGATGTCTGGCTTTTTGGTAGCCAAACTGATTTACTGAAAATAAGCTATTCCATATACCTCTCTGATAAGACCTGTACATTCCAGCTAAGGCCATTTCTTTGTTATTTTCTGTTTTGCGTCCTCGTGCTGGTAGGTTTTGAGCCCAAAGTCATAAAACAAAATAAAATTAAAATGATAAAATCGTTAGAAAATCAATTTTTTTCTACAAAAAATTAAAGTGAAATCGTTATTTTTTTAAATCGTGTAAAAATGTTAAAAGTACTTCAATGAATCAGGACGTTGCGTTATCTGTCATAAAATCAAATGAAACAAGTTTCTGTCAGATTTCACATGGAACTTAGTACATCACATATTGTGAAAATGTAACTTTGTTTTATGTTCTTGTTTGTTTTTCTACCTGGCTGGCTGGTAGCTTTTTCAATTTCAAAATGATGCAAAACAGAATAAAAACAAGAAATGGCCTAATTGGCAACTCCAAAATTTGTTGTAAAAAATCTTTAAACCATTTTAATTATATAGGTAAAATGTACAGTGTAATACATCTGTAGCTTCTTATAATCTGTAACTGCGTTTCATTTCAGTCGAGAAATCCATGATGAAAGTAATGGAAGAAATGAGTGTCCCAGTTGCAAAGAATCTAGATGGTGAATTATAGTGAACGGTTCACAGGGTGTTCTCAGTGTGCACAATACTTAAATACGAGCTCATGAGAGATCTCATATCATGATTTATAAAGCATTTTAAGTTTGTGAGTGTGAATATTTTTTTGTTTATTTAATGTATGTTAGAAATGTGACAAGTATTTTATATATTATATTGTGTATTATATATATGCTGATGTTGCATTTAATTTTTTTTCAATGATTTTGATGGATCGAGATGTTAGATTGGCTTACAGTATAGCAGTTATAGGATGTATACGTATATGTACAAAATGTAGGAGAAAAGGTTGAAAACAATGAAATTTGCTGAGAGAAAACTAGATTTTTTCTTTTTATTTATGGAGTATTTATTTTGCATATGCCATATCAGATTTTGAGAAGTTTATGCTGTTTGAGAACCCGAGAATTGAATGAGAGTAGAAAAATTTAGAATGGGCTACAAGATGTCCAGTGAATCGTGAAATTCATGTACTTCTGTTTCAAAATTTTTTACAAACCTTTCTTGAACAAACCATATTTATATAAAGCAAGATAACAAATATACATGTACACATTCTTTGATTAAATAGTATCTATTTTAATGATATACATGTATATACGTTTTGCAAGATAAAAAACATTGAGGGTTGCAAGGCGAATTCAATTGTTCAAAACTTAGCTCTTTCCTGAGTTGTATTTTAACATTTAAAATTTTTCGTGTCTGTTTGTCATTCAGAGTCACAATTTACTATACATTTTCCTGGAATTATACATGTATAACTTAATGTGTTACTTTCTCTATATTTGTTCATGATTCATGAACTTTCATCTTTTTCCTATAGATCTGCACGATATCAATGCCATTCTTTCAAAGTTTTTGCATAATAATTACAGATCATATTATAACGAAGGTACTGTTAACGAAATATTGAGTATTTTTTGTTTTTGTCCAGTTTGACTGTCTGTGTGTCTGCCTTTTGAACATTTACATGTATTTATAGAGTATTCAAATTTTTTACATGTATATATGGATTGAGACACCTTTTTTTTTTTTAATTGTTAGCTTTGTGGTAGTTTAGCAGTCTTTGAAAGTAACACCATTCTGTACTGTTTGATTTTGTTTTTGTGAAAATTGTGTGATTGTAAAATTCTACCATCTCTGTGCAATACTAAATCGTGTAGTTAAAGATTTGGTCATTGATAGTGTAAGGAAAGTTGACAGCATTTTCAAATACATTTTTCAGTGGAAATACTTGTATAGCGTGACTTGTATGATATAAAAAATCTTCAACTCTATATTCTATTTCAAGTTTGTGCATCTGCTATTCAGTATTTAGCCGTATGTGTAAAGTTTTTCTTTCCTGTTTCTGATGTTTGTGTTAGAAAAGCAACTTTTGATCCCTCTGACTAAGCTTTTGTAATTTTAGAGTTTTGGAATGAATCTATGCAATGAATTTTTTTGTACTTCAGATAAAAAAAATGCACAAAAAACCATTCAATGAAGGCTTTTGTCTTTTTAATGCTATAAATGCAAACATGAGATATTGGGATCACATTATTAATTGTGTGTTTGTCTGTCTTGTCTTCCAATTGTATAGAAGTCACACTTGATATACATAATACTACCATAAAGGATTGTAATTCCCAACACCAAATAATAATCAAGGTCACATTCGACATTAAGGTCACTTATTTACATGGATGATCAAACAACCAACATAACTATTTTTGAACAGTTTAGTTTAACAGCATTAATGTTTTTTGTCTCCCAGTGTATTTCGATTTTTTCTGAATTTGATCATCAGATGTGGCACATTTATAAATTCTGCTCTTGAATATGTAATTTTTCATCAATTTTATGCAATGATTGAGCAAATCTTGAACTCTTAATTTTAAAAGTATCAAAATTAAACTCGGCCTTTTCAATCATGAATTGTAATAAGCAAAATATCCTAATATATACCTGTTGCAAGCTTTTTAGAAAACTGCTTCAGTCAGCTATTTTTAATTTTCTGCATTTACAATTTATTTTGGGGGGAAATCAGAACATAGAATGTTATGATTTTGTTTCGTTTCAAATGCTGATATTTTGTGTTACGAGTATATTCATATAGCTATTTTGCAATACTTGATATTTACCTCTTACAACTTTCTTATTGAAATTTCTTTTCATTGAACATTCAACCAACTCTAGTTAGATATTGTCTTTATTACATGTATTCCCTATACATATTAAAAAGATATGAACTTAATAAAATATAAAAAGACAAAATCTATCAATTTATTATTATTCATCCAAATGATACAAATGGACATTATAACGCCTTGGCCCTGTTACTGGCAAAATATGTTGGTCCTATTTACTGCTCAGATAATGTATTGGTTCCAACAACTGCAAAAATTGTAAATTGGTATATTTGACTTTCCTTATCATTGTATTGGTCCAAATGATTGTCAGAAATGTTTGTCTGTTATGTTACAAAATATGTATATTCTAATTGGTCCTTTTGATTGCAAGAAATATTATATATATTGGTCTCACTGACTTCCCAAACATTTATTTCCCTTTTGACTGACAAATTTTGACTGCCAAATTGCATATTTATCCATTTGAAAACAAAAAACTATATTGACTACCATCAAAATTGACTGTGAGTGTATATTGGTCTCTGTGACTTCCCAAATATATTAGTACTTTGGAGTGCCAAGATAGATATGGGTCTATGTGGCTTCCTAAACCTTATTTTGGTTCATTTGCCAGTCTCTGTGAATTCCAAAAATGTAGGTTTGTTTCTATGACTGACAGTATTGTGATGCACAGGTTGTACCAGATGAACAAGTTCTGGATTGGAGACTGCTATTGGAATAAAATTACAACTTTCTGGTTTGGTCTGGCAACGGGAAAGTTCAAGTCACATCTTTCGACTTCCGTCTTAGACTCTTCGTGTATTGGTCTCAAGTTAGTTGAGTCTCAACTGAGGCTAAGGTGAGATTGAAGTTAACTGGTGAGTAAGGAAGAGGCATAACTTTGGTCTGGAGACTGCTGTTGAGGTCTGAGGTAGCGACTTAACTATGATTTGGAGGATGATTATGATTACGAGTCACAACTTTTAGCTGTGGTCTGGAGACTACTGGTGAGGTTAAGTCACTACTTTGTATTTTGGTTTGGGGACGACTGCTTTCGAAGTCGAGTTACAAATTTGTGTTTTGGTCTGGAGACTGCCGGTGAGGTCGAGTCACAACTTTGTGTTTTGGTCTGGGGACTTGCTGGTTTAGGTCGAGTCACAACTTTATGTTTTGGTCTGGAGACTGCTGGTGAGGTCGAGTCACAACGTTTTGGTCTGGAGACTGCTGGTGAGGTCGAGTCACAACTGTGTGTTTTGGTCTAGGGACATGCTGGTTTAGGTCGAATCACAACTTTGAGTTTTGCTTTGGAGGATGCTGGTGAAGTCGAGTCATAACTGTGTTTTGGTCTGGAGACTGTTGATGAGGCCGAGTCACAACTGTGTACGTGTTTTGTTCTGGAGACCGCTGATAAGGCCGAGTCACATCTTTGTGCTTTGGTCTGGAGACTGCTGATGAGGCCGAGTCACAGTTTTGTGTTTTGATCTGGAGACTGCTGGTGAGGTCGTATCACATCTTTGTGCTTTGGTCTGGAGACTCCTGGTGAGGCCGAGTCACATCTTTGTGCTTTGGTCTGGAGACTCCTGGTGAGACCGAGTGACAGTTTTGTGTTTTGATCTGGAGACTGCTGGTGAGGTCGTATTACATCTTTGTGCTTTGGTCTGGAGACTCCTGGTGAGGCCGAGTCACATCTTTGTGCTTTGGTCTGGAGACTCCTGGTGAGGTTGAGTCACAACTTTGTGTTTTGGTCTGGAGACTGCTGGTGAGGTCGAGTCACATCTTTGTGCTTTGGTCTGGAGACTCCTGGTGAGGTTGAGTCACAACTTTGTGTTTTGGTCTGGAGACTGCTGGTGAGGTCGAGTCACATCTTTGTGCTTTGGTCCGGAGACTCCTGGTGGGATCGAGTCACAACTATGTGTTTTGATCTGGGGACTTGCTGGTTTAGGTCGAGTTACAACTTTGTCTTTGGTCTGGAGACTGCAGGTGAGGCCGAGTCACAGTTTTGTGTTTTGGTCTGGAGACTGCTGGTGAGGTCGAGTCACAACTTTGTGTTTTGGTCTGGAGACTCCTGGTGAGGTCGAGTCACAACTTTGTGCTTTGGTCTGGAGACTCCTGGTGAGGTCGAGTCACAACTTTGTGTTTTGGTCTGGAGACTCCTGGTGAGGTCGAGTCACATCTTTGTGCTTTGGTCTGGAGACTCCTGGTGAGGTCGAGTCACAACTTTGTGTTTTGGTCTGGAGACTCCTGGTGAGGTCGAGTCACAACTTTGTGTTTTGGTTTGGAGACTGCTGGTGAGGTCGAGTCACAACTTTGTGCACGTGTTTTGATCTGGAGACTTTCTGATTTTGGTTGAGTTATATTATGTCTTTGGTTTGGAGCTGGTGAGGTGAGGTTAAGCTACAACTTCGTGCTTAAGTTGGTGGTTGCTGGTGAAGTCCTGTCGCTATGGTCTTGGGCTATTGATGAGACAGAGTCGCAACGTTTTGCTTGGGTCTGGAGACTGCATATGACGACGATTATCATTTTTATGTGATGTCGGCGAAAATACTCTTTTAAGTTACAATCTGGATTTTTTTTAATTGCAAACTATAGTTACTCCAGGCTAAGCAGTATGCTCTTTTGTTTTGATGAATATGTTTCCAGTTTTATTTGAAGTTGTTATAGTCCATATCAAATTTATTAGATGTTAAACAGATAAAAAGAAATAATTTAATCTTTAAAAGTGTTCAGCAACTGTGTTTTAAACATTTCATTCTCTTTCATTATACGTGATGCGGAAATATGTATTACCTGGAATGTCTTCTTTGTGAGAAATAGGCACTTAATCATGTCTTCGTTTTTCCAACACATTAAAACTTGTACAAACTTTCGAAGTTTTATTGGAGTTTGGGATAATTCTACAATCAATATTAATTAATGCATCATTTGGAATTCCTTTGTATTTATTTGAAGGTAACTTCAGGGAGAAGATAAATTTTGGTACTAACAAATCAAAAGTTCGGAGTCTGAAACGGAAATCGTTACGCTTGTCGTAAAATTATTCGTCAGGATGATCTTATGTGTCATGTTTCTCTAATATTGGGTTTGAAGGAGTGTTGTAACACATAATCGATACAAATAGGCCAATTTAGTAAACCTACAAGCTATGTAAGAAGAGATAGTGATCTAATCTGCATTGCAGATTCTGTCCTTAATTTGAGGTGACGTCTTATACCTTCAGAATGTACGATAGGGAGGTTGAAAAATATAATACAAACAGTGTTGTTTAAACTAGAATACATCTAATTGGTCGTGTAAGGAATATCCAAAATGAAAAACAACCAAAGCGATGGGGATGAATATATTTCTTAAAAAATAATTTATTGGTTTCTTTTAAAAAATCCATTAACATGCTTACATGTAATTGGAATAAAAAAAGTTATGGACGGTCATTGAGAAGGACGTTTCCTTGAGATTGCACTATAGTCTATATCACATAAGAAAAAAATCATCACTCAAAGTATGTTGCGAAGACAGAAGCAACTGCATATAGTTTTCCTTTATTGAAATGAGCTTCTGCAAAACTGTCCGTTTCAGGGTTCCAAAGGCATCTACTGACCATGCGCATATCCTGGTTTGAATTTTCACCGATGATGACATTGCACACGAGTTTGTAGCGGAGAAAACCGAGGTCTTTCACTCGGCTTTTGATTACCTCGGACAAGTTCTGAGCGAGGTTGGCACACATTTTTGGCTCGTAACTTTCTCCGTCTAGATACGATTCTAAAACACTTTTCATGATCTTTTCAACTCTATTTGGATTAAATTTATCCTTAGGTTCCATTCGGTAAGTGTTCTGCATTTTAATTGGAATCACTAGCGGTTTTTGTGTGCCTTGTGACGAATGTGAGACACTGGTTCGTCTGGATGCTTGAGATGGTCGTCTGCCAGCAAAGCCATATTGGATGCTCTGCCTCGGCTCTACTCTTGACAAGCGTCTGAAGGTTGGTCCGGAAACACTTGGTGCTGTTCCATCTGACGATTGATCTTTGACTTGGGAATGCTTTCTCTGGCGAGGCTCTATATGACCTTGATCAATGGTATCCATTCTGCTTACTCTGTACCTTTTTATGAATATTTACTGACTTCCAATCGTTAAGCTGAAATAAAGTTATAGAAAATATTAGAAAGGTACATATATAGACGGAATTATCAGAAAACAGGTAAATTGTTCACATAGCTTACGAAAACGTTACCTCTTCAAAACCATCTCAAACACTTGTTCCGATTACTAGAAGTATGAGAATACCAATCATGCTCTTGGATCCCGCTATTCATCGAGAACATTAGACATACTTTATTCGATCCATAATCCATAACCTTTACTACTAAAAGTTTCAAACCATCTTCCAAAATCGTAAAATAATTTCATCAACTACTTGTTGTTTATTGAATGTTTGTTTTGCTCTTATATCGTTATGACAGTGATTATCACTTTATATGATACCTGTTGCTTTATATATACATTGTCATTTGTGTTTCATGTTACTTTGATTGTTTATCCGACCGTTCTGTATGGGTGCTGTTGTGTGTCTCGTTGTCCACTGTTGTTTAAGTTGTTTTATCTTACTTTCGTTGCACACTGAGGGTGTATTCCGCTGTGGTAAGTACAGATTAGTCTTGATGGAGATCTCTTCAACATAATTTATGCTTATTTTGAAATAATCATCCTTTGTTTTACTTTGAATCTCTGCCATTTGTTGTTGTTGTTGTTGTTGTTGTTGTTGTTGTTGTTGTTGTACTTTGAATCTCTGTCATTTGTTGTTGTTGATGTTGTTTGTTGCTGTACTTTGAATCTCTGCCATTTGTTGTTGTTGTTGTTGTTTGTTGTTGTACTTTGAATCTCTGCCATTTGTTGTTGTTGTTGTTGTTTGTTGTTGTACTTTGAATCTCTGCCATTTGTTGTTGTTGTTGTTGTACTTTGAATCTCTGCCATTTGTTGTTGTTGTTGTTTGTTGTTGTACTTTGAATCTCTGCCATTTGTTGTTGTTGTTGTTGTTGTACTTTGAATCTCTGTCATTTGTTGTTGTTGTTGTTGTTGTTTGTTGTTGTACTTTGAATCTCTGCCATTTGTTGTTGTTTGTTGTTGTTGTTGTTGTTGTACTTTGAATCTCTGTCATTTGTTGTTGTTGCTTTTGTTTGTTGTTGTACTTTGAATCTCTGCCATTTGTTGTTGTTGTTGTTGTTGTTGTTGTTGTTGTTGTTGTTGTTGTTGTTGTTGTTGTTGTTGTTGTTATTATTGTTGTTGTTGTTGTATGAGATTTTTCAATTCTATCATTTGAAGAAAATTGTCTCTCTGTTAATTTCTATACATTTTTTTAAGTGAACAAGATTTCACCCTTTCCTGTACTTTGTCAATCTGTCCATTTTACTTCGTGCTTATGAATTCTATCATGATGTGCGTTCATTTACATCTATACAATATCGCTATACTTTATATGAATTTTCTATCAAACTAAGTAGAAAATAGTGTTAGATATATTTCAATACATTAAGGTCGATTCAAGGTCACAAACATGATCGAAAACGAATCGAGGAAAAAGCAATTTCCGCTATCCGAAAAGATTGATTGCATAGTACTGACGTCACTCTTAACCGATTCATGCAAGTTGACAAAATCTATTGGTCGTTTTATGCATTTTTCCGCTTTACAAATGATTAATTTCGAGTGAACACGGGTAATAATCCGTTAATAATATTTATGATGGCAATGAAAGTTGACTGATTCCGTTTTTCAATCATGTTCAATTATTTTTTTCGATATCTGGAAGTCGTTTATCGAATATATTGACGGAGAAAATGAATTGAAGCGCGCGGTCGCTACAGAGAAGGCAATCTTGCAGAAGCTATTTCTCTCATCGAGAACAATGAACATTAAACTAGCATGATTAGAGAAAAGATGTGTTGATCGATAGATTTTATAATGCATAAAAACCATCTATGCGAGAGGAATCTAATTTAAAAGCGCGCTGCGCGAACTTGCGCAACGTCCCGAACCGTGCTTTTTCTCTTTAAAATTTCATAATGTGTTAGTGTAAGTACGCAATAGTCAGTAAGTAAACCGGGTATTTCAGACCCACTGTATATTCTGCTGTTCAAACACATGGTTCATTTTAATTAAGCTGGAATGAAGTAAGCAAGAAGTGCAATAAACGCCCCTTTTCAATAATCTGCTATCTTAAAGGACATACCGTTATGAGAGCGCTGTTACTATGTAGCGCATTTCCGAGGGAGACGCTTTTATGTGAACGTGAAAGGTTATTAAAATCTACCGAACTGGGATCAATAGAATTTTCATCTAAGATATAAAATGGGCAAAGATCATGTCGTAAATCATAATTTATATTGAAGTATGAAGTTAGATTAAATATTACTCCATTCGAAAAAAAAAAAATGCAGAAATTGGCATTTTCGCAGACGTGAAAAGAAAATGTTTGCACGGATTCGGGTAGATTAAAACAGGGAAAGGGAGGTCGATTATTTTGTGAAAGCTTCATTTAAAACGATTTTCAACATTAAAATGTCAAGGGATCAGTGGGGCTTTTCACAGCAGTATTTCTTTAATAATACGTGCATGTCAGCAAGGCTAAGTCGAATCAATAGGAAAGTTTGAAAGTACAATAGAAAACGATGAGTACATTTATTCTTTGAGATCAATAAAACATTCTTCAGTTTTTTCATAAAGAACATTTTCAATTGGCGGAACAGAAACTTGTTAAACATTCCTTTACGTAGAAAGAATACTCCCAGACGGACCTTTCCGATGCTGAAGTAGCTGAACAATAACTTTCCTCTTTTTCTTTATTTTCATTTTCCCCCGATGCAATGAAAACCCATGATTTCGTATTTTTCAAAAGGCATACACTAACAGGGAAGACTGTGACAATAGAACGAATAATCAACCAAAAAAAATCGTCAGAAAACATTTTCTGTTGATACGCTTGGGAAAATATCGAGAGAAATAAAATTATATATCTGGAAAGAGTAAGCATCTCCCACTTGAAAGAAAAATCCCGCATTTGAGATGTTATCTCTATGGTATGGAAAGTGATTTACACAGCCAATTGTGCCTCATATGAAATTCATGTGAAATTTACATGAACTTTACATGAAAGTTCACATGAAATTTATGTGAAACGAGCACGAACATGAAATTTACATGAAAATTTTCACATGAAATTCATGTTAAGATTTTTACATGGATGTTATGTGAATTCAGTTTTTTGTGAAGGTCACTAAGAAAAATTCATGTGAGATTCCTGTGAAGGAAATTTATATGAAATTCATGTGAAATATTTTTCACATAAATCTTATCTGAAATTTGTATGAATTTTACATGAACTTTCATGTGAAATTCACATGATGCTCATTTCATATGAATTTCATGTGAGGCACAATTGGCTGTGTATACATATCATTGACTGAATCTAGATCTGAATATCACCATTAACTCTCTGAGCAAGGGGATGTCATATTTTGTTACATACTCATTGTAAAAAAAAAACAGTGATATATAAGGATAATTTATTGACATCAAATTAGATTTTATGTACATAGTATGGTGTATGTGCATTTGAGTTTGAGTGCAAATATAACTTATTCCTTTGAGGGAGCAAAGCTTGACAGAAATTAGATAGAATGCGTCAACAAGGAGTGGGGCACAGCTGTTATACCCATGAGTATGCGGACGATTTTCAGAGAAACCTCTCCGAATTTCCAAAAATTACACGTCCAAAGTTAAAGGGCAATCCCCGAAAGATACTGATAATAGGGACTGGCCCAAATTGATCTCGATAACAAATAGGAGATTATATGTGAGTTCAAACATGCATCTTGTGGAATAAAAGAACCTCCTATTCTCAAGGCCTAACCTACTTTATACTCCAAAGTAAGGCCATGGTAAAATACTTTGTTTTACGTCCGCGGACAGGTATCTTTTGGGAGAATTCCTAAGAGAAAAAAAGAACACAATCATGCATTTTCAAGTGAAAAAAAAATATCCGTAAATGATCTTGAATACCATAAAATGCCAATGCCATCATTAATATCAGGACATAATAGTAGTTTTTCTAAGAATTAAACCATAATTATCCACTTCACTTGAGAAAAGTATTTTTTCGTTTATGTTTTCAGTCTTTCTTTCAAAATTCTTTGTGTGTTTTAATGCCTGGCGGGAGGGTACCTCTCAGAAAAAGTTCGGGACCTATGTCCTATTTTGTAGTTACGGTTATTTTTCTCACCAAAGTATATGTTTGTTCGTAAATAGTTATAAATAACAATTGTTTACATGTAGTAAAGCAGGGTTATCGTCCATCTAAATGTTATTTATGACAATTTTTCTATTCTCAAGTCCTGTGTATCGCAATTTATGCACTGTTTGCTTTTAAAAGTTTTACGCGATGTCAACAGGTCACTTCTGATATCAAAAACCAACATCGTAAAGAGGTTAGATGTTTAAAATTCAAGATAAGATCACGTTCCGGTGATCACAAATAACATCTAATCTACCATCCCAGATACCATTTACGATAAATCTATTCACAAATTTTTGTTCATGTTTGCATGTTGATTTTAATAAAAGTAGTTACAAGACGGATGTGAATGAACAAAGGGGCGAAGGTGTTAAAATAGATATTTTCTTCTTCTTCTTCTTCTTATCATATTTTATTAGATATATTCTTCTTCTTTAAAAATGTCGATTTTGATAAAAAATAACAAAAATAGATATAAATGCACAGAGGGGGAAGGGGTGCTTAAAATTGATGTCTTCTTTCATTAGTAAGAAATTTTCGAATTTTCTCCTATCTTTTTATGAGATGAAGTGAATAATATAAGCCAGCAATTATTATCTCGATCGCGTTTTGTAATGGAACTCTAATATGTGAACATTTGCATTTCCAACGATTTTCAAATTTGAAACGTTTCATAAATATTGCGAAGAAAAAAAAATATACATCTAAAAAGAATTCCTACATACCCTACTAAAATGTAAGCATCTGAGAATAATTAAGAAATATTTTGTATAAAATGATAGACCTACCTTTTATCATTACTACAAAGAGATCAATCCCTGAGTGTGTTGATTTCTCTGTCCCTCTAAATCCCTCGGAAGAGCCCTTAAAAGTGACCCAACACCGTTACCGCGGAATGATATGTGTGGGGGAACCTTTAAAACACACTATCACCTCGTTTGGTGATCTTTAACGCTGTATTCCGAGTTTCATCAATACTAGGCATGATCTTTATTGATTCCCGAAGGAAAATAAATCGACCATAAATTAAGACACCTAAATATGGAAAGTATAACCAACAAAAAGGGACAAAATACCAAGGATAAGAGAGGATAAATAGGAATTTTGTTCTTTATTTTCCTTTTTTGCTCCACCTTTGAAATCTCATTGATTTGATGACACCTGACGCGATTTATAAGGCCATGACCCAATGGTCAAAGGTTTTGCTGACGCAAATGTTCTCTCTTTATTTTGTTTTTGACAGTAAATTTGTTGCATTTGAATAATTTCTTCAGAATTGAAAACTCCATATGTCTATCCATATTTTCTTTTCAAATTTTTATTTCGAATGATCACAGAAAAACCTACAAATTTCAAAGTGATTTTTTTTAGCTCACCTGAGCCATAGGCTCAAGTGAGCTATTGTCATAGTGTTGCGTCCGGCGTCCGTCGTCCGTCGTCGTCGTCGTCGTCGTCGTCGTCGTCGTCGTCGTCCGTCGTCGTCGTAAACTTTTCACATTTTAAACTTCTTCTCCAGAACGGCTGAAGGGATTTTGATGAAACTTGGTAGGTATGAATTACTCATGGTCCCCTACAAGTGTTGTTGTTTTTCGTCCGGATCTGTCAACAGGTGGCGCCACCACAGCCAAAAGTAGGTCACGGGGGGTACCCTCCTTTGACAAACTTCTTCTTCAGAACCGAAGCATGTATCGACAAACCGAAAGCATCAGGATGATCTAGAGAGATGTCTTAAGAAGTGTTGTTATTTTTGGTTCCACTTCGAAGTCAAATTTTTGACGCGTTTTTGACGTCTTTTCGGACTTTGTCAGAAATGCACATTTTTGCACTATTTCTTTAAATAACTCAATAAGTGTATGATTTTACACACTCATTTACTACATATTTATCATATTTAACTTACTTAATGCTTTGATATGTATTTTATGCTTAAAATTTATTTTTTTGATTTTTTATGAATTTTTTTCTTATGTAAAAAGGAAGGGGGGGGGGTTGATTTTCATACATTTTCTGCTTCTTTTCTATAACCACTCTTCAGATTGTCATGACAATTTGTAGGTATGAGGTACTCATGCATGGTACCCTACAAGTGAAAGAATTTTGTCAAGATATCTACTTTTGGATTTTTAAGGAATATTTTTTAAGATTGTACATAGGTATAATTTATGTTTTCCATGCCAAATGGACCCATGGGGAGTAGCTTCAAACCCCGGCGGGACCCCAACAATTTTTTTTTCCCTTTTTCAGTTTTTTTTCTCTTTTTATTTTTATATTTATCGCTAGAAATGAAACTGTGAAAGAATTTTGTCAAAATATCAACTTTTAGATTTTTAATGATTTTTTAAAAATAAGACAAGCTATAGCTAGTTTGGCTTTGTGTACTTATTTTCATACTTCGAATTAACTTGGCCACATACGCTATCAAATATACGCTGAATTTATTTTTTAGATGTTGACTTTTTGTGTCGCCTGCGAAGCACAGCGACACTTAGGGATCACTTTGTCTGTTGTTCGTCTGTCCGTCCATCCGTCCCTCCGTCTGTCTGTCACACTTGGGTGTCACACCCCATAACTTAAGTGGTAAGTGATAGGGCTTTGATATTTCACATGTGTATTCCTTGTGACAAGACCTTTATACACATTTCATAATTTTTGACCTTTTGACCTTGACCTAGATATTTGACCTACTTTTCTAAAAATCTAATATTGGCTATATCTCTTGATTGATTAGTCCAAGTGGCTTCACTGGGTCATGAGGTTTGATACACCGTACACTGCTGTTTGGAAAATAAATTGGCTCAATTTCTGCACAACTCACTTGAATTAATATTGTCCGCTAACAACTTGTCTGTGTTAATTGGATTAACACGATTTTGACTGTACGTTACATGTATTAAGATGAAATCAATACTATTCAAAAGCTCTCATTCATAGATTTCTGTATAATTTTATATGAATAAAGGCAAAACCGAAAAGTCTTTGTTTTTTATGCTTCCGGAATCAAAGATACGGGGGCATATAGTTTTTGGCCTGTCCGTTTGTCCGAAAAACTTTACATTGGGCATAACTTTTGATAGGAAGGTGATAGAGCTTTCATATTTCACATGTGTATTCCTTGTGACAATACCTTTCCATTGATGCCAAAATTTTTGACCTCGTGACCTTGACCTTGACCTTTGACCTACTTTTCAAAAACTTTAACATTGGGCATAACTTTTGAATGGTTAGTGATAGGGCTTTCATATTGTACATGTGTATTCTTTGTGACAAGATCTTTCCATTGATACCAACATTACTCTGACCCTGACCTCTCACATACTTAACAGAAAATGGTGTTTATACCAACAAAGATGCCACCGCGGGGCATTCGTGTTTCACAAACACAGGCTTTATTATTTTCTGGCATACTAGCTATTAATAATGAAAGGTTTGGTGTTCAATTTTAAATAAACTTAATTTATGAAATCATTTCATTGTTTTATTCTGTTTCTGTTGCACATTAATGTGGAATTTTACAAAATGATTTTATTTTTGATGTTGCATAATCGAACTATACTAGCTGGGCATATGACTTTGGATTACATAATCCATCTTTTCAAATCAGTAAAAAAGTTGTTGTTTTGAAATGTGACTATTTTCTCTTGTTTGTACTTTTAAAGGTTGTCTGAAAAAAAAACTTGTCTGCATCCGGCAAAAATCTTGTTAGAAAGGTTGTGGGCTAAAATCCTGGTACTGGCACTATCAGTATTCAATGTCAGTATGTCAATTAGAGCGTGCATGGGTATCAGGTGAGCGTTGTGCCCCCTGGGGCTCTTGTTTTTTTTTCGATTTTGCATGTATCTTTTTGTTAATGATGCGATGACGATGTGATCTAATAAATCTTGTTTCCTTGTCTGAGTAAGCTTCTCATCTTTATGCTTATACATGTAGTCGCTGTCCTGTCTGTATGTCCGTCTCTGTCAAAAGAGCAATCAGCAAAGGTCAGGGTCATTACCGGAATATAAATAGATTTTTCTACAATAAAAATGTTAGAAATTCATTGAGAATCTGTGTCTTGTCCAAATGGTCTGAAATTTTTAATAGTGATACAAATATGCATATTCTTTTATATACGTTACGGGTTTCGAGATTGTTATTGCGTTGATGAGAACAAATAAGGGGGGGGGGTGTTACACATAGCTTCTAGGCTGCTTATGAAAATTTCATCATATATCACACAACTGTTACTGAGGATAGCCCCTTCAGGATAAAGGTCACTTAACTTAAGGTCATTCATGAAAGGTCAAGGTCATTTCCAGGCTAAAATAGATTTTGATGTAATTTAAAAAAAATCATGAATTCATTAAAAATCGATATTTTGGCCGTATGGTACTAGTATTAATAACAATAGAAAAATGCATATTTGATATATGATACTGGTTTTGAGATTTTTATTGTGTTAATGAGAAATTGTGTACCAAAAAAATGGGGGGGGGGATATTACATATAACTACAGGGGAATACTGTATAGATACATGTATAGGCTGCTTATGATAAACCCATCATCTATCAAAGGTAAAGGTCATTTACAGACTAAAACCAGCTATTCCTGCATAAAATTCAAGAAATCGCTATTCCATATCAAAATGGTTGAAATTTTGGAATCTATTTTCATTAATATATTTCACAGGTTTTAAGATTTTTTTACCGCGTTAATGAGACAAGGGGGGGGGGATGACCATAACTTTTAGAGAATAATTTGTTAAAACTGAAGATGTTGGCTCGAGGTAAAGGTTTTCATGGTCATTTTGGGATTAAAAGTCAAGTTCACACAGGAGCTCGATGCCAACGATCCACAATAATATTCGCCTCTACTTTCCTTACCTTTGACTAGAGAGGGAGAGAGATGGGAAGGGGCGGGTGTCATTGAGGGCTGTTGGCATCAAGCTCCTGTGTTCATTTATCATCATTTCTGATAGGCCTATGGCACTCAAAAAATTTAACATCTGGTATCAAAATTACTGTGTTCGGGGCGCATTCATCAGTTTTACTGATTTTTTCTTTACTCAAATCTGCAAAATAATATCATTTCTCATTTACTTATTATTACATAATTTTTCCACAATTATTCTCTCTTTCTCTATTCACTTCGTTAATCTTTAGACCCTCGATTTTTCTTCGTTTCCTCGCTTCTTCTCGTAGTGTAATTAGCATTCTTTTTCTCATTTCATTTATCTTATTCATTATTTATTCCATTCAAAATAATCTTATTTATCATTGTATGTCCTTGATATATATTTGTCATTGATTAGTTTCAGAGATGAGCTCATGTGATAAACATGCATTGTATATCAAAGTTCAGTTTACCTCAAGATTTAAAGTGCTTCTTATAAAACAGTAATAAAACAAATTTTATGACATATCGGTTTGAAAGACATCGATTGTTCCATTTTATGGAACCTGCTAAGTGAAGGTAGATTAATTGCATTTTACGCAATTTTATTATTCAAATCACACTTTAACATCTACTTTTGAATGGACCGAAATATATAGAAAATACATTCCTATATTTCCCAATAAGTAACAACAAAGTGTGAAAAACGATAAAGAGGGCTTGGGTCAGATTTACTGTATCCAGGCGCGGAACCAGCGAGTTTTTGTCAGAGGAAAGAAGGGTAGCGGTCTTCAACCTCAAATACCGGCTTTTTGTCTGCGTAGCAAGCGCGGATCTAGAGGAAGAAGATCAGGATCCTTTCTTGAAGTTGCCAGAATGAGTTTCCTATTTTTACGTATAATATTTCTTTCCAAACAATAGGCTGGGCACTCCCCCCACCCCTCCGGAATACTTTTAGACCTCCCCATGCTAAGAATAAGTTTCATAAAGGTTTGGTCAAGATTAAATCGTTTTACACGAAAACACGGATAATGGGCAAAACCGTATTTTGGACCGAACTTGAAAGGAAAAGAAATCGGGAGAGGAGGGGAAATGTCCCAATACCCATATCTAAGTCCACCCCTGGTATCTATTCTATCATCTATCTGTCATCAAATCCGCGTGGTTTTAGAGTAATTCTATATCCTATCAATACTTTTTGGTGGTAACGATGTTGAGACCCTTCTCATCTGCATGTTTCAAAAATTGGTTTAGATATACGATACAATCACGAGTTTTAAAAGAAAACTAGCATATTTAACCGGGTAAAGCTGTTTGTTTGGACATATGAGCAAATAAATATGCAAATTAAAATTTGTTTTAGCATTAGGTTGTAAGTTAAATGTAAATTTAAGGTTGTCTGTTTGTTTAGTCCCTATTTATCTGTATTTTAAACTGATTTGTCTCTTGATCATTGATAAATTGTCTAACTGATCTTATTTTTCTGTTTTTTGAATTTTAAATTTTGACACAGAGAAAATAAATGACCTTGATGTTTCTGTAGTGTTTTTAAACTAAAAGAATATACAGCTTTAGATTCACAGTATTCTTGAATTAATTATAGCAGTTTGACTACGCTTTTAAGCCAGCTGTTGCGAATTAATTAGAAGTTTATTTTGAATCCTTCTCATAAAAGGGTAGTACTACTGGACTGCGTAGAGTGTATGCTCAAAGCGATGTGACAATTTCAACGTGACACGGCCACCAACCCTACAAACCTACCCTGAACATCTCAAATTCGTACTAAAAGGCAGAGAACGGACTATCATTTTACTGTTCGGTTTATAAATTACTTTTAGATTTATTGAATTATTTAAATATGAATAATTGGCGGATACAAATTAGACATCGCTCATTTTTTAATGTTGAACCTTGTTCTAGAACGCGTTTCAACATTGATCGAATGTTGAATGTTGAACCGCGCTCCAAAATCACACTATCCACACATAGTACTATTTGACCCATCTGTACACGCCAACATGTGGATCCCATAGAAGACCATCAACGTTATCATTTCAGGCTGGCCAATGTTGTACCTACACTGTATAAGGACAAATGTTCCAAAACCCTTCATACCCCCTTTGGCTGTCCGTATTGCAACCAGACTCCCTTTTGGTCCAATGAACTTTGTTAGTTGAGAAAGCAGTTCTCGCTGGTTATCTTGATAAAAGTACTTTCGTTTATTATTTTCTCAACTGGTTTCATTTTTCAAGTACTTTCAATATATTTGTGTTAAGAGTATAACCGAAACAAGTTTTATTTCGTAACATCACTATTGTTTGACGGCAAGATGTTTATTTGATCGAACCTCACACCTAGTTCCTAATGGAGTTGTAATCAGACCTATCAAAGTAGTTATCCAAGTCGAGTGGGTATAGTGAAATAATTCATAAACTTGGAAAATTGATTTCATATCTCATTCATGAAAACTAATCGATTCCTTAAAATTTCAAACCAGGACCTATCAAAAAATATAATAATGTTTTTGAGTTCATTTTCAAAACTGAAAGGCAAATGGAAATGGTAAACCAACGATACAACAATGAAAGGGTAACCGTTACAAATTGTATCGAAAGTTCAAATTTTCATGTAATAAATTTTCAAAAAGAAATGAAAGCGAAAACGATTTTTCTCCATTGAAATATAACGATTTCTTTCACAAAATTCAAAATTGCCCGTTATGTATACATGTAGCTATATAATCATGTTTCATAAAAAGACGAAAGAGCAAGCGATGTTAAAGAAATTCATACCATACCTTTACATGTAGAAGAGGGGCACGACAATAAATCTTACAATGAAGTGAAATAGGCCTGCTCAGTCTGTCAATATTAGATATTTTACAATATAAATACTTATCGAATTTATCCTATTACAAGAAGAATTGCGTTGGGTAAATAAAGTCTACCTCCTATATATGTGTACTTGAAGTATCAAAGAAAGTATCCTGGTGTAATTCAACAACTATTGATGCAATACGAAGCCATACAAAAATCAATATATCCTAAATCGATTTTCTTATTACTGAATTTGCCATTTATTGACTCTAGGAGGAACTCAATTAGCAGTGGGTATTAGGTCTTTACGGTTTCTAATTAGATTTCAACAAAGGGAACTTGCAGTTTTTGTGAATAGATTATGTAATTTTTGGAATGCTGTTTTTGAACAGGAAAGTTCTCAAGGTTGCTCAAAGGCTAATAGAGTGCAACGTTTACAAGTTCATTAGCTATGAACTTGGGCTGTTGTATTGTTAAAATGAACTGTGAACTGTTCATAAATTGGCGAAATGTTGAATTGCCTCCTTGACCATTTATTCCATACATTTTAGATTCGTTTTTAAATTCTTGGTTGGGAGGTATGCTCTTTTCAAACGAAGAAATCCGAGTTCGAACTGTAATCTTATAGAGCAAAACTTCCTCTTCATATTTTGACACCCTTGTGTGACGCAAATTTATACTTGCAATAATGGTAGTGTTCCGACTCTTTACCTTCTTCACGAAAATTTAAACCGATTTTAATTCGCCAGACACGTGTTTCTGATAGTAAATCCTCATCAGTGGTACTTAGTTATAAGTGCCGAATTGATTTTTAGGGACAACCAAATGTATTTTAGAAGCACCCAAACTTCACCAGCGATCGGCTACCTAAAACCCAATTACCTTCAGAAGGGAGCTCGACCGGGGAGTTTGAGTAGCACCCTCTAGGGTTTTTAATTTTTGATTTTGGGGGGTTGGAATTTGTGCATTTGCAAGAAACAGCTACAGTATCATTTACTTCACATTTATCCATAGCAAAAGGGCTGAGCGAATTGCAAACAAGCAAAAGATGCTTATTCTCCCCGGGTTCCTGATCTAATCTCCATTGGGGATTCACTTTTACTAATTTATAGACTGTTTTGATTCCTTTGTTTGGTTTTTTTTTTCATTTTCCAGATTATTCCACATTTGATTATGATTTTTATTCTGATTTGGGCTTTAGGCTTGACTTTCACTCACTTATTACACGCAATCTTCTCAGTCAAGGTTTGTGTTACTGCAAATGTTGCTGAGAAAATCAAATGAGATAAAGAAGATTCTGACGAAAATCTCAACAGCACTGGCAATAGAGCACCAAATTGAGCATCGACGGACCCCTAGCAAGCTAGAGGTGGGATTTGGTGCCCGGGAGGAGTAAGCATCTCCTGTTTGCCTAGCCGCACCCGCCGTCGAAGTTCATGCAAGAAAATGAAAACAATACGGTTGTTAAGAGTTAAACATGAAATTAGTATATGAAAACTCATTTGGTCGTGGTTTAGGAATAAAACGGAAGGGTTCCAACTCTATACCTTCTTGAAGAAAATTAAAAACCAATTTATAATGCACCAGACGCGTGTTTCGGATATAAAATCCTTTTCAGTGATGCTTCCAGCCAGAGTGTTTTTCATAAGCCACCAAAATTCATTTCAGTGCTGGAAGCACCGACTTCGACACATTTCCCGATTTGACTAAATATACGGAGGCACAGAACCCCCATTTCCTTGACAATTTGTCCTCTCTGAAAATAAGCTCAGCTCCTTTGGTAAAAGAAAATAACCTCACTTCAGTAAACAGAGACACAGACGGGTTTTTGCTTTGCATCCCTATCATGTTTTGTTATATATGTATATTCATATTTATGGTTATTTATCATTTGGTTCTATGCGTCGAAAGGTCTTGCTTGGAGTAACGCTTTATCTTTACATAATGTCAGGTATGGGTGAATGAATTTGTGGATGAAAGTCAAACAAGAAAAAAAAACAAATAAAAAATTATACATTCAAAACCATGAGAATGCAAAACCAAATCAAATAAGTAAAACAATTTACAAATTTTAAAGGAGCAAAAATGAGATCCAAATGGAGATGAGAGTTCACAGGGGGAGTATAAGGATCTCCTAATTGCTGGCATGGCAACACTCGACATTTCAACCGGGTAGAAAATGTCAAAACCGGATGGGTCTGATTTAACATATCTTTCAACATTGTGGACAATGAGATATTTTATTTTGTAAAGTGTTTTGTATTTTTATTGCATTGTTGTACGCATGTAATCCAGGAAAACCACACCTTCTGCTATTTTCGTGGCAGATGGCCGTCCTTAGTCGGCACCGGACGCCCTTGGACTCGTTGGCTTATGTGTAGCCATTTGTGTTTGATGTTTCTGTGTTGTGCGTTGGTGTTCCTTGTCCCTTTTGCGTCTCTTCCTGTGCTTGTCTGCTCTATGTTTTTGCATTGGGTGTTTTGTGGTTTTGCTGTAGGTGCTGGATCCTGGTGTTGTTGGAGATCCTCTCCTTTGTCTAAAGATTTTCTCAGTGACAATGTCAGTTGTTCACAAAAAAAAAACCTGGTTGAGTAGTCTATTGGAAATCAGAACGAAGTCTTAAAGTTTGAGTTTCCTAGTAACGAGCTTCCCCTAGAACAGCGATTCAATTGAAATGTTTAAAATATACCATAGACAGGGCTGAGGGAATGTTATTATGCAGACATGACAAGTCATGTAAGACCCTGGTCTTCCTCCTTTTCATGTGTTGTCCATCATGATTCCGAGTGATGCCAGGGCGTTTAACCTTTGTTGTTTGTCGTTTTCATGTTGATTAATACGTCATTTTTCTCCTTTCTTTTTTGTATTGTCCTTCATGTTTTAATGGTGTTTGTATTGTTTGCTGGTCTTTTTGCTAATGAACTTGTTCTCGTTGTCTCCTTCTGTTTGGTGACGTGGTAGTTCTCTTCATAATGATACTTTCGAGGTTTTGTAGATATTGTTTTCATTTTCGTGCGTTAACATCGACGGCGGGTGCAGCTAGCCATACAGGGGATGCTTACTCCTCCCGTTCACCTGGTCACATCTCTAGCTTGCTAGGGGTCCATCGGTGCTCAATTTGGTTCTCTATTGTGAGTGCTGTTGAGATTGTCGTCAAAATGTACTGTTTCAGGGTATGCTTTCCAGAAAGAAAGGAGGGGATCTCCAATAACACTCGGTTGCAGCATCCGCAGCAAAACCCCAAAACACCCAAGAACAGACAAGCACAGAAAGAGACGCAAAAGGTACAAGTAACACCAAATCACATCATAGAAACACCATAGAAACATCAAACACAAATGTCTACACATAAACCAACGAGACCAATGGTAATCGGTGCCGACTAGATAACTATTCGATTCTTGATTAATGGCCGTCCCTTAGTCTGCTCAGTATGCTAATTCTGCCTCATTGCGTCATTAAATTGTTGGGCTGTGTAGCTGTTGTAGAATATTGCGACGAAGAGCATTGTAAAACGAACAATGTAGATGCTTCCAGATTACAGAGGAAAATTTCTAATGCTCTCTTACGAGTCACTTTATAATAAACGATGAAATAATTGAAAATCAAATTTAATCAAGTTTTGGCTATAAATGAAGTTGCGAAAATATAAAACTTTTATTACAAAATTATCAAATGTAACAATATTAGTAGTAGTTAGTTTTACATTATCTTCACCCATTTAGTACATGTATAAAACAAAAACATACATCGATCTCTAGACAGCAAATTCAACAAAAACATGGTAAACCTGACTCAATATTTGGTCTGACATTCAAGTGTCCATGCACAAAGCAAGACTCAATATTCAAACTGCAAGTGAGTACAAATTTTTGTCTTATTTTCACGGTTTAAACATTTTAAACATTAGAGTAAATGACTGGAGATTTGAAACGCTATCCCTTTTTACTGTTTTCGGGAGGGACAAAAAAGGAAAATTAATTTTTCATGTACTTGAAATCTGTTGTTTTATACATTAGAAATCTCATGAGTAGTTAGGATTTCTAAAACCATTAAAGGAGAAGAGATACCAAGACCTATACTTGATCAACTCTAAAATGTCGTCTCAAACTCTTTAAGTATTTTACGCATCTAAATCAGATAAAAAAACCCTTTGCTATTCGAGATGTTTTGGTGCATGAAAGTTTTTACATGAAAAATATTATATTTGTCGATATTTCTTATTTTAACTTTTTTATTCATCCAACTTTAATATAAACAATGAGACATAAACTGCGATATCAAGTTTGCATTTAGTATGGAATTGAGGTGGATTTACATGAGATACTCTATAATTATATTTTATGATTACGATTTTAGTGATTATCAAACAATGTATCACCAGTCAAGTACTAAACTGAAAGAAAGAAAAGCTAAGTAATGAATATGTATGAAGAACACAAATCTTAGCACGACATAAACCAGCTTTGCAGGAGGAGGTACTCCTTTCATTCAGTCTTTTCGATTTTACAAACCTATGTTCGCTGTGCAGGTATCTGACGTAAAAGCATTATGACGTCATTAAATTCCTTGAAAATATCATATTTGTAACACCATTTCCCCGAATTTTGATGATGTCACAATATGGTGACGTCACTCAGATACCTGCACAAATGGGAAGTAACTCTGTATTTCGAAAAGACCGAATTGTTATTTACATAAGTGATAAAAACTATATATCATGGCGATATCTTAAAGGCTCTATTGCATGAATGGATGATGACATACATCTCCGAAGAAATAATGATGAACAATCTTTATCATACTCTTATCCTTTCTTATTGCATAATCGATGGGAATATTAGATATGCAAAAGTATTTGCTTTTGAACGTTTTACGAGAAAAATATCAGAGTTGTCGGTATTTCTTATTTTAGAGTTTTCATTTCTTCAACATTTATTTACAATATAACGTAACATCAATTTTGATATCAAGTTTGAATTTCCTTGCCTGAAGTATGGATTTGAGTTGGATTTACATTAGATATAGTATTATTATATTCTATGATTATGATTTTAGTGCACCAGTTTGGGTTTCATGAATAGTTCGTACAGTCTTTGAGGTAATGCGTTAAACCCTTGCTTTACACGTTCAATGATTATTCACACAAGGAGAATGGCAAGAGTTGCTTTTCCTTATGTTGAAATCCATGTATACATTAAACATTTAAGGACATATCTGGCACCCAAAATATTGAATCTTCACATCGAAGTTCTGACGTACAAAGAAAGATAACTCCGATTTCCATTATGAAGTTCTTTGAAAAATATTTTAAAATTAAAATGTTTATGTTATTTTACCAAAAGGTATGTACGGAAAGGTTTCAAATTTTCGTTTCAGTCAATTAGTAGAATATCCACTATATCGTATTCCAAATATGAAGGAAAATCATACAACAATAAGAAGGTTATTGAGTATAATTTTGAATTTGCCATAGTTGGCAATGGAAAATGTCTGCATGAGTCTATTTGGGAAGTACTCAGAACTTCAATATTTCCTACGGTAACCGCATCAAATGTCACTACACATTTCTTTTACATAACTGAATAAACAGTATATGTCCTTCAACCAAAATCATTTGTGGCCCTCATGTTCTTAATATCAATCAATGTTATAAGTTCAAGCATAAAACGTTTTAAAATTCAAATAAGTTTATAAAGTATTCTACGATTAATAATGAAATAGTTATAAATGCATAGCTTCATAATTCAACTTTCTATATGATTTAGCATTTTATCAGCTGGATTTCTATATTTCACTGTACATAATGAAATCAAAAGGAGTCAGTGTATCTCTATGAACCCTGGCATAATACTGATTATCAATGTAACAAATTCTAATTAGTCCTAATTACATCACCTACAAATAGATATTATGATGCATATAAGTAAAGATAGATAAATATTTACAATAGACATGTTACATTGCGTTGTCTGTCCAGAACAGTACTTATTATTATGGCTTATTCTAGGCAAAAGATCGTTCCAGAATGCCATCTTTTGAGGTTGATAATTTTCTAATTCTGAAATAAGTATACTGCTCTTGGTGCTTTCAATTTTTGTGTATCTCCTTTTGGTTCCATTATATTTTCGTCCGTCCTTCTCGGCATTGTTTGACAGTTTCCTGAAAAAAATAAAATATATCATGTTTTATTTATTATACATCTTAAATGGACAAAAATGAGTCAAGTATCATTTATCTTTGTTCTGAATTTGATGCTTAGCGAGACATTATCCTTGAATAAAGTTCACGTCAAATAAATCAAAATTTTCAAGATGTAAAGAATGGACATGAATGAAATTTTAACAGAGATACAATGAAAAAGTCCATATGAATGGTGTGTAAGATCCAAACCAAAATCTCTAAGGAATATGATAAACCACGAAAAATTTCAAAGCAATAGAAATAATACGAAACAATAAGAGAAGAAAACTTCAAACCCAATTCAATGCACCAGACACGTGTTTCGGATAGTAAAACCTCATCAGTGGTACTTAATTCAATGCCAAAGTGGTTTTCAGACACAGCTGAATATGTAATTTAAAATAATGCGGAAGGGTTTCAACTCTCTACCTTCTTGAAGAAAATTTCAAACCAATTTTTCATGCACCAGACACGTGTTTCGAATATTAAATTCTCATCAGTGATGCTTCCAGCCAAAGTGCTTTTCAAAAGCAGTCCAAATTAATTTCACTAGCGCCCTCTTTCGCTATTTTTAGAATTTAAATTTCTGCATTTACTTTACAGAGAGTGCGCGGCTCCATCATTCCTGTAGGGTCGATTCATTAGCATATCCAAATAAAATCTATGTTCAAAATAACATTGGAGGGATGGTGCTAAGATGTTAACCTCCATGAATATCGATGATATAAAAGTAGCACCCTCTAGTTTATTTATTTATTTATTTATTATTATTATTATTATTATTATTATTTTGAATTTCAATTAACGCATTTTGCAAAGAGTGCGCGGCTAAAAAATTCTGTGGGGTCGATTAGATAGCGTAGTTTAAAAAATAAAATCTATGTCCAAAATAGCATTGGAGGGATTTCGATGATATTTTTGGATGAAATGAAGTACGGAAGTGTTCCAACTCTTTACCTTCTTGCAGAAAATTTAAAACCCATTTCAATGCACCAGACACGTGTTTCGGATGGTTAATCCTCATCACTGGCACTTAATTTAATGTACATTCAAGAAAACATTGAGAACCAAACAAATCACTCCTTCTTGCTACATGTAGCTAGATCGACCAATTTATTCAGGAATCACAAACGAGGAGTGCGTCCAATTCAGGACGTGATTTCTATGTTCACAACAAGCCATATTCAAAATTTCATTCTACAAGTGCATTCTAGTCATAAAATGCGTTTTCCTCTTAAACATCGAAAGGAAACTAAAGAAAACAGTTAGAATTGATTTACCCGTATTTTACAAAGTTGCTCCACGTTGACATCATGATCCTACTGACGTTTCTATCCAGGTCTGTGTATGGGATATCTACTGTACCATTAGGATACTCAAACCCGACAAAGGGTATGCCAAAAATGTAGAAGAGGTCTTCTCCGTGTGGAACACCTGAAATGCATTGATTGTTGTTACCTATTTCTTCATATATTTCTTTATCATTTTATTTTTAAGCTGTTGCAGATTTTTTTTTCAATATATGACATGGTTTGTAAATTATTTAACATAACAATATATTAAACAAAAATATTCAAAAACTATTACCCAGCCAATTCGGTTTCTCAGTTGCAGACGACACATGGTCAAAGGTGAATACCCGGATGTTTTCTGTGGATTTTGACATCATGTCTGCCATTTTTATCATGGGGGAAATAAAAACTACGTCACTTTCCATCTGTAAACGGAAAAAAAAAAACATTTCACATCAAAATGATAAAAAAAAAAATTGAAATGGACATTAAAAGACCTCTGGAAATACAGAAATAAGTTTGTGTATGGAAAGATAAATTATGCGACATATTCCATTCATAACAAAATTATTTGATTAATGTTTTTTTTTACTTCAAATCCCAATTCAAATTAATCCATATGACGAGCTAATTCTTATAGGACAGAGTAACTTACTATTATGAAAAATTGCGATTGTTCTTAGTTCTTACCCTTGTAAATCGTTGGGATATTGTATCGTGATCTTCATTGTCTGGGTACCATTCCCATCCACCATATTCATGAAGAATCAATTCTGGAAAATATCAAATCTCATTCATAAAACAAAGAATGAAAAAGAATAACTAATTATAAATCTTTAGATGCAAAGAAGTATGTATACTAATGTCTTCTTAATCTATTCCCCGTTCACTACAGTAACTTTATTTCCATATATCTATGCTCAAATACAACAAAGTGAGTCACAATCATAAATACAGTCAAAACTATTGCATGCGAGTGTTCAGTATTACGGTTTAGCAATAAACGGTATCCTTTTGATCTAATGTAGAATAAAAGATACCCCATATCCATTAAGTTAGTTGCTTTTTTGTTTTCGATCGTACCATGAAGGGACTTACATGTAATGTGTATTGTTTATTTAAATTTTATACGCTGATACCAATTCATGTGATATTTGAATATGTTTAAACTATACTAATTAGCAAGGCACCACTTTTAAAGCGCCACCTACAATGCATTCAGTAGTTGCACTGAACTCTAGAAATTGTTCATACGATAAACAAATAACTGCTATGCTTTGAGGTAGGCGCAACCCCCTGTAAAATTGACAAAGTAATAATACGGAAGTTTTCGAATTATTAACCTTCTTGAAGAAAATTTAAACCAATTTTAATGCACCAGACAATTTTTTCGGATACTAAATCCTCATCAGTGGTCCTTAATTAATTAAATGACGAAAGACACAGCCAAATGTATATAAATAGCCATCTTGCAATAATTCTTTTAGATTTCAAAGACTCCGTGCCTTCCGATATGGAGCACACACCCCAACTGAATATTATGTATCTGCCCCTGAAATGTGTTTTTTAAAAAAATCCCCTACCTTTTAGGTTAGGAACATAGGGGTATATAGGCTGATACCAATCGAGTGCTTGGCGAAACATGTCCATGGTCATAGGCTTATTATCGAAGAAACCCTGGACTGCAACCACTGAAAAAGTAGATGTTCATTGAAGTTGTTCAGAAGTACACACAGAAGGATACGAAAAAAATATGTACAAACATCTCTTTGGCAAACTATTGGTATTAATTCCATTGACATCGAAATCATATACAAGGATTCTAATCAATTTAGTGATTTCTTGAAATAAATATTTCGTTTAAGTTTCACTACTTCAGTTGTAACAGACAGATTTACAACAGAATTTCATTCTTGACCATCTAAAATGTGTAACCTTTCGGCCTTTACAATAAGACAGTCGTTGTGTTACGAAAACGAAAGTAATATTTGCTTACCATCAAGGGCACCCTCATCCCTGGTAAATGAAAAAACGAAGTTATCACCATTGAATTTTCCCTTCTTTAACGTCACTTCCGGTCTTTCGGTGACAAAATAACCATCAACAATGGCGACAGGAAAAGTTAAAACTTCTCTGTACTACAATGAAGATTTCATTACAGTAATTAGAGATCGTGCATGATCTGCGACCAAGTAATTCAGGCGAACTCAAAAAGGTTGTTTCATTAATATTTCATGTAGACGAAACATGTTGTGTCTTTAGTTTGTTGTAACATAGATAAAGTCAGAGGAACAACCATGTTTGTGTTTTCAAAATCTCAATTCGTTCAAAAGGATCTTAAATGAAGAAATTTCTTACAAATGTGCGTTTAATTATACTCATATAGCACGAAATAACAACTCATGAGTGTTTATGACAAGAATAACATAAATGAAAGGAGGGGATCTCCAACAAAACTCGGTTGCATCACCCACAGCAAAACCTCAAAACACCCAATGCGAAAACGCAGAGCAGACACACACGGAAATAGATGCAAAAGAGACAAGGAACACCGAAGCACATCAGAGAAACATCAAACACAAATATTTACACACCAACCAACCAGACCAATGGGCAATCGGTGCCGATGTAGATCGGCCATCTGCCACGCCATTAGCAGACACTGTGGTTATCCGAATTACATGCGCACAACCCTCCAACTTTTCCGATTACTCAGAGATCTCGATGTACGCACAATTGAGGTGTAAAATATACACCTATCTGTAAGATGACCAAACAAACAAACATCATGACGCAGCGGCCTAAGAAACACACAGATGAATATGTACGTTAATGGATATAAAAACAGAAGGTGTACGAAATACAGTCCGTGCTCTTAAGGCTTTAGCGAGCTCATGCATATTATCACTCGAGGAGTCCGACTGACAGAGAGGACAGGTAGTCGGGGCCCTGTCTTCTCTAAAGAGGTTAGGACAGGATCCGTCTTGGAGTCCTGTCATCACAGTCAGTCAGAGTTCAATTCCTTGGAACGTGTTGATACAAGACTGTAGATTGGCCAAGTCCGTAAAGTAATAAGGAAAAATCTCTTTAACTCTCTGCCTGAAAGCCGCCCTCTGAGCATAAAAACTTTACATTCGGTGCACCAGACATCAATTTTCGGATAATACTCATCAGTACAACAAATATGGACAATGGCCATATCCCAATACATAGTACAAAATCGATAATTCAGAAAATCATTTACCGAAGGCATACAAAATCAGGATAAAATAGTGACCAAAGCAAACAAACAAAAACCTCCATCACATGAAAAGAAGCGAACAAAATGGAGTGAGCCCAGGTTCCCAGGAAGAGTCAGCATCTCCTGCTTGCATGCCTTATGCACTGCATTTAGATTTCTGTCCAGAAGGCTGCTCCCTGGGGGCTGAGTCGAACACTTCTTTTTCCTCTAAACTGATAGAACATAATAAAACAGGATAAGACACTAGGGCATTGAGGAATTCAATTTTTGGTACTAGTCTACCCACGATTGAGTCGTCAACTTTCTACAGTCGTTGATAATACGAGTATGTGGTTTTTTTTCATTCTTATTTTGAATGATATAATTCACCTGAAACTTATGTTATATTTTAAGTTCCCCGCGAGGGGTTTGACAGTAAGTGTTTTGAATATTTTTCCCTGACATTGTCGCCATAGCACTTTCTATATAGACGGCCTCAGACAGCGCATACATTTTATATACTTCCATTTTGAATTCGTGCATGAACATCGACGGCGGGTGCGGCTAGCCAACAGGGGATGCTTACTCTTCCCGGGCACCTGATCCCACCTCTAGCTTGCTGGTGGTCCATCGATGCTCAATTTGGTGCTCCATTGAGAGTGCTGTTGAGATTATCGTCAGGATCTTCTTTAACTCATTTGTGTCACACTTATGCCCTTTGCCGTGTGGAGCTCGTAAAAAAGTTCCCCGCGAGGGGTTTGACAGTAAGTGTTTTGAATATTTTTCCCTGACATTGTCGCCATAGCACTTTCTATATAGACGGCCTAAGACAGCCCATGCGTTTTATATACTTCCATTTTGAATTCGTGCATGAACATCGACGGCGGGTGCGGCTAGCCAACAGGGGATGCTTACTCCTCCCGGGCACCTGATCCCACCTCTAGCTTGCTGGGGGTCCATCGATGCTCAATTTGGTGCTCCATTGTGAGTGCTGTTGAGATTATCGTCAGGATCTTCTTTAACTCATTTGTGTCACACTTATGGCCTTTGCCGTGTGGAGCGCGTAAAAAAAGTTCCCCGCGAGGGGTTTGACAGTAAGTGTTTTGAATATTTTTCCCTGACATTGTCGCCATAGCACTTTCTATATAGACGGCCTCAGACAGCCGTGCATTTTATATACTTCCATTTTGAATTCGTGCATGAACATCGACGGCGGGTGCGGCTAGCCAACAGGGGATGCTTACACCTCCCGGGCACCTGATCCCGCCTCTAGCTTGCTGGGGTCCGTCGATGCTCAATTTGGTGCTCCATTGAGAGTGCTGTTGAGATTATCGTAAGGATATTCTTTAACTCATTCGTGTCACACTTATGGCCTTTGTCGTGTGGAGCTCGTAAAAAAGTTCCCCGCGAGGAGTTTGACAGTAAGTGTTTTGAATATTTTCCCTGACATTGTCGCCATAGCACTTTCTATATAGACGGCCTCAGACAGCGCATGCATTTTATATACTTCCATTTTGAATTCGTGCATGAACAACGACGGCGGGTGCGGCTAGCCAACAGGGGATGCTTACTCCTCCCGGGCACCTGATCCCACCTCTAGCTTGCTGGGGGTCCATCGATGCTCAATTCGGTGCTCCATTGTGAGTGCTGTTGAGATTATCGTCAGGATCTTCTTTAACTCATTATGGAAACGTCAAGTAAAGCATTAACAATATTACCCGTACTGGTGTCGGTGAGTTGTCTTTATTCTTAAATTCCCTCCAGTGTATTCCCCTTAGATATTCTTTCAGAGTTGGATAGAACTGTCTCATCCCTGCATTTGGACATAACAAGTCGATACAGGCGTCGTTAATGTTGGTCCCCGAGGGCCAGTCAGGGGCTGCTATACCCCAAAATGCAAGAGGGGATCCGCTCATTATCATGACTTGCTGGAATAAACCTGTTAAATATAAAATCTTCCTTTTGAATAGTAACTTAAGGTACCCCAAAACAAAGAAGCATTGGCTCAGAAATGGAAGAGATGAAGTTTTGGAAACTTTTTTTCCGTTCAATCATCTGAACTAAAATACCAAAACTTAAAAAGTACAAGCTAATCAGGGAAAACCTACTAAGTTTAAACATATAATTCAATATTGATAATTTCAACGACTAGGTTGATATCTCGGCTGGTGGACTGCTAATCCCTTATATATTGTTTGCCTAGTTACACTGTGTATCGGCACTTGACTTAAGATTATTATAAGACTCTTTCATGATATTCTATGAAAGGTTCATCGGTTCCATCCGAGGGGTCTCAATGTGATACAGAAGTAGCTCGCATAGCTGTATCTCATGGGCCTTCTCTCTAACACATACGTGAGTGTGAGAGAAACTAGACTCTTTAATGGTCTTCTATGAAAGATACATCAGTTTCACTCGAGGGCGTCTCAGAATCATGTAAAACCCGAGTCTTGCCGAGGGTTTTGCAAAATTTTGAGACCCCGATATCTCAAAGTCAAAATGGAAAGAAAAGAGACTAAATTTGAAAATATAAAGTTGATGTATATTCGAATTCAGCGCCCCCTAAAATGTTTTCATCCGTAAGAATAAACTACTGATATAAGAATTTTTAAAATATAATAGAAGTATTATATTAACTGGTCCACGTTGCCAATTATCTGTTCTTTAATGATGCTATTCAATTGAAGACGTTTACATTTACACAACTTGGTGAGTGTCACTGCTGATGGACCAGGAGTCCCCGAGGGCACATGTAGCCAAGTTCGATCAATTTCGATTGATCGTTTCTTCAACGTATTCTACATTTCTGTTATCAAAATTTCTTGAAATTTCTAAAATGTGGGTCCTGTAGCATCATATCCCATCCATCCTGCTACGTCTTTCGGTACGCTTTTTCGACAAAGTAACTTTCATACTTTTTTGGCATATTACATTCTTTAGATTTTAGGATCACTGATGAGGGTTAAGTACCCGAAACGTGCATGTCTGGTCCACGTTGCCAATTTATCTGTTCTTAAATGATGCTATTCAAATTGAAGACGTTTATATTTATTGAAAAACGATCGTAAATCCGACGTTTTATTGCCATGTCGCTATTTTGTTTGTTTTGCGGAATGAAATCATGACAATGACGTAATCAATCGAAACAATATTGTCACTGATGTAACTCACATAGCTGTATTTCATGGGCCTACTCTGTAACACATATACGAGTATGTGAGAAATATCTGTAAATTCTCCGTACCGAATTTGATGAATCATTCTAAAACTACGAGCCATCGCTCTGTCCTTATAGCTGATTCTTTTGCCAAAAAATCTAGGTAATGTTTAGATTTTCCCTCTTTTTCTATCTATGTGTTATTTAGATTTCTTTTGTCGACCTCGAACATTACTAATCGGACAGGTTGAAATGCATACGTGATGCACTGAAATTAATACGACAAAGCATACTTTTCATATAATATTTTATGTGCAATATTGATAATTCTACACAATGTAGTTTAAGTTGCATTGTTGCTGACCTTTTGATAAAGGAGAGAGAATATGAAATCCTGCATCAGCGGCACCAGCACTGTGTCCAGCGATGGTCACTCTTTCAGGATCACCACCAAAGGTAGCTATGTTATCCTTGACCCATTGCATCGCCATCACCTGGTCAAGGAATCCATAATTTCCATTCAGACCCTCCTTTTTGACTGCATAAAAACCTGAAGGAAAAGAGGTTTAAATCTCCTATTTAAAGATGTTAAATGCGGTTTCATATATCGTAGGAAAAAATAATTTGTTCTACGGTATAATGTTTTGTTGCTTATCTGTTAGTCTTCTGCTCTGAAACTTTAATTTTGTGAAGAAGTTTGAATATTTCCATTATAGCTGACCTTTCATTTTCTCCAATTACATTTCTCTTGTGACAAAATATCTTTATATTTTGACATTGTGGTCTTTATATTGAAATAAACCAGTATATTTCCCCAAACGAAGGTGAAAAAGCTGGTATTGAGAATACATTGTTTAAAAAAAAACATCGCGCGAAGAATTTCTGAGTAAATTTGAAATATTTTGCTCTTGATAATGAAAATAAAGCATATATAGACACTTACCTAATGATCCAAGTCTGTAATTGAAATTGACGACGACAATTTTACCATACCCAGCTAGAATATCTCCCCGCAGCATGGCACCCATCCCCACCCTGTTTGATCCTCCATGAATGTACAGAAGAACGGGAAGTAAAGAAGGACCTCGATCCTAAAAGGAAACAAAAATCAAATCTAAATTAAAAGTCGATACATGTATATATTTCTCACCTCACTCTACAAAATCCAGAGTGTTCATGAAAAGCACGATCGTGTCTGGTAGCTTTGAATGTTTTGTCAAACCTTCAATTTTTGTCATGTTATTTACTGTCTTGTGAGATAAAGAACATCCTGACGACAATTTCAATAGTACTCAAAATAGAGCATCAAATTGAGAATCGCTGAACCCCTAGCAAGCTAGAGGTGGGACCGGGTGCCCGGGAGGAATAAGCATCCCATGTAGCACTCAATTAAAGTCATTTTGTAGCACTCAAGTCCCAGCACCGACTTTTAAAAGATTCAAGTATGCATGAACATACAGATAGCGTCTGCAACTTCGCACAAGGTATTAAAGGTAAGAACCATAAAAAAGCTTGACGGATGATGCAATCGCACAGAAGATGCTTACCCTCCCCGGGCACTTGATCTAACCCCAATCGGTGATTATTCACTCTTGCTTCTTTGAAGAATATTTTTTGTTGTTTTATTAGATTTTGCATTTTGTTTCTTAAACACATTGGTTACTTTTTTAAATTCTGTTTTGCCATTTTTACTCATTCGAGTGTCGAACGGCGTTTGAATTTTTAACTGAGCTCCAGTTCAACATTTGAATGTAAAGGTTGAACCGTGTCCTATAATCACACTTCTACTTTTATGGTGAATTTGTATTTGCTTTTTCTCTGTGAAGAACTATTTGGAAATTCATTTAAAAATGGAAATTTCTTATCGTACATGAAATAAATGTGCCGTAAGCATGATTGGATCGTTTTTTGTTTATTTCCAACTTATTCATTTAAACATTTTGGTAGTCATCGTTAAATACAATGAGTGATCATAATTTGCTTTCAACAGTTTTCATTGAGGAACAGGTAAAATAACTTGCTTCTTTCTTTTTTGTCTATTTCAAAACTTCTTAAATTGTTTTAATTGTAGCAGGTCATAACGACATCCTAGGAGGACAGACAAATTTTAATCAAAAAGTAATAAAAACAGGATGAGGTTTCTACAAATCGGCAACAATTTGCGTTTCGATTCATCAATGCTGGTAATACATTCAAAATATCTTAAAACCTGGTGTAATTTAAGGCAGACAGAAGTAAGCAACCCATGACGCATATATCTATTTTCCAATAAGAAATAATTGTAGTTATGCTCTAAAGCATAACTTCACGTTATCTCAACGAATAAGCATAATTTGTTTATTATACGTATATTAAACTGACCAAGGAAGATAACTCCTTCAGTCATATCTCAGTATTATCCGGAACGTACGTGTTGGTTTCTTCAAATAGAAACTCAAACTGCGCATTTCGAGATGGCGTGCTCTCTGCAGAGGAAAAACTAGAACATTTAACTAAAATATTTCGTTTTCTGTTGCCAAATGCGAACATTTCATTTCTTTCTATCGCTGTGTACGACTTTCTGCTGCCATTGGACTTATAATATCAATTCATCCGACCAGTGCACCTCCAGTTCAGCAGTACGGGTACAGCACGTGCGGGTGTGTTGTTGACCTCGCTCCTACAACGCCTGCTTATGAGACACGGGTGATGCTTGCTTTGTCTGGACAACAGGATGTGTGGCGTCTTCCTACCCCTCAGTATTTAGATAGTTTGGTTTAATAGTGGTTACCCAAAGTCGGTAAAGTATAGTATCGTCCAATTTTATTTTTCAGACAGGTCAGTAGGTAAGAGTGAATTGTACACACGTGAGCTCGCCTAGTTTTATTGAAAACACGACTTCTATCAAGTTCTAGGTATTTTCTTCCAACAGTTTTGATTGGGTCTTAAAATCTAGAGCTTCCAAGCCCTTTACTATTTGGGATCATGGCCGGGGCCTTTGAAATTGGGGGGAAAATAGCAGAATTTACAAAATTGGGGAATATATCAATAGATTTGAATGACTTTGACGTCAAATTTGGTATTTCTAATCTCCTTTTTTATCGAATTGTACATGAGGTGTTAAATTAAAAAAAAAAAAAAAATCGTCCATTCGTAAGTTATTAAGAAGCTCACCTGTGTCACAATATCGGTTATATTGATAACAATCTTACCCCATGCATGATGCAATGTTTTAAAACTATTTCCGATAATTTGCTCCAGTTTAAATATCGTCAATTTCCTTTTTACAAGGTCTGTCTTTAAAAATTAAAAAAAAAAAATGGAAGTGTTTGTCACACTAGCAATTTTATATCACTTTCTCAGTCAGACTGATTGATTTACTTGTACAGTTTGCATTTTATATTATATTTACATCTATTTGTTTATATATGTAATGTTAGTATGTTTATTAATCAGTTATATCTGTTTATTAAGTTATTTACTTATTCATGATGACATCTTTTGTATTTACTTATTCATCTACCTGTCTACATTTGTAATAAATTCATCTACTCGTCTACATTTGTATCAATGCGCTTCATGATGTTAATGTCGAATCCCCCGTTAGAGTATAGTTCTATAATAGTCTGAAATATTAACATCAACAACAACAAACATTTTAGTTGATTAGTGTGTTAAAAATCAGCCAATCAGTCTGTCATATATGTTTATTTATTTATTTATTTATTTATTTATTTATTTATTTATTTATTTATTTATTTATTTATTTATTTATCTATCTATCTACCGCAGATATCTGTCCACTTGCTTATTCATTCATTCATAGAATTAGATAAAACTTCAGACTGAAGTTTTTTAAGGCTTAGTATGCACAAATGAGGGTGCTCTCGCATACATGTAGCTTCCTTCTCATAACTTATATTCCTAGCGTGTCTGGGTATACATTGTTAACATTATTGGTATTTTTTATTGTAATTATGAGAACTGTCATATCATTGATCAATACTTCATATTCGATATGGGACTAATAAATAAATAAGTCAGAATAAATAAATAAGTCAGATCCTGAAATAATGTTAAATATGCAGTTATGACCAAAAAAAAAAAAAAATAATAATAAAATAATAATAATAATAATAATAAATAAATAGAATAAATAAATAGATTAAAAAAAAAAATAATAATAATTGTCAAACCCTTCTGGAAACAACAAACTTATCCGAAATTTTCAAGATCAATTTCACATATTTTTATCTTTTTTTTTTTTTTTCAAATCTGGACGTAGTACACTATTTCAAAACGAGTGCATGTGCACTTTGAATAGGCTGCCCAAGTATCACTGATGTCAATATTTGTTACATTGTAATAAACTCTCGTGCGATGTAACAAGTACCTGCCACCTGCTAGCCATGCAGCTTTTTTACATGGTCGTAACACATTCTCGTTTTAATTAGTGTAATAAATGTATACATGTAAGTCATTTCTAACTTGTAGTTACTGTCATCAGTCTATCGTTGAAATGTTTTGAATATTCGGAAGTCATGCAAGTAACATACTAGTAATCGATGAGACTTTAATCTTTGGACCAGATACAAAAAAAAAAACAAACAAACAAAACAAACAAAACAAAACAAAACAAAACAAAAAACAAAACTGCAGATAAAACAGAAAATAATTAAAAATATTAAAATAACATCATACTTATACGAATATCATATATGTAATTACTAATCTCGTAAATTTATATGAATCAGAATCAGAAACCATTTTATCGAGTGTCACACATCAAATTTACAAGGTCTAATTACAATAGGATCAGTACATAATTTTAGAATTTGATGCCCAGCCATGCTTGACTTACGGCACTATTCCATTTCGCATTTATCACATTATATACATTAAAGTTCACATTATATTTATAATAATATGTGTGCGGAGTAAGCTTTCTTTCATAGACATACTCCCACCACATAGGCGTCCGTTTCGGAATAGCGCGTCACTGACGTAGCTGTCATTACACCAAGACCAATAAGATAAAATTTTCCAATGATGCAACTTTCCCCGACTATATCATACAGTTTGCCCTTATCAATATATAAAAAATTGAATATAACAGTATAAAAAAAAAAAAAAAAAAAAAAATACTGATCATGGAAAGAAATCCTCTTGCATTTCAAAAATAGATAAATAAAGGAATGAATAAATAAATTCAAAAAAAAAAAAAAAAAAAAAAACCACTGGTCCGCTGTATGCAAGGATTTCAAAAATAAAAAGGATAAATTCAACGTACGGCACCTAACCGCCAGCCTTTCTGGTGCGTACACATCAATTGCATTCTGGCCACACCCCTGGGTGCTAGGATCTCTCACTCATTTTCATATAAAGTCCACTATCTCGTGTCTGATGCAATAAATTGACACTAAGGAACATTTATTAAAATGCCTATAGCATTAAACAATATCATGAATTAATAATAACAATAATAATAAATAAACAGATAAATAAAGCAATGTATAAATAATCCTCTTCCGGAAGGGGTTCCTATTCCATCTCCCTCATCAATTTAGGTTTATCCTTTAATCATTATGTAAGACGATTAAGAAAATATTCATACACGAAGCCTTCTGGAAGTCATTAACAAAATTTTAATGAAAGTTTATATTTACTGGCATGATAATTTATGTGATCCTACAAATCACATAAAGTTAAATAATAATAATAATAATAATAATAAAAAACAAAAAAAAAAAAAAAAAAAAAAAAAAAAAAAACGAAAACAAAAACAACTGTTCCCTTTACAACTAATGATTGTTAAACGTTTGCTAAATATTTTCCAAACATTTGTTAAACAAAAGTCATGACATGTCAGCGCCCTTATTCCAAACAGTTATCCTCTGAGCCCAAAGTCACTACAAATGAACCAGTCCTCTCTTCCGAATTTCTTCGTCATTCAAAACCATTTTTGATAACCACGAATAAATATATATGCTGATATTCATTATGATAATACGGTATTCCTTCCTAACTAATACCGAATCTTACAACGATGCGAATTACCCCCCTTTTATTCCTTACGTACGGGCTTTATCTACGATCTACCTTGTCCTTTATATGGCGTCGCCGGTTTAATGAACACGAAATAATAATGTCAATATTTGCGAACTGCGTCTCTAGATAGGTGATGCACACGAAGCCTACATATCTGTATCACTTGGGCCAGTTCTGTATCATATAGGACAGAACGTTAGACTGAGCTTAATAATCTACATTAAACGGCATCGTAGAATTTCATTGATCACTTATATCTCGTATCGAATATTCTTCAAAATATGGTGCGATCTTTATTCGCCTTACATAACATCCAATAGGATAAATCAGCTCTATACGCGATCACATTCCGCCCCTACGGTAAGATGATTAATGGGTCAAGGTCAGCATTATTTACATCTTAGAGCCCTTCATGTATTTAAATATGGTACGATCTTTATCGCTTTACATACCATACAATATGATAAATTAGCATAATGCGATCACGTTTCAACCCTAAGCTGATTATTGGGTCAAAGTCAGTTAACGGGTCAAGGTCAGCGTTATATACCTGTTACACAGCCCCTCATATATCAGAATGAAACTGTCCCTTTTCGTGACGTTACATCCACGTAAAAAATACGTCATATACGTACGTCGATATTGTTGATAAATGTAGACTGCGATCTAGTGGCATTTTTTCTATTATATTATGCCTATGATGCCTTCGAATATCAAAGAGTAGTATCTAATATGGCAGTTCTGTCATGGCGCTCAGTTTCAGCAAAATCGGCCGCTTTGTGGCGGATGCCTTTCGAGGGTTATCACCAATAATCCTCGAAAGTCATTATGGCAGAATTTTGCTTTGAAACCTCGCTTCAGTTTCTGTTGTCTTCCAGACTCTGAGCCAATAATTGGGGTTTATTATTGATTTGTATTGATTATCTACGACATATACAATTGAATGTCGTCGTAGACCATTGATTTAGTTATATTGTCAAAATATTGATTCATTGATATTGAAATATTGCACATATTTCATTTCAACTTATGAGCTATTGAGCATTGAACTATGAACTATTGAGCATTGAACTTGATGAACAATTGAACTGAACTTATATTCAAGAACTAAGAAAAATCAACTTACTGAGCATTTAATTCATTTGCCTATTGTGCATTGAACTATTGAATATTGAATATCTATTTCAAATAAAGCCATGACATGAACCGCCAATCATCTTCCTTTGCTTTATTCTGTGGAGATAATTGTAGTTATGCTCTAAAGCATAACTTCACGTTATCTCAACGAATAAGCATAATTTGTTTATTATACGTATATTAAACTGACCAAGGAAGATAACTCCTTCAGTCATATCTCAGTATTATCCGGAACGTACGTGTTGGTTTCTTCAAATAGAAACTCAAACTGCGCATTTCGAGATGGCGTGCTCTCTGCAGAGGAAAAACTAGAACATTTAACTAAAACCCTCCCCTCCACACCCTTTCTCGTTACTTTGATAATTCACTCCACGAACTCTAATCTTCAGATGTGCTTATCTCAGTTTCTTCCTCATACAATCATATATTATTTAAATGTCAAAGTTTACATTCAATTTCCATGTTTTTTCGCTTGTTTCACTTTTATTCCAGCAACATTCTACCATGACTCGGGATTACGCTCGACGTAGATTCTCCATTTGGTTGGCCTTGCTGATAATTCATGTATATATCTAGGACCCATGCCTACATCCGCGACCCTATTGCATTGTACTTCACGATGGGATGCCCGCTCACAGTTCCGGTTGTCAGTCCAGATTACCTGCTCGTACCACCTCGCCTTAAACGCGTCATGGCTTTTCCATTCCCGTCCAAGTTCATTGTTTCAAAGACTACAGTACCGCTCATTAATATCTGTCTTAGTGTTCGGCAGAATTTTGCTTTGAAACCTCGCTTCAGTTTCTGTTGTCTTCCAGACTCTGAGCCAATAATTGGGGTTTATTATTGATTTGTATTGATTATCTACGACATATACAATTGAATGTCGTCGTAGACCATTGATTTAGTTATATTGTCAAAATATTGATTCATTGATATTGAAATATTGCACATATTTCATTTCAACTTATGAGCTATTGAGCATTGAACTATGAACTATTGAGCATTGAACTTGATGAACAATTGAACTGAACTTATATTCAAGAACTAAGAAAAATCAACTTACTGAGCATTTAATTCATTTGCCTATTGTGCATTGAACTATTGAATATTGAATATCTATTTCAAATAAAGCCATGACATGAACCGCCAATCATCTTCCTTTGCTTTATTCTGTGGAGATAATTGATAAGTTATTTTTATTCTCATAATCAAATCTATCGGAAATAGTATTGGCGAATTATAATGTACATGAGCTTGTTATTCGAAGCGCAGACGTCCTATCGGCTGAATTTATATATACATGTATTTCGAACACTACTTCAAAACGGCACGTTTATTTAAATTTTGAAAGAAAAAACTAATAGAAATACAAAATATGTGTAAAATTCAATTCTACAATACCACGTCAATTGGTCCAATTTCATCTGTTTCCCTGAAAATTGGGTACACAAATCCAGTACAACTTTTCCGTGAAAATCTGGTACACAATTTTAGTACAACATTTCCGTGAAAACTTGGACACAAATTCAGTACAACTTACCTGCGGTACATAGACATTTAGATATAGACAATCTTCATTCTCTTTATTAAACTTGGGAGTATGTTTTCGTATATAGAGCAGGTCCGGATTCTGTGGGCAGGCTGGCGGCAAGACGGTACAGTTACGTATACCTTCCCATTCAGCAGGAGGGACTGGATTCTGTAATAAAGATCGTGCAAACTTTAGATATTTCAACTGTCCTCTAAGCATGTTATCTTAATATGCTATTTTTGCATGCTGAGCATAAAAAATGACAACGGCAAAATGTTATCATTACAATATAACTTACTTGGTGGGGGGATTCTTATACTTGTAATAAATACAGAGCGGGAAAAGTTTTCAAAATGATGAGTATTCCGATGGATCGAATATTTGTTGTGTAAGGTGGAATGCTTTTCAGTAAATTGTTTGAATTCCAAATGGAATCAACCGTTATCCACTTTCGTAAGACTTTTCTTTTCTCTGATCTCTCGTATCGGACCAATGAACCTGCACATTTGAAAGAAAGGAGGGGATCTCCAACAAGACTCGGTTGCAGCACTCACAACAAAACTCCACTTTGTGAAAACACAGAGTGGACAAGCACAACAGGAGATATAAAGGGACAAAGAACATCAAATACCATATCAAAACACCAAACTCAAAATACTAAACATAAAAACCAACGAGACCAATATTGGCAAATGCCAATGAAAGAATTTTTCATTGACCTCTTGTCAAGCATTGTCTAAACCTAATTTGAAAAGAAAGTGCCCTAACCACATCTGCTTTCTATTTGCTTTCTAAAAGTCGCTGGGCTTGATAGGTGATTGTTCAAGAGCACTTCCCAGTTCCAAGATCGACTGTTTCAGTACGTCCTTTGCGATTCTTAATATAGAAGCGGATATTCATCAATTAATCGCTTCGGTTTATTAGACTTTCTAGTTTATGTAGATATTCAATTTACTGGTCTGTGTTTTGCACTGTGTGTTTTGGGGTTTTCATGTGGGTGCTACAACCGAGTAACATTGGAGATCGCCTCCTTTCTTTGAAGAAAAAAAACCGGCAGTACTATTCAAACACTTTCGACCACTTGGACACTATCATTGCAGAGAACTGAAGCATTGAGTGTTTATTTTTTCTTTGAACGGAAGTTGCATCAGATTTTACTGTTGTACTGATATTTCGTCTGTATTGTACTGGTTATGTCCATCTTTTATACACTCATTTTCTTAGTTCAGCAGTTTCTTATTTGGATGCATTTAATGTATTGCTGAAGTTGTTGAAACGAGAGATTTGATTCTCTGATTAAAGGGTAAAAAAATTATTTCGCTATTTATTGTGTTTTATCCTATTGGTTGTTTCGTACTCGTATTTAAGCCCCTGTCACACTAAGGCCGCTCTCTCAGTGCGCTCGCACGGCGTTGAATATAATTCAGAACATAGGACAGTGTAAGAGCTACAAATCTGGTTGAGGCAAGCGTTATATATGCTCTAACCGTATTTTCTGTGATTGCGTCTTTTCGGTTTTTATCAAGATTGAAACATATTTTCTATCGCTCTGATTTAGTACACTATACTATCTAAAAATGATGTTATTACATTTGAAGACGTTTAACATTTGTACCACTTGGTGGGTGTCACTTCCGGTTGACCAGGAGTCCCCGAGAGCACATGTAGCCAAGCTCGATCAACTTCGATCGATCGTTTCTTCAACGCATTCGAAAATGTACGTTTTTCAAACTTTCTTGAATTTTTATTAAAAGTTGGTCCTGTAGCATCATATCCCATCAATCCTCCTACGTCCTGCGGTACATTTTGGACATAATAATTTTCACACTCTTTGGCCATATTAAATTGTCTAGATTAAAGATCACTGACGATGGCTAAGTACCCGAAACGTCAATGTCTGGCCCATGCTGAAAATTTATTTGTTCTTAAATGATGCATTTAAATTTGAAAAAGTTTAACCTATATATATAGCACTTGGTGAGTGTCACTGCTGGTGGACCAAGAGTCCCCAAGGTTTCATGTAGCCAAGTTCGATCAACTTCGGTTTATCGTTTCTTCAATACCAATACATTCGAGAATTTCTGTTGTCAAAATTATTGAAATTTCTAAAAAGTGGGTCCTGTAGCATCATATCCCACCAATTCGGCTACTTCTTTGGACTTAATTACGTTCACACTCTTTGGCCATATTACAATTTTTAGATTAAGTATCACTGTCGAGGATTAAGTACCCGAAAAGTTCATGTTTGGTCAATGCTGCAAATTTATCTGTTCTTAAATGATGCTATAAATTTGAACAAGTTTAACCTTAGGTGAGTGTCACTGCTGGAGGACCAAGAGGCCCCGACGACGCATGTAGCCAAGTTCGATCAACTTCGGTCAATCGTTTCTTCAACGCATTCGAAAATGTCTGTTGTCAAAATTTCTTGAAATTTCTAAAATGTTGGTCCTGTAGCATCATATCCCATCAATCCTGCTTTCGGTACATTTTGGACATGATAACTTTCACACTCTTGGTCATTGGCCATATAACATTGTTTAGATTGAGGATCACTGGCGAGGGTTGAGTTTCCGAAACGTGTCGACACCGTGGTCTAGTGGATAGGGTGTCGGGCCAGTGACCGAATGGTTCCTGGTTCGAACCTCACTAGGACCACGGGTCGGTCGACATAACTCATCTATGTTTATTGTTATATAATTAAAACATGTCCTTGTCTGTGTATTGTTTACATGTCTGTGATGTTTGAAAAAAAGAGCTGAAACGTCAATGCCTGGTCCATGCTGCAAATGTATCTGTTCTTAAATGATGCTATTAAATTTGAAGACGTTTAACATTGTAATTCGCGGTCTTGTTTGTGTGATGTCATCTTACAGTGAGGAGGTTGTTTTACACCACGATTGTACGTTCTTCGAGACCTCTGGGTAATTGCAGAAGTGAGAGGGTTGTGCGCACGTAATCCAGGATAACCACACCATTTGCTACATGCGTGACAGATGGCCGTCCAAAGTCGGCACCGGTTGCCCATTGGTCTCGTCGGTTTATGTGTAGTCTTTTGTGTTTGATGTTTACATGTCGTGCGTCTCTTTTCCGTCTCGTGCTGTACTCGTCTTTTGTGTTTTTGCATCGGGTGTTTTGGTGTTTTACTGTTGATGCTGCAGCGGGGTCTTGTTGGAGAATGGAGTTGATAACTAATAATACAAACTTTTTCTCATAGCAAAAAGAAGGGAGATCTCCTCCCTTCTTTTTGCTATGAGAAAAAGTTTGTATTATTAGTTATCAACTCCATTCTCAATTATTTAAACATTTCCTCTGGCTTCAAACGTTTGATTCATAAGACATTCTCTTGGTAATTCATTTTACAAGTCATTGTAATTTTATCAGTCCGGTGTTCCATTCCATTGACATTGAGAAAAAATAGCTTATTCTTATAGGGAGTTTGGTCAAAATCGACGTAAGCATCTTCCTACTTGCAACATCCGTCTGTAGCTTAAGAAAAGCGGCGCGTCCTCAGAAGACAAAATGACAATTCCAATTTTACAAAGCCAAAGAGTATTTAAACCAGAAGAAAACTTGAAACGGAAAAGGAAAAGGAAAGGTCTACCAAATAAATCAAAGCAACCTGTGTAACAAAATGTTCCAGATAGTCAACGACTCAGCATCTCCGTCTAGTGCTTAATGCTTGTCGTTGAGATCGACAAAGTGTATTTGATCCAATCCGGTAACTTCCAACAATGAAAAGTGTTAATTCAATATCTAAATGGCCGAAAACTTTTTAAGACGTGCTCAAATTTCAGGACAATTGGAGGACAAAGGTAGAACTTCCTCAGAAATGATGCAAATTTACCACATGAGATTCATCTGAAAATTGCCTTGACCTCAGAACAAAATTAGTGAGATTCTAAAATGCTTAATTTCTTTATATAATTGAGAACTGAATAGACGAAAATGGAATGTTGCTACTCAGAAAGAAGGGTCAATTCGTAATGCCACATAAGTAAACTGTAAAATTTGAAACTGTCGAATTTGTGTTTAATTTATGAAGAAGATAGCATAGAACTATAAATTATTAGTATAGCGAAATTTTATATTTTGTGATGCAAAATTGGGAACTAAAACTTTCTTGTAGTATTTTTCGCAAGTCACATTTCGGATGTAGAAATTGCAATGATGGACACCATTTTCCATGTGTTTGTTGGTGAACAATTGTATCATTGCTTGACCTTTTACCTATATTTCTGCGTAATGAATGCTATCTGAGAGCCCTTCATGCACTCGCTAGTTCTTTGTAGGTATGAAACCCCACTCTCTTTTTACCGAACATTCTTTTGCTAAAATTAAATTGCTTTCATATTTGAGCGAAGAATTCGATTCAGGTCTAAGATAAAATCTTTGGAACAAAGTATGACTAGTGTTTTGAAGGAAGACATTTTACTGAAATGATCTATCAATACGCACTAATCTGATTGAATGCCTCAAAGTTTCCCTGATAAAAGTCAATACAAATGATACTTTCGCAACATGACGCAGTGATATACGATATAAAAAATTCTCAAAAACGTTAGTAAATTTACTTTGCCAGTCTGGTTGAATAAACTATCAATCCCATAGGAGATGGATATGTATTGCATTTTGTTGTTGTAAAAGATGGCATTTAAACAATATGACATGCGTAACCAAATAATTCGATTTTATGCATCGATAAAATTGTTATGCACTTTGTCAAGAAAACGAAGTTGGAATTAAAAACAGCGATGCACTCACAATCGAAATAAGAATGAAAACAATTATGATGAACAGGTTCTGACGCATTTCATTCTCTCTGAAGACACATTTTCCTTCTTTTATACAAAGTTTATCGGTAAATTTCACACAGTTTCTCAAATTACACAGAGTATATTATTTTGGGTATTTCACAATCTGCATTTTATGGTGACATAATTAACAAAATAAGAAGGATCAAAGATAGACAGCATTACCATCGAAAATGCGTCAGAATCATCAAACGCCTTTTATACCGTGGATATGATCCTAATGTTACCAGACGGACACTAGGCTTGGTACTTGACCATTCTACAGTCTTGTACCAGCGCACTCTTAAAACTTGCACTCTGACTGACTGTGACGACGGGACTCCATGACGGGCCCTGTCCAAACCTCTTTAGAGAAGACATGGCCCCGATCGCTTATTCTCTCTGAATGTCAGTCGGACTCCTCGGGTGATAACACGCGTGAGCTCGCTACAGCCGACAGAGCACGGATTGTATAACGTATGCCCTCTTTTTAAATCCATTTACATATTCATCTGTGGTGCTTTGGGCCCCTGCGTTTTGCGTTCTTGTTTGTGTGTGGTCATCTAACAATGAGGAGGTTGTTTTACATCACAATTAAAGTTCTTCTTTACCTCTGGGAAATCGGAAAAGTGCATGGGAGGGTTGTTCGCCAGAATAACCACACCGTCTGCTATTTTCGTGGCAGATGGCCGTCCTAAGTCAGCACCAGTTGCCCATTGGTCTTGTTGGTTTATGTTTGGTCCTTTGTGTTTAATGATTCTGTGTTGTGCGTTGATGTTCCTTGTCCCTTTTGTGTCCCTTTCTGTGCGTCTGTCTGCTCTGTATTTTTGCTGTGGGTGCTGCAACCTGGTGTTGTTGGAGATCCCCTCCTTTGTTTCATTTTTCATTTTCATTTCTTTGCTGTATTTTTTGCAAAATATCGGTTACTGCTATGTTAATGATCATTCCTCTGTATCGGATTTCTTATGTCTTGTAATACAATGTACTAAAACCTGTTGTCATACCCCAAACTTAATTAATAAACATAACAGAATATTCTATGTGGATCATATTACATAAAGGCATTATTTCGCACCTTGGAGGTAGATAATGATCTTTCATAGATGTAAAAAAAATATTAAAAATAGTATATTGATGAAAGAAGAAGGTCACCTGTCGGACATGTATGCTGATCTTTTTTCATCGATCATTTTTCACTTTTCTTCTAATGTAATGAAAAGCGCTTAAATATTTTACGTATATTTTGGCAGGTTCATTATATATTTTTATCGACTTTTGCATAATAACATTAAAATAGAAAATAGAATTTCAGACAAAAAAATAGAGGAACTAATTCTACGAAAATAACATTAGTGAAAGAATGACTAGTCGACAGGAAATGCTTAGCCTACCGCTGCGCATGATGTCTATTTTCTTTAACTTTAGTTTTACATTTAGATGGTATTGTTTTTACTTTTGCTTTTGTGTTATCGACATCCCCTACGACTTACTGTCTTCTTTTTTTATGCTGTTTGTTTATACAAATACTGCGCGTCTGGGGATAGCTTGTTCGTAACAATTGTATACACGCCATCCGCATAACCACACCATTTGCTACAGAACATATTGGTTTTTCTCCTTTAACATGTTTGTGTAGCACTTTATGTTCCAATGATGTATTCACTTTGTTTGCTTTTTCGTCGGTCCCCTGAGCGTGAGTGTATATTGTGTCCGGCTGTTTGTGTGCTTGTTTGATTGTCGTTCTTGTGTGTTCCGCTGTTGTCGATACATTGTGGTCTTGTTGGAGATCACGAAATAATGTGTGTTCTTTTCTCTGAGAAAAAAACACTTTAGACATATGAAGTTTGTTGGTTGGATTTTGTTTTCTGGCTTTTGTTTCCGTCGTCGAAGCATACAAATAAAGAAAACACGTCGAATCTATCGAATAACATGCCATTACCAGTCTAAAGTACATCTTCTATTTTATCTTTTAGACTTTGATAATATAATCATTTATCATCACAAATGACATACAAATGCCACATGTAATCAAAGTGAAAATAGAACAGATTCCTCAACTGCCTTTCCAGTCAAAAACGTCACGAGAATTATCAGTCATTTTTATCATCTAGATTCTCTCGACATTTGGTATTACCTAATAATCATTCTGTTTGCAATCCAACATGGATAACCAATCCACAGGGATTTATTGTTAAGCACGACCTAAGAAGTAAAATGATAAATTTGTCTGCAATTGTTTCCGACTACATGCAATAATTTCTGACGGTTTCTAAAGCTTACTTAATGTCTGAACTTCTATCATCGTAGTTATTTGGGCAATAAAATGGATAGCATGGTGCCCTTTTTTATTCCACAATTCGGTGCAAATTACACTGAAGTGCATTAACAAAAGGCAGATTCCTACTATCGATAAAAGATCAAGGAACTATGCACACGCAACATGTACGATATAGGCATTTCTCTCTTCGTGCACTTCTTCTCCCCCTATTTTTTCTTTTCGACGATTTATGCACATGCATCAAAAATGTCATCAATATCTACCTATCATCTCTCGTTTCGAGGGAAATGCAGATGTACTCTCTCTCTCTCTCTCTCAAGATTTTGCGCAAGAAAATAGGATAAGAGATTTAAACAAACCAAATGGGCAGAGAGATAGTGATTATGTGAATGCATTAAAGCGGATCCATCAAAGTTGTTATTTATCTTCTCAGCTATATATTTTGGTAATGTTAGCTCTCCCTATCTTTATGTATGACGCATTACAATGTCAAAATGTAATATCAAATCGTGAAACTTGTTGATGAGATAGAACAGTACCGACTGAACGCAGATTTCGACATCGATTTGATTAGTGGAATCACATAAACAAATGCATGCTTATCAAACTGAATGCCGATAACATTAACACTATGCATTCTGACTTCCATGGAGAACACATGTAATCCGTATTACCACAAAGTTTCCCATCCAGGTTGTTATAGGGGCCATACTAAACATTTCTTTGCCTTTTTGTTTTGTGATTGATGTTTTGTGTTTCAAATTTATTACTGTTTCTGTTTGATCTAATTTGACTTAATATTGTATAGTCGGTGTTCTCAGGTAGAAGAAAGTGCTTATTTCTGTATCATGTATGACCTTGGGAACAGTTTTTGTGAGGTAAATTATCTATGACTTCTAGTACGGAGTTATGAAGAGAAACGCCCCATGCTCAAAAAGTGGGGTGAATGAAGAACGAGAAGAAAATCAGGTCTCTAGATAAAATTTCATCAGATATTCTAAGTTAAAGAAAAAAGTAATTATCTCCTACAAAACCATATTGCAATGGTCATATTAAGAACACATTCATAAAACGATTGTAACAGTACAACACACGATGACACAATAGACATCATTTTAGACAAGTCACACAAACATATAAATAGAGAACACGATGCACATCATAAACCATAAACGAATGTACATGTATTACATTTTGAATGGAACCACTGCTGAATTAGAAGTGTCAATAAGATTAGCACAAATGTGAATGTAATCTTGCACAATTACAAGGAGAACAAAATAGAATAGAGGATGATTTAACCATATGAAGATACCTCTACCTTAGAAAACAGGCTCAGGAAATAGATTTTCTTTCGTGTCCCCTTTCAAAAGCAACAAGGAAAGTGAAATTAACATGAATATGATCGCAGACAAATCTGAATAACTTTGGTGGTTCTAACAATCGCTTCAAAATAAGGCTGTGTATTGACAAACGTATTAACTTTGCTTAAACGAGGTTGTCAGTTGGCCATTGTATGTTGTGATCATGCATGTTCCACTGAAGTGTTTGCGACGTAGTCTTGTTGAATGACAAATATGGATAATGACCATATCCCTTTATACAGCACAAAAATCGATAATTTAGAAAATCAGAAACCGAAGGCATACAAAATCAGGATAAAACAGGAACCAAAGCAAACAAACAAAACCTCCACCATATGAAAAGAAGCGAACTCCCGATATGGGAGCGAGACCAGGTGCCCAGGAGGAGTAAGCATCTCCTGCTTGCATGCAACACTCGCCGCTTCAATTCGGTAGAAATGTCACATACGGTTACTTCCATTTCGGAAGACATAGAGTACAATCTTTGGTTGGATTGTTTTCAAATAGTCTATGGTTCCTGTTTTATCCTGATTTTGTATGCCTTCGGTTTCTTATTTTCTGAATTATCGATTTTGTGCTGTATACAGGGATATGGTCATTATCCATATTTGTCAATCAGAATAATTTATCAAATTCATTATTGGAAAATCTACCAATATATTTAAAGTCTGTGCAAGCTCATTAATAATATAAAAGATTAAAACGGCATAAAATGACGTTAGTTTTACATCAAAATAAAAAAAAAATTAAAAACTAAACGCACGCGTGTAATTGTGAACTGAATGTTTTAATAAAGAATTCATCCAAAATTAAAATGAATGTCTCATTCCGTTGGAACTGGACAAAAAATGCTAATTAAAGGAAGATACTTGTAATTCTTTAGGGCAGTCAAGGCTTTCAGAATATTCAGGCTCACCTAAATGCATACCACAGAGACACTAAAGATGCAGACGATGCTCGTTTGATAGTGATAACTCGATGGTGTGGGTGGCGCAAAGTCACTCAAAATTTGTTCTGACAACTCTTCCGGCAAATGCCACTCACTCAATGGTCACGCACATTATGGCATGCGATTAATCGAACACTCTTGTTACCTCTAAAGACTTACAACTTTTCGAACACTCGTTTGGTGTTTTTGATATGTTACGCACACGTTTCACAAGGAAAAAACGATAGGAATACACTGACGTCTGGTGAATATCTGGCAATCTTATTGATTATCTGGTTATTCAATTAGCCTATGTAATCTCTTCCAATTAGTGACCGTACTTGAGTACTACTCATGGCCTCAACCACTATAACAGGAAGCTATCGGCTTGATAAGAACGCTTCAAATTTGTATAAGTAGCAATTTTATGGATCCCACTCATACAATGACATCTGTCATAAGGTTTTTCTTTACTCTTATGATGTTTTCTACAAATGCTCTCAAGAATCGTATATCTAGCAACATTTTCAGAGGGTAATGGACGGGAACAGATTGATAGTAAAAAATGAAATGTTATCTTTTAATTGTTCGTTTGAAGCTTTGCTATTTTCGTCTGATCACCGTTAGGTAAGAGAGATATACAGCATATTTTTATCAATGATGTTATATCAATGTTAGAACTACTGAAGCTCTTTCAGCCTATGGAAACCACTGTGTGTTTAGAATTTAAATGAGTTGATGAGGCAATTAAGATATAAACATATTCTATTTCTAGTTTCGTGTATTCATGAGGGGGGGGGGACGAAAAAGGATAATATTTATATGTAAGAACTAAATTAAATATACTTAAGTCCTTAAAGAAATGTCTTTTATGTTACTGAAGAAATCTGATACATTAAACAAATGTATATATGCGTGCGTGGGCTTTTTTTCTTGATAATAAATATTGACTTCGGACACTTATAATATTCATAGATATTAATTTTTCATAAAGACATGTGACCTTGATTTGATTAATTGGCTTGCTTCTTTTCCTCTTACTTTACTCTTAGGTAAATAGGTATTCTAAACAAGTGGTTGTAAATGAAATTATTCTGCGAAATTCAAGAATAAATAAATACTACGATTTCTGATATTTATGATCCAAATACACCTCTGACTAGATTCGCCACTTCAATATTCACTTATCACTTTTGCTATTTATACAATCCAAGAATCAAAAGGCTTAGTTTTTTCAATACCTTGCTCAATAAAATTTCAAAGTATTGATTATTCAAAACGATCTGAACTTGCAGAACATTGCTTGAAAACAAGTATTTTTTCCCAGAAATGCGGATATATTTTATTAAATCTCCAATAAAGGACAATATAGAGTTTTAATAAATGATGCATAAATGTTACATTATGAGATTGGAGAAATACTTACCTCAAATCTCAAGTCTACAATAGGCGGGGCCGCAAATGGAATCCCTAAGTACTGCTCTACTTTTTGCCCTTCTAGTCCATTGGACAAAAATCCTCTAATTCGTCCATATTTGGTGTTCCTAATTAGCTTATCGCTGCACAATACGTGAAGAATTACTGAGAGCATCCCGAGTAAAACCGATTGATTATGCTTTAACAACTCCATTTTTTATTTGTAGTAAAGTTTACTCTCTTAGCTATGCTGTATAGTCGTCTGCTTATTCAAGAGTTGGACTGATGGTCGCTGCTTAGGAATAGTGAAATCCGTCTGAGTGTGGCATCTTCATAGGTACTTGCACGCGGAAAAAATATTGCAATTAACATTATTTTGAAGATGTGATGCCTTCTGCAAATACTTGTGACGGCAGACGATGCACTCGCGCACGTTGTTTCCAATTAGCTCATTGCAGAAGATAACGGATGAAGTCTCCAACTATAAGGGGCTTCAATGATAAGACATTTATAACCAAAGCGGCATATAGTAAGACAAACATATTGTACAGGTATTTTGGCATTATAATATGCAATGTTTTGGAAATATTGTCTGTTCTGCAACATTATTGATTGCTCTTTGCCTAGCAGGAACGCTTCGTTCAAGCTGATATAATAAGGCACGTTTAGACAATCTATCAATGATATCGTTTTGATTGTCACTTACTCAGAATACTGTAAGGAATTGAAGACACAATCGACCTTTGGGAAAATGGCAGTTAATAGACTGCGGTCGGTTCTATAACACAGTATTGTTGATGGACAGGAATTTCTCTATTCGGCGAGTTAAAGAGTTGGACGAAATAAGAAATGAAGTGTATAACTAAAGCGATAGGGAAGATATTTCCATCGCAGCAATCTAATGATGAAACCAATACACAGCCAGAGTGGAGCAACAATAGGAATTAGATGCAATGTCATATGGTGTGGTTACTTGGATCACTGGAACGCAGCTCACTTTTAGCCGGAAGATTCGGTGCTGTCACTAGACAATTCTCTGCATGTTTAATGCTATATACCATATTTGTTTTGGGGTTTAAAGCTTAACGAACATAATTATATAAAATGCAATACAACAGGTTAATTTATTTCGATGTCATAAAATTATTTTTATGATCTTAATCAAATCCTTGCCTTCTCGACTTTGAGACTGAATAACTGATCGGTACTTCTTTAATATTTATCAATAATTATGAAAGGTTAACTGAAAAAATGAAACTAATTAATTCATAAATTCAAAATATTCTATATTGTATTTTTAATAAAAAAAATAACACCAAAGGTTTCAACTCTTTACCTTTTTGATGAAAATTCAAGCCAATTTTAATGCACCAGAAACGTGTTTCGGATAGTGCATTCTCATCAGTTGTACTTAATGAAAGGCCGAAGTGATTTCAGGCATAACTCAATGTATTTTAGAAGCGCCATCTAGTTTATTTAATTATTTTTTCTTTTTTGGGGTTTTTTTTTTTAATTTCAATTTATGATGCATTTTGCAAAGAGTGCGCGGCTCCAAATTTCAATTCAGTAGCAAAGATAAACAAAATTTATGTCCGAAATAGAATTTGAGGGTTGGATGTTAATGTCCTTTAACTTCGATGAAATTTTCGGATGAAATGACAAGTTTCATAAATAGCAAAATAACGTATGGTTTCAAATCAATAAAGGACCAAAACAAAGCTTCTTTTATGCTGCAGAGCTGGAAATAAGTAATAATTACTCTATAAACGTCAAGTCACGGATGTTTCACTACAAAAGAAACAAGTACCAAAGGAACTACATTAAACATGGATGAATCAAGGTGTCCATGAAGAGTAAACTTCTCCTGCATGCAGACATGTTGAATGTTTCATCGATAACGATGTTTGCATGCCTGGGTCCAGATTATAGGGGTGAATCAGCTGCTCTCAGGGGTGAGAATTTCTACCCTTTGATTTTGATAAAATTGTTCGTAAAATGGGGAATATCTGCCTTTTGGCAAATTAAATTCCAGGTATGAAGATTTGGAAGATCCACTTCCCATTGCCAATTAATCAGTCTTGATTATGAGTTTTGACTCTTTAACCAGAAAACTGTTCTTTGAATACAGAAAGCCGAATTAATGCATCCAACAAGATTTTTTTTATAATGATCAGGTCAAAGATACCAACTCTTGAGCCACTTAGAAATTATTGAAATTGGTTGTATGAAGAATTTGTCAAATTCCTCAAAATTTTGATGTACTACTGGAAAGTTGAGGAAATTGTTAACAAAAATATTTAAGATATTCAAAATATTATATTCAGCTTCGTCATATAAATGTAAGAATGTCTAGTTAGCCGCATGGGGCGATGTTTATTATGATTATACAATGTTTATTGCAAAACCTAACAGAACTGTCAGATTTTACTGAGTATACAGACAAAAGGTATGTTCTGGTCTAGGGAGTAATGACTCCGGGATGTAGAGTAGAGGTGTATAAGTGTTATGTTCAAAAGAAATATACATGGGGTGTTGGTATCTGTTACGGACAGATTACGGCACGCTTACACGCAGATGGTGAAGAATGATAAGAGAACACATTGTATCAGTGGTGGATCTAGGTTTATTTTGGGGTGTTTGATATGGTTGTCTTACACTCTTTGGTCATGTTGCATTTTTTTCAGATTGAGGATCCCTGAGGAGGGTTAACTACCCGAAACAGTGCATGTCTGGTCCATGCTGCATATTTATCTGTTCTTAAAGTATGCTATTGAATTTGAAGACGTTTAACATTGTATACATTTTTTTCTATTTAATTTCCGTACATCACTGCGTAATATCATAGACTTTTCTTCTTGTGATTAGAAATTGCATGTAAATGTTATTTTCAGAATTGAAACAAACGGAGAACATCGTCTTTGGGTGGACACGAAGAAACATATATAGTAGTACATTTGATCAAAGGATAAGACGTGGGCGAATAAAATTGCATAATATTCGAAACTATACATTACAGATTCCAAGGGTAGTGCCCTTCATCTTGAACGAACTTATGTTTTACGTTTCCTCGATAAGTGATCAAGGATCCTGGCTCATTAAAAACATTTACGTATCGCTTACTTAAACTTTTCTTTTCTGGCAGGCTTTCTGCTATAAAACAAAGGATCCATGCCAGTTACGTATACCTGAAGGACATCATTATCTCTGTAATGCTTAATAATACAGTGTATACAGGAAATGTTGGTGAAATGGTATTGTTTTTCGATACAGTACAAAATGTGGAACGCGAATTTATTTTATGCACTTATTTATACAAGGGGAGGAGTATTACACATAAATAAATAAATAAATAAATAAATAAATAAATAAATAAATAAATAAATAAATAAATAAATAAATAAATAAAAGTATTAATGTATTTGATTTCTTCATTACATGACTTGGATATTTCTTAAAGAGTGGAACCCTGAAATGAAGATTTCAAAAGATTTTTTTTCTAATTGTACTCTCATAACCCTGAGCCTTGTCGAAAAAGAATAACGGTGTGAAATGGCCTCACACATATGAGAGTGTTCGAGTGAATATTTACAAACAATAATTATAGGTAAACACTCATTATTGATAATTGATCCATATTGCACATGTCAATACTAGACCAGAAAACAACCTGCATAGGATGAATCGATCATCGCCGCCAGATGTGGGTTACCACACTTACTTTAAAGACGCTAGATGTCGCCATATGTCTGTTAGCTTCTTTTAAAAAAATGTCCCCTGACTACATCGGATAAAATCGAATAAATGCATATCAATTTTCGTGAGATGGTTTTAAAAGATCATAGGCTCTATGACCAAAGTATGATAAATAATAATTATAGAAACAGATATTACTTCCTAGCAATCGGATATATATGAATCTCTTGGTCAAATAAGACTCAAGCGTAATTGAAATTGTTTACAAACAATCAAAACTCTTATCGCTTGATATAAATAATTCATCAATAGCCCATATGTCAGACCAATTGATGAAGAACACTCGGAAGGAAATTTATCTCTTAAAATTTCCATCTAGTCACTTGTGGTTTACCAATATGCATAATCACATGATAGATGTCGCCAATTTGCGTCTGGAAAATTACGTACAAATGACAAAGATTTCGACGAGATAATTGATAACTTTATTGCTTGAATCGCCTTATTCTAAATGAATTTCTAGAACGAATCTTATTTCATAAAAGTCATATGGGAGTTAAATAAAGGAAAAAGAAAAATAATAGTTTCAATAGAGAATATGAAGCTATGCATTCAATAGATCTTGATATGCGTTTAAAAATTCTTGTTGTGTGTTCAATAATTCAATTATGGGTAAAATGACGAATTGGCGCAATACACATTACTAATACGGAAGTGCTCCAACTCTATACCTTCTTGACGAACATTTACTTTACAGAGAGTGCTGGCTCCAAATGTCCTGTAGGGTCGATTCAGTAGCATATCCAAATAGAATCTATGTTCTAAATAGCATTGGAGGGATGGTTCTAGGATGTTAACCTCCTTTCATTTCGATGACATTTTCGATGAAATGGCAAGATTCGGACATAGCAAAAAATATACATGATGTACAATTGATAAAGGGCCAAACCAAAGCTTCTTTCAGGTGACAGAGCTGAAAAGAAGTAATTAATACACTTAACAAACATCAAGTCACGGGGATCGATTTTAACTGCTCCACACTGCAAAGAGAAATAAGTGTTCATATTAATAATACGGAAGTGTTCCAACTCTCTAACTCCTTGAAGAAAATTTTAAACCAATTTATTATGCACCAGACACTTTTTTCAAATATTCAAAATTCTCAACAGAGAATATTTTACACGCCATAATTTGACTTGCGATGCGAAAACATTTTTACATACACATGTTGTTATGGGCACTTGACAAAAACAGACATGACTTGCATACTATTAGATAGACTTCAATAAAGCGATCATCAGTCCAAGACAGACAAGGAAGCAGTTTGTGTAAGAACATCCAGCTAGTACACTTTGACTTTTCCTCTTTATTATGATCGCTGCATGAAGATAGCAGGGACTGTGTATAGTACGCTCATTTACATGAAGGAGGCTTTTGGGGTAACATTGGGTCCCTGCTTCTTATGGTCACGTTTATGGCGTCATCTGAAAGTGAAATTGCTATATACTGCCTCTTGGAAAACATCTGCGTACATGTGTGCCAAGCATTGGTGCCAACAAGAATAAATCCCTTTTTTCGATTGGAATCTCCCCAGCATGACGACTTTACAGTAATCATGGCGGAACACGTGAGAAAAGGGAACACACAGACGAAGACAGCGCGAATCAATAACATCACATTATTGAACACGGAGGACAACTCATTTAATGCCGCGCCGCACAAATTAAAAATGGTTCAAATAAATACAAAGGAACAAACAAATATGCTGTCGTAGTATGATCATGGTATCAAATCTCGGATGAAAGAACTTCCAAAATTTATTCTGACTGTGTGAAACTATTTTGTCGATGAAATACAACTGTGCATCTCAGTTTGAAAAGTAAGTTTTGCGTTGTATGACAAAATTCAAAATAGAAGCTTCATGACCTTTTAGTAACCGGAAAAGTCGGAGGGTTGTGCGCACGCAATCTGGATAACAACACAATTTGCTATCTGCGTAGCGAATGGTCGTCCTAAGTCGGCACTGGTTACCCATTGGTGCTCGTTGGTTTATGTGCAGTATTTTGTGTTTGATGTTTCTATGTCGGATGTCCCTTTTTCGTCTCTTACTGTGCTCGTCTTTGTTTTTCACACCGGGTGTGTTGCTGTTGGTACTGCAACCGGGTCTGGTTGGAGATCCCTAGCTCCCTTCTTCTGGACATAGTGAACACTGAATTGACTTTAAGGACTTGTGACTATCAATTTTTTGCGTCTTTAAATTCATTAGCATCCTTATAGAGCAGATAAATTAGTACTTTACTTTATAATGTATCAATTCATAAATAACAAACAGTGGGCATACAGAAAGACCAAAAAAAAACATAAAAGGAAGGATACTAATATATCCAGTGCCGTTCTGTATTTATTCAACCCTAGCTACCGGTATTACTAGTATGCAATGCAATTTATCCTTGTGCTCGAACTCTGTGAATGATTCCTTCCATCCTTAAGATATGGAATGATCATGACCTCACACATATGTTTACAAACAATCATATCGCGTTAATACTCATTATTGGTAATTGATGTCAATAACAGACCAGAAAACAATCTATGATGAGTCGATCCACACTTCCCCTAGTGACTTCCTGGTCTCTCCGCCAGAAGTGTGTTACCAAACCTAGTTTCACAACGCTAGATGTCGCCAGAAGTCTACCAGGTTCTAGTTCAATATACTAATTTTCTTTAGAGATAGACTGTAATGGAAGCAGCCAATGAACGTATCGGTCAATTTAACCTCAAATATACCTGAAATTGTTTACAAACAATAAAACCTATTCTATGTAAATAATTTTAAAATCAATATCTCGCGTGTCAGACCAATTGATGAAGAATAGTTAGTACTCGAGAAGGGGATTTTTAGTCCAGCAGATTCTTCACTTAATTGTTCATTTCAATTAACAATTTACCTTTATAAATGTATTCGATTTGTTACTAGCAGTTTACCAAATCTGCATAATTACACGCTAGTTAGGAGATAGCGCCAAAGAGCATCAAACTTTTACAAAGAAGCAATATTGAACATGTTGAAGGATACAATTTGAGTAGAATACAAAAAGAGAATGGCATAACTTTTAATGAAAAAGATTGTAACTTTAATAATTATGTATATACAAGGTACAAAATGAACATTTATTTAAGACCAATTCGACCACCAAAATTCTGGCGCCACGGCATGTCAAGGATTTTCATGATTTTCTGCATACTGAGTATATATGATGTCCTAATTGCAAAAATTAAGGTTTCCGGTGAATATGAGTACCGGTTGCTATGGCAACGAGATCAGTCTTTTTGTGCTACTTTAAAGACTGTGAAGTAACCTACTTTTAGATACTTCGTTGCCATGGATACCATTGAAGCAGATATTTCATCTTCGTACCTTTTGGGCATCATTACCTCCTTTCTTGCAAAATACATTAAGTTTTATGATAGATATTAAATGACGCTAACTGTGCCCAGCCAAAATAAGGAAAATTCAAGTCAAAAATGAAGGTAAATTTAGGGGTCATTTTTATGTGATTTTTACCGTTTTAGTGTCAATTTTCACTAAATGCAGACCTTTTAGAGACCTATGATGGGTTATTTTGAAAAGTAGTGTCCCTTAAAAATATATTGAAAGAAAATCGAAGATGGGATCTTTGAGCTCTTCATCTCAATTTTGATGTCAAAAACCGTTGCTATGGCAACTTTTAAGCGTTAAGGCTTGAACATAGTACCTTTTAAAATTGATTTAACTCCTATTAATACTACTTATGGCCATGAAAATATAAAAATGAGCTGATAAGACTCCTTGATTTGATTTTAAATCATTGAAAATTTCCAAGGTCATTGACTTGAAGTTCAAGGTCATTTCTAACTTAGACTAAAACAAATCGATATTTATGTAATTTTTCAACTTTACGTCAAAAACTTGTAGTATTTTCTTTTTGAAATTTCCAATAACTTATATATATTTTGAAAAATGTTGGAATTAAAAAGAAATTCCCTGATTTTATTGACTTTTTATATTCAAGTATTATATTTTTGTTAAGGCGAAAAACTAAGAATTTTAAATTTCATGCCCTCTATTTTTGATATCCACACCTCAATTTTAGGAGATCAAAGAGTTGATTGAACTCTTGAAATTATCCTAAGAAATAATTATAATACCCATTATTTTGTTACATTTAGCCGTTTTATTTGTCTCAAAAGGTTTATTCTAGAATTGATCCTTTTTATCTACCAAAAATCAAAATTTTGGTAAAATCTGCTCAATTACAATTCGGTGACCTTGAAAATACAACGGATGACCTTGAACAAGTATCAAGGTAATCTCTACATTGATTTGTCTCCAGTAGATATTTGAACGGGATTTGTTTTTATTTCATAAATGGGCAGTTCAAAATAAACTCAAAACATACCCATCTTAAATGCAGTTTCCAGCCAAAAAGATACAAGGTCCCATCCAACTTTTTTACATTTTCTTGTAGTTAAGGTACAATACATATTGAATATACAGAAGAATAACTCCAAAAACCTCTGCTTTTATGAAATTTTTTACCGTAAAAATACACAAAAACAAGCAAAATAGGGGCTCTTTTGAGCTACAAAATGAAGAGTTTAAAACCTTATTTATGCACTCTTTTGGACCCCTTATACAAGAGGCATAGAGATAAAGGTTGAAATCATAACAAAGAGGATTGAAAGAAAAAAATCATGGTTATTGCAATTGATAAATGTACCCGTTTCCATGGCAACAAAGGTCACAAACACGCTAAGTCTTATGAAATTTGAGAATTACTCTTAATGCAAATGATGAATCATGCAATACAGTACATGTAATGGCAAATAGAAAAAATGTGAAGTTTTACACGCAATATGTAAATATCTTACTTCCAGATATAATATGCATAAAAGATTATATAGTCCTTTTCCGTGCATCTCTCTTTTTTATTACATAATGAAATTTTATTACATTATAGGTTTGCATTGCCAACCCATAATGTAATAATCTATAATGTATCAAGTTATTACATTATAGGATTTTATTACATTATGGGTTGTGACAATGCTTTGATACATATATCTGATTTAATAGAGATGACTTAGGTCATCAGATCATCAGCCCAACGATGAACGAGGCAAGGACACTTGAAGTTGATTATGTATGATTTCCTCATATTTCGGTCGCATCACGGAGATGTTTTTTTTTCTAGGATGCTGATTCGCAAACGAACATTCGAAATCATTATTGAATGCTAAAGCGGCTTTATTAGTGTTCACTTTTGACCTGTTTTTCTATACATTCTATATCATTAGGGCATCCCAGCAACACCTAGTTAAGTCGGATCAATCAGTGAATGAAAGTTAAATACAAAACCCAAATTCTAACATGACTTGAGATTTTCTCCCTATAAAACTCGCCTGGTGTAAAGTATCCAACAAACTTCCAGTTCACTAAGTTCCGCCTATGCACGTGCTATAGAGCTCGTGCAGAACAATATTAGAATAGAAATAACAGCTAGCTAGCTGTGATTTGTTGTCCGATAATTTCCCTCGTCGCATGAACCAATCAAATTATCACCTCGCCGCTTCGTGGCTCGGTGATATTTTTGTTCGTTCATGCGACTCGGGGAATTACTGGACAACAAACCACGGCTAGCTAGTTGTTATTTCTTAAATCACAATCAATAGAGCAGTTGCATTTATTTTACTTCTTACTTTACTTCTACTTTTACCTCACCTCTACGCTTCAGTGGTCACTGTGGTTAGGGATTAGGCCGTGGTATTTAAAATTCGTTTTCCATCTTGGTGTTTTAAAAAACAAGAGGCCCAAGTGGGCCTATATCGCTCCCCTGAGAACCATGTCACTTTTGCTGAATGACTGAATACATGCACATTGTAATGGTGATTGTTAGTGTGGTCCATCCTTAAAGTCATGTAAAAAAAAATCCAAAAAAATATTTTGGCACAGAATCTATATGAAAGCATTATATTAATGGCATCAAGTGTGATTAATATAACAGCAAATTAGGTCTCAAAGACATGCTTTCAATGTGTTAGTTCAGGAAATAGTATGAAAATGTCCATTTCTGACAAAGTCCGAAAAGACATAAAAAATTTGACTTCAGAGTGGAACTAAAAACAGGAATACTTCTTAAGAGATCCCTCTAGATCATTCTGATGCCTTCGGTTTGTTGATATATGCTTGGACTCTGAAGAAGTAGTTTGTCAAAGAACCCTGTGACCTACTTTGCCCCGGGTGGCGACACTTGTTGACGGATCTTGATGAAAAACAACATTACTTGTAGGGAACCATTAGCATATCACACCTACCAAGTTTCTTTAAAATGCCCCAGCGGTTCTGAAGAAGAAGTTGAAAATACCCTCCCCCACCTCTTCCAATTCAATAAGAAAACAAGCAGATTCAGAGAATCGTGGTCCCCCGCTTGGGGTGTTTGACTCAGAAAAATCTGAGTCCTTTATGTAGCTCAAATATCTAGGTCATGGTCACGAGGTCAAAATTTTTGTGTCAGTGTAAAGGTCTTGTCACAAGGAACTCACATGTGAAATATGAGAACTGTATCTCTTCTGGTTAAAAAGTTATAGCCAAGGTTAAAGATTTTGTGACACAGACAGACGGACGGACGGACGGACAGATGAATGAGATTTAATGTCCCCCGCTTTAGAGTACTGCAAACGGTACAAAATATGCCTGTCATGAAAAATTTGTGAAGGTTATTTTATCACATTACTTGACCAGAAAGAACAACTTGCATATTTGATCTGCAACTGAGGAAAACAAAGTGATGTACCAAATGAAATGACAAGATTAGAACTTGGTATGAAGTTTATAAAAATAAAGTCACAAAAAATAACAACACTTCTTAAGACAGCTCTCTAGATAATTCAGATGCTTTCGGTTTGTCGATACATGCTTCTGTTCTGAAGAAGAAGTTTGTCAAAGGAGGGTACCCTCTGGGACCTACTTTTGCCTCTGGTGGCGCCACCTATTGAGAGATCTGGACGAAAAACAACAACACTTGTAGGGGACCATTAGTACTTCATACCTTCCAAGTTTCATGAAAATCTGCCAAGCGGTACTGGAAAAGAAGCAGAAAAGGTATCAAGATCAACCCCCCCCCCCTCCCTTTTTACATAAGAAAATAATTTATAAAAATTCATGAAAATAAAATTTGAGCATAAAATACATATCAAAACATTAAGTAACTGAAAAAGATAAAGATGCATTAAATGAGTGCATAAAATCATACATTTATGGAGTAACTGAAAGAAATAGTGCAAAAATGAGCATTTCTGACGAAGTCCAAAAAGACATCAAAAACGCGTCAAAAATTTGACTTCGGAGTTGAACCAAAAATAACAACACTTCTTAAGACATCTCTCTAGATCATTCAGATGCTTTCGGTTTGTCGATACATGCTTCTGTTCTGAAGAAGAAGTTTGTCAAAGGAGGGTACCCTCTGGGACCTACTTTTGCCTCTGGTGGCGCCACCTAATGAGGGATCAGGACGAAAAACAACAACACTTGTAGGGGACCATTAGTACTTCATAACTACCAAGTTTCATCAAAATCTGTTCAGCCGTTCTGGAGAAGAAGTCGAAAATGTGAAAAGTTTACGACGACGACGGACGACGGACGCCAGTCGCCGGACGGACGGACGCCGGACGGTGCGCTATGACAATAGCTCATTTGAGCTTCGCTCAGGTGAGCTAAAAAGGGAAAAAAAATTTTTTGGGGTTCCGCCGGGGTTTGAAGCCACTCCCCATGGGTCCATTGGGCATGGAAAACATACATTATACCTATGTACAATCTTAAAAAATATTCCTTAAAAATCCAAAAGTGGATATCTGGACAAAATTCTTTCACTTGTAGGGTACCATGCATGAGTACCTCATACCTACAAATTGTCATGACAATCTGAAGAGTGGTTATAGAAAAGAAGCAGAAAATGTATGAAAATCACCCCCCCCCCTCCCCTTCCTTTTTACATAAGAAAAAAATTCATAAAAAATCAAAAAAAATAAAATTTAAGCATAAAATACATATCAAAGCATTAAGTAAGTTAAATATGATAAATATGTAGTAAATGAGTGTGTAAAATCATACACTAATTGAGTTATTTAAAGGAAAAGTGCAAAAATGTGCATTTCTGACTAAGTCCGAAAAGACGTCAAAAACGCGTCAAAAATTTGACTTCGAAGTGGAACCAAAAATAACAACACTTCTTAAGACATCTCTCTAGATCATCCTGATGCTTTCGGTTTGTCGATACATGCTTCGGTTCTGAAGAAGAAGTTTGTCAAAGGAGGGTACCCCCCGTGACCTACTTTTGGCTGTGGTGGCGCCACCTGTTGACAGATCCGGACGAAAAACAACAACACTTGTAGGGGACTATGAGTACCTCATACCTACCAAGTTTCATCAAAATCCCTTCAGCCGTTCTTGAGAAGAAGTCGAAAATGTGAAAAGTTTACGACAGACAGACGACAGACGACACACGACAGACGACGGACGACGGACGCCGGACGGATCGCTATGACAATAGCTCACTAGAGCCTTTGGCTCAGGTGAGCTAAAAATCATTCAAAAAATCACAAAAATAAAATCTTAGCATAGAATAGATATATGAAATATATATATATATACATATATTTATAAAAAGCACAGGGAAGAAATAAACAACAACATTAAGTATTCAGAAAATGTCGGATCGGCCCAGCTTTTAAGGCTAATGCATGTCTCTCGCAGAAAAAAGATATAAAGAGCACAAAAATGGTGCGAGAGACTCACAACACTAAAATAATTAACCTCAAATTTTCAGAGCTCCACAGCTCCTTCTTCAGGAGGGATCGTAATTTTTTCCACCATGTTGTTCTTGATTATTGATCAAAGTATATTTAAAAATAGTCTGGTGAGCGGTACCTTATAATTAGTCAGCAAAAATTTGTCAGAGTTGGAATAAAAGTGTCAGACAATAATACCATTTGCATTCCCCATTCCTGCATAAAAGGGTAAGAAAATAATACCATTTGCATCCCCCATTCAGCTAGGTGCCACCTGTTGATGGATCCTGACAAAAACCAACAACACTTGTAGGTGACCATTAGTACTTTATAAATACCATTAAGTTTCATCAAAATCCCTTTAGCTGTTCTTGAGAAGAAGTAAAAATTGTGAAAAGTTTACGACAGACAAACGACAGATGACGGACACCGGACGGATCACTATGACAATAGCTCACTAGAGACTTTGGCTCAGGTGAGCTAAAAAAATACCACCGGGATTTCAATCCACCACCCTTGGGTCCACTGGGCATGGAAAACATACCATAAATACAATCTTTAAAAAAAAATCATTAAAAGTTAAAAGCTGATATTTTGACAAAATTCTTTCACAGTTTCATTTCTAACAATGAATATATTTATTAAAAAGAAAATGAGGAAAAAACTGAAAAAGGAAAGAAAAATTTTTGTTGGGGTCCCACCAGGGTTTGAACCCACTCCTCATGGGTCCATTGGGCATGGAAAACATACATTATACCTATGTACAATCTTAAAAACATTCCTATAAAATCCAAAAGTAGATATCTTGACAAAATTCTTTCACTTCTAGGGAACCATGAGTACCTCATACCTACCAAATTTCTACATTCTGAAGAATGGTTATAGAATAGAAGCAGAAATTATATGACAATCAACCCCCCCCCCCCCCTTCCTTCTTACATAAGAAAAAAATTCATAAAAAATCAAAAAAACAAAATTTAAGCATAAAATACATATCAAAGCATTAAGTAAGTTACATATGATAAATATGTAGTAAATGAGTGTGTAAAATCATACACTTATTGAGTTATTTAAAGAAATAGTGCAAAAATTGCATTTCTGACTAAGTCCGAAGAGACGTCAAAAACGCGTCAAAAATTTGACTTCCAAGTGGAACCAAAAATAACAACACTTCTTAAGACATCTCTCTAGATCATCCTGATGCTTTCGGTTTGTCGATACGTGCTTCCGTTCTGAAGAAGAAGTTTGTCAAAGGAGGGTACCCCCCGTGACCTACTTTTGCCTGTGGTGGCGCCACCTGCTGAGGGATCTGGACGAAAAACAACAACACTTGTAGGGGACCATTAGTACTTTATACCTACCAAGTTTCATCAAAATCCCTTCAGCCATTCTTGAGGAGAAGTCGAAAATGTGAAAAGTTTACGACAGACACACGACACACGACACACGACAGACGACAGACGACGGACGCCGGACGGATCGCTATGACAATAGCTCACTAGAGCCTTTGGCTCAGGTGAGCTAAAAAGACACCCTCCAGCTAGGCGAAAACACACAAACATACAATTTTTGTATTGTTGTCAATGACATGTATTATTCTGAAATTTTATTTAAGGCACATATCCACTGTACAAGTCAGGGGAGACGGGAATGTGAGCTATTATAGCTAAGTCTTGGTTTAAATAGATCCATTTGAGCCGTTTTTCATTTCGAGTAATAAAGCCGTAGTGGAACTTTTTTTTTCAGTATGACAGGATACCTTTGGCAATCTCGAATTAATTGTGAGTGTATGCTTTTTATCTGGTATTTTGTCTCGAAAGGTACCAGTCCGCACACGTTAAACAGAATATTTCACAGCCATGGCTTTACATTGTTCAATACACACCTGTCCTGAGGCGATCCAACTACAGTTACCTTTTAAAGCTGACCTGTCACTTTTTTAACATTTAAATGTGAAAGTATAATCATCAGACGGACGGACATGCAGACGGAAAGATCATTTATTTATGTAGCAAAAATTACAATGCTTAATGTTTCTTCGTCCGAAAAGGGGAAATTTACATAAAATGTACCCGTAAGTTTTATGTCTAAGATATGAAATGTACCCGCAAAACGTCAGGGTAGGTCAGCTTTAAAAGTTAACTGTAGTCGTCAATACTCGAGACCAAGATTATGTAACCCCTAACCGCAGTGACCACTGAAGCGTAGAGGTGAGGTAAAAGTAGTGGTAAAGTAAACTAAATGCAACTGCTCTAATAGGGATACAAATTCTTGAAAATGTTCAAACAAAATAAAAAAGAGAGAGGATACCCAAAAGTAAAAACAGCGGACAAACAGACGGAGATAATAAAACAACACCATGATAGAAACTGCTAAATGATCCACAGTACAAAAGCGGAATTCGGTGTATGTGGCGCTATTAAATGCACGCGCTGTATTAAATGAAATGCCATGGGATCAGAAATAAGGATGAGAAAAATGCAAAAACATATAATAACTTTATGGAATTAATACAGAGAATATATTCCAATAATTAGAAATACACCTATATCAAAACATAACAGTCAATAATCTCTATTGTAAACTAGAATTTTGTTGTATGTGGCGCTACTAAAAGATAAAGACGTGCGCTATGATTTAAAAATGTTATTTCAGTGATTTCAAAGCCTACCTTACATAATAATTTCTTGAGGAACCTGTTTTTTTTTTCAAAATAGAACACAGTGAAGACTGATGACTACCACACCGACAAGAACTTCCTCCACAACAAGGAATAAAATCAACTTAAACATTTTGCAAAGAAGCTAAATTTAATTCCCGATGGAAATGAGATCAGGTGCCGAGGGAGAGTAATCATCTCCTGTTTGCTAGCAACACCCGTCAAATAAAATCCGGTGAATGTGTCAAATTCGGTGATTTGGATGATTCTAACCTAGAATATCTTTCAACATTTTAGACTAAATAATCCAGTCTCTCCGCTGCCGCTAAAAGAGACTGAACTTACAACTTATGGTTGTTACAGAACGAAGTCGGACGAAACTGTTGCCCAACGATTTTTCCATTTTGAAGGTATGAAATATTGATTTTCTTGTTGAAGGGACTAAAGAAAACATTTATCTAACTATCTCTACCCACCTCACGTTTTTTTTTCTCGCTTCGTTATTGCATTTTTGCCAATTTTTAACTCCCTACCAAACTAAACAGGTAAAGCGAAAGTTCGGAGAACCGACCAATCAGAACGAAGGATAAAGAAAGTTGATCACGTGATATTTTGTATCCTTCGTTCTGATTGGTCATCAGTCTTCGTTCTATAACAAACGTGGTGGGATTCAGTCTCTTTTAGCGGCAGCGGAGAGACTGGATTATTTAGTCTATCAACATTTAGGACAAGGTGAATGATGTTATAATATTTTATATTTTCATTACATCCATAAAAATTTTGCAGTCACAAAGTCGATCACTCACAAATGTACCCTTAGTGCAGTAGTTTTTTTTTATGTGTGTGTGTGTGTGTGTGTGGGTGTGTGTGTGTGTGTGTGGGTGAGGGTGAGGGTGTGTGTGTGTGTGGGTTTTTTTTCTCGGTTAGTCTCCTAGCACACATAACGTAGTCGCTATAGTTTGAACTTCCTCTGGAATGACATGTTGGAATATTTTGTAACATTAAGGGTGTGTCTAAGGAAATTGGAAGTTAATGCCTCTTGATACTTCGTACCCGTATTCTCAAAGATAATGACTAGAGGCAAGTTTTCTCTTTACATGCCTGAACTTTTGGTTATTCCCTCCAAAAACGGAATTTACCCCTGTGATCATCCTTTGCGTAGTAAAGTATGACGATTTACTTTAAAGGTACCTATCAGAAACGGTCTTCTTCAGCCGGGTTGATTGTTCTGAGCTGTATCAAAACACCACTATGGTTCGCATCGTAAATTTGCGTTTACACTTTTATACAGGAAGAGGCAATATCCACAAAAAGTACCGTACTATATAGTCTTCCTTCACCTTCGTGTAGATTTTTTTTATTATTAAAAAAAGCTGAACATTGACAAAGTGTGAAGTCGGGACTCCATGAGAGGTCGTCCGATTCTCGAGAAGGGCTATGAGGAATCCCCTGTCTAGCTTGGAACCTAAAGTTTTTTAAGCTACCAGCTTCATAATCATCAATTAAATCATTAACCGCTGTCATTGCTATTATCAGTTTTATAATTGCTTTGATTATATTTTCCTTTCATTATCTGAAATAAAAATTGTTCAAAAAAGAAACTTTGAATAAATAAAAACAAACTTGTTTCCATGATTAATTATTAGATTTGTCATAAGTTTGGTTTCCTAAATTTGTTTCAGCGGTCAAAGCACTGGGTGGTATACACAGTTTATGATAGAGGTATCGGATCCATCAAATGACTTATGAAACCACATGTAAACAGGGAAGTCGTATTGTCCCCTCATGATATAAAAACAACGACAATGGAAGAACTGACCCACTCAGGTATATCATCTTGAAGTTCAGGTAAGCATGGAACTTAGTCCTTTTCATTCATATTTTATTATCATTGTCAATTTCTCTACTCATCAATATCAATTTAATAATATTCCTTTTTTATTTATTTTTTTATTATTTTCAAAATAATTTTAAGTTTATATTTCATTCCATTTGTTTATTGTTTTCTTCATATTCAATTTATTGTTTGCATTATATGTATTTAGAATTGTTATAAATATTTTTTCAACCATTCAAGTTTTGTTTCTTTCTGAGACTAATTCTTTTCTTATTCTCTTATTTTCTTATTCGAATTTGATTGAGAATTTTTTTATTTATTTAATCTTTGAAATGAAAATATTTTTACATACTGTTATGTCTTGAAATGAGTAGTGCTGATCAGATACCGTTGCGATAAAACTCAAATATTTCTGAAACAGTCAGTATTTGGGTTTTCTTTTTTGGGGTTTTTTTTGGGGGGGGGGGGTGTTTTGTTTTGTTTTGTTTTTTCATTTGGGCGATGCGGATCCAGTATGTCATCACGGAGACAAAGTGAATGAAAAACTACAGCGAATTTTTAAAGTAAATAGTTTTATAACATTGACCCCCCCCCCCAAAAAAAAAATCCCGTCAATACACACTTAAAAAAGGAGGAGAGTTGGTCCCTATGTCCCTGTGACAATGCCATCTCACAGAAAACCCCTTTCAAAAAAGAAGTACGTTAATAAGGAAAACAAAGTAAATGATACAACTGCGATGATTGTTCATAATCTACTGACGCATCAAAGATCTGACAATCAAGCATAATTATTGCTTCCGTATTGATGTTTACAATATACATAGATGACCATTACCTATATCCCGTTAATATTTATGTCCGTACGTGCTTAGGATCAGGTATAGTTGACACAATGACAACGTTACTAAGATTTTCGCCATTTTCTCCAATATTACCATGATGTTAGTTTTGACATCTGGACATCCAAGAACAGCGTACCGGTACAGGTCATGTCATGTTGAACTGCCCGCTATGAATTGTATGTCTGTCTGTCTGTTTGACATGCAGCTGTCAATTATACATATTTTTTGTTAATTGGTGAGATTCCTATGTCATCAAAGTTACTGTATTTTTAAAGTGTACAATGTAAATAAGTGTGTTCAAAAACTTGACAGCTCATCCTGAACCGATCTGACATTCAGCATCAATTCAGAAACCATGCAAACAAACGACATAAATTCATACGATAAATTGACGTCGTCAGGTATCTGTTGGACGTCTCTTTTCCTTGTGTCCCAGAAGCATTTGAAAACATGGTAGTTGCTTGTTTATATATAATTCAGTAGCGCCATCTAAATTGATTTCGTTTTCAATAGCGACCAGCTTCGTGTTTAAGTTATTCTGAACCTTTAATTAATTTTAATATAAGCTATTTCGGTAGCGCCATCTATTCTATTCAAGTTTAATGTAAGCTATTTCAGTAGCGCCATCTATTTAAATGAACTCCTTTTTCCAAAAGCCCGTACAATATAAGTCATCAGTCCCCTTCCTTTTTCTGTATTGTCCGACGTGTTTCAAGGATGTATTGTTTTGTTTGGGGAGTTTTCTTTTTTGTTTGTTTGTTTGGTTTATTTTTTTTATTTATTTTTTTTTTTTTTTTTTGCCTTGTTTGTAGGTCATTTCGATGGAATTGATCTCGTTATCTCCGTCTTACCAAAAAAAAACAAAAAACAAAAAAAAAAAAAAACGTTTAAAGTATGTGCGTCTTTTGAACTTCTGTACTCTTGAGTAAGCGGATAGTTGTGCGCTAGTTGTCCGGACTATCTCAACGTTTATATCCAGGATCACTTATAATTCTCATTGTATTTTTGGAAATATCATTTGCGTTTCATGTTCCGGTGGAATGTTGCAACTTTCCAAGTAATCCTGATATAAGAATGTGTCCTCTATTAGTTATAGGGTTAGTTCCTGTCATACTTCCTACTCAAAGTAGGTGTGTAAATTTGTGGGGGTTGAGGCCTCACCCCCCCCCCCCCCCCACACACACAAATTAAACACCTACTTTGAGTAGGAAGTATGACGGGAACTAACCCTATTACGAATTTATCACGCCGACGTACGTACGTTTTTTTACGTAAATTTTAGTGACCTACCTCAACGTCAAGATAGGGCACCACGTGACCGTCATAGTGCGACGTCATTGGCTGAAATCAGTACGAGGCGTGATAAATGTAATAAGAGTACTATGATCTATTACGTATAACCTTTGATTAAATTTGTCTAAGAGCATTTGGTAAAAGATTCAAAACTCAAAAAGTACATTTCTTGAATTTTTCAGATTTTCTACAGAAATCCAAGAGACATGGATTATTTTCTATCTTTGTTGACAATTTTGATTGCTATCCTTCATTTGGGATCCCCAGTTTACGTAGAGATTCGACAATATAGAGGTTACATGCAACGAACACACAATGATCTAAGACGACAAGAAGGGGCCGCAGACATGCAGTATATGGTGAGCTTATGACTTATTTTTCATACACTTGTAAGTGAAAAGGTTTATTATGCCTCCTGATAATATTGTGGAAATTATATAAAACAACCTTTAAAAAAAATTGCAATTAACAAATGAAGCGCAATCGGCGTGTTCGATCAAAACACTGTTGTCAAGCGCCGGATACCTGTTACAAGATTAGAAGTTTTTAAAACATTCAAGATTTAATATGAGATTGATTTAACAAGACAGTCTGTGCTCTGATTGCTGAAACAAGCTCTTGAGTATCCCATAATTTGTAGAAATTCAGAAAGGACAGGTGTTTTTAATAAAAAGGCCTTATTTTCTTTAAAGATCTTTGATCTGTGTCAAGAACCATTATGTTAATAAATATACACATACTAGTAATCCATATCCAAAATGTACATTTGTACCTGGATTTTTAGACTACAGACAGAGAACTTGAGTTAAGAGCACAACAGTGGGTGGACCGTTGTGGATTTTTCCACCAGCAGCGTGGATACGGCGAGAACCTGGCATTCTACAGCAGTACCGGTCCAACGCCTCGTGCCGATTACGTCATCAGGAATTCTATGCGGTCCTGGTACAACGAAAAACCTTTATACCGTTTTGGAAGAGGGTCGTGTGGAAGGGCGTGTCATTACACACAGGTACTACAATGATATTTTGTAAAATAGAAATCAGAAATTATACAAAGCGTTGCTGAAACTATGACGTATATAAATCAGTCTTTGTATAAAGATGAGAAATATTTCCAAAATATCTAGCTTACAAAAAGACATTAACATTTTTAGAAACATTTACATTATTTTCGAACAATGACAAACTGACCCAAACGTACAGGAATACAATATTCTTTCGCAGTAACATTATTTTCGATTGTTTAGTGTTTTACAGACACAAAAATATTTCACATATCGGCTTGTCAATTTTTCTTTTTATGTTATTTAAGACGGTATGGGCCAGGACCTCACGGATGGAGTGTGCCATGAGTTATTGTCATACTATGATTTGTTATGTTATTTTAGACGGTTAGGGCCAGGACCTCACGGATGGGGTGTGCCATGAGTTATTGTTAAACTATAATTTGTTATGTTATTTTAGACGGTATGGACCAGGACCTCACGGATGGAGTGTGCCATGAGTTATTGTTATACTATAATTTGTTATGTTATTTTAGACGGTATGGGCCAGGACCTCACGGATGGGGTGTGCCACGAGTTATTGTTATACTATAATTTGTTATGTTATTTTAGACGGTATGGGCCAGGACCTCACGGATGGAGTGTGCCATGAGTTATTGTTATACTATAATTTGTTATGTTATTTTAGACGGTATGGGCCAGGACCTCACGGATGGAGTGTGCCATGAGCTATTGTTATACTATAATTTGTTATGTTATTTTAGACGGTATGGACCAGGACCTCACGGATGGAGTGTGCCATGAGTTATTGTTATACTATAATTTGTTATGTTATTTTAGACGGTATAGGCCAGGACCTCACGGATGGGGTGTGCCATGAGTTATTGTTATACTATAATTTGTTATGTTATTTTAGACGGTATGGGCCAGGACCTCACGGATGGGGTGTGCCATGAGTTATTGTTATACTATAATTTGTTATGTTATTTTAGACGGTATGGGTCAGGACCTCACGATTGGGGTGTGCCATGAGTTATTGTTATACTATAATTTGTTATGTTATTTTAGACGGTATGGGCCAGGACTTCACGGATGGGATGTGCCATGAGTTATTGTTATACTATAATTTGTTATGTTATTTTAGACGGTATGGGCCAGGACCTCACGGATGGGGTGTGCCATGAGTTATTTTTATACTATGATTTGTTATGTTATTTTAGACGGTATGGGCCAGGACCTCACGGATGGAGTGTGCCATGATTTATTGTTATACTATAATTTGTTATGTTATTTTAGACGGTATGGGCCAGGACCTCACGGATGGAGTGTGCCATGAGCTATTGTTATACTATAATTTGTTATGTTATTTTAGACGGTATGGACCAGGACGTCACGGATGGAGTGTGCCATGAGTTATTGTTATACTATAATTTGTTATGTTATTTTAGACGGTATAGGCCAGGACCTCACGGATGGGGTGTGCCATGAGTTATTGTTATACTATAATTTGTTATGTTATTTTAGACGGTATGGGCCAGGACCTCACGGATGGGGTGTGCCATGAGTTATTGTTATACTATAATTTGTTATGTTATTTTAGACGGTATGGGTCAGGACCTCACGATTGGGGTGTGCCATGAGTTATTGTTATACTATAATTTGTTATGTTATTTTAGACGGTATGGGCCAGGACTTCACGGATGGGATGTGCCATGAGTTATTGTTATACTATAATTTGTTATGTTATTTTAGACGGTATGGGCCAGGACCTCACGGATGGGGTGTGCCATGAGTTATTTTATACTATGATTTGTTATGTTATTTTAGACGGTATGGGCCAGGACCTCACGGATGGAGTGTGCCATGATTTATTGTTATACTATAATTTGTTATGTTATTTTAGACGGTATGGGCCAGGACCTCACGGATGGAGTGTGCCATGAGCTATTGTTATACTATAATTTGTTATGTTATTTTAGACGGTATGGACCAGGACGTCACGGATGGAGTGTGCCATGAGTTATTGTTATACTATAATTTGTTATGTTATTTTAGACGGTATAGGCCAGGACCTCACGGATGGGGTGTGCCATGAGTTATTGTTATACTATAATTTGTTATGTTATTTTAGACGGTATGGGCCAGGACCTCACGGATGGGGTGTGCCATGAGTTATTGTTATACTATAATTTGTTATGTTATTTTAGACGGTATGGGTCAGGACCTCACGGATGGGGTGTGCCATGAGTTATTGTTATACTATAATTTGTTATGTTATTTTAGACGGTATGGGCAAGGACTTCACGGATGGGGTGTGCCATGAGTTATTGTTATACTTTAATTTGTTATGTTATTTTAGACGGTATGGGCCAGGACCTCACGGATGGGGTGTGCCATGAGTTATTGTTATACTATGATTTGTTATGTTATTTTAGACGGTATGGGCCAGGACCTCACGGATGGGGTGTGCCATGAGTTATTGTTATACTATAATTTGTTATGTTATTTTAGACGGTATGGGCCAGGACCTCACGGATGGGGTGTGCCATGAGATATTGCTATACTATAATTTGTTATGTTATTTTAGACGGTATCGGCCAGGACCTCATGGATGGAGTGTGCCATGAGTTATTGCTATACTAAAATTTGTTATGTTATTTTAGACGGTATGGGCCAGGACTTCACGGATGGGGTGTGCCATGAGTTATTGCTATACTATAATTTGTTATGTTATTTTAGACGGTATAGGCCAGGACCTCACGGATGGAGTGTGCCATGAGTTATTGTTATACTATAATTTGTTATGTTATTTTAGACGGTATGGGTCAGGACCTCAAGAATGGGGTGTGCCATGAGTTATTGTTATACTATAATTTGTTATGTTATTTTAGACGGTATGGGCCAGGACCTCACGGATGGGTTGTGCCATGAGTTATTGTTAAACTATAATTTATGTTATTTTAGACGGCATGGGCCAGGACCTCACGAATGGGATGTGCCATAAGTTATCGTTATACTGTTTGTTTTGTTATTTTAGAAGGTATGGGCCAGGACCTCACGGATGGAGTATGCCATGAGTTATTGTTATACTATAATTTGTTATGTTATTTTAGACGGTATGGGCCAGGACCTCACGGATGGGGTATGCCATGAGTTATTGTTATACTTTAATTTGTTATGTTATTTTAGACGGTATGGGCCAGAACCTCACGGATGGGGTGTGCCATGAGTTATTGTTATACTATAATTTGTTATGTTATTTTAGACGGTATGGGCCAGGACCTCACGGATGGGGTGTGCCATGAGTTATTGTTATACTATAATTTGTTATGTTATTTTAGACGGTATGGGCCAGGACTTCACGGATGGGATGTGCCATGAGTTATTGTTATACTATAATTTATGTTATTTTAGACGGTATGGACCAGGACCTCACGGATGGGTTGTGTCATGAGTTATTGTTATACTATTTCTTTTCATGTAATTTTTGATGGTATGGGCCAGGACTTCACGGATGGGATGTGCCATAAGTTATCGTTATACTATTTGTTTTGTTATTTTAGATGGTATGGGCCAGGACTTCACGGATGGGATGTGCCATAAGTTATCGTTATACTATTTGTTTTGTTATTTTAGACGGTATGGGCCAGGACTTCACGGATGGGATGTGCCATAAGTTATCGTTATACTATTTGTTTTGTTATTTTACATGGTATGGGCCAGGACTTCACGGATGGGATGTGCCATAAGTTATCGTTATACTGTTTGTTTTGTTATTTTAGACGGTATGGGCCAGGACTTCACGGATGGGGTTATGTCATGAGTTACGTATTGTTATACTATTTATTTTGTTATTTTAGATGGTATGGGCCAGGACTTCACGGATGGGGTGTGCCATGAGTTATTGTGATACCCTATATGATGATAATGGACAGGTCCACAGAAATGCCATGTATTTTGCCTGCTTCTACTCGCCTCCGTAAGTTTTTGCTTCTCTTGAATTCTGCCATTCCTCTTTAAATTTTAGAAATTAAAGATAGGCCATGTTTCCGTTCATAACTTTTGCTGCCTTTCCTTAGTTTCTCACCTGATTTTTTTACGTTTACAATTTCCAGAGGTAATTACATTGGACAGACACCGTACACTCCAGGTTACCCCTGTTCTCGGTGCTCGTTCGGAGATTCTTGTATTGATGGCTTATGTTACACAAGGGGTGAGTTTACTAACATGGAGAATGTATGTTTTGCACGAATGTAGAGGGGGGGGGGGTCGAGGTTGATAGACCCCCTCCCTCTCTTTGGAATTATCAAAAATGATTATTTTCCCTAAACTTATAACTTATAAACTTGTTTTAAAAATGTGTAAGCTTCAACTTTCCTTGCATGGCGATGCTGGGTTCCCCGAAAAATGTACTGCATGTGAAAACTAAAAATGTAAGGTGTAAGTAAAAATGTTTCTTCTTCCCGAAAAAGTAAAGTGCCGCTTCTGCGGCATTATGCGCGGGGGAAGCCCATTTTCATAACTATAAAGAAGCTACTTCAAAACATGATTATCTTCTCTGAAGAAACCTTTTTATGTTTTTTTACAATTTATGGAAACTTTAAATGAAGCATCGTTTACTGAACTCTCTCTAAATGTGACGGTGTAAGATGAGATATTAAATGTGTTCTTTCAGCATTTAGACGCCGTGCCAGGAGAAGTGTTTCCACGGAGTACAAAGAGCTGATGACAACAAAGTAAAAAGACCGGCAACTCAAAGAAGACTAATTTCTCTCTCACTTGTTCTACAAACACAAAATAAATATCTTTTTAAAAAGATTAATTTTCAACGTTTTATTTTTCCTTCAAGCTTAGAGAAACTTATCGCTGACACCTATAGCTAGACGTCGAATTTGTAAAACAATTGAACGTAACATGGATGTAACAGCAAGAGATGTCGGATAAGAGGTGAATAATCTTTATCATACGAGATTTGAATAACAATAGATCTCTACTGTCTTTCGTGACAAGCTTGTTATACCTCTAAAAAATGGCAAGGATATGTGCTTGTAATATGGTTGGTAACACCAGTGTGAATTTGGCTCCGGTTGCCATAGTGGCTCTTTGCTTTGCATGTAGTCTCATACATGTATTTTCAATATTTTACCCTCTCGTGTCACAACCCAATTTCTATCTTGAACAAAAAGTATTTGAATGGTCAATTGAAATAGAATTTAAATCAAAAGTGTAAAAGAACAACAACAAAAATCGCCATCTCTACTGATGATATAATTCAAGCACCATTCTAAAGACATTGAGCATATTAATGCAAGGTAAGTTCAGATATTCTGAAAGGTTGTTCACTGACCAACTCTGAAGATGTGTCGCAATGATGAACCCATCCACATCCGTAAGAAGGGCACATAACACCTGTCAGATAGGTGGAGAGAGACACTCTCCATGAGATCAGTGCATGAGCTTGCTTCAGCAGCAAAATACGCATTCATGCGAAGATCAGTGTATGAGCTTGCTTCAGCAGCAAAATACACATTCATGTGAAGATACTTTTTATTCACAATTCCAGATCTCTGGGTGGCAAGTCAGAGAGCTCAGTGCCTGTATAAATCTGGGAAAACACTATTTGACACTCCATTCATAAATGATTTGCATTGGCTGGCCACAGGTATCTTATATTTTTTTAAAAAGTGATGTCTTTTGTGCTCAAATTTACCATATTTTGGTGCCTTGTTCTTTGGGTTTTAATGAAAACTTGTATATGTAGATCTTTCCTGTTAGGATAAAAATCAATACCTTAAAAAAAAAAGTTAAAAACATAGGTCACTAGATAAAACTCTTAGGCGCTGTGAAATGAGGAACATACTGTAAATCTTGTAGCACAGAATAAAATTTATTCAAAATTCGCATATAAACAATTCAGTTTGACAAAGGTCAACTTTGTAATAATTAATAAATAAATAAATGAATGTACATTTTCATTATCATTATACATAACAATGTAACAAATGCAAGCATTCAGAATATCAGATGTATAGTGGCATCAAGTACAAAATACATCAAAGAAGCAATAAACATTTTGATTGAAGCAACTTAAACACTTGAGGAATTTGACAATGCTATCTGAAAAGGCAGATTTAGAAAAAAGTTTACAATCCGATCGTTGCATTAAATAGATATTAAACACATTATTCCTTCATGGCATGACAAAACTTAGATAGAAAATTAATGTTGACTAGAACTTCATAAAACAAAAAGCACTGAAATAAGTATGTATTGGCATTTTTTCATATCAACATTTAAATTTATTATCGATAAAATCACCGTAATTGATTTTTTCTACTTTCCTCCATATCTGCCAACCTGTAAACTTTCCTTTTAATTAAGCCTCTTACAATAATGTTTTGCATATTTCAGACTTTTTGTTTATAACATTTTATTCATAATTTCATTTTACATTGTATTACAAAGCAAAAATGTTTCTGAAGATATTGTTGGTAAAATCAATTCACTCTTTCTTTGAAAAAAAAATTGTTTTATTTTCCACAAAGCATCCTTAATTTTCTTTAATCTATATAAGTTTAATTCCTTAGTTCATACAAACAAACACTACCGTACATTTATGGCCCCAATCTAACAATCTTTTCCCCTATTAAATTCAGTATGAATACAGTTGTAACAGTGATAAAGCCTGGCAAAATCTAACATTAAGTAATGACTAGGCATTCACAAATATTGTTATAAGCGTCAAGATTTAAAAACATGCAAGAACATGAGAAAGCTCCTATATAATATCATATATAACATTAAATGTAAGTCTTCTATTTGAGGTTCCCTATAGGTAATAAACATTTCTGTATTCATCTTTAATTTGATATCTTTCCATTTTCCTTGAAATTGTAACTTTTTTTGTGAAAGGCTAGTATCTTTCGTTCAATAAGGATAATTTTTGGAAGTTATCTGACCCCTTTATGTAATTAATAAAAATAAACTTGAAAAATTCTAGAGAATCATTGATTGAACATTTTGACCAATTGATATTTGATGTCCCAATGCTCCATCGTAAAATATAGTTTATAAACTTTTTTTTTATTCTTAATTTTCAAATTATTGAGATACATGTACTAGAATATAGTGCATTCAAGTTATGATACACTTGTTTTTTATTCAAAGAAAGTAATTTCCATTTTCAAGTAGGTAATTTCCATTCTTCAAGTAATTTTTCAAGTTGGTAATTTCCATTTTTGAAGTAGGTCATTTCCATGTTCAAGTAGGTCATTTCCATTTTTCAAATGAAACTGCAGGCATGCATGAAGGTGTAGCATATAACATTTTTTAAATTAAAACGATGCTATTAAAAAAAAATGATAATAATAATAGGACGATACAGGAAACAATTGATTGTCCATGGATATAGATTGCACTTTGAGATTTCTCGTCATAGTAAGTATCTGCTATGTAAATATGTTTGGCACAAGGCACTGTTATAAAATCAGTTTTATCGTCTACTTTCAAATTTCTACGACTAAATTCTAAATTCTATATACACATATAATTACATATTTGTAGCATAAACATTTTAAAATGATGAACAGATGCATAAAATAATTTAACAACCTTAATTAAACTGAATTTTGAATCTTCCCTCCATATGATAATATCGACTATATCATAAATTGCTATCACAATATTCATTTGGAAAATGACTTAAATTAAATCATGGGCAAAAAAAGAAGCAGTTATAAATTTGATTATTTTTCATTTAACAATAATGCTGCAACAATGAAAGGAATATAAAATTTAAAATTGTAAATATTAAAATGTCACCATGACTACCTTTTATAAGACAAGTGTTGGCATGATTACATAATGTGAGCATTTTTTGTGGTACCGTTTAACAATCTGACCGATTCTTCATGCAAATGAGGATTACTTTCAATTTTGTGGGTTGCCCTCAATTGTACAAGCGGGATTTCGTCATGCGGAACGCCATCTTTATCATTGTGAAAAGAATTTTCGGAAACTTCCCCATCTCCGCTAACAACTTCCAATTTCTTATCAATCTTCCTCATATCGTCATGTGATATCATACTTTGCATTGGGAAAGTGTCAGTTGCCAGCGACGACGAATTTCCCAACATGCCTCCTTCATCATGGAGGTTGCTCATACTAGAATTAGATGAGTAATTGCCTAGAAATTTGTCGTTTTCAGAGCCCTACGCCACTGTCTGTACAATTATTTTCCCTCATTCCTTCCTCATGTCTGTTGAAGATGAAATCTTGATAAGTATCGGGTCTGCCAATGACACTGTCCATGAGGGAACTTCCCGTAGAACTACCCAATAAGGAGGAAAGATGCCGTTTTCTTTCTCTCGTAAACTTTGTTCTATTCACTTCTTCGTAATGTTTATGAAATTTCTCCTCCTGATTATCAACTTCCGTCATTTGCAACTTTTCCGGTTTAATGTATGCTGGAATTACAAAATTTTTAGTATAGTATAACCATATGCATTTCTGAATTACAGAGTATTATCCTATGGCACTCAATTCATTCAAAGATTTTCATTTCTAAAGTTTTCTTTTGATTTCTTCAAAACATCATTAATGATATCCCTTTTACATTAAATGGAATATATTCATGATTTAATCCCTTTACATTATGGTATAATGCATGTAAATACTGACAAAATACCTGGGCTATTCCCATAAATACATGTATGTCATGGATATTGAATGAGAAGTAACATTCATGATTTAATGGACATTTACATTTTCTGGAGATACTTTGATTAGTTTATGTAATTTTTTTTATCATATTATGCCATTTCAATTAATAAAATGTAAACTTGATATCAGAACTCTATTCATATAATTTCGTTCTTCTATACATACCCTTGAATGAGCTATTAGATGTTTTCCTCTGAAAAAAAACCAAATTATTATGTTCCATTATCAAAAATGTATGATACATTGTAACAAGGTAATGATCTAAGATTAAAAGTTTTATATACAAATAGAAAACAAGAGGCCCATACGAGCTGCAATGCTCACCTGAGAATTTGAGCTATAATCAGGTGAGCTAAAATACTATCTTTAACCCCAAAATGACCTCGACCTTTGATCTAGCCATCCATGCATCGGCTCCAGAGGAGAAGATTTTTGAAGAGGAGTACCCTATTTGAAACTTTTGGTCCTGCCTTGGATCCAACCTAAAGGGATCTGGATTCTGAGCATAATTTTGGTAGGGGACCTTGAGTACATCATGTGTACCAAATTTCATCAAAATCCCCCAAGCGATTCCGGCAAGGAAGGTGTAAAGGTTAAAAGTTTATGTGGGACATCAATGCTGCTCAGATTGCTATGGCAATACCTCACTTCAGGCTAATCTGCCAATTTTGTCTACAAAATAATAACCTGTGTATAATGAATTATATAGTGATATTTTTTACCTTTCTCTCTGTTGCATCTTTCCTTTTTGAATGACCAGGTAGACATGTCCAACATACATTTAAAAGCTATTAAATAAAAAAAAACCAAATATGAAATAGAAATATTTAAAATTCTGATCAAAATTCATTATAATACCAATATCAGATATGAAAATCACGTACACGTACAAAAAAATTTTAACTTCACCAATATTGCAGTTGAAGTACTTGCTAAAAATTCAATACCTCGATTAAGATTTTGAAAAATAAATAACCTATCCTTGAAATTCCTGAGGTTCAAAATATTTTTCCTTAGTTCATTAAACATCATAAATGTACATAGTTGTTCTCACCTGATTATCAAATAATCCCCGTAAAAGGAACACAGTAAGAGTCTGAAATAAAGAACAGTAACCTGTGAAGTATCATATTCATAAAATCTGTCTTTTTGATAAGACAGGATCTGACGTAAACTAGCTGTGATGTCATTAAATTCTGTGGAAATTAGCGCAAAATTTAGGGAAAACATGCTTCAAATACAACCTTTCTATTGTAGTTTCATTAATAAATACATGTAGCGCATTTACATCAGGTAACTATAATCATGTATGTTTCTTGAAAAGGCAGAATATAATTAAGATTTATTTTAATTTATTTTTTCTTTAATGACCTTGACAGTCAATGACAATAAGTTTTTGTTATATGTCAAAAAAACAATTGCTGAATCTTAACTTTGAAAAAGAGCTAAGGTATTTTACTTACCAAAAGAAAATCAAAAATGATGAAAAATATGGATTGTGGATAAATTTGATTGGAATGTAGATCTACCGACAACAAAGCTACGATTATCAGCAGCAAAAATAACGTGAAAGACTTTCCACTTTTGATGCTGTAAATAAACAAGGATTGAAAATGTCAATAAATATGCGAAATTTCGACGAAAAGAAAGTGATATTTACCAATTTGAGATTAAAGCGCAAGTGTTTAAAACAATTCTTCACCAAAAATATTACTAATTTTATTAATTACTTTTAAAAAAAGTTTAACATTTCAATTAATTAATTTTGAAATTTTGTGATTAAAATGTCATGTTCTTTTTTTATTCAGAGAGTCAGAAAAAGAAAAAATAGTTACTTTTAAAAAAAATATTTATTAATTACTAAATTAATTAATTAAAATTATGACTAATGAATGCAGACTTACAGAATTTTCCTCCTAATGCGATATCTCAATTCTTCATTCATAGTGGTACTGTACTTTATGGACAATATCACAACAATAACCATGGACTGTAAAACAACAAATAGAAGAAACAGATGAAATATGAAGTCTGGAAGCTATAAAGCTCTTCTATTTGCATTATTTATCTTTCTTTGAAGATACTTAAAATTTTTATTATTCTTTTTTTTATTTTTTTTTAACACTAAAACATTCACATGAACTTACATATTATAAGTACTTCAAATTTTGTAAATACTGCAATATCAAATCAAGAGAAGTTACAACATTTTCAGAAAAAAATAAGACATTTTTCAGAAAATAATAATAATAATGCTTACAAGACACAAAACAAGAACAGGCAGTAGAAAGGCATAGAATTCCCAATGATTCTTGCTTATCCAGCATCTAAAAGGGAACAAATAATCATTTAAAGAATTTCAGAGCTAATTATAACCTACATGTACGCGCTGCTCACTGCGGAAACTGGATAAACGCAATTTTGACTACTTTGTCGTGCAAAGCTTTCAATAAAATTGATATCATTAAATGTTCTCGTTTTATAGTCGTTAATTTTGGTACAATGTATATGTTAAATGGCCGTGAGTTTATGCAATAATGTTATACAGAGAAAATACTTTTTAGGTGGGACTTTTATAATGTTAAATTACAGCGTGATGTCACCGACTTTATCATTGAGCCTATGGACAGCATCAAGACGTCACAGGAAAAAATAGCATAGGAAATGGCCCATCTAAAACTTGTTTTGTCTATAAAATTTGATTGCGTGCACAGACTATCGTATAACTTTTCCCGAAATTTACGACAAAATGAGATTTATTGAATGTATCAATTTCATTTACAATTTTGCATGATGACATAGTCAAAATCGCTTTTATTGAGTTTCCGACGTGAACCGCGCGGACAGTACATGTAATTATCATATCTTTTCAGAAAGAATATTTCTTGTTTTTAATTTGTTTCTTTGTATTTGGGGTTTTTTTTATTTGTTGCTTTTGTTATTTTTTTATTTTATGAAGCAACTTAATTAATAATTCTACAGTAATATAAGAATTTACCATTTTGTATTAGTAAAGTTTTATATGTACTTACAGTTTTGATTTTGAGTTACTTCTGCCAAATAATTCTGATGCAGCGATGAAAAATCCAGAGATGACAATTGGGATACCTGAATTCAAAATATACGGAAGCAATATATTTCAATGTACCACATCATTTTCTCCATTGCTCAAAATTAATTTGTTTAAAAAATATTCTATGAAGCTATCTCCAATAATATTCCATAAAGATATCTCCAAGTATAAAGCTGTCATCAAAGTATAAGCAAAACTGTTTTCAAAATATTACATTTTGGACATTCCAAATCATTCCAATTCCAAAATATTCTATAATTAGCTGCTTCCAAAATATTCTATAATTAGCTGCTCAATTCCAAAATATTCTATAATTAGCCATTTCCAAAATATCCTATTATGCTTCCTTAAAAGTACTCTATAAAGCTGTTTCCATAATATTTCATGCAAATAAATATCCTATTTTTACTTACCCCAGCCGATAATGAGATATTTGATGAAGTATTTCCTATCGTCATGCATATGACTTGTGACGATAAATGTGTGTATACAATCGGCAAATAGGAATGAAATGGCTGCCATGAAAAATAGGTACAGGAGTACTTGGTTGACTGTACATAAAATCTGAAAGACAAAACACTATATGTATATGGAGTTTAATATCCTCGTCTTCTTTTTGTTTAGTTTTGAGTAATAGTGGCAAAAATTTGATGAAAACAGTAATAAAGTCCGACACAATAGTAATTTTATTACTTTTCCATTAGATTTTTATTATATAAAAATAGCAATCCAAGGAATGCTTGTGTCGCCTGCGAAGAGGCTTATAGGAGGTGGATCACATGGTTCAAAATTACTGATATCACTATAAAAGTCTAATGAAATTCATATGTGAAATATCAGACCTCTTACTTACCAACTGAAAGATATGGTCAATCTCAAATTTTCAGAAAATAGTGTCAATCAACTAGGTCAAGGTCACTGCGTAAATATTTTGGTAACAAAACAAAGGTCACATCATATGAAATGTATGCGTGAAATATTAAAGCCCTATCACTTAGCAATCAAAACATATACGCAATTCTAAGAAAAAATGTTAAATATCTAGGTCAAGGTCACTAGATCAAAATTTATGGTATGTTTAGAAAGGTCTTGTCACAAAGAATACACATGATAAATATCAAAGCCCCATCACTAACCTATCAAAAGATATAGCGAATCCCAACTTTTTTGAAAAGTAGGTCAAATATCTATGTCAAGGTCACAAGGTCAAAAATTATTGTATGTGCAGAAAGGTCTTGTTACAAGGAATACACAAGTGAAATTTCAAAGCCCTATCACTTACCAATGAAAAGATATATACAATATTAATTTTTTTCTAAAGTAGGTCAAATATGTAGGTCAAGGTCAGTAGGTCAAAAATTATGGTATGTGTAGAAAGGTCTTGTTACAACCAATACACAAGTGAAATTTCAAAGTCCTATCACTAACCATTCAGAAGATAAATGCAAATTTTTACTTTTTTGAAAAGTAGGTCAGATATCTAGGTCAAGGTCACAAGGTCAAAAATTATGGTATGTGTACAAAGGTCTTGTCACAAGGAATACATTTGTGAAATATCAAAGCCCTATCCCTTACCAATCAAAAGATATAAGCATTCTTAATTTTTTCGAAAAGTAGGTCAAATATGTAGGTCAAGGTCACTAGGTCAAAAATTATGGTATGTGTAGAAAGGTCATGTCACAAGAAATACACATGTGAAATATCAAAGCCCTATCACTTACCAATCAAAAGATATAGCGAATCTTATCTTTTTTTCAAAAGTAGGTCAAATATCTAGGTCAAGGTCACAAGGTCAAAAATTATGGTATGTGTAGAAAGGTCTTGCCACAAGGATTGCACATGTGAAATATCAAAGCCCTATCACTTACCAATCAAAAGATATATCCATTCTTAATTTTTTTGAAAAGTAGGTCAAATATGTAGGTCAAGGTCACTAGGTCAAAAATTATGGTATGTGTAAGAAGGTCTTGTCACAAGGAATACACATGTGAAATATCAAAGCCCTATCACTTATCATTCAAAAGTTATGGGCTGTGACACCCAAAGTGTGACAGACAGACAGACAGACGGACGGACTGACAGACGGACGGACAGACGGACAGAGGACAAAGTGATCCCTAAGTGTCGCTATGCTTCGCAGGCGACACAAAAATGACATGTGCTATGTCAGGTACTGTCACTAATGGAAGTTAATATCTGTAGTAAGTCAGGGCATAATATCATTACTACCATGGTTTTATAATTATTCTGTTTTACTCTTACTGTCCTGTTCACTAAATCCAGAGCACCCTGTTTTGGCGATTTATTCTGTCGTCTGAAGAATTTTGCCATAAATGATTGTTTCCGAGCATTGACCTCCTTTAGTCGTAACTGGAAATTAACTTCAACTTACCCTAGCACAATATGAAAAATAAAATGTCTACGGGAAATTCCCATGTTAATTTCAAGCCGCCGCCATATTGTTCTCCGTGTCAACAATAGTAAACATTGACGTCAAAGCTCTCGACGTCACACATTTTCAGCAATTTTACTATAGAAAATCCCCGTAGACTTTTTATTTTCCGTCCTATTTCTAATTTAACTGACGCACAGCCAAAAAAATGGAATTTTCTGTTACGACTAAAGGAGTACTATAAAATTGATATCTTTTTGGAAGATGACATTATCATATTTTAGAGAAAACCGGGAAAACTGTTTGAGGGTGCTCTGGAATTAGTGAACAGGACAGTAGGCCTCAATTTACACATCCTCAGAAACCCAGACCCCATTGCATTACACTAGAGTAAGCGCAATCGAGCCTGGGTTTTCAAGGATGCAACTTTCAATATAATCTTTGTTTTGATAAACATAGATAAATAAAGAATTGTCATTTTTAAGAAATACTGACTTTTCAATGTTGATAAAAAATCTCATTCAAACTTATGCTTTTCTTTATAATATGATTTTTTTTAATAGAACCTTGTCTAAATTGTGATTTCTAAGAAATACCCACTATTCAACTTCAACTAAAAAGCTCATTGAAGATAATGCTTTTCTGTAATAATTCCAAATTAACATAGTTTTTTATCAAAGCTTGTCTAAACTTTATGATTTTAAATGGCTTTTACCTGTATGCTTGGAGAACTGAGAGAAACGATAAAAACAACGACAACGCACATCAAGGATAGTAGGAAATTAAGGTGTATAATATACTCCTCTCCAAGCAGTCTCCTATAAAACAAGAGTAAACATTTAATTCCATGCTTCATGTCTTCATGGTCAACGTGAAAAACATCATCTAATATCATTTATTCTTCAGAGCTACCCAGAGAATTCAAACTGCTCGAGATTTTTTTCAAAAATTCTTTGACCATGAAATATATACATGTATAAATGTACTGGAAAATAACAAATGCCGAATTTAAATTTGACTGGTCTCAATGGTATCATCAGGACGATACCATATGAAACTGATTGAGTTTTAATTCTTCCAATATATTGAAACTTAATTGTGGAGGGATTTACTGAGTATTTCTTGATATATAAAAGTATATGAATATTTAAAATTACCTCCAGTTTACAAGATAAACCAGTAGAGTAGCAACAATTCCACACAGACATATAATACATCCTACAAGAAGAGTTATCTCCCCTCCCATGCTTTGTACAGCTGATATCACCTGAAATGATGAATAGAAATTCGTAATGATAATCAATTATGTCATTATGTTATTATAATTAATCATTATACTTCCACATTTTGGAATGCAATTTTTTTCTCATGCTTGACTAAATCATTTTTCATTTAATCCAGTCTTTACAAAAAAATATTATAATATAACATACGTATTCATTACTTTTTCACATTGTTGTAATCATTGTTCATTTATAATTTTTTTTCTGATGAGCAAAATTATAAGACATTTCAGAATGCTATATATTTTGTTTTGAATCATTGCCAAATTGTTATGTGGTAGATCTTTAATATCTATTCATTAATTTTTATATTTGTGGAGAATTAGTACATTTTTCAGAGCTCCAGATAATCTGGAAAACTTTAATGAGTCTTTGCGGAATACAGTTATCTCCAATTTGAGACAGTATCTGACTTAAAACCATTGTAATGTCATGAAAATTGTATGGTAACACCAATTGCATACTGTCATTTCCCAAAGTTCAAGGACCACTTCAATAGAATTTGATGTCCTCATAATTAGTCTATATCAGATACTCTCCCAAATGGGAAATACCTCTGTATTCCGCAAAGACTCCTTAATGTTTTCCCCATTTGAAGACGGTATCTGACGTAAAACAATAATGACGTCATGAAAATGATATGGTAACATCAATTTTATACTGTCATTTCCTAGGCTTTTAGGAACGTTTCCGTAGAATTAGTCTATATCAGATACTCTCCCAAATGGGAAGTAACTCTGGTTTTCAAAAATACTGAATAAGATATATACTGTTTCCTCCTCCTCGATAACTGGTTTGTACATGACTATATAATGTCCAGGGAGGCGACATCTACATCTTACAATGTTGTCATCAAAACTCATGACTGAACAGCTTTTATTCTCCCAAGTGTGATGTTCATGTACCCTATAGAAGAATATAAAAGTATAAAAGTTGAAAAATGACAATCTAATTTCTTTCTATTTCCTTTCAGACATTTTTTTTCTCACAGATTTGTTTCTAAGAAAATATTAGTAAAGTTTACTACTTTATTTTCTCTTATTAAATCCAACTCAAGAACTTGAAAACTACCTTTCATGAAGATTTAATGCCATACAGATAAAGTCATCATGATCTGCTTTCACTGACTGCAAAGAAACAGAGAGTAATTTGATTATTGAAAAATGCCATTATGCCATATATTTGAAAAAATGATACCACATATTGTGACCTTTGACCTCTGACCTTGAAAATAAATTATGTTCATGCTCTCCCCCAGGCCAATAATTGTAGCTGGTTTTGTGAGTCAACACTGTTTCATCTGTCATCCATTGTGCTCATAAGATATTTTTTTATTTTTTCAATTTCAACCTTGACCTTTGAACTTGAAATCAATATCATTCATCCTCTCTCTATACTTACTATTTGTGAAAGGGTTAGTAATTCTGCAGACAGAATGAGGCAAAAATCGCAGCAACGCTATCATGGCCATTGGATCTTTTTTTTTTCTACATACATGATACTGATATAAAAGACACTTACTGTTGATTCTTTTAACTCAAATGCTAGATCTGCATACAGGGTAAGGGATGAGTAGTTATTTGTAGGAAACGGGTATACAGAATAAATATCTGTGACAGATCTCAGATCCCTAAAACAGAAAATTTACAATAAATTGTATTAGTAATATTCAAATTAAAATGGACGACCTTCAAAAGAAGCTCGCCCTTATGGTAACGCGTATACACATATCTTATTGAGAAAATATGCTGAATCAAAGAATGAATGCTTTCAAAAACTTTTGTCCCCTTGCAGACAGAGTTGCTGCGGAGATGCTGGATATTGCCATGGAAAAATCCATTAATCTTGATGAATTTCAATAACAATGAATTTTATCTACAATGGCAAGTTTGACCAAATTATTTATTTTGAAAATGAGATGGGCAGATCGGCAAGAAATAAAACAAGAAATAAAAGTTACATGCTCTGTAGAAAGATTTTAAGTGGCAACATTTCATTCTATACATTTCAATTTATTACTCACCTTATTTGACCATGACCTTGGGACAGTAATGATTCAACCTTCCTGCTTATATACCGCATGATTGTCCATTTTTCTGAAATATCAACAAAAGGCCGTTCATTTTTCATTCAAAGGCAGCACACTACATTTAACAATAATACTATTCAGTTACATCATATGAAATACATAAAGATGATATGAATGTACCTTCATTGTAAATGAATAAAGCCTGTGTTTGTGAAACATGAATGCCCCCGATGGCATCTTTGTTAGAATAAAGTACATTTTCTGTTAAGTATGTGAAAGGTCAAGGTCAAAAATTTTGGTATCAATGAAAAGGTCTTGTCACAAGGAATACACATGTGAAATATGAAAGCTCTATCACCTTCCATTCAAAAGTTATGCCCAATGTTAAAGTTTTTTCAGACAAACAGACGGACAGGCCAAAAACTATATGCCCCCGAATCTGTGATTCCGGGGGCATGAAAAAGCCTCCTCTTTACAATGGAGTAATGATTTTCAATTTTGGTCATTATACTGTAACAGCACTTCTATAGATATGTGTAGCCTATTGACTTAAATACACTGCCATGAAATGCCTCTACATTATTATGAGTATATGTAGGTGATCTTTTTCTCAAATATAATAAAGAATGTATGCAATACAGCCGACTTTTCCATTGAATAATTTCTACATTTCCTACATTTTCCTACCTGGCTCATTCCTCTTTTCCCTTTTGCCATGTACATTGAGAAGAATTTCTCCACTGGGTAGTTTCTCGCTGCCATAAATAATCTCTACGAGCACATCTGATAAAGAAAAGCAATCACTCTGAGAATTACATCAGTTCATATTTACTGAGAGAGCATTCATAGCTTATGGATGAATAGAAATAGTGCTTTGTGATTGAGCATTGAAAATAAAGCAATTGCCACTACAATGATAACTTCTGAAAGACTACAGTATGAAGACAACAAGTGTGAACGGGTGTCCTTTGTGAGTTGCTCTATGTGGTTCCTTTTTATGTAGTGTTGGTGAGCTGATCGAACTTCGAGCACTTGGACATTTGATGGTAATATTCTGGACATGCTTGGATTGATTTTAAAGGTACATTGATTTATATTCATTGAGACATTCACATCAGAGTTACAACTACGTGTAATGCATCTCATGAGTACAGTGGTCCCTCCTTTATAGGACCACCCAAAATGCAGTGGATTTATGGTCTTATAATGGAGGTGGTCTTTCTTGGGGATATTTGGAGTTTGAGCAGTCTATCTGACGAGTACAATTTGGTTATATTTATTAATTCTTTTTATATTATTTACAAGAATAAATATCTACTACTATCTTGCATTTACTGATAGTTGAGTCTATTTTATTGACCACCTACCAAATCAGAATGAAGAAATTTAAAAGATGAATGTAAAATATTTAATTTATGACATTCATTTAATTACATGATAAAAAAACTTAGATTTCTTACTAATAACAAATCTAAAGTACTGCTTACTGAAGAGAGAACAAATATTACAGCTTGGAGTCAAATAAACTTAAACTCTAATTTAGCGCCTGTTATTGACTTGTTTGCCTGGTAGTAACTGCTAATTAGTCAATTTACCTAAAGTAATTAAAGTTGAAGGATTAAAGAGATATTAATCAAATTATGTAAACATACATGTGCATGCATGGTTGCTCCTGAGAGTGAATTTTCTTATATTTTGATAGATTTGGGGATAAAAAAAGCTGTCTTTGGTCGGGTAAAGGAGGTGGTCTCTTATAGGAGGTATTTTAACATTGAAAAATGCTAATGCTAAAGAATTATGGCCACATAAAGGGAGTGGTCTTTGGTGGGAGTGGTCACATATAGAGGGACCACTGTATATTGCACTAGTATTAATCTCAGCTTGCAAAACCTCTGTCATTTTCCATGCATAAAATTTCTGATGGTGTGAAATTCTTGTCAATTTGCCAATATGGAGACAGAACTTAAGTGAAAGCAGGTTACTGAATGATACTAATCACACTTGTTGTCTTTTCACTGTAAGCATCCAAAATAAGAAATTATTGACCATAAACATGATAAATGATTATAAATATATCAAAGACAAGAGATCAAAGCCTAAGCCAATACCAGACTGTCCAGCTATGCTCTTTCTGCTGATGTCAAGGTTTTTAAAGTTTCCTTGTGTGGTACTTGAAAACAGAAGTTTGTCTAACATCAGTATCCCAGATTTTTTTTTTTTTTTGTAAAGCTTTATAACGCAGTGCCTTGTTGGCACTGCATGAGTAACATCAATGTATTTCCAAACTAAAGAAAATTACATGTATATCAATATTTATGAAATGGATCCCTTACCGATATTTCTAGAAGTAAGTTTAAGATTAGGAGTAAACTGCAATTGATTTATAAGGTCCGTTGCTAGGAGATCATATGTACCCAAAACGTTTTGTCCAACATGTAAATTCTGAAATACAGTAGAAAAAAAATCATTCAAAATTTCAGTCTACCAACACATCATACAATGACTGAAGACGAAATTGGATGTTATATGATGCTAATTGAATAAATGTTTTCAATTTTCTTCAATTTTCTTTATAAAAATTCCAATGAATGAATGTGGGAAAAGAACGAAAAAGAGTAATAAATCATCGCAGAAAATATAGCTTAAAATAAGGCTGATAAATGACATTTCATCAGAAAATGAGAATTTCAATTTAAAAAATGTTAAAACGTGACAATTTCGTGACAACATCGTCTCAGTTTACACCGTCGCTTCCTGATAAAGTGGGTTAGCGCATGCAGCAAATTGAACTTCCGATATCATTATCTGCTTTACGTAACGTACCTCTTTTTCTTCTAGAGAGCTGTTATCAGCAAAATCTACCAGCAGGTTCATTAGGCTAATGACGGACTGTTGACAAAAAGAAAAGCCAAACGTCAATGTTTGCCGCAAAGATTATAGACAGATTTAACATTCTATTTGATTTACGTCATCATGACGTGAACAAAGATGTGAGTCTTTGATCTTGCAGTTTATTGCATACGCATCTGTGAAAAACACACCGTATATATCATGGAGTCGATACCGGAATCTGAGCAAGGAATTAGAGTTTCTAAGTTTCTAAGGAAGACACATAGATAGGGTCTGGGGCACATACTTCTGTCGATGACTATTAGTTTATTCTCATTTGAGCGGATAGTACAGTTGAGAATATTTGTAGTTGTCCGACATTTGTACGATTTTTTTTCCTTCAAATTTTCTTTAAAAGAAAATTTCAAGTGAGAACATGACTACTAGTATAGTCATGTTCTCACTTGAAATTTTCTCTAGCAGTCATGTTCTCACTTGAAATTTTCTCAAAATTTAAAGTCAGAAAAAGACACTATTAACTAACTCATTAAAATTATTCCCTGTTTTGTCAAAATGGCATCTACATTAATTCAATAAGAAGTTAACATAAAAGCTTACATGTATCAGGTTATTCGAGATAATGATCGTATTACAGCCATATATCCACCTAATAAAATCAGCATCACGAGAAATGTGATCGAATCAATGACAAATATATATACATTGTACACACAAACGTGTCTAGTTCTGTGACATCTTTCTCATATTCGAATCTGAAGATAAATTCACTAATAGACTATTTTAAGGTTAATATGACCACTTAGGACAAGTTAAGTATCCGTACGTATTTGTTAAGTTGTGAAAAAAGTTTTGATTTATCACCTGTAAACAAATATTTAAGAATAGTTACGTGTATTTCATCAAAGCGAACTTGATATACGACTTATTGATCACGAAAGGGATACGCATTTATGTATTCAAACTTAAAGCATAGGATAGGATTAAAGGATGAAAGGTGATTGGGTTTGGAAACTGAAAGTACGAGGGTGATTGATATGTTGTGAGACTCGATTTTCTGGGATGCAGAAGGTATTCTGCTGATAGATTATTTCCAAAAAGGACAAACAATCAATGACACATACTATGCTTCACATTTGACACAGTTACGGGAAAATATTAAACTTGGGCGCCGCGGAAAGCTCACTAGTTTAAGGTTTGTACTTCCATCAGGACAATGCTCCTGTTCATCAGACTTTTATCAATTCCCAATATTTCTGGCACCTACTTTCAGTCCGATGATGACGTCATACTTGCAGTGGATGGCTTTCTGACCAGTCAAGATAAGGAGTTCTTTAAAAGTGGTATCGAGGCCCTTAAACACCGGTGGTAAAAGAAGGGGATTATGTAGAAAAATAATGCAAAATGTCGGATAAAATTCTGTCTGATAAAGCCCTCGTATGATGGAATGACGGACAAAGCAACCTCTTAAAATGTAGTGAATCTTCTAGACTTGCTCAAGTCCTTATATTTTATAAAAATCAAATTATATGAAGAGAATTTCAATTTTTTATAAAATATTAAATCTGAAAAGAAATATAGGCAGCGAGCAATAAAGAGCAATATATCACGAAACAGAGAAGATAACTCTTGCTTGCTAATAAAGGGATTTCATTGAATTTCAAGTTATTAACATGTATTTACTTTTAAAATTTATTTGATATATAAGGACTTGAGCAAGTCTATGGATCTTCCACAGAGTAGGTATGACACAAATAAAACGACAGAAACCACTAAAATACATTCATTTTCGTTTCGCCCCTTAGTTTTTACAGTGTAACCCCCCCCCCTCCATTTACTTGAAAAAGAGCCAAATTGTCAAAATTTTGAAATTGTCTCCGCCGTTATGCGCCAATGACTGAAAACGTTACTGTCAAGTTTGTCAACAGCTTAAACATGCGGCACTTGTCCTTATCAAGCCCTTCTTTTTTAAAAAATTGATTTTTTTTCTCCAAATAAATGTTCTTGATGTTGTAAGCTGTGAACGGGTGACAAAGATTCGACAAGTTAATCTCTGCTTTGTTGACACGAGTGACACGAGTGACACTCGTGAGCTAAAATTATTAATCAAGAAAAACATGATACCAAATATAGTATGACGTTCATATTCTGGAATAAGACACTTATCACCCGATATTACGATATCAAAATGAAAAGGAAGAAAGTTCTGTGTTTGTCAGATAGAAAAAGTGCAAATAATCCATAGACCAAAAATTCTCAGACAACTAAGGGTTCAAACAGTGTGTCAGATTATTTTAAGAACCTTTATGCATTAGCGGTTAAAGTGGAGTAAATGAATCAGAACCTATATGGTCATATTTGTAAACGGATCGGTTCGAAGAAAACAACTTTACGGACACATGACGGACGGATGGACGGACATCGGGTTGCAGAGTATGACAACAGTTCACTTGAATCTTTGGTTCATGATTGACGGCAAACGTTTATTCCAGTCTTTCATTTCCGTACGCAAACTTGCGCTGTGATTACTTCGTACCGACTTCAGTTGACGACTTTCAGCGGCGACATTTTCTATCAAAATTATTTCATGTTCATTTAAGAAAACCATGATTATTGAAATTTCTTACGATGTATGAGATTTTTTGGCCGTCTTTAGACAGAGCCGGGTAGTCAGCCATGTACTGTAGAAGCTTTCGGAGTATGCTGGCAGCCATTTCTGAGTCACCGGAGTAAAACTGTTGTGAGGATTTCTTCACATATCGGCTCAGCTTATCAAAGATCCTTTTTACTGTGGTATACTGGTATCCGAGTCTCAAACTCTCCAACTGGAAAAGAAAATACTTTATTGTTGATGTATGATAAAAAAAATATGGAAATTTGATTTGATAAAATGTATATTCTAACATGACTTGAGATTTTCTCCCTATACACATGATACATGTACTATAGAACTCGCCTGGTGTAAAATCGCCAACAAACTTTCAGCTTCGCGGCTCGGTGATAATTTAATTGGTTCATGCGACTCGGGGAATTACTGGACAACAAACCACGGCTAGCTAGTTGTCATTTCTTAAACAATCTTATTTGTTCAACAACAATTTGAACAATTTATAAAAATTTGGCCGATACAACGACTATTTATAGAATAGTTGCTTAACGCCCATTCTAAATTTTACATTCATTCTGATATTTTTAAAGATATACCATACTGATTGTAGACCTTTTCCCTTCCGTTTTCAACATAAAATTAAGCTATCTTTGGTCAAACATACTCTGAGCATGGGCAAGGTCATGATCAAGGTCAAGACCACAAAGTAAGACCTTGGTGTCAAACTAAAAGGCTCACAACGCTTAAAAATTATACTAGTGTTAAGTTTCGGACTGATAGAAGAAAACCATGTACAAAGATTTTATCCCCCCCCCCCCTCTCTCTCTCTCTCTCCATATAAAAGAGACACAAAAGTACAAAACAATGTTACCATGTCATAAGATCGCACTAATCTCAGACTCTGACATTCAGAAAATTGGGCTGCTCCCAAGAACAAATTCTCTCTCTCTCTCTCTCTCTCTCTCTCTCTCTCTCTCTCTCTCTCTCTCTCTCTCTCTCTCCATGTAAAAGAGAAACAAAAGTACAAAACAATGTTACCATATCATAAGATCGCACTAATCTCAGACTCTGACATTCAGAAAAATTGGGCTGCTCCCAAGAACAAGCTTTTCCCCTCTGTTTACATTTACAGCGTCGTGTTGCATATCCTGCGGGAAAAAAATACGACAACCTTTGTACATGAAAGCTGTAAATCAGTTCTGTTCGTGTGCACGTTGTCAAGCAAAGTTTATTTTGTTAAACTTAAAAGAACCGTTCGATAGATAGTGTGTATCTCTTAAACATTTCTTCACCAGTAATCTTTGTATCGAATGTTCTCCAGCTTTAGAAAATGCTTTACATTAGATTGATGAATAGGAACTGTTCTGATTGTAGCAAATCATTGATTGGTTCTATAGTCTTTTACAAATGGTAAACAGAAAATTCTAGACAGATACACGATTATTGCAAGGTTCTCTATTTAGAACCGTGTCAATTATGTCGGAATTTCAGAGAAAGGCCGACAAATCTAGCTTTTACTTTTTTTTAAATTGGATTGTAGACAGATAATAATAGATGATTGACGATAATTCTAGCAGTAATCTAGGAAAGCTGATGAAATTAGCTTACTTCTAAAAGAATATTATTTCTAAAACTAGTGAATTTGTGTTTGAAGATGATACTGTAAATTTGTACATTATAAGATACAGGAAGGAGTACAAGCATTACAAAGGCAGTATGGTAGGGGTATAATTTGAGGATAGGATAAAAAAAAGGTTGTCTCGTGTTTTCGTACAAAATATTCTGTCATTTGACAAATCATAATTTCTGTTTTCTGTTTGGAAGAAATCAATACAAGTTACATGTATTTCAGATACGGATCCTGTGCCCAGTTTCACAAAAAAAGTTCTTACCAAATTTTTTAGGTATTTTCGTAACTTTCATCATCAAATAAGAGCTTAAATTGTTTTTCAATTTAGATTTTATTGTGCGCTCAAATATTATTTCTACATAGAAAATTTAAATTCAGAAATAATTCACCGCGATTTATAAGTGTAAAAGAAGTACTAAGCGATCAAAAATTACGAAAATTCCTTAACTTTTTCGTAAGTTTTTTTTTTTTTTTTTTGGTGTAACAGGCTGCAAGTGGGTTTTTTAATCATGTTTAAAGTAACGGAAATTATGTCGCTTTTGGCAGCAATCATGTGTAGAAGCTTTTAAAATTTACACAGGACAATCTTGACAATTGTATCACCATTGACATATAGGCTACCTAAATCGACAGGAGTCGAATCCAAGGAGCTAATAGAAACTGGATTTTTCAAATGAAATTAAAACATCTGTATGCAGGTTTTCTCTGCACTTTTACGAGACAACCATGGAAATAGTAATTATAGGGTTTGTTCCTGACCATTCATAGTTCTCAAAATAGGTATGTGCAAAGAATTACTAAGAATTAATCACGTCAAGAATATACTTTTTAGACAATTTCTAATTGATCTTAGATATGAAGATACGGCGTCGAAAAAAGCAACCACGTGACCTACGTCACGTCATTGCGTCATAGTAAAATTGTCACGTGACTGTCATAGGACGACTTTATTAGCTGAAATTAGTTGTAGGCGTGATGAAGTATAGAAGGTGTGGCTATAATGAAAGAGGACAGTGCTAGGTGAGCTAATCGATACCTTCTGAGTTTGATACTGTTAACATGTCACCTGATGAGGAAAGAAAAACATACACGTGCATTAATCATGAGAAACACATTACACAGAACCAAACACACACATATTACACCAAATCACAGAGTGGTGGTGCTGATACTATACCAAGAAGTTGATGGTTACTGTTTGGTCTTGATCCCAAATTTTTATTTTAAATAATTTTATTTGTTGTTGTTGTTGTTTTTATTTACGTTTTCCCTTATGTGATAAGTTTCACACATATTCTATATCTTGAAGTCCCATGAATTTCGAACAAAATTTAGCATTCCTTCTATTTTGCATCGAGATATCTTTTATCTTTTCTGAAGAAACAGACAAACTTTTTGAAATAAATTCTAAAATTACAAACATCTTAAAATGTAGGTCCCAAATGCTTTTTTGGATAAAATTTTGAAAGAAAATTTTGAAGTCTTGAAAAGGGTGAATGATGTAAGAATTTCGAGCCCCCCCCCCCCCCCCCCCCCAAAAAAAAAGTCTTAAAAGTAGGACGAGCGACCAAAGCCCATAAGGCATAGATAGATGTAGGATATTTGGACAGTGTATGCTACACTCAAAATACAATAGTTATATAATATACAATAGATGTATATTACAATGTAGTGAAGCCAATTCGTGCTGCTTCTTATTCACTTACCAACATCTATAGGTATGACACTACCAATCTCTATATTATAAGGTATACATGTATAGTACATAACATACAAATAATCAACCATTCTACATTCAATACGACCGATTAATAAGCATTTTCATTCGACAAAACATTCCGGAGTTGTTATATGCCTACAAACTAAATCACTTACCGGGTAGATTTACATAACTTTCTGCTGTAGTTGGAGAATGCATTTTTTTTATAAAACACTCAAGAATTTAAAGTAGATTTGAATTGTAAGACGACGTATGCACATTGATCAAGACATTTATAACGACAACTTTATTTCTCTTCGGTGAAAAAATGTCTGTTTTAAGAAGACATCAGACACATAAATTGGCAAAACATTAAGTAGTGGGAAACAAAGTTATCTTCTTTTAGACAATGCATATTAAGAATACTTTTAGCTGCAAAGAAATGTTAATATTTTTATATAAAGCCAATTTTTCATGCAAAAATAGTATCGCAAAAGGTAGAACATATACCCGTCAAAGACTTTTTTCAGCTGTGACCATGGTCTTTGACTTTTGACCTTGATAATCAATTGGGAGGAGCGCATGTCGATCTAGGATTACATAATTTTTACCTTCAACATTTATTCGATGAAATTTTCTTACATTACTGCTAAAATTTCTTCAAAAAAATCATGAATTCATTGGAATATATGGATCTACATATCTTTAAATATGTATCAGTGATAGAAATTTATAAACCTACCCCCTGCCTCTGCCGGACATCTTTGTTTATCATAGTGGCGACCTGCAGTTGCCTTCCAGAACACCTTGTCGTGAAAATCTTGATCACAAGTTTCGTTTGATAATTCAGCTGAAATAATGAACATTAAAAAAATCAAAATTTATAAACAAAATCATCATCATCATCATCGTCATCATCATCATCATCATTCTTTGATATACGAATTAGTTGAAGTCTCAGTTTTACAACTTTTCAATTTTCACACTTAATTTTACAACTTTTCAATTTTTAAGTTTATTAATTTCAAATTTTCGACTTCGAAATTCTAAATTTTCAAAATTTCAGTTCAAGTGCATTTGTTTCCAACGTACCTGGTTGTACATAAATGCTAGATGTGACATTGACGGCACCCGCAGAGTTTGTAACTTTACACGTAAAATTCGAGCTCTTTTCCAAAAATCTGATGTATAACAATGACCCCGTTGGAATTAGTTCTTCAGGAATCTTGTCCGATCTTCCCGCGTGAATGGGTGAGCCATTTTCATACCATTCATATTTGAAAGTGTTCAGAGTATCGTGTGGAGAGAGACAGATAAGGTACGTGGATCCGTTGCTAGGCACGCTACTCGCGAGGGGGTCAATATCCACCAGCGGATAGGAAATGACGTCAATAAATATGGAGGCGTTGTATGATGTTATGGAATCTTTGACATGGCAGGTGAATTGACCTAGATGGAAGAAAAAAAATACGACATGCAGTTCTAAAATATTTATTGGATGACAATATCTAAATCAGTAAGATGAGGTCAAGGTCGTAATTTTGTAGCTTTAGATGCAAAAGCGATGTATTATATCATCGCTTTAGTGCAAACGGTAATGCTCACGGGAAGGTTAGCGCAGAAGTGTATGTGCGCAAAAATATTTGCTTTATGAAAAAAAAATTAATACATATCATTTGTTTCAAGACTACTACTCTCTTATGAACTTAGCATACCCAAGGCATGGATTATTTTACCTTTCAAGGTCTTAAAACTTGTACATTCATGTATATTCGATTTAGTCCCATTCTTAAACAAACATTTCTGTTTAGAAAATGTGATTGAACATTCATCTTTTAAGACCTTAAGTAAAATTATCCGTGCCTAGATTATGCTAGGTGCGTTAGGGAGTCGTCTTGAAACAAATGAGATGTATTGAAGTTTTCATATAGCAATTTTTTTTTCATATTACAAATATTTTTGCGCACATACACGTCTACGCTAACTAAAGTAGTGTTGTCACAGAGAAAAATTAAAGGGTCAAACTGTAATGACTGAAGAATATTAGTTTTTGATCGACGGAAGGACAGACACACAGACTACAGGAGATCCACAAGAATATCCACCTCTACTTTCCTTATATATATATATATATAACTTTGATTAGAGAAAGAGATGGGAAGGGGCGGGTGTCATTGAAGTTGTTGGCATCGAGCTCCTGTGGCACAGACGGACAGACGAAAGGACAATAAAAGTCGTCATATGGGTAGACAAAACAGTTGATCTTCTTCATTAAACCGTTTTTGACATAGCAGGATCATAATGAATACGCTACAAATTATACATAATGGATGGTGACGGGTGTTCCTAGCGAGCAGCAGAGTCTTATTCTCCCCGACACATGATCTCATTCCCCTTGCAGAGTTCACTTTTACTCGACAGATGGATGTCTTGATATCTGTTCGTTTTCTACTTTCCAGAGTTCATAAGCTTGTGTTTTCGCTGATTTTTGAATGACGGACTTATTTCCAATTTCTATATCGTGTATAGTGCTCTCCACCCACTTGCCGTACAAACAATTATATCATGACATGTTATCATTGACAAAAATACATGAATGATCAAACATTTACCTCTGTCTAATGGTACAACATGTTCAAGATGAAGAACAGATCGTATGGTTTGTTCCTTGGATGACGGGATGATGGTATGGTACCCGTCCCTGGCTGAGAGATCCAGTCTGATTGGTCGACCGTCTTTGTACCACGTGAATTCTGTGTTAGCTGGCCCACGGGCAATACAGGACAGGGTGAGGAACTTCCCTTCCGTGGCATAGTTGCCGTAACTGTCAACCTGACTATTACCGGAAACCACAGTTTTCAGGAACAATTCTGGAAATAAGTAAATTGCAAAGGTTTTCGAAGACATAGAACAAATTCAAAGTTATCATGTTTCTCCATAGCTTCACTAAATATTTCGTCCGTCTCACACGAAGTTTCTTGTGTGTGAATCATTGAAACTAGTTTCTCCAGTACCAAGTTGTATATTTCAACATGGAACCCTCAATAAATTAAAGAGAAAGAACAATTTCACATTTTCCTGTTTTTCCTGAACCAAATCGTATATTTCAAAATGGAACCGCCACTACTCCATTTACATACAAAGATATCAAATCTCAGATTACAATATTGTAGTAAAATCAGAATGTTTCTAACAGATGGAAGGGATAACAAATAAGGCACATACAAACACACAAAGTTTAGACCACTTGGCGTTCATTTACAATCTGTGTACTCGAGACTTTGTGTGTTTCATCAGCTTAGAAAATATCGTATCACTTATCAGATCTTACAGTAGGTCGAAATAACTCAGATTACGGGCATCTATAGAATATGTACAAAAATCACAAATACCTGGTTCTATATCATACTCCAAAGAATCTGCGACAAAAGGAATGCTGCCTATTTTGAGATTTTTCTTGATGTCTTCCATGACAGAATGTAACAATGAGACGTCTTTATCTTCTATACGGAACCTGAACGACAGACGGATTTTCCTGGAAACACTAAAAATCACAGTTACCCGTTATTTTTTAGCAAATAAAAGATACATGTACTAAAAAGGCACTTTAATGGTGTTCTATACTATAACAAATGGACTGAGAGTGATTTGTCCCTAAACTTATTATTTAGAGGATATTGAAAATTCTTGCGTCCTTCTATGCTCCTGAAAACTTCAGTTAGAATCGTTTATATATAAATACATCATATTATTATCTAATGATCTTCTAATTCTAAAGTTTCCTTTTATATGTATATGTAGTTTGAATATTTCTTAGAACCAAATAACTAAAGATATTTATAAAAGATGCGGGAGTGGAAATCAAACAAGTACCAATTTTATTTGGTTTAGCCCTATCGTCCGTACGGATGTGTGTGTGTGTGTGGGGGGGGGTGTTCATATAACCTTACCTATATCCTTGTACTTCAAATTTAGAAAAGGTGTTGACACCAGCAGTAGCAAGTGACCTGCTCATCTGTTAAAATAGATGTTTAAGAAATATGTATCATAGGAATTTGTAAATTGTATGAGAGAAACATTTATAGTAGTCGACCAAAAAGTACAGCAACACTGTTTTCCTGATTTTTTTTTTTTTTTTCTATTACTATATTATTATTTTTTGGGGTTTTTTTTTTTGTAGAAAGATTTATACCGATTACGATCCCTCTTCTCTTACTCCATCGCATTAACACCCTTATTCAGTTTCAGTCTGCATTTAGCGACCAATCAGACACGATGCGCACTTAGATGTAGAATGCGGATTGTTCTATCACTATCAACTGCACGGACGATATTAAAAACGGCTGCACAAAAATCCCTCTTAATCACATAAAGCTTTCAATCAAAAAGGTTTTGTCAGATGCAATCTTCGTCGTGTATGATCAATCAATGCAGTATCAAATTAAAACTTACATCATCGCCTAAAGCTTTCATCGCTGCCATGCTCATCATGGGAAAATTTCCAGAAACCGATGCGTTCTGAATAATGGTATTGTAGGACTCAGCTTTATGAACACATTGTTTCTATCTGTCAATAATGGAAAATATAGACAAGATAACGAATTAGACGAGTTAAAACAAAATTAAAGTATGTAAATTTGAACTAATCTCATAAAGTTCCCAAACGACAATTAAAAGTTTGTCATTAAGGGGCATAACTCCTCCATAAATAGGTCAGCCATTACCCAACTTTAACTTGCTCTGTTACTATCCAAGATAGAGGTTTACATCAAAACTCATCTCAATATATCTATGCATTGAAGAAAAAAGGCTGGAACTGACAGACAAACAGATCGACGGATTGTCGAAAGGAGATTTATAACAAGGCCGTTTCTTTGTTATTTTTTTTTTTTTTTTTGCTTCCTCGTGCTGGTAGGTTTTGGCCCAAAGTCATAAAACAAAACAAAATTAAAATGATAAAATCTTTTGCAAATCAAATATGATTTCTACAAAAATTAAAGAGAAATTGTTCAATTTTTAAATTGCATTAAAATGTGAAGTACTCCAATGATTCAAGACATTGCACTATCTACCATTATTTTGTTTACTTAAAGCTGTTAATAATAAAATGAAACATTTAAAATTGTACTAGTACATGAACATCACATACTAAGAAGTAGCAACCTTATTTTATATGCTTGTTTGTGTTTCTTCCTGGCTGGCTGGTAGCTTTTTCAGTATCAAAAGGACGCAAAACAGAATACAAACAAGGAGTGGCCAAACATGGCGTCGTTAGTTGCTTTACTTTTTGTTCTCCTTTGCATGTACAGTATTTGCGGAGACATGGAATGTAAAGAAATATGAATTATTCAGTAGAAAACTTAGTTACTATAATTTACCTATATGAGAGCATGTTCGATTGTCCTTATTCAGGCGGAAGTCGCCGATACAAGAGCACGTTCGATTAGCAGGATTGCAAGAGTGCTCACATCCCATTGAAGTGCATACTACAGAAGAAATAAAAGACGATTATTTACACAAACTTTTTCTCTTTATAAATTTACAATCTTGTTTGTTCTATACATCAAAGCTTTTTTTTATTTTTCAAGTGGATAGTTAAATAAATGTAAATTTTCAAGTTCGTGTGTACATATCTATACTCTACGGAAATCGTATGTAAAGTTTGTTTTTGGGGCTGAACATATGGATAAATCGATACAATGTATTTTATGTAATGCAAATTAAAAAGAAAAAAAAATGTGATAAGGGTCCATGTAACATAATGTAAGGTATCAATTTACATACTATCAAGTTTGTAATCCAGTTTAGGAGTAAGACATTGGTCTCCTGTGAATCTGTCTGTACAGTTGCACATATTGACGAACGAACCTTGGAAGTACCTAGAATGATTTAATAAAAATTAATAATATATATTCAAATAAGAGAGACTTTAATATTCATGTTTATGATACACAAACATTTAATATTCATGTTTATGATACACAAAGTATTTATGATACGAAGTTAAGCCAGCGTAATGAGGTCTCATTTCGGATGCTCGAAGTTCATATGCAAATGGAGGAAATTTCAATGAAATTATTTTTGCGAAAGTGTCATAGAATAATCTTGTTTTTGATTTTATTTTAAGATTTAGAATTTGTTAAAAATCAAGTAATGTAACACATATTAGTGTACAATAATGTATATCAATAAAATGTTCTACACTGGTACAGAACGTATTACACCCTAGCCCTACTAGCACATCAGCTCCTGAATTCATTCTTTTTCTATAGTCTAGATACGAGACTAAGTATATTAACTATATGTTTAAAAGCACTGATTTTATCATCTCAGATTTCCCCTATTTATATTAGATGACATTTATTAAAGTAACAAATTGTCTGAACATGTGCATTCCTTTTTGAAACAGAATGCGTCCAATTTCTAGAGCAAAGAATTTTAATACCGGCAAGATGGGTGACACAGGCATGTAGATTGATACCAAGTTATTTACAATATATATTGACATACTTAAGTGTTTTGATTTTGGATATAATATATCAGTATAATAACTTTTAGAAGAAAAATCAATTTTCGTAATCCCAGTTCGACATGTCTAAGTGAATTCTACTTAACTCCAGACGCTTGTCAAAACTCCGTTGTCAAATAATTCCACGTAAATTTCATGAAATGATTTTATACGACCTGTTACCATGTAATAAACAACAATAAACCTTGTCATAAGGACGCTTGTAATTATTCTCCATCTGTTGCCATTTTTAAGCAAACATATCATGGAGCAACTTCAGACAAGAAAGGACATAGTATTAAAGCGTAAACTATAAAATATGACATTCCCCTTGCAGTTTCGACAACTCGCCTCTCTGAAGTCAAATAACAGAATCGTTTCGGCAAGCAGATGGAGCAATTTTCATGACTTACGTTTTTATGTTGTTGGATTAGTAATTTCATTGTCTGAGCGAAAAGGGGAGGATTTCATACATTTGGTGCTAGATGTTTAGATTCCCTTAGCCTATGACTTTGGGAGGCACGAGCCCTGTAACCAGTACAACCAGATCTAGGTGTGTAAGGGGGGGGGGGGGGGTAAATAAAAGATGAAACAGACTGATCTTATAAAATCTCTTAGATTATTCATAGTCTGATGTTAATTTTATTACGTATCTAACTGTCAAAATTGTAGTCAACAATTCAATTCATTTTAATAGAAAATTTAGGAACCCCATAACCGTGTTAACGTGTCCCATATATCTTTTACGGAAGTGAACTAAATCCGAATTACTTGTAATGCACATCATATAACAAGCAGGTGGCCTAAATCTTCATATTAAGGTTATCTTGACCCGACATTTCCAGTTCCATTTTCACAGACGATGTGTCTCAAGTATATAAAGGTCAAACATGAATCGTGATACTGACAAAAATACATGTGGTATTCATATAAATATTGATGAACAGAAATCGCTATCCCTTTTTCGTTGCAAGACCCAAACGGGTGGTCAATTGCAAAAAGTACGGGTTTTCAAACTTTTTTAAAGAGATTACATGTGCCAAACATTCTGTAAACTGCAACAAAGTTATGTCCAATCACAGGGGCCACCTTGCATGGAGGTTAAATCTCCCCACTTTTCCCTCGATTTCCCAACAAATCCAGCAAAAGGGTTTTGCTGGATTTGTTGGGAAATCGAGGGAAAAGTGGAAGTGTAAGGTGCCCCCTGTGGTCCAATGAAGTCTGACCGATATAATCCCTTCCTATCAAGGAGTTATTCTGGCACGAGACCTTTTTATGACGCAGTTATCGTAAGTAATGACGTAACAATGCAAAAGTGATCATATGGAGAGGATGAGTTAGACCATGTGTTGAGGAAAAACAGAGAGAGAAAACTCATAGATGCTAGACATAATATTTACCTGCAAACGCCCCCGTTGTGACATATATTGATACCCCTGGCGGGGTCACAATGTGGGCCGAATTGACACTCCTCCCCGAAGTATCCGTCAAAACACTGACATTGGTACGAGGAAAAATCGGCGCTGGCATAACAATTCCCTAAGTAAGAACACAAATGAAGAGAACATGTCCGTTTTACGTCAGTCTTCTGTCTGTCCACGAATTCGTACGTGATGTTAAATCCATATACATCAATTAGATGTTCTAGAACACGAGCATGTACATTTCCAATGTCCGAAACACTGAAACGAATGACGACGTATGGTTTGTAGACTGTAATAGAATTCACTCTTTCCTGGAAATTAATCGTAGCCAACTTTCTAGGTCCGATGTATTCTTCGGAATTTGTGTAGTGATCGAATTCCCAAACGTGGAAATGTTCCTTTAAATAAAATTGCGTGAAGTATAGAACGGTCTTCATAGTTTGAGGATTGTGGATCACCCATTCGCATCTTATCGGCGTCGGGAAGGGTCGCGGAAAATTCGGCGACTGAATAACGCCTTGAGAGTTGTTCAAGCGGCCGCCACATTCTCTAAAGACGTACGGTGTACAGACGGACGAACAACACAAGAGCAAAAGCGTCCGTAGTAATTCTTTGTAAGTTTCTGATCTCATTGGCAAGAAATGTCTGGCTCCATGAAGTTCCTGGTAATGAAGTATCTAGGTGTGTATCACAGCTTCCGTATCACATTCTCGTGTCGTGGTTGTTTCCCTGCCTCTCACTGAAATATAAAGAGTATAATTACAATATACATCGGAAATTATATTTTCTCACTGATTGATTAAAAGACATCATACAACTAGCAAAACTGTGTCGTACAGAACATGAGCGGATCTAAAGGGGTGGTTGGAGGAACAGTTCACACACCCCTGGAATTTGACAAAATTGACGAATTTTCCAATTTTTTTTTTTAGTTCCCTATCGGCTCGCCGGAGCAAATTATAGTTTGTACCCTGTTCGTCTGTTGACATCAGTCTGTCTGTCACACTTTATAACGTAATTTTTTTTTTCAAAACCATAGCTGAACCCCAATGACGGCTTAACACCCCCCCCCCCCCCCTGAAAACAATTTTCTACATCCGCCTATGCAGAAAAATTATTAAAAATATAAGATTCTTTTAAAATCATGCTTAGTTCACAAAACCAGTAGAAACTAATGCTGCACAATTTGGCATATAAGAATAGATAATAAATTTCGTAGCCACAAATTAAAACATTTCTAAGGTCCGGAACAAACCGAATAATTGCACATACTAGTAAAAAGTCCTGAATAAATATGCACAAATGTTACCCGATATTGCATTACAGAAAAGTGCACCGTCGAATCATGTATAATCTAGTTGTATTATAGTCAACAACCGACAGAAAGGAAAAAAGGTAGGTTGATATATACAACTAAAGTATACAAATCGATTGTTTATCTCAGCTTTTACCTGCCACAGATTAGCGGTATTCAATGTACAGAAATTACCTTTTTGAATGGAAAACCCTTCCTCGTCATTTTATACTCATATATATACATCCTATCAAACAATTACACAATGGAGACGTAAGATACATTGTAAGATCACGATAGGATAACAGAATTAGAATTTATAATTCGTTATAGAGGACAATAATCTGATAATGAGTTCTGACATTCTATATCAGAATTGATTCGCGGATATAGAGACTGAGCAAGTGAGGATCCGACCTCTTGAAAAAATGTCATTTTTTTCAAATACAAAAATATGTTCTCCATACTACATGTTACGGAAATTCATAGGCAAGTGCGGATCTTGGGGGGGGGGGGGGGGGGGGGGGTTATTAAGACCTCCTGGAAATTGCCGAAAATGCTGGTAATTCACATTATACTTTTTCTTTTCAATACCATGGGTTGGACCATACCCCCCTCCCGGACGGCTTGGACCCCCTTTTTAGCTCACCTGAGCCAAAGGCTCAAGTGAGCTATTGTCATAGTGTGGCGTCCGTCGTCTGTCGTCCGTCGTCTGTCCGTCGTAAACTTTTAACATTTTCGACTTCTTCTCAAGAACGGCTTAAGGGATTTTGATGAAACTTGGTATGCATGAAGTACTAAAGGTCCTCTACCAAGTTTGTTCATTTCGGCTCGATCCCTTCAGGGGTGGATCCAGGGCGGGGTCAAATAGGCCCCAGAGGGTACCCCTCTTCAAAAATCTTCTTCTCCAGTTCCACTGAATGGATTGAAAAACTAATTGTATCTAAGTGATCTAGAAGGATGTACAATTCAAGTTTGTTCATTTCGTTAAAATCCAATAACTAATTTTTGACGCGTTTTTGACGTCTTTTTCGACATTGCATTTTTAATGCAAAAATTGATATTTCTCATAATATTTTCTTTCTGATTGAAAAATTCTGCTCCAGTTTAGTTTAATTTAGCCATTTTTAAGCAAAGGAATGCTTTAGTGAAAGAATTTTGCTGAAAAATTTATTTTTGAATTTTTTATGATTTTTTTAATACTGTAAAAAAGGAAGGGGGGGGGGGGGTGGTCATTTTCATTATTTTTGGCATTTTATGGTTCTTCCCATGAATGATTGTTTTAACATTTATCATATTTATTGTAAGGAATGTAACAGTGAAAGAATTTTTTCAATATCTTGACTTAGAGATTTTAATGATTTCTTCAATACTGTAAATAGGCATGTTTTCTGTGTCAATTAGTCCCAAGGTAGCGAGTTCAAATCCCGGCTGGGCCTTAAAATTTTTTTTTCTTATTTCATTTTTCATCCATATTTTAAGCTTTGAATGCTATTTTTAACTTACCTGAATAATTTTAATGCCATTTTTGCCACTTTTTGAACTTTGGAATTTTTTATGAAGTTTGGCATTTTCTCCATATTAATTTCCCTTGAGTTCATATTGATATTTTGAAACCTATATCCTAGGTAAAATTAAATTAATGAATGCTTGTGTTATAGCATTTTTGATTAACAACATGTACAATTTGAATTTATAATAATTCTTGTATTCTATAGAGTATAAAAAAAGGGGGGGGGGGGTCAAAATTTCTGTAACAACATCTGCTGACAGATTTTTTTTTCTATTAGATGATATAATAAGAACTGGACAAAATAATATTTTTTTTCTAATTGGCTTGTATATTAATGAACTAATCAGAGTAAATACTAATCTTTCTTTCATTTACTCCATCTAACAGTGGTTTTCTGCACTTAATATTTCTTAAGGATGACATCCTATCTGATGCCTCTTTAGGTTGTCCATCCTTTCCCCGAAAGAGAGAGATGTTAGGGTGCTCTTATTATTTTTCTTTAACTATTTCTTTTAATAACTTAGTAAATATATGATCTTCTGCACTCATTTATTGCATGTTTGTCAGATTAAGTTACTCAATTCTTTTATATACATTATTTGCTATAACTTTATTTTTTGAATTTTTTTTTATATATTTTAATCTAGATATGCTGTGCGTGCACATAGACCCAAGGATTGTGGGTTCAAATTCAGGCACTGGCATCCCATTTTTTTTTTTTTTTTCATTTTTTGCATTTTGCAATCTTTTAGCACTTTTAAATCATCTGAATACAAAAAAAACCCTTCTTTTTTCTTTTTCCATTTTCATTTTCTCCATTTTGCACACTCATTTATTGCATTTTACTTTTTTGGAATTTTTATGATATTTTTTTTAATTATTTATGGCATATGGACCAAAAAATTCTGACTATGGCTCTGGCTCTAACATTATTCAATATCAGTATGTTCAGAGTGTGCATGGATATCAGGTAAGCGTTGTGACCCCCTGGGGCTCTTGTTTATAGATCAGCACATGAGAGGCTTGCCCCCTCCCCCATTCCATCCAACACCAATCCAACCATCAACCAACCTATCCAACCATCCTTACTCACCCCTTTTCGGAAAAAAAATGCGCCTATGGAATTTTAATGTGAGTATATTGTGTGTATTCATCTTATCTATCGTACAGAATAGACCTTATTTTGAAGCCAGACAAATTGCCAGAGGCTGAGTGAAACTGACAAACTCTTCAGCGAACGTGTAAATAAACGGGATGAAAGAAAAGGAGTAGAATGTCGGTCACAGCGACTTGTTGGGGCGATAGGAGCATGTCATCTTTAAAAGAAACCAAACAACACCCTCATTCATTATTCTTACAAGTGTGTATACAGCGGAATAACAAGAGAAGTATAAATAGTTTGGTAATTTAGTTAGAAGGCATCAGACGAAAGAAAATCTTTACAATTGCTTCATAGGGTATTTTAAAAATACATGCAAGTATTGCAGTTTTAGCGCCCTCTCTCGTCCCCTCTAACCTTACATGTGACATTGACCCTCCCTAGGTTTAAGTTTAACTGCAAGTTTAAAGACCGGGTTCTGACCTACTTGTTTTACACCCCTACAGCAATTAAGCCGATATGGCGAAGGGGCGGTTCTACTGCTGATATATCCCATGTGTTATAACGCACGTGGTATTACTCAGCTGCCGAATCTCATTACATGTATAACGATTAATACGTACTGTCAAAGAAAATTTAATGTATGAAATAAATATGTAATAAAATGCAGTACCTAACTAATTTAAACAAATTTAATACTTAAAATCAATTCCTAAATAAATTACCTCTGGTTTATAATCGTAACTCTATGCAATTAGTATAAATGTATATAATAATATTCAAGCGCGGATCTGGGAGTCATCACACGCACTGGACATCCCTCAATGGGTTGGACACCCCCTCCTCCTGAGAGTACATGATATATCAATATCTTATTTTGTACAGTACATACATCACTTGGAATTACAAAAACAAATACAAAAAAGCTCCTGATTCTTATCGAAAACACTAAAACATTTTTCAACTGAATAAATCACATATTTGTCGTTCCCAGATACTTTTTCTGTAATTGTATGTCGGTGCTTTATAATTCTTTTTTCCTTTGGTACTTCTTGGAGCATTAGGACGCACCGGATTCCATACGGATGTATACTTCCGGTCCACATTTTCATTCCAGTGACAGACTGCTAATTCACTGCGCATTCGGTACGCGTCGTCCGTAAAGGAAATTCTTTTGTCTTGAAACATGTTAATTGTGTTGTTGAAACTTTCAACATAGTATGTGTCCTTTCCATATACAAAATCACTGGCATTCTTGTAAAGTGTGGAATTTATGATGACGCATCGGAGAAGTTTCTGCGACACATTGTCAGTGAGCACTAACCGCTGTGGTTCGTAATTTGGGTCATTCCTACATCACGAGGATTCGTGACATTTCTCATGGTTGTCACGATAGTGTTCTATCACATTGATGAGCAGCATCCTAAGTTTCTCGGGGTCCCTGTCGCAGTTCCTTACAGCCCAATGACAGTGAGTAGCCACGGGCTCGACTTTATCTTGAAGAAGCTCCGACCAGGTTTTATTTTTTAGGTATGCGGGACCACTAGAAATCTTCTTCATTGCGGCTTTGATGGATTTCACCCCGTGCCATGTGTCGTTTTGGTTTACAGTATTTCCTGTATTTCTTACAAATTTATTTATTGACAAGTTTCTGTCATGGGTATGGGTTTTGATAAAAATACCCTCAGCATTTATCGACTGATAAATTCGCTCTGTCCCGATTCGCTCGTGTCTTTGGGATATAGGATCATCTCTCTTTGTCACATGTTCACATCGTAGGACATTATGCGTTTTTTCTCCTATCGCCACCACACTGGTGTCTTTCGCATTTTTTCGCCAACCATGGCGAGCATCAGTCATGATTTCGATCCCATCCTCATGCGAAAATGCAACCTCTCCACCAAGTGCCAAATCTATACTTTCCGCATATTCTGCCTTTACTGTTGGTTTCATGCTTTTGAAATATTGGCTTCGCTTTTGGATGCCTAGCTTTCCGCAACCAACGCCATTTGTGAATCGAGCATAGTGTACGGGCAACATACCACTGCATATAAACCCATGATAGACCCTTCTGTTCACAAGGTACTCGTTGTCTGGTAAGTAAGGTGAAGACGACCAAAGCATATTGTAATTTTTGGTCACACTGCACTTCATATTCATGGCAGCAATATGTCCTTTCATGGTTATTTTCTTCATCTCCAATTTTCCATCACACACTCTAGCATGATTTTCTGCAACTTCTGTAAGCCGCTGTAGGGAAGATTTTGCTGTCATGAATATTTGCTCGTTTGTTTCCTCTTTCTTGCAGCTTAGGAAAGTGTTCATTTCTCCTCCTCCCAATTCACGTGTACAACCATTTCCTCTTTGTTCTTCCAAATAAGATTTTAGTAATTCCTCCATGATTTCAGCGTTGTTCACAGGTTTGTTATATTTTCTTACCAAAATTTCTCTTACATCCGAAAGTTTTGAAAATATAGAATTTTTCGTATCATCGCCTCCCGGTACGGAAATTTTGAAAGATGGTGGTCGTCTTGATTCTCTGTTCGCCATTGCTGATATCAGAAATATAAGTGATGTGAATAACGCAACTTTTTCCTGTTGTTTTTGTATGATTTTGAGGATCAACGTAAAGGGGTAATCGGAAATTCTTTATCTCAGAACTTATGCATAATGATATAATATTTTAATGGATACAATATAAAGGCATCAAAGACAAAACAAACACCCTTTGTAAAGCCCTTGTCAAATAAAATTCATGAATAATTACAAATGGATAATGTATCTATTTTATTTTTTACATGTGTTTCATAAAATGGTTATGTTCCTTTTGGTGGCCCCATACCATTCCTTTCTCTTTATCTAAGATACATCCTTGTACAGTTGGATGATATAATGTTACATAGGTTGATCTACGTCCGATACCCCATGCAGATGCCGAAGGTCAGCAAACGGAAAGTGATAACATATTTGTAGCTCGTTGTTATCTGATCATTTCCCGCGGTCTGTAAAATGGCTACCAGAACTTTGGAAGTTTCCGATGAGCAGTATGATGTAATTCAAGGAATATTTACTCAGTTTGGATGGGATATACCTGGATCTGAGCGTCAAACGTCTGTTGATATGGTAGACGTAGGGACAGACACAGATGACTTATGTGGTGTAGATCGCGATGAAAATATAGAGACTCCATACGTGATAGAACAAAACCCGGAAAGAGAGGAGTGTCCGTATTGCTATTGTAGGCCTTGTATTACTTCTGAGGAAAACAGACAATTTTGGTGGAAAGAGGGAAGGGGTCCTGGGAGTAAAAGTAAACGGAACAGCAGTCTGCGCAAGGAACTATATAAAAAATTCTGGACAATGTTATTTCACAGAATGGTCTTTCGGGATGATAGATACCTATCAAAGAAACGGCTAGCTATGGATCGTGACCCTAGATTACGACATTATGTTTGGCACCGCAGAGATATAATGCCAGATTGTGTCCTAAAACTAGTTCGTGGGTGGTTGCCGAATTTAGACAGCGACGAGTATATGGGACACATGTGGGAATGATAAAAGTGTAGCTGAATTGCTTGTTGAAATAAATATCAGAAAAAAACTAAACAAATTGTATTTACAATCTTTTAATGCTCGCTTTGAATTGTGGGAACTTCCGGTGTAAATATATACAGAAACGTTACCATGGTAAACTCCGCCCCCTCTGTCTATCAGGGAAATTTGAATTCTTGAAATGCTCCTGATTCAAAATTTTAACATCGATTAATGGAGTTTTTACTGTTTGAAATGGGGAAAAGTATCTGATCTAGGGTGAGTAATCATGGAGGCTACTTCCATCCATAATTTTAATGGCGAGAAGTAATAGATATAAAAGATATTTGCAAAAATATCTCCCCGACTTGAACGTTGTCAATATTTTGAAGAATCCATGATCATTCGGAGCTTCTCTCCTTTTATACTCAGCGTCCGGTCTTTAATGGAAGTATCATGCATCTGTGCATATCAAACAATATTACAACCACTTTTGTGAAAATGTCGCTACCAGATAGACGAACGGACGAAGAGACGGACGCAGACACGATCCCGATATGTCGCAAGCAAAACGTAACCGGAAGTCATCGCATGAATAATTGTAACCGTAACCTCAACCACCCATTCATCTTTTCCGCAGAGAAAAATCTTGACCCTGACCTTTCATGACCTTATTGCTCTAGATCAACGACATGACCTTGTTGATGGTATATTACTTCATTTATCTCTGTTCGGTACTGAATAAACAGGAATGTGTCGAGGGAATTGAAAAGAGGGCCACGACAACTGATAAAACTCCGATAGAAAAATCTAATTTCAACTCCCTTCTTTTGTAAACAAATATTTCGAGAATGTGGAGGGGCCTTCGTCCTCTAGTATAAAAGAAAGGAGGAGATCCCCAACGGGACCCACAACAAAACACCAAAACACCCAAATGCAACACATTTAGTTTGAAGACCTCATTATCGCATATTCAGGTAGTACGCTGAACGCGGAAAATATTCAAAGCTGTATTTAAAAAAATCGGTATGGAATACAATTGAAATACCCCTAGCCAACTAGGTAGTGACGATCTCTATTGTAATTTCGTGCTTATATTATCTCTGCTGATCGATTTATATGTACGTTTCCAGGCTGCAACTTATTATTGTAACTTAATACCTTTCTTGTGATTTGATAATTACTGAAATGAATATACATACGTCGTATGTATTACCTTGCAAAGAATTACCGTAAAGATATCACGATTTTTGCTTTTATCAATATAGTTAACAAAATACGAAAACTTCAGAAAAATAACTTGTTTTTTCCTCATTTACGCACAACATTAACCACTATTATGTTAAAATAATTAATACGAATAATCATTTATGATGCAACAATAGTAATTAACATAACGAACTACAGGGTTTATATACCCACCAGTTCACTAGGTACGATCAGCCGCCTCGACCGTGGTCAGATAATTTAAGGTCACACCGTCTTCCGAGCAAACGCAAAATCTTTTTCCAAAATTCTAAAAATTCCACATAATTGAAAGCCATAGAGGATTTTGTTCTTGAAAGCTAGTAGTCACAAAAATGCTGTTATGTTGACGGTGCAAGCGCTAAGTTCTGCTGAATGCAATGCGCATAGAAGGGTTGGCCACCGACGTCCGTCCCAGTTGCAGGTCAAGATCGGATCGTTGATCATAGGTGTACGGTAGTTTATGTGTTATGGTCATTCGAGCCACCATAAAAGTGACCCACATGTACATGTATCTTATGAATTGTCCATCACCTGTTGCAATGTGTCCTTGTCATACGATTTCTAGGGCGGATCTAGAGGAGTATTGGGGGTGTCAGGAACACCCTCTTGGAATATGCCCCAAATCTTGATTTTTTCCATATTTTTTTTAAACTATAGACTGCCAACCCCGCCCCCCCCCCCCCCTCTTGATGGGCTGCACCCCTCCCTTGAAAAATAGCTAGATCCGCCCATGCGATTGGAATTTCCCCACCTTCTGTTTGGTTAAATGACCATGAACCAGTAGAAGTAATTAGTACCAAATGGCCGTAAAATCTTTATTTATCCGATAATTATTGAAAATGGACTTTCATTTTAGGAGAATTTATGGACAAAATGTAGAACCTCTGAACCATGAACTCACACATATAGATGATTGGACAGGTTCAAATAGTCCCACATTTCATACCGTAGTAATAATATAGACTCTACTCTTCTGTGACGTACTAAGCACCTTTACACAACTAAATATTACATTTCTTTAGAATTTCGAAAGCCAGGAATTTCTATGGCAATAAAACTTACCAAAACTTGTAAACGTGCATATAATTTACATTCCTATGATAAAAGTACACGAGATCTTTAATCTTTATCATATATAATCGGATAATATCGTCATGACCGTGTAATATATAACCAGTTTCTGCGGCTTGTACATGTAAATAACTTTACCATCTACACATTCAGGAAATTTAATTATTAATTTATCATTATCATCATTGTCATCGTCGTCGAGATCGGCGTCATCCTCGTCCCAATCATCATCATCATCATCATCATCATCATCATCATCATCATCATCATCATCATCATCATCATCATCAATTGAGCAATCAGTTTAGTAAACATCGTCGTCTAATATAAGAATAACTATACTAATCGGTTTAAAGCTATCGAGCTGCAACTTGTTTTTCGAAAAATCCTTAGTCTAATTTACGAATTAGTTTGTTTACAAATGAGCTGCATGCAGGTCAAGCCCCTCTTCAGTCTTGGAAACGGTGAGATTGGTGCATGAATATGCAAATTGTATTATAGCATTAGCAGGCGGGCACGTGGTCATCTGGCAAGGAGGATTTTCACCTGTCCTTCACCTGCGATGACCACCATTATAATCAGCCAAGACTGATCACGTGATCAATATTATGAAAATGCTGTACTTAGCGGATAGTCCGGAACTATACAATGATGGGAAAATCTAACACTAAAACTGTGAAATAAACAAAAATCCAATCCAATTTAACCGGGAGAAAGTTACATAATGTTTTCGCAATTTAACAACAACCTCGCAGGATTTTCCCTTGAAAAATCCAATATATCTATCAGGAAAAGACAAACTAGATCCAAGATAAGGTTCTCGAAGAAAAATGAATAAGTCATTTCATCCCTTTCTTTATCATTTTTCAGAGGCCACGATTCGCAAATTAAACCAAAAGCAGTTATACGAAGAACTTATGAATTTGGTCAGCTGCAGTGTTTTTATTCATATTAAGGGCGCAGTCGTTTTCTCTTCCAATTTTGTTAATTAATGAAATAGACAATTTTGAAAAAATCTTTGGGACACCTACTTCTAGGCTTCACACACAATGTCCAGAGCGTATCTAGAGGGGGATGGGTTAAAGAGGTCAGGACCCCCGTGGAGTTTTCCAAAACTTCTGATTTTCCCGTTTTTCACGTATAAACATGATAATTTTTGTTTAAAACCATATGCTGATTCCCCCTCCCCATGGTGAGTTGGACCAACCACCCCCACCCCTTGAAAATTTTATTCTAGATCCTCCCATGAATCTAAATTACAACTTCCACACCCTCCATCTCGCGTAAGTTTTTGGTTCCAGTTTTGGGAAAACGGTCTCCTTATGGCGGATTAATTCGAATGCAAATTTCCATAATTTTTTTTCTATATTTGATATAATTTGTCAAGAAGCTGATAATAAAAAATGGAATTAATTGTCATACACTAGAAATTAATTGACCCTCCCTAAAAAAATTGAAAATATGTAAATAAGTGAACTAGATCTACGTTAAAAATAATTGTTAAATTTGCTTACAATGTACGTCGCAGCGTCCGCTTCCTTTAAAAGTGCATGTCCGTGCCTACGTAAGTGTAACAGACAACGAATATTGATAATATGCATTATTCATGGTCAGTGTCCAGTTTCCAGCCCCTGCAAGGACACGGTTCGAAAAGCCAATGACTCTCAATATATATGATCAAAACATGGCAGGTATACAGCCAAGTCGGCACCCTTTATCTCTGAAATTGTAGATTACATATTGACAGGCGTTTACCTGGATGTTTACAAAGCCCAATACCTTAATAAAAGTACACTATTATCAAATATTCGATTTCTTTTTATTGAGGCTAGAAATTTGTTTTCGGTTTGACCTTTAATGAAAGACCACAGGGTTAGTCGTTGAGCAAAAATATTTACTGTTACAATTAGTTGCTATTGAAAACGAAAGCTACGTATGTACATCACTTTTTCATTTTTGGACAAAAGAACGAAATTGATAGTCTATCATTTTTCGGACCCTGGACAATGACCTTTTTAAATAGAACCTTCTCTCAACTGAAAGGAACAGAATGACGAATTTTTCTTTGACACTTGCAGATAAGCAAGTTTACGACATAGGTTTGCAGAAAGTTCGACAAAAATGACCAACAACACACACTAAAAACCATCCGAATAGCAAAGAGTATCGGTAATTCATGTTACTTCGGTTATTTCGGAACAACAATTGGGTATTTCCGAGTAAGTAGAAAAAAAAAGAAATAAAAATAAAGCCTGTGTTTGTGAAACACGAATGCCCCCGGTGGCATCTTTGTTAGTATGAACACTATTTTCTGTTAAGTACATGTATGTGAGGTCACTGGGTTAAAAGGTCAAAGGTCAAGGTCACGAGGTCAAAAATTTTGGTATCAATGGAAAGGTCTTGTCACAAGGAATACACATGTGAAATATGAAAGCCCTATCACTTCCCATTCAAAAGTTATGCCCAATGTTAAAGTTTTTGAAAAGTGGGTCAAATGTCAAGGTCAAGGTCACGAGGTCAAAAATTTTGGTATCAATGGAAAGGTCTTGTCACAAGGAATACACATGTGAAATATGAAAGCCCTATCACTTCCCATTCAAAAGTTATGCCCAATGTTAAAGTTTTTGAAAAGTAGGTCAAGGGTCAAGGTCAAGGTCACGAGGTCAAAAATTTTGGTATCAATGGAAAGGTCTTGTAACAAGGAATACACATGTGAAATATGAAAGCCCTATCACTTCCCATTCAAAAGTTATGTCCAATGTTAAAGTTTTTCGGACAAACAGACAGACAAACAGAAGGACAGGCCAAAAACTATATGCCCCCGAATCTTTGATTCCGGGGGCATAAAAAAAGTAAAAAGCGATACTAAATCGGCAATACTCAATTAAGGTGTCGGATACAACATTTTGAATTTCTTTTACTTCAGTGGTGCCACCTATGTATAAAGTCCATTTCATTTTTGCAGAAGAAAATTATTCAAATTTTGTCGAACATGTATTCAATAGCCTCTCGACTTTTATCAAATATGTAGTCATGGTAGTAGTGAAGATCCCAAGGATCCGAATATTTTGTTTTTGCTCGGTTAATATCCATTTTTGCAACAACAACAAAATAAATAAATAAATAAATAAATACATAAATAAATAAATAAATAAATTAATTAATTAATTAATTAAGTAATAAATAAATAAATAAATAAATATCAAATTTTGTCTGACATATATTCAACAGCCTCTCGACTTTAATGGAATACATGTATATAGTAGTGGAGACTGACAAGGGTCCGAATCTTTTGTTTTTACTTGATATTTGTTCTTGTGGGGTTTTTTTTTTCACTTTTATTAATTTTTAACAACCCGCAAACTGACCTTACTGCAAGACGTGTCCTTGGACAATGGCAACAATCGACATTGCTCATTACCAGACTATAGAGCTAAAAGGTAGACTGTACTTCTACCCATTGAAATACTTGACATGAGGAAAGTATCACCGGCTTTACAACAAGCAAGGTCGAACCAAAGCCTTTTTACCTGCTAAGAGTTTAAAAATAAAATTCTTATACGCTTAGTACATACATAACTTTAAACTTATTCCTGATATGAAAAGACTATATTGTTGTTTTATTTTGAAGTGGTAGTAAATACGTTGTATTTAATCTCCTTATAGGCTAATACTTCTTCATGTTTTGTGCTACGTACGTACCGCGAAAAGCTTTCACATTGTTCAAATCTACATCAAATCTCCCGGTTATATCACTGGGTTTCCATAAACAATAAAATCTTTTATATTTCAGTAGGCTGGGGATGGACGAAGCTTTTTATTTCATTATGTCATGTCTTTTTGTCGTGTCCATAAAGCACTCTTTAAAAAATACGTAACAAAGAACTAGATTTCTTTTTCGAACGGTACATATCCTCTTATCTTCTTTTTTTCTGAATAAAGATTTATTCTTATTTTATTTTCTACCCTCTACCCCGAAACAATGTTTGTTCATTGATGTACTATATTTAACTTTTTTTTATTTTTATAGTTCTATACAGCTATATATATATATATTTCTTTTTTTTTTTTCATTTTCATAGTTTTGTCTTTTTCTAACTTTCCTTTTTATAAAATGTGCTCACTTTCATTTTATAAAAAGGAAAGTTAGAAAAAGACAGTTTTATACAGCTATATATATATATATATATATATATATAAATTTCATCCTTTCTTTTTCGTACAAACAAGATAAAAATACTCAGAAGATTTCTCGTGAAAAGGCTTTTGAAAACGTATGTCTACATGCGAAAATTCCTCTGGAAAAAAATTATTTACGATACAATTATTTGTTCATTTCCACTTCCTGATGTTTTTTTCTGTGTCTAACACTTTATCATTTTTCTTTCCTTTTTTTTGTTTAATCATGTGTTTATTCTACACACACTTATTGCAAGAAAGAAAGAGGAATAAGAGATTCTGTATGCACATACAAAAATATTAAAAGTACAAGAATGAATAATGAATAAACAACAATATTAACGTAAAAAGGTCCGAACGGCCAACTGCAATCAAAAGGATAATTCACGTCACTTGAAAAAGATATCTATAGACAAGTATTCTTAATTAAATACACATCTACCACAAAAAATTAAATACATATCTACCAAAAAAATTAAATACACATCTACCCAAAAAATTAAATACACATCTACCAAAAAAATTAAATACACATCTACCAAAAAAATTTAATACACATCTACCAAAAAAAACGTACTGAATTTCAAATGAAAGAAGAAATATTGAACCCCCCCCCCCCTCTTGAAAATTAAAATCCCTCTTTATTTATGACTCACCCGTGATACCCACGCCAGGTTTAGTATACTATCATCTTTACCCCCAACAGGAAAGATACACATTCTCTTAAAAGCCATGAGTATGAAATATTGAACCCCCCCCCTTCAAAATTAAAATCCCCCCTTTATGACTCACCCGTGATACCCACGCCAGGTTTAGTATACTATCATCTTTACCCCCAACATGAAAGATACACATTCTAAAAGCCATGAGTAAGATTTAGTAGGGCGTTACATCAAAACTGGATAAATATTTATATAACGAATTCGGGTATTGTTATCCCTACTGAATGCATGCTTCATACGTATGGAATTCGTTGTTTTACAGATTCAAAATTTGAGCATTCCGCCAATTTATCAACTACTTTTCAATAAAAACAGCCCAAAAATATATATATCAATATATTCAAAGACTTTTCCGGTTAGTCTACTGTCTTTCGCTAAATAAGGAGTTTAAAGAATGGAAGTTTGACTTCCATCAACTTCTTTTCATATTTGCTTTTAAAAAGATACAAAAACAACAATTTTAAAAATACACGAGATTGTCCTCTTTCATAGTTTAAGAGATAACGGACAGTCCTTAATCCGGGCGCGGAATAGTTTACAGCTTTCGTGATGTAATCCCATAGGAAAACGGCAATGTTTATCGAATTTACTATGTTTACAGAAAGGATACGGGTGATAACTGATTGGAATTCACGCTCCAAGTATAATATTATACACGTGTAACCTTCGGCTGTACAACGTGTCTCTGATTCTTCCGTAATTTTGCCAATTTCAGTAAGCATGGTAAGCTGTGTTTCTGATAGCCCGCCTATAGTTTCCGACGCGTGGTAAGTTACAAAGAAACCAAGGGGGAAATGTCGGGAAACTAATGAAAAGTAGTCCGAACTCTTTTTTATTTTTTTTTTTCATTGCCAAAAAAAAAAAAAAAAAAAACAAAAAACATTTACTCTTCTATGGAACTAACATCTTCTGAATTTCGTTTGTTCCAGGAACGAATCCCGGAAAAAAAGATGAAAGCCATTTTAAAAGAGACCATTATGTCGTAAAGAAATTTAATATAAAGAACAATTCGATAGACTTCAAACTTACCTTTAGCATATCTGGCATCCTAAAGTTCCTTTTCAAAAATTTAGAACTTCTTTAGTTTGTTACTAAATATTCCAACGATAACTTTGGGACAAATGCATTGGAGGTGTACACATTCGGACACGCATGCGTGTAAACACCAAGATCCGAAAGTATAACGTCCATCCCAAGTACTTACGGGTCGATATTGACCAAGTTGACCACAATGGACTTCTAAGGATTGTCGGTTAAAGGTCAAGACCTTGGATGAATTCTTAGGTGGATTAAATACTAAGTACATACAAATATCCCAGAGTTTTAGATACGGTTAGCAGCACTATACGTGTAATATTCTCTTATACAACACCTTGACTTGTTTGTTTTAGCACTCAGAAAATTACATTAATGAGAGCAGATAAACATGATTAGCACAAACTGACCAGTATTTTTCATTATTCGGAGTAATCTAGTCTTGATTATCGATTCTGATAAAGTGGCGAGATGAAATAAACATCTATACTTAATTTACAATACTTGACCAGCGGCCAGCTGATAATCAACATCCATACAGGCGCTGTCCGTCATTACGGCAGGAAATATTCAAATAGCCAATGGTCATTTACAAAGACTCGTGCGTAGTTTATATTATCTATATTAATTAGGTTAAATGTTAATATATCGGGAGGATAACAATTGAAAAGGTTGTGGGTGGTCATCGCGGCCGGGAGGGGGCCCGAGTGAGGTCATATATGTACTTCGCATTAAGGCAATTAAGATCAATATGATCTGCTAAATGAAAACAAATTGCGGAAACATGAATTCGTTTCATATCGTTACATTTCATCAAGGATGACGCCATCATCGTTAGCTTCATTACCGATTTGTTATGTGTTATGACGATTTCATTAATTAATGTTCATCAAAGGTTCTCTTCATATAGTAATTCATGATGATATGATCAAATCCATTACGTCATAAAAGGTCAGTTGGACAGGAATTACTGTTTTTTTCCCATAATTCACAGGAATTATACAGAGGTCAATATGCCGAAGACATGATTCCTTTACACTTGCTAGTACCTTTACGTGTTTGTTCAATTTGTTCACTTGTTGTTGTTTATTTTTTGTCATTGTTGTTGCCTTTGTTGTTGTTGTTGCCGTCTTTGTTCTTGTTTGTGTCTTTGTTTTCCTTATTGTTGTCGCCGTTATTGTCGTTGTTGTTATCTTTGTTGCTATTGTCTTCATGTTGCTGTTGTCTTTGTAGCTATTCTAATCTTCATTTTTGTTGTTGTTTCAGTCTTTGTTGCTATTATCATTGTTGTTGTTGTAAATGTCTTTATTGCTGGTGTCTTTCTAGTTTGTTGTCGTCTGTGTCTTATTGTTGTCGTTCTTGTTTTCTTTGTTGCTGTCTTTTTGTTTTATGTTGCTGACGTTGTCTTCGTTGCTGTTATCGTCTTTGTTGTTGCTATTGTCTTCGTGTTATTGCTGTTGTATTTGTTGTTATTAACTTTGTTGTTGTTGTCTAAGATGCTGTTACTGTTGTTAGGGTTCTGCTAACTTCGGGTTTTATTTTAAAATATAAAAGAGATACGTTACGATTACGCTTGCCCAAATGTTTCTCTTTTTTTTTTATCTGCATGTTTTTTTTTTTACTTCCAAAGTAATGTCATGTTTGCTTTCCGATTCGAGCATTTAGATTCTGGTCTATCTGTATGTCCGTTTGTATGCACAAAAACATTTACATTTGCAATCGATACTCCAGAAATATCTTTACATACCAAGTGAGCTTCTATACATACCACGTAAGATCACAATACTAGTATCATATTGTATTCTCACATCATGAAGATCTAACTCGTTCGACCTAAAACCCGAAAAGTTCACAAGCTCATGATCAATGTGCATCACAGATGTAATGTGCCGAGTTGCAAAACTTGCACCTAAGAGTGAAGAAAGTCTAACTACTCTATCTGAAGGCTGATTAGAGTCCCCTACCAACATCAGATTTAAATGGACTTGAATTTTCAGTCTATGGTCAGAAGAACTCCATAACGATCTGAAACCATTTTCAATCATCAAATTTCTCTGATCTTTGACTTTTTGATCCCAAAATCAAAAGAACACTACTTTGACTCACGGAGAACATTTCCAGCAAGTTTTAAGATGATAGGAGCAAAAATGACAAGGAAAAAAATCAAGCCTTTTTAGCTCACCTTGAGAGAAGCTTAAGTGAGCTAAATTGTCATAGCGCGCCGTCCGTCGTCTTCGTCGTCCTTCGTCCAGCGTAGAATTTTAACATTTTCGACATCTCCTCTGCAACCACTACGCAGAATTTCAAGAAACTTTACAGGAAACGAGAACTAAAAGTGTGTTTTTCATGCCGCTCTTTCAACAAATATGACCGCTGAGGGCTTTGATTGGCTGACACATAATCGACTTTCCTTCTGCAACCGCTGCACAGAATTTCAGGATACCTTACAGGAAGCAAATACTCAAGGTCCTTCTACGAAGTTTGTGTTTTTCGTACCGATCGGTCAACAAATATGGCCGCTGATGGCTCTGATTGGCTGACGCATTTTCGACATCTCCTCTGTAACCGCTGCAAAGAATTTCACGAAACCTTACAGGAAGCAAGTACTCAAGGTCCTCTAACATGTTTGTGTTTTTCATGCCGATCGGTCAACAAATACGGCCGCCGATGGATCTGATTGGCTGACACATTTTCGACTTCTCCTCTGCAATCGCTGCACAGAATTTCACGAAACCTTACAGGAAACAAGTATTCAAGATCCTCTACCAAGTTTGTGTTTTTCGTTCCGATCGGTCAACAAATATGGCCATCGAGGGCCTTGATTGGCTGACGCATTTTCGACTTCTCCTCTGCAACCGCTGCACAGAATTTCACGGAACCTTACAGGAAGCAAGTACTCAAGGTCCTCTACGAAGTTTGTGTTTTTCGTGCCGATCGGTCAACAAATATGGCCGTCGAGGGCTCTGATTGGCTGACGCATTTTTAACATCTCCTCTGTACCCGATGCAGAAAATTTCACGAAACCTTACAGGAAGCAAGTACTCAAGGTCCTCTACCAAGTTTGTGTTTTTTTGTGCCGATCGGTCAACAAATATGGCCGCCGCGGGCTCTGATTGGCTGACTCATTTTCGACTTCTCAACAGCAACCGCTGCACAGAATTTCACAAAACCTTACAGGAAGCAAGTACTCATGATCTTCTACAAACTTTGTGTTTTTCGTGCCGATTGGCTAACAAATATGACCGCCGAGTCCTCTGATTGTCTGACGCATTTTTGACATCTCCAAAACTGATGCTCATAACTTCACGTCACCTTAAAGGAAGCATGTACTCAAGGGCCTCCACCAAATTGTCCAATATTATTCTTTTGTTTGCAACTCTGTGAGCGATATGGCCCCTTGGGCCTCTTGTTTAAAGTCCTGTGACATTGACCATTGACCCAGGAACCTCAAACCAATACAGTGGCAGATTCAGGGGGGTGCGGAGGGGGCGCCCGCTCCCCCGGCACTGACCCAAAATTTTCCAAAAACAGGTATATTTTGGCCCATTTTCGGTCAAAATCGGCAAAATTCGCCCCTTGACCCCCCGGCAAAGGTGGCGCTGGATCCGCCACTGCAATAGGCGGTATCCTTGACTCTAGGGGAACATTTCTTGCAGGTTTCATGATACACACTTGGTTATGGCATGCCAAGAAATTCTGTCTAAATCTGCCGGTCGTTCCGATACGGTAGATCATTAGAGCAGCTGGTATCATAATAGATGGTAATTTGTAACGGTTTACTCGGTAGAAACTAAACCGCTAAGGATTTCTTGGCATGGCCTTGAAACCATTTTCAATCATCAAAGTCCCATGACCTTGACCTTAAAATCAATAGGCGGCATCCTTGACTCACGGGGAACATTCTTTCAAGTTTCATGATGATTCGTGCAATACAAACTTCCATATGAACCTAAAACAATATTAAATCATCAAAGGCCTTTCACCTTGACCTTTGATCTCTTGACCTCAAAATAAGTAGGGACATCCTTGACACATGGGGAACAAACCTGACAAGTTTCATAGTGATACGAACAATACACACTTCGTTATGAATTCGAAACCATTTTCAATCCTCAAAGTCTATTACCTTGACTCTTTGACCTCAACATCAATAGGTGACACCCTTGACTCACGGTGAGTAAGTGTACGACGTTTCATTGCAATTCGCCTAAAATACTAGTGTGTAAGGTCTTTTATATATTCTTGTCATCCTTGATACACGTACATGTAACATTGTCGGTGATTTGTGATGATGGTTTTTAATCGAACCTTATGAAGTCGTTAGAAACAAATGCGAATATAGAAACAGATATACCTACTTTTAGCAAATATGAGGGGGTGGACAGGTTGAAAGGGAGGGCCGGGGAGGAAGGGGGCGGGAGATAAGAGGGAGAGAGGGGGAGGGAGGGAAGGGAGAGAAAGGGGAGGGAGGAGGAAGGGAAGGGACGAGGGAGGAAGGAGCGGGAGGGAAGGGAAAAGTGAAAAGGAGGGGAAAGAGGAGGGGCGGGAGGGGGAATTAAGGGGATGGGAGGGGGAGATAGGTACCCCCTGTCGCCCCCCCCCCCCAATATTAATTCTAAAGAAGAAAAACAATACCGTAAACCTACGTGTAACATGTAGTCCCTTAAAGTATGAAAATAAGAGAGAATATTATGGACTCGATGAAGGTAACTGGCATATCTTGAAAATTATTTTGAATTTCTGAATTCGAATTTAATGAAGTAATACTCGAGATGTTCAAAGTTATACGTAAATAGTAGCATTGTTCAATATAAGAGTTATCTCGCATGAACTAAAGCAAACCATGTCAACAGGGGAAAAGGTTGGTATGTTTATAGATGTGACTCAATATTCATGAGTATACTTCTTTAATATCATCTTTAATAGTTACTTACGTACAAGATGTAATGTTGTAAAGTATGAAAATAGACATTAAAGAATCATAAAGTATTCAAACAAGGTTTTAGAATAACTTCTATACAGTGGGTGTTGATTGTGCTTATTATATGATGAGTGTTTACAATAGGCTTCCTAATTATAGGTCAAAGTATCCTTAACACAAGTTCCATATTTTATAAATCTGTGATTGATTTTCTATAATATTTGATAAACATTTCATATACATAATAATGTTTCATATGATAATTTAGATAAAGTACATATAAACATGATGAATGTATCGTGTGTAAATTATCTGCATTGATCTGAAGGGGTTATATTTAAACAAATTAGAATTTAACATATTCACTAACCATATTCAAAGGAGGGGACTGTCTAGGCAGGCCTGGGGAGGTCCAGCCTATTATCGGAAAGAGAAAACTGCACGCTGCATGTGAAAAATAAGGGGAATGAGGATGAGTTCTACATACCCCTCCTCTCCCCCCCCCCCCCCCCCCAAATTAATCTGTGCAGTCTTTGCATGCAAAGTACTTGGTTGTACTTGAAAGAGTATGTACTATGTCTTCATGATCTAAAAAAAGAATGTTTCAAAGCCCTTTCATGCATTTTTAGACCCATTTCAATTAGAAATGAGCCAAAGCTGGAACCCACCACAGAAAATCTCAGGGGGGTCCAGACCCCCGGTCCCCCCCCCCCCCCCCCCCCTCTGGATCCGCGCATGAAGACTACACCTTAACACATGCATATAATGTATGTACTTACTTTCAACTTGTTTTCCAGGAGACCTTTGTATGTAATGTATCAGACATGGAGAGAACTAATAAGAAAAGGTTCCAGTTAGAGAACAGAGACTTTATCCTCGTCAAATCTCGAGGGAGCTTCTACGTGCTGGACAGTTTCTGTTACCGTATGTATAAATTCTCTGCAAGAAGAATAACAAATAAACAATGTAAAGAATAACAGAATCATAATTCATGTTTTGTCATGAATTTGTAGAAAGTTATTTTTGCGAAGTTACAGGTATATTACAGAATTTCACTTTTAAAAAATGCCAAATTATCATTGCTCAGGTAGCCAAGTTCTTGCTTAGTTGAAATTCAAAGTGCATATCCACATAAGTCTTGTAGTGCAGCACATGGTCTAACAATGGAGTAATAAAAATAAAATTGTTACCTCGTTTGTTTTGTAAATTGCTAAATGTTCTCATCTCTTGTCAGATGCTGGTGGACCATTGTACATGGGAGATATAGAAGTAATTTTCTTTTTCTTAGTCTCTAGATAATGTAAAATTGACTTTTCCTGGTATAAAATTCTCATTTACATACTTATTCAAGAGCTGAATGATACTTTAAGTGAGTGATGAAATATAAATGTACTTTTACCTTGCCTTGGTATAAAGATCAGAAAAATATTTTCTTTTGCAGGACCTGGGAGGTAAATCGAGCCTTGTATGTCCATGGCATAAATACAAAGTCAGAGTGGACACTGGTGAAATGGATTTATCAGGTATGTGTGATGACTAGTCGTTCCATATCATACTTTGAAATCTCTTCTATTATTGTAGGAATACAGGAGGAGGGTGTGAAACACTGCTAACTGCAGCATATTCTTTCAACAAAATGAAATTTGTAATTCAAATATTGATCGGAACTGTACTTTTGATACGAGCATTTATCTGGCCAATATTCTGGTTCTGAACTTGCGACATGTAAGAGCTGGTAAGGGGGAAGTAACCAATGCTTTGATGAAGTATTTACAATTTCATCTTGTAAGTAATACATTGTAATTGAAAGGTACACTGCATTGTAATTTTTTATTTTCTATGTAGGCAATTGACCCCTATGACCTTACAAAACCTCCAAAACTGAAGTGCAGCAGTCAAAAACAAAGGACCCACGATGCAATTGTAAGAGGTGGTGCCATCTACGTGAATTTTACGGAGAATGATGGTTCTTTGTCCTCGGATCAGTATAACTCGTTAGAGTATCGAGAGAAATTCAATCTCAATTGAAAAGAACAAACAGAAATACTGATAAAAGTCGTAGTATACTACTGTCCCACCAGTGAAAAGGAATTGGAGAAAGTTGACGAGCAGAGAATGGGAGAAGACGGCAATTATAATATACGAGATCTTGCTGCAAATGTGAAGCATGGGAGGATTTGCTTCATCCTAATTTTGACAGTTGGCCTCTGTCTACTTTACATCGCAGCTTAACAACTGTTGTCGGTGGAAGATTTTCATCAGATGAAGAAGATGGACAATGTATTTCATCAATAAACCTTTGCGTCAAAGTGCAAACAAAGGGTGCTGAATACAAGGATAATGCAAAGTGTATCAATTTTTACTCTGATGAGATTTTTTTCATGGATTTCAGTAGCATTTTATTCATACATGAAGAGTGAGTGGTGTTCCAATGTAATGCAGTAAAGCAGAAATAAATCATAGCAAAGACTTAAATATAAAGCCATAAGAGGGATTATAGGAATTTCTGTAATACAGTCATGCATCTACAGTTTCTGGATATCCATATCCTGGAAAAAGTGGATTTCCCAAATTACTTCCCTTTCTCATCAAAAACTTACGGAAATTCAATTCATAGAAGTATTGGATCAATGATTCATGGCTAGTATTTGATTAAGTTTTACGGCATCTAATTTCAGCTACAAGATGCATCCAATTCATCTAATATCAGCCATCCAGACTCATCTGATTTATCAGATTGCGTCAGATTCATCTGATATTTGATCCGAGAAAAAAATTCATATGATTTTACATGGAGAAATTAAGAAAATGTTTTAACTGTGAATTTCGAAAATAAAAAGAAACTATGGTGCAGTTACCTTTTTCGTTTATTATCTCAACAGACATTGTACGATATTTACATACAATGCTATCTATATCAATTCCGTAACAACACATGTTTAAATCACATCTTTGCATGGTTATTTGCCATTTCAAAAGGAACATGTACATATATGAAACATAAGAGCGATACAATTTAAACGTCCACAAATAGTATACAAAACAAATAAACACAAAGGTTGTACATTTCTACAAAATAGACGGGATGGGATGGCGTAATGAAATGAGAATGCTCTTATTGCAATTTCGTTCTAACTGTGCCTGAGTTACATTAATGCCCCAGCCAGTAGGTTATGAATATTTATGTACCAAGTTTCAACGACAGCATACAAGAATTTATTTTTTACGAATGAGTGATTGCAATATCAAATTTCGAAATTTTAACAGGCCCCAACATTGGAAAACAATTCTTAGACAGGCCTACTTTATGTTTTCCGCAGTTTTTTCTCGTGTTCAAATGGCAAAATCCAAACTTGCACAAAAAAAAATAAATTGTCTCAAAACAAAATTGTGACATAGGTGATCTTAAGACTTACACATGGAATTTAAACCTTTACAGTATCATTTTGAGAGACAAATATACTGTATTTGTACTTATTTTAGCAGGATTCATATTTTAGCAAAGTTAGCGCTATTAAGACTGCTAATTCTAAACGATTCTGCAAAGAAATAAATACAAATACAGTACCTCTCATAAAAACATAAATACAATTCATAAAATTCAAAATAGATATGTGAACTTCACAGAAACAGACATGCACATTTTATGCATCTTAGGAAAACAAAATGAAATGTAAAACAGAAACTATTTCAATATTTTTCTTTCATTTTTCTTTCACTCCTCCCCCCCCCCCTTTTTTTTACTTAAACCCCCAAAGCTACCCAAAAAGCATAAAGTGGTAAAAAATAGGTAACAAAACATAATTTTTTATAATTTCACAACTTGATATAGAATCAAGGCTAAAAGCCTGGCATTACAGTGTCATGCAGAGAACTAAAATGTACAATCTAGAACATAAAAAATATTCCACATAAATGAAGAAAAATTGTGTACCAAGTATCTCTTATTTTGTTCTGCAAAATATACTTGAAAATATCAGTTTAACTTCAAACTCCTCCCCTTTACCATTTATTCCACATAATTTTCCTAATAGACCATTTTCCAATCTTGTTAGAAAGCTCAAAATGTCAGAGTCAACATCATTTGGCATTGTTTTACATTATGACGTCACTGTTAAAAGATCCAATTCCATTGTGACGTAACAATGAAAAAGTGCGCAAAAATTACCTACCTCGGACATTTTTCATCATTTTGTCAGCCATTATGAGTTTCGGCATGTGGCCTATTGTACAGAATCATCATTTCAACTGATTACCACATCTTTTATATGAATTTGTTTTCTTGCTAGACTTGTTTCAGTCAGCTAAAACAGTAACAAATTCTTCACACCTCGAGGGAAATTTCATTTTAGCTAAACATCAAAGCCTTACACTCCCTTAAAGAGACTTTCATATGTGCATTTACATACATAAAATAATTTGCTATAATCTTGCCTTAAATGATTCAATCTTTTGTTATACAGAGTTACTTCCAATTTGTGCATGTATCTGATGTAAAAAAAAGTTTTTGTGACCGACAGACTGACGGACGAAATCGGTTTTAATGTCCCCACACTTTGCGAAAGCAGGGGACAAAAAATGTTATGTCAACATATTTTACAGAAACCGGTGTAACAATAAGGAAATTGATGATACAAATCAAACTTCTAAAAAGGAATTCGAAGGCGTCAGAAAATTTTTTATGCCAGGTACCACAACAAATGGGAAATTTCTAGGTTAAAGATGAAATTATCACAATCATGAGCAATCATTTAACATGTATCAGCTACATAAAGGAGATCATTAAAAATATATTCTAAATATCGAATCTGGAAAAACTCACAATCGGAAAATAACGAAGTTGTAATACAAGTTCATGTATATTGAATGTACATGTACATTACTGGCATGTGTAATTTTGTTCTACAATGTAACGTATAGAGAGAAAATTACGATAAATATGGCTGGATTGAGTATGACTAGAAATGAGTATATAGAAAAATAATAAAGATATCAGAGTTGAATTATTTCACATCTATGATACATAAACTTGAGAGAGTTGTACAAGATACTACTATTTTGGCAATTCATTTTTACCTAAGGCAATATACACTAAAGAGGGCTGTGAAAATACATTTTCTAAGAATCTATCAAAACTGTCATAAGGAAAAACAGTGCCTGAAGGAGCCAAACTGAAGAAATTTTACTGTATTTTATAAGATTTTCAGTCAGAAACTATCTGGGCATTCATCAAGATACTTCAAGTATATACATGTATCAGCTTTTTAAGTCTCTATGTTACTTCAACTACTCTTAAGTATGAAAAAGTCTGTAATAGTTTTAAAAAAATTTTCATGAAACTTATTTTTCATAAATCATGCAGTTAAAATTCCAATAGAATCTTCATTTCTGAGATTTTGTTTTACATTTAGGTACCCCTCACCTTAAACTAGCTAGAGTTCATATCATTATCTTTATATGGTGAATGTCAATAAGTAATTTTAATTTGAATTTGAATAAATGAAGTCATCGACAGGACTAACATTAAATGATAGATAAAGGGAATCCATTGGTGATCTATTTTTAGCAGCGCAAATGGTGATATTATTTTTTACCGTAGATTGAAATATTTCTTCCAGAAGGAAGGGATGATAACAAATAAAAACACAAACACTCAAATATTTGAGTGTTTGTGTTTTTATTTGTTATTTTTTACCGATTTTCACTTATAAGAGCTTATATTGCCATATTCTCATTCGAAAATATTTCTATATAACTTTTCTTATTCAGAAGATTGACAATACAGATCATGATCTACATGTACTTGAAATATATTGCAATTTAGAAAAGGTCTGTAATGAAAATGAAGTAAGTTATAACAAATTTTTTTTAGAAAAGGATTTTTCCTACACAAATGAATTACGACGAGTACCTTTCTGTCAATAAGAAACATAATTTATTGATGAAAGATTTCAGTTCTAAATTAATATCCAAAGCTCCTATAATAAAATGATCCCTAAGTGTCGCTATGCTTCGCAGGCAACACAAACAACCTAGAGATGGAAATCTTTACAATTTGTATGAAGTTGTATAATTCATAATGCAATGGTCAACAACCAGAATAGGGATTTTTTTCTTCCATATGACAGATATTTGAGTACATGTATAATCAAAGTCTTCTTATGTTTTAAAAATGTAAAATGAACTAAACGAACAAAAAATCAACAAACCATGCAAGTGAGTAAAGTAACCCAACAATAACTTAATAAAGACACTGACCTGTCGCAGAGTAAAACAAGCACACACACAAATACAAAGCACTGTAACGTAAACAATACAAGTCGATGAGTATGGAATAATAATGAGATGCTTCTAAAAAAAACACGTAGTATTTTTCAGTTGATAATTATATGATATATTAATGGTTTATATTTGAGCAATTTCTTTAAATACTGCAAAACACTGAAAAGACTTTGTAACAAGATGTATAGAAGAAATATTTGTGACCCGTCATCACTTGGTAACCGCACTAGTTACAATTTTCTTTGGACCAAAAATTAGTTGAACTAAATTTGTGGTAATTTATCAGACATACCATATTATTTTTGATTGGAAAGTTTTGGATGGACGACATATGATGCAAACAATTGTTATCCATTTTGGTCGTAGATTTTTGAATAATGTATGTTTCCTTTTAGAATTAAGTAAATCATTTTTCTAAGAACAATCTACATTTACATGTAAATGACATTTACGTGTAAATGATTTATAAGATGGTATGTGGTACAAAAATGTACAATACATTTAAAAATATCAGTCCTCTATTTTAGACTTCCCTATCTTACCTGTTCAACATACATGTACATGTAACATGCTTGAATTGGAACATGGAAAATTGTAAAAAAAAATGTATATTTTGCCCTATTTTTCTCTCTCTCTGAGACCTTTCAAGTTAAATGTACACATGCATATACAAGGTGATTTACAGTTTTTCAAAACAAAAACCACAAAAATTGAATATCAAGTAGATAAGTAAAGAGTCAATTTGGAGGCAATATACACAAACTTTCCTACAATGAAGATACCTTCTCTTTATGATAAGCCTATCATTTGAAGAACTTAATTTTTTTTATTCTCTGTCAAAACACCAATGAAATAATTCAAAGCAAATATTTCACAAAAGCCATATTGCTGTATTTCTAACTCAAATCTACAGTCAAAAGAATGAAAAGTCTTGAGCACAGTACATATTTGGTCTGATGTAAAAATTTGGGTTCACAGAAAGAAGAAAAACAATTTTTTCGACCAAGATAGGAATTTTTTTGCAGCATTTCATGTAAAAATAAAAAGCTGCTCAATACAACTGTACATGTAAATGATAGATCCCTTCCACCATGCCAGTTAGCTACTACAAAGCAGTTCAAAGCAATAATTCTTTTATACACAAATTTACATTATTATCTTCATAAAAAACCTAAGGAGCTGATAAGATAAGGGCTGTATATAGCCCTGAATTTCATCAAGTATTTCTTCTACATTATGATATATACGCAAGAAAAACTTGCTCATAACTAAAATGTAATGTATTTGGAGATTCCTCATATAACTTTTATTTTGGCAAGCTTATTTCTAGATACTTAAATTACAGTCCAAAGAGTAGGGGGTAGCCATGTTGAACCGAAGCTAATATCGATAAATAAAACGTTGAAAATTAAGAACTACCTAGCTAATTTGGATATCTTTAAATTTAAAATATAGTTATAGTCTGATCAAGATACTAGAAATCAAATTTAAAAGACTGGTCTCAACTTCATCCAAAAATTTTAAAATCTTGAGTCTGTAATACGGTTACATTTTGATTTCATTGGCTACAAAGTAGGCATTTTACTGCGAAATACACATGTGTAGAAATAAACAGCACACTCTTGTTTATTTAATTCCAAAATCTTGTGCATTTCATGTGAACATGTTTAGAATATATAAATTAATTACTTTAAAGGCACAAAAATGAAACTGTGCTTATATTATGGCCTAAAACACAGATTTGTAAAAAGCCCCCCCCCCACCCTCCCTTTTTCAGTTTTTCGTCTCTGGGGTATCGTTCCCCCCTTAGCTACAGAACCCCACTTTGTCAAAAGATGTGTATTAGTGATATACATCTTCTGTAAAAGTGGCGTTCTGTAGCTGAGGGGGGAACAATGTTTTAAAAAACTTTTCCATTTTCCATTGATTTCTATGGAAAAAAGACATATTTTGCCCCAAAATTTAGGAAAGCTATGCACGATTGATCTTATCCAACTGCTGATTATGATGAAACCAAGAGCTGGCATCAATTTTGTGAAAGAATTTTCTTGAAGTTCCCATTTTGAAAATTCCACTTTTTCAGGACAGATTTTACGCCTTATCTTATCAGCTCCTTTTAGCTATGTTTGATAAACCTAATTTTAGCTATGCTTGATAAACATGATTTAGCTTTGCTTGATAAACCTTATTTTAGCTATGCTTGAGAAACCTGATTTTAGCTATGCTTGATAAACCTAATTTCAGCTATGCTTGAGAAACCTGATTTAGCTTTGCTTGATAAACCTAATTTTAGCTATGCTTGAGAAACCTAATTTTAGCTTTGCTTGATAAACCTGATTTTAGCTATGCTTGAGAAACCTGAGTTTAGCTATGCTTGAGAAACCTGATTTTAGCTATGCTAAAGAAACCTGATTGTAGCTATGCTTGAGAAACCTGATTTTAGCAATGCTTGATAAACCTAATTTTAGCTATGCTTGAGAAACCAGATTTTAGCTATGCTTGAGAAACATGATTTTAGCTATGCTTGATAAAGCTGATTTTAGCTATGCTTGATAAACCTAAATTTAGCTATGCTTGAGAAACCCAATTTTAGCTATGCTTGAGAAACCCGATTTTAGCAATGCTTGATAAACCTGATTTTAGCTATGCTAAAGAAACCTAATTTTAGCTATGCTTGAGAAACCAGATTTTAGCTATGCTTGAGAAACCTGACTTTAGCTATGCTTTTGAGAAACCTGATTTTAGCTATGCTTGATATCCAGAAGAGAGATTGTATCAACACAATCCTACATTGCCAGTGTCTTTTCCAACTTAAACAAACAAATGCTTACAAAGCTTTTCATATGTAACAAAGAGCTGCTTCACGGTTTTAACTTAAAGAGCCATGAGAAAAACATAATAAGGAGTCTAGCATTCCGAGCTTATATGTTATACCAAGGTTACCACAACAGTTGATACAAAAATATATACATGTATATGGAAACAAACAAAAATTTATTTTGCAATGAAATGATATCTACAGCTTATAAATAAAGAAAAATAGACAGTACTTAGTTTTGAATTTTTAAAAAGCACTAATTACACTTGTCCCCATTGTGCTACAGTTGCTAAACGATAAACTTTTACAAGACTTGACAAAATGGCAGAGATCAATTTAAGAGTGCATTTTGATTAACTCAAGATTTAACATTTAAACATCATACCTGTCAACTTTGAAATCTTAAAAAGAGGGAGATATCCCTCCTTGGCGATTGAGAGTGAATCCATTTTACTACATTTTTAATAAATCATGACATTTTGCGCAAAACCATTTTTCAAATTATCTATTGCATTCTATACATGCAATTTCTCATGAAATGCTCTGAATGTTGCCATCTAGAGTTGTTCTTCTTTGGTAAAGAGAAAGAGGGTTATTGGACCAAAAAGAGGGAGATTTTGGTCTCATGGGAGGGAGGAATGCCAAGGAGGAGATGAGGTCAAAAAGAGGGAGAGTTGACAGGTATGAAACATCAATGTTGCGAAATAATGAAAATGCCATGTGTTTTGAACAGAAATAAAGTCTGTTTAAAGACATGAAGTCGACACGTTTACCTTATTTTACAAGGAGCATCTCAGAATGTTTCAGAGACTTCGTTAAAAGGTTACAAGGAAAACATAAAAAGAGTAATTTGAAGCTGCTGCTAAAATTACTTGTCTAACTTTCACAGGAGGAGTGCTATTGGACACGTTATTTATATGTTCATAATTGTTTTCTACACCAAACATTAATTATCAAAAACAATTATCCTTATGCATATCAAGTGAAGAGCATCTATTTAAGTACACTACAGTATGTCATAATAGTTTTAAAGAAAAGCCCTATTCATGACATACAATGGTTGAAAATTATATTCATTTCAAATTCAGTTTTAACGATGTACGATGGTAATTTCCTTGATGTATGATTCTTTTCCCAGGGTCATGACTGATACAGAAGTCGTTGATAATGCGGGAATACTTCACAGTCCGGAACGTGTAACGAAAACTCGAGTCCAACGAGACAGGCAAATTCAAACATCATCATCTCCTTTCTATTCAATCGGAATTCATCCTCTACTACCTGTCAAAGAAAATGCAAGAGTCAATTATCGTACTTTAGTAAGATTCCTTTTTATGGACAATGGAACTTGTAATATCTTGCAGACATTCTGATTGAATAAAAAAACTCTCATGTATGTATTACATGTTCCAAATACCTAGCAATTATTTTTTTGTTCAGTAATTCTTTGACTTGCACTGGTCAAATAAAACGACGCAGAAATGCTAAGATAGTAATCTGATTGGCTAATTTGACTCAAGGAATTATTGAACAGTAAAGTTTTTTTTAATAATGTTTATTCTAATAAACTTGTATGCGAGATGAAAATACCACAAGCTTGTTGGTGAATAACCAATACGACATCTTGGAAACTATATGGAACAAATACTATTGAGCATTTGCGGAATACAGAGTTAATTCCCATTTAAGATAGTGTCTGACGTAAAACCATTATGTCGGCATGAAAATTATATGGTAACGTCAAATTTTTACAGTCATTTCCCAGAGTTTAAGGACTGTTTCCATAGATTGTGATGACGTCATAATCACTCTACGTCACAAACCGTCCTAAACAGGAAGAAACTCTGGTTTTAGAAAATAGGGAATAGGGGTTTGGGTAAGAATGATGATTAATCATGCATACCTGAAAAAGTTTTGTGAGTTGTTCCCCTTTAATATCACTCAGCTTGGCTGACAGAATGAGGCAAGCCCCAGCACAGAGTTTTCTGTTCTGTTTGTTTATCAATGTCTACAATAGAAATGATGCACATTGAGCTAAAAAATGAAGTATTTCTGTCTGAAACTTGATAGTAATAAGTTAATCACTTGCTAAACATTGAATAACACTTTAAAGTATCAATATTTTAAGAAACAATACATAAACTACAGAGATGTTGAAATCTGTTTGACACGTGTCAGACATTTTCAGAAAAATGTCAGTCCGGACAATTAAAAGTACTGAAAGGTTTCGTCAGTCCGAATTTTTGTCAGACATTTCCTTTGGACCAACACTACATACTACCCTAAAACTACATAAGAGATAAGGGCTTTAAGCAAAGTCATATTAAGGGCGTAACATACAAGTGATTTGAATCTATGATGTCGTGTTGAGAGTTGCATAACACTTTAGCAGTATCATACTCTCATTTTTTATTTCACGAATAATCAGTATCACTTGCTTAGATAATGATTAACTCACACTTACCTTCAAGACAAGTTTCTCGTAAAACACATAAGCCTGTGCTATCACCCATAGATCTAGGCCACACTGTAACAAAATAACAGAAATTTGCTCCTTTACATATATATAAGTTATTTTCATATATTTAGACTTGTTAAATTTATAATAACCGTTGAAGCATTACAACTGTTTTTATTCATTTTCATACAATAAAATATAAAATTGTACTACAATGTAATTGACTTTCTTTTTTATAATTAATTTTGAAATGATTCCCAATAATATCCATACTTCACGTATTTTAATGATTCATGGAAAACTGAAGTAAGAAATAAAAACAATGAACTGATCAATCATATGTTGAAACCTACTTTAAGCTTAATAAGAGAAATAAAGCCTGTGTTTGTGAAACACGAATGCCCCCGGTGGCATCTTTGTTAGTATGAGCACTATTTTCTGTTAAGTACATGTATGTGAGGTCACTGGGTTAAAGGGTCAAAGGTCAAGGTCACGAGGTCAAAAATTTTGGTATCAATCGAAAGGTCTTGTCACAAGGAATACACATGTGAAATATGAAAGCCTTATCACTTCCCATTCAAAAGTTATGCCCAATGTGAAAGTTTTTGAAAAGTAGGTCAAAGGTCAAGGTCAAAGGTAAAAAATTTTGGTATCAATGGAAAGGTCTTGTCACAAGGAATACACATGTGAAATATGAAGCCCTATCACTTCCCATTCAAAAGTTATGCCCAATGTTAAAGTTTTTGAAAAGTAGGTCAAAGGTCAAGGTCAAGGTCACGAGGTCAAAAATTTTGGTATCAATGGAAAGGTCTTGTCACAAGGAATACACATGTGAAATATGAAAGCCCTATCACTTCCCATTCAAAAGTTATGCCCAATGTTAAAGTTTTTGAAAAGTAGGCCAAAGGTCAAGGTCAAGGTCACAAGGTCAGAAATTTTGGTATCAATGGAAAGGTCTTGTCACAAGGAATACACATGTGAAATATGAAAGCCCTATCACTTCCCATTCAAAAGTTATGCCCAATGTTAAAGTTTTTGAAAAGTAGGTCAAAGGTCAAGGTCAAGGTCACGAGGTCAAAAATTTTGGTATCAGTGGAAAGGTCTTGTCACAAGGAAAACACATGTGAAATATGAAAGCCCTATCACTTCCCATTCAAAAGTTATGTCCAATGTTAAAGTTTTTCGGACAAACAGACAGACAAACAGACAAACAGATAAACAGACAAACAGACGGACAGGCCAAAAACTATATGCCCCCGAATCTTTGATTCCGGGGGCATAAAAATGATTTGATGAAAAGTCACATTTGTGAAGTACAGTTAAACCTGTTTAAGATACCCTTCAAGGGAATATCAAATCAAGGTCACATAAGACAGGTAGTCTCTTGATGTAGGTTCATTTTCGTGAAAATTGTTTATTTGGGAGTTGTTTTCATTTCCGTGCATGGACATTGACAGCGGGTGCGGCTAGCCAGACAGGGGATGCTTACTCCTCCCGGGCACTTTGTCCCACCTCTAGCTTGCTAGGGGTCCGTTGAGGCTCAATTTTGTGCTCTATTGTGAGTGCTGTTGAGATTATTGTCAGGATCTTCTTTAACTCATTTTTGTCACACTTATGCCCTTTGCCGTTTGGAGCTTGTAAAAAAGATCCCCGGGAGCGGTTTGACAGTAAGTGCTTTGAATATTTTTCCCTGACTTTCTTCATAGACACAACCTCAGACAGTGCATGTATCATAGATATTGTTTTCAATTTCGTGCATGGACATTGACGGCAGGTGCAGCTAGCCAGATAGGGGATGCTTACTCCTCCCGGGCACTTTGTCCCACCTCTAGCTTGCTAGGGGTACGTCGATGCTCAATTTGGTGCTCTGTTGTGAGTGCTGTTGAGATTATCGTCAGGATCTTCTTTTACTCATTGAAAAGTTTGGTCTCTTAAAACAGGGAGTTTAAAAGTTTGGTCTCTTAAAACAGGAAGTATCTTAATACAGCAGGTCGCTAAGGCAGGTGTTACTGTAACTGTGCTCATGTAGAAAAGATTCAATAAGATCTTTGGATGTGTACCTTAGTGTGTGCTATCCTCTTTAATTCTCTCTTTAAGCTGTAAAGATAAAGAATAAACATTTTACTCTGTATCATGCATGAAATTGATACAAATCTTTCGATCACAGAACCAATCATTAAAATAAACACCATTACTCAAACATCGGTAACTGTTACCATTATCTTCTAATTGGGTTTATTATTGATAGCATTTGAATTCTTTGTTTTAATTAATGTATACCAGAGAATGAGGATGTAATCTACTACGTAACTTTGTGAAAAAATAAATTTTGTTCCAACTTTGATTTGTCAATCAGTACTTGATGTAAACAAATGTCAACGTTGAGTCAAATTCATTAACTCTACTATATCTTACACATACAAAATTAATGGTAAATTGTGCTTTATTCGGTTATTACATTGTAAGCTAAATAAAATGTCAGATATACATATATATACACAAACTTTCACTTTGAACATAATGTTACACTTTAAAGCTGTCATTAATATTGAAACCTACCTTCTAAGTTTGGTGAGGGTAAGCTGAATATTTGGAAATCTTTCTTTGAATTTTTCGTTTAGCTCTTTCTTCAAAGTTGATGGTTTCACATACTCTATGACTGACGTCTAAAAAAAAAACAATTATAGAACTATGAACACCTTTGAAAATTCAAGGGTGGATCCAAAATTTTTAAAACAGTTTGATCTGTGAGCAAGTCTCAAATGTTTTTAGAAGTGTTTTGAATTGATCAAAATCATTCCAAGGAATGCATATGTCGCCTGTGAAAGTTGAAACATAGCGACACACAGGAATCACTTTTATAGGGTGTGACATCCAAGTGTAACAGACGGACAGACAGACATCGGACAAAGTGAACCCTATGTGTCGCTATGCTTCGCAGGCAACACAATAAATTAAGATCAATCAAGAACATTGAGAACCAAACTTGAAAAGGAGTTTTAAGAATCCCATTAAACTGACAAAATAATGATTGACAGTGGCGGATCCAGGGGTGTGTGCCCCCCCCCCCCCCCCCCCCCCCCTTGGCACTGACCCAAATTTTTCCAAAAACAGGCATATTTTGGCCCATTTTCAGTAAAAATCAGCAAAATTTGCCCCTTGACCCCCCGGCAAAGGGGGCGCTAGATCTGCCGCTGATTGAACATAGTGTTGTGAGAATTAGGTCACGCAGAGCAGTTTCAACTTGTTTTTGAGAACCAAATGACTGAAAGTTTCGAGTCCTGTGAAAGAATTTGATGAATATTGTTAGAATTTTTCTCTCTTTTTTTACAGAAAGATAAATGTAGTTCTAAACATACCATATAGGAAGGGAAGGTAAGCAGGGTTCTGTAGCTTCCTGACTGGAGTTCCGGATCATCCAGGATATTGGCATTGTACGATACGACACTGGCTTCAGGTACTGTGTGGTAGAAATAGTCAAATACGTAAATTAAACGGAAACAGAAAAGAACTAAACTATTCATCTCATAAAGCTATACAATTTTCATATTTTTATTTATATTTCTAAAGCGTACTTAATACTCTCTACTTTTTAATATAACAAAACTTTCATTGAATAAAAAGAATAAGTAAGTCCTTGATTAAGCTATTTGTAAAGATGAAGTTTTCATATATTTTTTTTTCAAGAAAGAGTTCTTTAAGGGTTATGAGAAATCGTAAAGTAATCATGTAAGATTTTGTGATTGAGGTACAAGTTTGGTATGTACAGAACATCTAAAAATATTAATATCGACAAGAACTATTAGTTTAAAATAATATTATTAATCTATTATTGGATTTGGTATGGGTACATAAATATTATACGGACATTTTAAGTATATGAAGGAATATAGAAAGATTCTTAAACCATCAACAAGTTAGTATAGATTTGAGTCTTTTTTCCTCCTTGTCCCATTTTAGATTTGTGAAGATCAGAATTGACTGTCCATAAATATCACATAATTAGGTAAAATTAAACTAAAATTTTCCTAGTATACATATCTTATGCTATAGGTTTATAATACATTGTATCATATAAATTTTGTGATATTTTTCAAGAATGTCTTTAATTGCCTTTATCGTAGAATCACTTCAGAGAGACAGAAAAAGGGTAGAAAAATATCATACTTTTTCATGTTTTCCTTGATTATATATAGTTTCACAAAATTTTTAAGACTTGTCGTCAATCAATAAGAGTGCTTTGTGTACTCTAAGCTCTGATGTTTGTGAAGAAGAATTCTCGAAAATTAATTACTCGTCCCTTCAAATATGCAGGTCTTTTTTTTACAAATAGGATAAATATCCAGGCCATGTGGGGTTTTTTTTGCAAGTGTAAAAATACTATTTGGTGCATAACATACACATGTGAATTACTTAATTAAAATCACTTGGAATTTTGACACTTTCTATTCCATTTCCATTTCAATTTTCAGAAAAGTAGGTCAAATATTTTTATCAAGGTCACAAAATCAAAATGTAGAATGTGAATTTGGAACACCTCATACTTTATAACCCATAAACAATAGAATGTGACTAGCTGTCAAATCAATAGGTAGTGTTTATGAAAAGTGGCTGATTGCCTGTGATTACTTCTAATTAGTTTGTAAATGTCATGAGAATATTTGTAAACATAATACTAGTATAGGAAGGAACCACAAGAACTGGAAATCAAAATGTCCTTCAGGTCTTGAACTTTTAAATAAACACTTGAAAGGGGACTGAGTGATCCAATTTTATTTTCAAATGTTTCAATACTTTGTAAGTGACATGCAAATGCCATAAACAAATTAGCATCTTGCAAATTGAAAGGCTACAACTCACAAAAAGATATGAAATGAAGGCCACAGTGGCACTTTAACTTTTTAATTTAACTTTGAAAGAAACAATTGAATCAGATTCCTCAAGTGTGTAAAAATTCAACCTATATGATTCCTCCTCCATACAAAAGTTTTAATTCTTTATAAGAAATTCTAAACATTTACAAACAGATGGAGGGCATCATTTATCTATTGGCTAATCTTTCTTCATGAAGTCTATCGCAAAAATGAAGTTTGGTAAAACTGCTAAAAATCTAGTAACTCAAATTCACTGCATGTTATACTAAGACCTTATACATGCAATTTAAAAATGTTGAAACTCTGATAACTGCAATACACAACTACTAGTATTGAATATTGTGGCTTATTAGCTTTCCATGACAGTTCCAAATTCTGTTATACATGAACTTTGTAATATACAAAAAATGGTGAATTTAATACAGTCTATTACCAGTCAAAGGAAATAACTTGAAAGTAGAGATCTCATAACTAAATTAAATAGCAAAGAAAATATGTTGTGCCGTGCGTCCTTCAGAAACATATGTTTAACATTTAAAAAAAAAATCTACGCAATTGAAATCTTTTTCAGTGAAATCAAATCTAAAATGCATGATTAAGAATTTCGAAGGTGAAAGTAGGTAGTCAGGAAAGCATGTAAGCTGGCTTGCAGAGATTGAGATAGGAATTTCCCAAATCAAAATATGGAAATTCTGAGTTAATCATGATGCATGCAGAGCTACAAGGAAAAGTAATTACCATAACCCAAGACATGCAAAGTGTAACTGCTGTGGGAAACTTTAAATATACCTTTCTCTAAGGATGGAGCGACTGAAGTTCTTTGATGCAGTGCACTGGGGTCAAGTGACTGACTCCTAAGCAGTTCTCGACCCGCATTTCCTAAGATGCATTTACAGTGATAGCCCATATTTATATACATGTACATATGAGAAATAGTACAGAGTAAAATATACATCTACAAAATGCCCGTATAGCTGGCAAAATCATTCCACAGATAAAAGCAGAAAAGCAAATGAAGTAGAAATCTTCTGAATTTATGATATTGCAGTTCATCATGGAATTAGGGTACCAAGTTTTCAACAAAGCTTCTATCGTGATAAGTCATAAGCCATATTGAGAATATATCTCTTTGCAACATGTTGATTGAAACGAAAACAAGAAATGTTTGTGAAACACTAAGCCCCAGTGAAAATTTATCTATCACTATCAAGGTCAAGATCACAAGGTCAACATACCAAAGAAAGATATTGTCATAAATAATCTATACACAAAATATAAAAACATCCAGCAATTACCATTCAAAAGGCAAAGGTTTCAGACAGACAGATAAATGGATAAAACAGACAGACGGGACAACAACAATACATTGTATGCCCACCGATCTTTGAAAAGTTTGGTAGAATTGTAAACCAGTACCCTGTTTCACAAAAATTCTTACGAAAAAATTCAGGAATTTTCGTAACTTTTATCATCAAATAAAAGCATAAAATATTTTTAAATTTAGATTATATCGTGCTTTCTGATATCACTTCTACATACTAAATATAAATTCTTGAACAAAACATCGCATTTTTTAGTTTATAAGAAGTGCTAAACTATCAAAAAGTTATGAAAATTCCTTAAATTTTTTTCATAAGTATTTTTGTGAAAAAGGCTGCAGAAATTTTCTTACATGGGGATTTACATGTATGAAATCGGTATACATTTTATCAACTACCCATAATGTAAAGTAACAACGACATTCATTCAAATATATTTCTGCATGACATAAAAAAGAAGTGAATTGATAAATGTATGTACAAGAGTAGAGATGGAGAAATCCACAGAATTAAGTGACAATAAAATGAATAATAGAATTTCTTCATTCGTATGGAATTAATACATTGTGTGCGTGTGCTGAGAAAATGACGATACTAACATTTGATGTCATGCCTTGTTACTTTTGATAAAAAGTAAATCTAATTAGTATAAAAAATGAGACTAAGTGTATTTAAAAATTCATTAATTATAAAAGAAGAACATTTTACTCTAGTGCACTAGACAAACATTAAAAATTTTAATGTGGATTGGGGTTTTTTTTTTGGTTGGCTTCTCGGGTCAAATCTTTGAAAATCAACAAGTTCAACCAGCAGAAATCAAGTTGGATATGCTCTGTACTATTGTTACATTTTTTCTTTTGTACATTTAGTCCTAAGATGTACCGTACAAAAGCAATAGGTTAAATAGGATTCCCATATGAGATAATGTAAAGGCTCAAGTTTCAAAAATTTTCATTTAAATTTTGTTTTGAACTTGTTCATTCTCTAAGGTTAGGACCACACAAAAATTCTTTGTATTGTTTTATGTACAATGTACATGTAACAGTTATACTTGTAAAATTTCTCCATTTAAACAGTCCTTACCGTGAATATTTGCATCCTGTGCATGTAGGTTTCCCCTTTCAGAGGCAACTCTTTTCATACCAAGTTGTTTTGACGGGATGAGGAAGTCGCTATACGATATGTCCTGAAAATGTAAACATAGGGTAATCAAAGATTACATAGCTCGCCTATACAGGTTTTTGTCAGAAACCAGGTTAAAGTTTTTGAAAAGTAGGTCAAAGTCCAAGGTCAAGGTCACTAGGTCAAAGGTCATGGTCTCAAATGAAAGGTCTTGTCACAAGGTATCTACATGTGAAATATCAAAGCCCTACCCCTTATAGTTCAAGAGATATAGCCCAGGTTAAAGTTTTGTCTACAGACGACGTCAACGACGATGACGATGCCGAGGGTATGACATTAGCTCTCCGGATTTTTTCGTCCCGGTGAGCTAAAAATTTAAGATTTACTTAATCTCTACATCAAGTATCTGTTTTTCATATATCAAAGATCTATTCATTCTCCAAATACACTTTGAAAGAAGAAACTTGAAAAGGACGACCAGTTCATCTGCTATTATATGCAAAGAAACTGGTAGCTCCAGAAATTTACTCTGAACTTGCATAAAATATACATGTAATTTTATGCTAGCATTATATAGCTTCATATATAAAGAAATCTAAAAAAGAAAAAACATAGGTAATCACAGATTACGAAGCTCACCTCGTGACAGCAAAATTCAATTCAAACATATTTCTTAGTACATGTATATTGGCTTTTAAAGGCAAAAACACTTAAGCAGAAAAATTAGGTCAAGGTCATTTTATGAAAGTTTGATCAAAGATACATCTAATATGCAAGTTTGGTACATGTAGCAGTTATACTTTGCTCAATATTGGCTTTATAGAGCAAAATCACTCAAGCAGAAAAAGTAGGTCAAGGTCATTTTATGAAAGATTGATCAAAGATGCATCCAATATGCAAGTTTGGTACATGTATCACTTATACTTTGCTCAATATTGGCTTTTAAAGGCAAAATCACTCAAGCGGAAAAAGTAGGTTGAGGTCATTTTATGAAAGTTTGATCAAAGATACATCTAATATGCAAGTTTGGAACATCTAGCACTTATACTTTGCTCAATATTGGCTTTATAGAGCAAAATCACTCAAGCGGAAAAAGTAGGTCAAGGTCATTTTATGAAAGATTGATCAAAGATACATCCAATATGCAAGTTTGGTACATGTATCACTTATACTTTGCTCAATATTGGCTTTTAAAGGCAAAATCACTCAAGCGGAAAAAGTAGGTCGAGGTCATTTTATGAAAGTTTGATCAAAGATACATCTAATATGCAAGTTTGGAACGTCTAGCACTTATACTTTGCTCAATATTGGCTTTTAAAGGTAAAATCACTCAAGCGGAAAAAGTAGGTCAAGGTCATTTTATGAAAGTTTGATCAAAGATACATCCAATATGCAAGTTTGGTACATGTAGCACTTATACTTTGCTCAATATTGGCTTTTAAAAGCAAAATCACTCAAGTGGAAAAAGTAGGTCAGATGCTGCTTCCAATGCATGGGTTCACCTCAGCATCCAAAGATGAATCACTTGTGCAAGTTTGGTTACTGTAGCATCAGTACTTTGTCAGATACTGAGCTACCCCAAACTTCTTAACCAAGTCACTCAAGCGGAAAATGTAGGTCAGATGCTGCATCCGATGCATGGGTTCACCTCAGCATCCAAAGATGAATCACTTGTGCAAGTTTGGTTACTGTAGCATCAGTACTTTGTCAGATACTGAGCTACCCCAAACTTCTTAACCAAGTCACTCAAGCGGAAAATGTAGGTCAGATGCTGCATCCGATGCATGGGTTCACCTCAGCATCCAAAGATGAATCACTTGTGCAAGTTTGGTTACTGTAGCATCAGTACTTTGTCAGATACTGAGCTACCCCAAACTTCTTAACCAAGTCACTCAAGCGGAAAATGTAGGTCAGATGCTGCATCCGATGCATGGGTTCACCTCAGCATCCAAAGATGAATCACTTGTGCAAGTTTGGTTACTGTAGCATCAGTACTTTGTCAGATACTGAGCTACCCCAAACTTCTTAACCAAGTCACTCAAGCGGAAAATGTAGGTCAGACGCTGCATACGATGCATGGGTTCACCTCAGCATCCAAAGATGAATCACTTGTGCCAGTTTGGTTACTGTAGCATTAGTACTTTGTCAGATACTGAGCTACCCCAAACTTCTTAACCAAGTCACTCAAGCGGAAAATGTAGGTCAGACGCTGCATACGATGCATGGGTTCACCTCAGCATCCAAAGATGAATCACTTGTGCCAGTTTGGTTACTGTAGCATTAGTACTTTGTCAGATACTGAGCTACCCCAAACTTCTTAACCAAGTCACTCAAGCGGAAAATGTAGGTCAGATGCTGCATTCGATGCATGGGTTCACCTCAGCATCCAAAGATGAATCACTTGTGCCAGTTTGGTTACTGTAGCATTAGTACTTTGTCAGATACTGAGCTACCCCAAACGTCTTAACCAAGTCACTCAAGCGGAAAATGTAGGTCAGATGCTGCATTCGATGCATGGGTTCACCTCAGCATCCAAAGATGAATCACTTGTGCAAGTTTGGTTACTGTAGCATTAGTACTTTGTCAGATACTGAGCTACCCCAAACTTCTTAACCGGACGCGGACGTGGTCACGGACGCGTGGGGTTATAGCATAAGCTCACTCAACTTCGTCGAGGTGAGCTAAAAATGGGCATTTTTCATTAGGAAGGAAAAACCAAGATGTTGGGTTTAAAAGTAAAATTCTATACACACTTTGTTCTCAAACTGTAGATGTGTTTCAAACACACAAGGCTAATAGCTTGTCTTTTGCTATATAGGCTTTATTTTCAAAATCTCTTTAGAGCCAATATAAGTCTTTTAAACCGACTTCGAGACTAGAACTACCCTAAAGTGACAAATTATACTCCTAACGGATGTTTTCTTCTAAACGTATCAATTTACGACGTGACATTCAGTTCTTCAAATAGAAACTCTCATGCAAGATGCAATGCTTTGGTTTGAAAATTTGGCATCAGAACCAAATTGTTGACAAACGGACAGACAGATGTGATTCCTATAGGGCTCGTGATCCTTTACAAGAGTAAGAAATATGAAAGCTGTACACTGAAAACTACTTGAGTTATGGCGTCAGAACCAAATTGTTGACGGACAGATGGACAGACAGACAGAGTACATGATCATGTGGGGCCTTCATAAAAATCCAATAGGCATGAATGTGTTATCGGCAAAGCAAGTGGATCCCATCTTATTGATTTTAATTGTAAACTGATCAGGTGTATGTGGCTGTAGAGGCCCTTTGATGAATTTCGCAAATGTACATTTTGTACCTGTCCATCCTCCACTTTCACTATAGCATGCAGGCCTATGACAAGAAGTCCCTCCTGAGAGCTGAACGACTTGGTCCCTGACAACTGACGGATTCTCTTATGTCCTGCATCCTCATCAACTCTGAATAAAAGAAAAATTAACGACTGTTACAATTTACAAAACGATCCATTTTCATCCATTACACATATTGCAAGAGCCCTTATTTTCTACTAGGCATTTCAATAACAATAAAGACCAGTGATTTGGGAGGAAATTTCGTGAATGGGCAATTTTCCAATATTTTCTAAAATTCCAATTGGGCCATTTCTAAAGAAAGAAATGAGACTTTAATAGGCCATTTTTCAAATTAATAGGACTATGGTGCATGGCCCCTATCCTTCACCATCCCTGCTTAAAGACATTCTACATGTCCTGTTCTATTCTGTCGTGTCATAAGCATGTAGATATATGAAAGCTGATATGATATATGAAAACACATAGTAACATGTGTCAGCGATATTTTACTAGCAAATTGGGGGCGAATTTCGGCCCTTTTCCAATGCCAAATTCCTACCATTTTTCCTGAAAAAAAGCAATCCAAGGAACGATTGTGTCGCCTGCAAAGCGGCCATTTTTTTTTTTTTTTTTTGAAAAGTAGGCCAAATATCTAGGTCGATGTCACTAGGTAAACCAGACTTGTCAGAATGACAACATAGCTCGCCGGTGGCAACCATATGTAAATTGCAACAACAACAAAAAGTAGGTAAAATTTCAAGGTCAAGGTCACTAGGTCAAAATTTATGGTACGGCATGAAAGGTCTTATCACAAGGAATGCACATGTGAAATATCAAAGCCCTATCACTTACCATTCAACCAGACTTGTCAGAATGACAACATAGCTCGCCGGTGGCAACCATATGTAAATTGCAACAACAAAAATAAAAAAGGTCTTATCACAAGGAATGCACATGTGAAATATCAAAGCCCTATCACTAACCATTCAAAAAATATGGCCAAGGTTAAAGTTTTTCAAAAGTAGGTCAATCATCTCCAAGGTCAAGGTCACAAGGTCAAAAATTTTGGTATCCATGGAAAGGTCTTGTCACAAGGAATACACATGTGAAATATCAAAGCCCTATCACTTACCATTCCAAAAATATGGCCAAGGTTAAAGTTTTTCAAAAGTAGGTCAATCTCCAAGGTCGAGGTCACAAGGTCAAAAATTTTGGTATCCATGGAAAGGTCTTGTCACAAGGAATAAACATGTGAAATATCAAAGCCCTATCACTTACCATTCCAAAAATATGGCCAAGGTTAAAAATTTCAAAAGTAGGTCAATCTCCAAGGTCGAGGTCACAAGGTCAAAAATTTTGGTATCCATGGAAAGGTCTTGTCACAAGGAATACACATGTGAAATATCAAAGCCCTATCACTAACCATTCCAAAAATATGGCCAAGGTTAAAGTTTTTCAAAAGTAGGTCAATCTCCAAGGTCAAGGTCACAAGGTCAAAAATTTTGGTATCCATGGAAAGGTCTTGTCACAAGGAATACACATGTGAAATATCAAAGCCCTATCACTTACCATTCCAAAAATATGGCCAAGGTTAAAGTTTTTCAAAAGTAGGTCAATCTCCAAGGTCAAGGTCACAAGGTCAAAAATTTTGGTATCCATGGAAAGGTCTTGTCACAAGGAATACACATGTGAAATATCAAAGCCCTATCACTTACCATTCCAAAAATATGGCCAAGGTTAAAGTTTTTCAAAAGTAGGTCAATCTCCAAGGTCAAGGTCACAAGGTCAAAAATTTTGGTATCCATGGAAAGGTCTTGTCACAAGGAATACACATGTGAAATATCAAAGCCCTATCACTTACCATTCAAAAAATATGGCCAAGGTTAAAGTTTTTCAAAAGTAGGTCAATCTCCAAGGTCAAGGTCACAAGGTCAAAAATTTTGGTATCCATGGAAACGTCTTGTCACAATGAATACACATGTGAAATATCAAAGCCCTATCACTTACCATTCAAAAAATATGGCCAAGGTTAAAGTTTTTCAAAAGTAGGTCAATCTCCAAGGTCAAGGTCACAAGGTCAAAAATTTTGGTATCCATGGAAAGGTCTTGTCACAAGGAATGCACATGTGAAATATGAAAGCCCAATCTGTATTGGTTTAAAAGTTATAAGCAAGGTTAAAGTTTTTGTGCACGCGCACGCAGACGCAGACGCCAACGCCAACGCCAACGCCAAAGCCGACACCGGGGGTATGACAATAGCTCTCCGGACATTTGTCCCGGCGAGCTAAAAATTATGGTATGTGTAGAAGGAATCCACATGTGAAATATTATCCACTTACCGCTCAAAAGTTATAGCCAATCTTTTTTTTTTTTTTTTAAAGTAGGTCATGGTCACTTGGTCAGAAATTATGATATGTGTAGAAGGGTCCTGTCACAAGGAATACACATGTGAAATATCAAAGCTCTATCAGTATCACTTACGAATCAAAAGATAAAGCCAATCTTATTTTTTGGGGGAAAGTAGGTCAAGGTCACTCAGTCAAAAATTATGATATGTGTAGCAAGATCTTGTCAAATTTCACTTCCCAGTCAAAAGTTATGGGGTGTGACACCCAAAGTGTTATGTACAGACAGACTTACAACAGACAAAGTGATCCTTAAGTGTCGCTATGCTTCGCAGGCGACACAAAAAAAAGTTACCTAAAATTCGATAAAATTGAGAGTGCAATGGGCGTTGATCTGTTATCTGAATATGGTAAATCATTAACAGAGGAGGACACAGATCTACTAGTATTAGATGACCTTTTCAAAGGCCAGAAAACAAGGACTTGTAAGGGACAAACATGCAGATGCAATTTGATAATAAACTGTTCCAAACATTCCCTATTTTCTTGATTATACTGTTGATTTTTCCCAAATTGAAGGGCATAGGCACCTTTGAAAATAGTTTTAAGAAAAAATCACCGTGTGTCTATGAAACTGTAAAGACAAATACCGAAAACAACATTTTGCATGTAACTAGAATTCAACATCTTGACAGATTATTGTATTGGATTGGTGACCTTGTATTTCGTAATCTGGACCATTGGGTGCTTACCTTCGGTTTTGGCTCTCTTTACTGTACTGTAGTGTTGAACATATCACCATTGGTGTTTTTCTCTTGGAGACAATCAGTAGTCTACAGGAAAAAAATGAACAAGTTAATCAATAATTTGTCACAATCATTCATGACTTTAGCACCTCTTGTTAACATATGACATAAAGGTGTTGTCTATATTGAATCAATACCACAGTTTTTCCTTTAACGTATCCAATGTACAAATGGAGTTGTTAAACAGTGTTGAAATTATCTTAGTAATCTTGGCAGTGTCTCGATAGTTTCCGTGGCTTAGATAGTGGTTGGCATGTTGACCTTTAATGTTGAAATCCAAGTTTTAAGTTACATTATGGTATATTTAGGTGAAGATATGCCGTAATTCTAACTATATAATACTCTATGATGTAATTCTTACTATATACCTGTAATACCCTTGATATTTATTGTACAACGGATACCTTAACTACCAGGCTGGGCTACTGGCCAGGATAACAAACCTTGTATATCAATGAGCAATCAACAAATATTGGATATTGCAAAAAATAAGTACAAATGTTCTTCATCACATTGATTTTGTCAAGTTGAAGAAAAGACCATAGTTTTGTGAGAAACTCAGAAAGGAAGGATGTATCTTTTTTCGTGTCTTTTATCTTTTCAAATGATTATGAAGAAACTAGAAAATTAGAAATATAAATTTAGCATCCTACAATAACATCAGCAAATGTGTTCAAAAATAAGAAAAGATATATTTAACGATACAGTGCTATATTAAATCAATTGCGCACTAACACAGCTTTGTAAGAAAGACGGAACGAGTCTTTTCTTTCAAATCCTTCCAATTGAAAATACACAACTTGTAGAAACATACATTGTAAGTAGTAATTAAGTAAGTAAGTAAATTTTATTTAGAGTAGGTTATATGTACAGTACAACAAATTGAATGAGCTCTGTAGAGCTCTTCAAGCCGACTATTGTAATTTTAATTAACTGTTACCGGTACCGCTTTTTGATTGTCCAGAATTGTGCTTTGTATACTCCAAGCATAATGTGCTTTGTATACTCCAAGCATGATAAACAGTCTTCAGTAAAACTTTTTTGAACCACTAGCCCAAAGACAATTGTTACTGGCAGATTGCATAGTTTGTTACCCAATTTCTTCTAGCCTGGCAGTATACCTGGTAGCCCCGTGCATTGGGCAAGTGAGTTTTCATACAGACTGGGTAAATGCCTACTGGTCTGACTAAAATACATATAATTAGGTCTTCCGACTTCCGTCGGAAGACCTATTGTTTTCGTAACCGTGGAAAATTGGATCAGCGATTTCTCAAGAACCCTGTAAGCTAGGACAATGAAAGTTCTCCAACGTTACGTTTGGAGTAAAAGCTAGATTGGTCTTTTTTATTTTTGGTCTCTGTTATTTTTTTTATCATGTTTTTTAGTAGATTCAAATATTTGACGGGAGCGTCGAATTACTCAAAAGGACCGAAAATTTCATGTTTTGCTATTTGTAACATGTGTAAGCTTAAATATCTCGTATTTTGCTATCTACAATTTCCATTCTTTTTGAAAGTCGACAGCCACGCAAGATATGAAATGCCAGATGCACACTGTAACGATTTATTACGATGACGTCCTTCACCGTCCTTCATATTTCCAAATTCAGAAGTTCATAGGAGGAAGACACTTTTTTGCTTATAATAGTAAACAAAAATTAAGCTTATGAAGTTTCCTAAAAATTTCAATATTATTATTTTTTATCCATATATCTGTCTTATTTAATCTTTCTGATTTTTCCTATCTCTTACTGTTGAAAAGATATGAGCGTCGAAATTTTGAGTTGGGTATTTCGATACACCTTCACGCCAACAGATCGGGCGCACACTAAAATTGGTAGTCCGACTCGAGAAAAGCAGTGTTGAGATTTTCAAATTCCGATTTCACGGCAATGATGAATATGCATTTCATAAATACATTTCGATATACACAATTTGATTTTAAAACAGTTGATTAATTTAGAAGAGATCAGCTACAAACCAGAATTTACACACAAAAAGTGGTAGTTTGATTCCGATTTCTAACCTACAAACCTGTTTCTAAACTTCAATAACTATATTTTGAACATCAAGTTTAATTTCTAATTCTAGCAAACGTTCGAACATAATTTTCGGTTGGTTTATTTACAAATTGATGAACAATTTCTCCAACAATCTTCCCTCCCCTCGTTTTTCGAAAACAGTTCTGTTTATATTGAACGATGTCGCCATGATGGAAATTCAAAATAAACTTTGAAAAAAGGGAAGGGGGGGGGGGTCCAAATTTGAACCTGCACAGCGAGAACCTCATGGTATTTATATATATATATTGAACGTAACTTGTTATTACCATTTCTCTTCTCAAGAAAATTGGTTCTACAGCTACGAGCTCGCCTTTTTTATGGGGGAAGGGGGCAGGAAGAATTTGCAAAAAAAAAAAAAAATCCCGGCTCTGAAAAATGCTGAAAAAAATATTCCGGCCCAAAGGGCCGGCAATTTTTTTTTTTCCCGGACCATGCAAAAGTAAGGATACATTGCATGATATGGAAATTTTTGCTGGCCCTTTGTGCCAGACAATTTAAAGTCAAAAAATTAATTAATATAAATACAAACTGTTCACATAGCTGTATCTACCAGAGACCTAATACGCATAGGCACAAAAATCTAGAAAAGGTTCTATTTAAACATCATACAATCTGTCTGAAATTCGCTAATTGCAAAGAGACATCTGAAGGAACGGTTATTAACTCATACTCTGTAACAGCGGGGAGTTTAACTTACACAGACATTCACAACATTTGACAATTTGTTTAAATCCGGCCCGAAGAACCGGCGAAAATTTTTCTCCGACTCTGGTAATGGCTGAAAAAAATGGCCTGCTCAGAAAATTGCTGAAAAAATTTTACCGACTGGCAATAGAATTCCTGCCCCCCCCCCCCAGATCAAATGGTTGCTCACCAACAATTATCGGTTTGAAAATTTAATGTTACTGCTATTTGAAAACTTAAATATATAATATAAATACATGTAATGTGACGTCCTTCATATTTCCAAACCAAAAATTGTATAGGAGGAAGACACTCTTGTTGCAACCGCAATAAGAAACCTTTCTAGTTTCTTTATGGGACCAAAAGTCTTATCAGACGGACAAAGTTTGCCGACACGGCAAAGTTAACTTATTTTTAGTGAGTAGACATTTTCCTTACCTTTCATTTTTCAGTTTGCGTTGACTATGGGCGGAGTGAACTCTGATTTCTTTAGACGGAGCCCCGCCTGTGGATCCTGATGCAGATACCGTACTTGTTCCACGCTGCAAGCGCTCTGAAGAAATTATTTTAAGATTTTCATGTGTTTTATTGAAATCTATATCAGTTTATGACATAAATGTAGATACATGTAAATTGTGCATGAGGTAATTTTAAAAAGGTTCTATTTTCTTACTCATTATGCTTCTTTTAAACAAAAAAGGAAAAAGGAGCAGGTTGTGTAACATGGAAAATCAGCCCTAATTTTAGAATATTTTAGATTTCGATTGTATTTCGTAGCAAGGAAGTAAATGTATGGTTGTTTGAAATACTAAATAAATATTTTAATTTACGTGAAATACACAGAAAGATATGGCTTCAAAATCAACTTTAAGTCGTAAAATGCTGAAAAATCATAAGAAATGGGCATAATTCTGGTCAAAATTTATGAAAATAAGTAGGGCACCTGCCCTCACCCAAAATAATTTTCATATAAAAAGTTAAATTTGCAATTTATCTTTCCATCTACATAAAATTTATGATGGGTGAGGGTGGGCGCCTATACTAATTTTAAAGATTAAAGCAGAAAATATGGCGATTTTCCTTCTTTTTCCGTCATGCAGAGCAAATGACGTCACAATGTGACGTCATAACTGATGCAGATGACGTTTTGACAATGAAAAATATTTACTTTCTATTTCAGCAGGTATTTGAGATAAATATAAGAGATGCTGAATCATAATTTTCATACAATTATTTTTCGCAAATATTAATGTTATTTGACCCGCCCAAATTGCCCACTACTACCACCTCACCGGTAAATAATCTTCAATTTTGATGGTGCACCGGATACTATGAAGAAGAAGAAAAAAATTTAGGGCCGATTTTGGTAGTTAGTGAACCTACCCCTTTTATGTGATTTCTTGAAAACCCCACATTTTAGGGCAAAATGATTGAAAATTGAGCTCTACCTCTTCACATTAGAACATACCTACAGTTGTAAGCACCAGAGCAAGGGCATGTAACAGGTTCAAACTCATATGGGACATTCCTTTTTTATATTCTGAATGTATATGGAAACTATGACTTTGTTGCATGTGCTTGCTCTACATGTATATCTACTACATGTAATAATACTATTGACTATAATGTTGAAATCTGGTTGTTATTATTTCACCACTAATATCGGTAGTGGTAGTAGTGGGCAATTTGGGCGGGTCAAATAATATTAATATTAATTGATAATATCTATATTCGATTTCAATAAACAACAATATTTCTACCTTTATTTGAAAGATGAAAAGCAGTAAGAAAACAATTTTTGAAAAAAAGCAAAAAATGGGACCAAAATTAGCAGAATTGGCCAGTACATAATCATACTCTGGAATGTACAACCAATGTAACAACAGTTCAATACATGTATGTAAAGAACATACATTATTTAGCTTGTTTCTTACTATGACCTTGACCTAGAATGTGTTTATTCTTTGACCTTGACCTTCACTTTGTGTTGTGTCTCATAGAGATTTACCTACCCTTTGATTTTCACAGTTTTTGGTGATATATACGTGTAAGTATAATATTAAGAAATTCAGATTAACCATATATTTTGCCCTTGCATTGTAGGTTTCATAAAGTACATAAAGATGGAGAGCATGAGACAACCTGAAAGTTATGGTACAATGCAAAGTATAATGCAAATTGAATCTAGTGTAGCGTACGTACCTTTTGTACATACACTTTGAATGTAACACCAGAAGTCTCTGATGAGACTGAAGCTCTCCTGGTTGATTTGTACATATACACTCAAGAGAATGAATGCTGGACTTCACCTTGCCTAATACCACTTTTTTCATCGACCCAATATATTTCTGTATCCCCCCTGTAAAACACTCTATAACGAATTTATCCCGCTGAATCGCTTTTGGTTTGTGTATGTTACGTCAACATATTCTAAAGCATTTTGGTGACGTCAAAAGCATAAAGCATCTTAGTAGAAGCAGGATATCAAAATAATATTCTGTTAGTAAAATTATACAACATAATATTTGGTTCTTCTCGACCAATCAGATTGCAAGAAATTTGCCAGAGGCGGGATAAATGTGTATCAAGTTTTTTTTTATTAGAACCAACAACCACATGCCAATGCATATCCATCAATTCCTAATTAATTTTTTTCATCAAAATTCAGAGCAAAAATTTTTTTTTTGAAAAAAACGGAGTCCCTCCCCCCCCCAAGAATATCAAATGGACCGTGCCTTAGATTTCTCTAGAATGTGAGAGAATTACTAAAAACGTGTATATACAACATGTATAACATACCATATGTATCAAAACTAAAATAACAGATGTTTTTATTTTTCAAAAAATGTAGGTCAAAGGACAGTGATGGGGTCAAAGGTTAAAAATTTGGCTCAAAAAGATGAGCCTTCTCAAGGTTCATAGACATGCAATATATGACAGCTCTATTATCTTATACCCTTTCATCAGAATTTAGTTGAATGGAATGATATACTGACAGTCGGATGGATAGACAAACAGATGAACAGACAGACCTACCACTATATGCCCTTTGATAAAATTAAGACTAAAGGCATAAATAACCTCTCATTTGAGCTGAAATAGTATTGCATAGGATACTCTATTATAAGAGATATTTCCTTCTTTCTTATACTGACCAGTGAAAATACTTAGATCAAGTAATTGGGCAGTTTCAGATTGAAATTAAATATAATAGGACATGTGGCCCACCGAGTGAAACTTTAAAAAAATCGACCATTTTGTTCTAAAACCTAAAAAGGTTTTAGGCTATTTATTTAGTAAATGTAAAACAATGCAAATAGAATATTGAACGAAGAACATGAACTTTTAGGGCGAATGTGGTATTAATGTAGACAGAAGCTATAATTATTAAAATATAATACAAAATATTTTTACATACCGGTATGAAATATTTGATCCTCTATAGAAAACATTTCTACCATATATCCCAGTTCAGAAAAATATTTCAAAATCTGCATGAGGCTGAAATGATGTTTTTGATTGGTCAAATTTTAAAAGGACAAAATGACTCGAGGTCCAATTGACAAAAAGGCCTGAAACATTAGTTTATTACCATTAATTTATGGCAGGAACAGGTATCGTACCCAGATAGCTCAGTTGGTAAGAGCGTCTGCCCAGATAGCAGAAGGTCTCGGGTTCAATTCACGGTTCCTCTCCTGTTACAGAATTGGCACCAAACTAAATGACTCAAGGTGAAGTGGAGTTTTGTGTGAGGTTTCCAGTTCATGGAAACCTGAAAAATTGGTAGAGAGGAGTGTGGCAGGAACGGGCATCGTGCCCAGATAGCTCAGTTGGTAAGAGCGTCTGCCTTGATAGCAGAAGATCTCGGGTTCGATTCCCGGTACAGTCACATCTCTCCCTCTCCTGTTACAAATTCAACTTCTATAACTTACACAAGCACCTTTCATTTGGCAATGTGAAGGATGCATTATTGCTATTTTATTTGATAAAATGACCAATCTTTGTGATTCTGGTGTTTCCATTTATCAGAAAGCACATGTAGCTCAAGTCCGTGATCACTTATGACATTCTACTCTTGCAACAAAAAGTCTCACTACTATCTCTAAAAATCTTACACCTTAAACAATTAAAAAAAAAAGTAAGAAATACATGCAATTTGATTGTTTGTTATCTTTCTTGCACTGTATAAACATAATAGAAAAGATTTTGAAGTTGATTGATTGATCAGAGGAAATTCCGAAACTATCCCCTAGCGTTTCTATAGAATTGAAGATAAAATCCTGGGTCAGGCCCCAAATAAAATATGAGAAAAACTAAATTACAGACTCATCTATGATAATATTGTCAAATGGCAATAAAGGAAAATTTTGGTAGAAGTTTTCCTGGGTTGAAATATTTTTGTATGAGTCGGCTTTTACAAATGATTTTTTTTAGTATTTTATTTTAATTTTTTTTTTAATTTGATTAACACATAGTAGATATGCCAATAAGGCATCTCTTGTTATATTATCTTCTATTAAAACATGTGTCACTTGCTTTAATGTAAACATTATGAAAAATTTTATCAAACCACACAGTTTTACATCCCATTGGGGGTGGTACTCCAAGCAGTGGAGGAATTTATAAGAAGAAAGAAGATGTAAGAGTTACCTCCCCCCTCTCCCCCCCCCCCCCCCCCCCCCCCCCAAATAAAAAGCTTACACAAGCACTATATTCCTTTCATTTGGCAATGTGAATGATGCATTATTGCTATTTTATTTGATAAAATGATCAATCTTTGTGATTCTGGTGTTCCCATTTAACAGAAAGCACAGCTCAAGTCTGTGATCACTTCGGACATTCTACTCTTGCAACAAAAATTCTCACTACTCTCCCCAAAAATCTTACACCTTAAACATGTTAAACAAATAAAAAATAAGTGAGAAATACATGCATTTTGACTATTTGATATCTTTCTTGCACTGTATAAACACTATAGAAAAGATTTTCATGTTGATTGATTGATCAGAGGAAATTCCGAAACTATCCCCTAGCGTTTCTATAGAATTGAAGATAAAATCCTGGGTCAGGTCCCAAATAAAATATGAGAAAAACTAAATTACAGACTCATCTATGATAATATTGTAAAATTGCAATATCTTTGTTTATTTATAGTTTCTGTCACTTATGTACTCTAAATGCATGTAGATAGGGTAAGAGAAAATAGCCATATACCCATTTTCCAGAATCCTAGGGAACAGGGACTGAAGTAAAATACTGTAATGACATCTAAACTGCAAACCGATAATATTTTGGAATAAATCAATTAACTATTATCCATAAATTCTGGGAAATTAGCTATCATGAGATCACATGTAGTTTAATAGAGAGAAAACAACCACACCCATTTTCTAAGACCCTTGGGGTCAGAGACTCAAACAAAATATGAGGTGGACAACGAGATTACAGACCCATCATATTGCATAAAGAATTTAGTCTCCATTATTTATAGTGTCAGCGCTGTAAGCATAAGATTATATGGAATAATATAAAAGAAAATGGCCACACCCTTTTCTAAGACCCTGGGGGTCATTGGATCAAACAAAATATCAGGTGCACAACTAGACTACAGACCCATCATATTGCAAAAAGAATTATGTCTCTATCATTTATAGTGATAGAAGAGCTATCCGGACAAAATTACATAGAATTTAATGACCACGCCCATTTTCTAAGACCCTGGGAGTCAGGGACTGAAACTGAATGTCAGGTGCACAACTAGACCATGGACCAAGTAAAATACAAAAAGAATTAAGTTTCTATCTCTAACAGTTTCAGAGGAGTTGTCCGGACAAGAATTGTTTACGGACAGACGGACAGACAGACAGACGGACAGACGGACAGACGCCGGACGAAGGGTGATCGCATAAGCTCGACTGGTCTGAGACCAGTAGAGCTAAAAAATGGCAATTATACATACAAGACATCTAATTAATTGAACTTTCTCTCCATTGAATTAATTAACTATAATTTACCTGGAACTTTATCCCCATGGATCAACTTGGCCTTGACTTTGTCTTTTTCTTCTGAGGAGGCAGGAGTGATACTGAAGAAGTAGTATATAAAGGAGATCATTATATACATGTATACATTACAAGTAGACTATTCCTGAACATGCTGAAGAAGAAACAGGAGGGTCTCAAAAATTTGATTTATAGATTTGGTATGCTTTCTTAAGCTTTTGTACTGTATCTGTTGTTAATCAATTCAAATATACCTTTAAGATCAAATTATTTTGGGTCTACATTTACCAGAGTTTGTATCAGTTGTTGTATGAATTGAAACATTTTCAAAAACTTATGATTCAAAAGTAAATTAATCAATAACTTAAGTTTTTTTTTTCTTCTTATCAGAAGTCAGGGAGAGAAAGATTTCTTTTCCATCCCCCCCCCCCTTCATCATTCTTTACATGTATATTGTGAATTGTTACAAGTAATTGTAATGCAAATGTGAAATATGAAAGTCTTTTCACTTCCCAAATCAACATGATCAAAAGTTATGTCTAATGTTTTGCTACAAACAAACAGACGGACAGACAGACAGACTCTAAGAGCATGTCCTTAAATTCAAAAGTTTAATAACATAATGATAAGCAATACAAATTACTTTGAAATAAGAATCAAAATAAATCATTATACACTGATCACTTTCATTTACATGTATCATCAATTTATCATGGAATTGTTTGAAAACATTTTTTTTTTTATTTGTACACGTACATGTATTTTTACTATAAAAAGCTTACTAGACTACATGTATGAATTAATGAATGTAGTACTACCACTTCAGTACCTGTGCATGAACCTTGTATTGTCATTTCAAAGTTTCTGTTGAGGATTTCAATTATCTCTGAACACCTTAGTTTATCTGTATCATTACGTACATGTAAGTGTATTAAAACTACATGTATAATTACCTGAGTGTATTAATTCAATATCATTACAGGATAATAAATGCACTCATTTACATCCATAATTAAAATACCACTTCAAAACAAAGAAGTCTTTGAATTGAATTAGGAAATTTAAATATACCACAAAAGGTTATGACATCAATCATAAAGATCAAAGGCATAAATGTATAAGATCATTGAGATGTTTATCAATATTAAATATTCCTGATAGTATTTGTAATTAGTGTATTATCTAATTTATCGTGGGTATTTTGCCAACATATGATGGCCACTCATCACGTCTTCCTTTAAAGAAATGCTTTTCTAAACATGTGATGAAGTTTTACAATGTATAAACAATGCCCTAAGGTTGTCATGCATGACTAAGTACGGCCTATATTTCATTAGATTAGACCTAAATACATATCTTTTTATGTAACATAATCCTATCTGGATAACATTAAGTCATTTGATCATAAAATATTATATTTTCACAAAATGCAAAACTTTTTTTTAATTTTAACTTTTTTAAGCCACTGGTTTTTTTTTCAGCATCCAACATCGATAAATGTTATAAACAATTCATATCATCACAAAGACATAAACAAAATTTAATAAAGTTTAACATAAAACAATGATAGATAATGCTTCTTAACACTGATAACCAATCCCCCTCCCATTATTTGCATAATTTGGTTGTATTTTTCTAACCCACCCCCCCCCCCTTTTTTTAACAAATAATCTGAAGTTGTTACCTGGTCTTTCTTGACGGCGTAGTCGGTATTTGGTCATTCTTTTCCTTTCTATGGACGGATTTCTTTCTGACAAATTCCAAATTATTTTTATTTTCTGTCACTTTCGCGAGAGATTTTGTAGTTCCTTCTTTCACTGATTCTTGCTCGTCGTCTTTTGCTTCCGACACTTTGCCTTTGTTCCCATTTTGTTCATTTTCCTCTGAAATATCATCTTTTAATCTATGATGTTTTCTATTGAACATAGCATATTTCGTATCTCTGTAACTTCCATCTAGAGATATATTCGATAGAAAATTCACAGCGGCGATTCTTCTCCGGGCTCTCCGTTTTTGTTGCTTCATGGTGCCTGTCGCCATTTCTCGTCAATGGATCAATAAATCGAGAAAGTTCCGAAGGGGTATTCCGAATGTTGTAAATCTTCGATTCGATTCCCTTCTAATCCATACCAAACAACAGCCATTCAAAATAATCATTGAATGTACTGGTCGAGTTACCAAATTTTCTGGGGCTTTTTTTTTTTGCCAATAAAATTTGTAATTAACAAAATATTTGATTGAAACTTAGGATTGGCAATGGTTTACCCTTATCCCACTGGATTACAAGGGCGGATTTAGGGGGGTTTGGGGGGTTCGGGAAAACCCCCCCCGGTTTCCCAATTTTTTTTTTTTTTTTTTTTGGTAACATTAGCACTAGGAAAAAAACCCTGCAAACTGAGTAATAAAATAATTGCTTAATGTCCACCAGAATTCACTATTTTGAAACAAAATTTACAAAAATTTTCTGATACATTCTACCGCATATCGATTCGATACCGTATCAATTGGCGTATTTGTGGATTCGTACAGACAATCGCGAAGTTTTTGTCATGTACAAATGTACGTCGCAGAGGGGGTTTTCTATTTATTTTACGAAAATTAACATTAGCAAATACTATAATATGATCATGTTCAAATAATTTGCAAAACATGTACGTGTGTCAAACAATCAATGTAAATGGTACGGGGATCGAAACCTACACGTTTCTGTCCTCAAATACCAGGTTTGAGTATTTTGTCATCTACAAATTTTGTTGAAAACATACTTTGTAATAACCGGAAAAATGGGCAAATATTTAACATTGTATACAGCTCGAATATGCTCCGGGGGCCTATAATTAAGCATTCAATTTTTCAAAACCAAAACCCAATGATACTCGATATCGTACCAATATTCTAAGTACATGTTACAGCAAGGACAAATAAACAAGCCAGGGGCGAAGCCAGGCGTACATTTGTACGCAAAAAGGTCCACATCGTCTCGCGAAAAAAAAGGAGAGCGCCTCCCCCAGTAGCCAAAAAGAAGGGTTAGGGTCTTTTGAAATAGTATGTAAAGCAAACTACTGTTCAGAAATAGATCAAAGACACTGCAGAAACCACCGATTTGAATGCATTTTTCGTAATTTTCTCGTGTTTCATTAGAACTCAATACAACCATGCGCGGATCCAGAGGGAGGGGGGGGGGGGGTACCGAGGTCTGGAACCCCCCCCCCCCCCTGAGATTTTCGGAGGTGGGGTCCAGCGCTGGGCCATTTCTAATTGAAATTTTTTTGGATCTAAAATGCATTGAAGGGCTTTGAAACCTAAAATTTCGGTTCGCTTCGCTCGCCATTTACAAATACAAAACTATTTTTTCTGCAAAATTCCTTAATTATTATCAATTGTTCATACTAAGTAATAAGTAATTTTATATAATTGTCTTGGGTCTCAGGAACTCATATTTTGAACAGTCCCTTACTTCATAGGATGTAACCTCCTTCATCTCTTTCAAGGTTTTGTCATTTTAAGATGTCTGATTATTTGGAAAATGACACATTTCTTATCTAATTATTCTCATGAAATTCGCTCCGCTCGCCGATATAAGGAGTGAAATATTCAATGTTATAAATAATCATCTCGATCGAATCAAGACAAATTAATATTTTATATCTAACAAAATTTCTGGCTCGCTACGCTCGCCAATTCTTCATGAAAATAAACGTGAAAGGAAAGCTAACAAAATTGCCCCCTCCCCATCATGTGCACCGATATATATGTACCTACATGATAGGTAGACTTCCTTAAATTTTGGACCCCTCTGACCAAAAATGCTGTATCCGCGCATGATACAACGATCGCATACAAATAGTCTAGGTGCCATTCACGAAACCCGAAAATTTGTTACGCACAAAATGTTTTTGTATGAAAGTGTTGTCAATACCCTCTTATTTGATAATCCGGCTGATGCCACTCTGGCATCCTTGGGCATTTCGAAATTTTGGGTTAAAATGGAATTTTTCGAAGAAAAACCGTTGAAAATAGGAAAAATTCAATTACTTTTTCCATGCTGCAGCTAGATCAACAAAATTGGTACCAAAAGAACGACAATTTTATTGTCTTTAAGTCTCAAGCTCAATTTACCAATTTACTTGTCAATAAAATGGGGAAAACTATGGATTTTCGATGAAAAATCGTTGAAAATTGGGAAAACATCATATCTTTTTTTTATTCTGTAGCTAAATTAACAATTTTGGTACCAAACGCACAATAAATTTATTGCCTTTCATTTTAATTGATACAGAAGTCAGATTTGCAATTAGCTGGTACGAAAAATGGGGAAAAACAACTACTCTTTGATGAAAAATCGCTGAAAATTTGCAAAATGCAATGACTTTTTCAAACTGTAGTATGAGGTTCTGCAATTATGGTACCAAAATAAAGGTTTTTGTTATTGTCTTTTATTCTGGATACATATTAAGCAACTTGCTCATAAATAAAATGGGAGAAGAACAATGAGGGAGAAAACTTTGATTTTTGAAGGTTTTTTCCATACAAAGTTGGGACTTTGAAAAATGCAAAACATTTAGAGAAAAACAATTTACTAGTGCATGGAGTCTTGTAGCAAGCTTTTGAAAGATGTGGGTGAAATTAGACACATTGTTCAAAAGGAAGCGGCTACTGTCTATGATACATAACGTGCATGTCTTGTCCACGCTGTTAATTAATCTGCTTTTAAATGATGCTAATGAATTTGAAGACGTTTAACATTTGTACCACTTGGTGAGCGTCACTGCTGGTGGACCAGGAGTCCCCGAGTGCACATGTAGCCAAGTTTGATCAATTTCGGTTTGTCGTTTCTTCAAATCGTAATCCAGGATAACCACACCTTCTGCCTTTTCCGTGGCAGATGACCGTCCTAAGTCGGCACCGGTTGCTCGTTGGTTTATGTAAGTCCTTTGTGTTTGATGTTTCTGTGTTGTGCGTTGACGTTCCTTGTCCCTTATGCGTCTCTTTCTGTGCATGTCTGCTTTGTGTTTTTGCATTGGGGTTTTTGCTAAGGGTGCTGCAAGCTGCTGTTGTTTGAGATCCCCTCCTCTGTCTCAAACGCATTCGAAATTTCTGTTTACAAAATTGTCACAAATTTCTGAAACATGGGTCCTGTAGCATCATATCCTAGTCATCTTGCTACGTCTTATATTTTGGACATAATTATCACACATTTTGGTCATATTTCATTGTTTGGATTGAGGATCAATGACGAGGGTTAAATAACCGAAACGTACATGTCTAGTCCTCGCTGTTAATTAATCGCTTTTAAATAATTATAATGAATTTGAAGATGTTTAATATAGATGATTTCTGCCAGGGTTGTGAAGTTGTTTTCAATCACTGAAGTGGATCTTAAAGACCTGCTTAGTGGTGACATTGTTCAATGTAAAAAAGATTACTTCAGTTTTGCAACTTCGAAACATGTTCTTAAATTTAAGCTCCAGGTTATCTATTCGACAAGAATGCCAAGGAGCTGATGATCGATTGATGTATGCAGGGCTCTGGTGTATCAACTGACCATTAAATGGCAGAATTAATACCTTGATTGTTTCTGGTCATATAATTCTAAAAATAACTAAACACTTCAGATGTTCAATAATAAGTGTTCCAGCTATCTACCTTCTTGAAGAAAGTTTTAAACCAATTTTACTGCACCAGACACATAAAAAATCCTCATCAGTGATGCTTTCAATTAAAGTGACTTCATGGCACAGCCAAAATCCTCTCTAGCAGTTCCCCTGGCCCTATTTTCTGAACTTGAAATTGCTATTACTTTGCAGGGAGCAAATTTGAATGGTATTCAATTGACTCCTACTTACGATCACAATGACATAAAAGATACAGTCAAGAAAGCTACATCTCATGAAATGAAGTGCAACTGATTGATATTACATGTACTTGCAATCATTTTATCAAGAAAGCAATCCGATTGATTAAGAACTCGCATTCTACACATTATTCTACAGATGTAGGTATTGCGAACAGATCATGATGATGGATACCATCAACATATGATGGTATAGGAGAGACAAAGGTTGTTCTGTGGGAAATAATTTGAAGTGGTGTTCCGTGTCAAATTTGAGAGAAGTTAACGTAGCCAGTGTGCAAATGAGGATCTCGTGGACGTCTCGTCCATTTAAACAGTGTTAAAATTATCTCGGTAATCTTCAGCAATGTCTCGATAGTTTCCGTGGATTGAGCGAAGGTTGGCATGTTGACTTTTGATGATAGAAACAATTTTTTTTACCTTGTATGAGGTATATTTAGGTAAAAATATTCAATGATTCTAACTATATAATACACTTGATATTTGTTTGTACAACGGATACCTTAATTCAGATATTGAAAAGAATCTAGACAGTATATCTGATGTCAGGTCCAGTGTACGATTGAATGAAATGGGCTATAAGAGAAAGGAGGGGATCTTCAACAACACTAGATTGCAGCACCAGATCATAGAAACATGAAACATAAAAAGACTAAACATTAACCAACGAGACCAATGGACAACGGGTGCCGACTTAGGACGGCCATCTGCCACATAAATAGCAGACGGTGTGGTTATCTTGGATTACGTGCGCAAAACTCTTCTCTATTCCGATTTCCCAGAGGTCTCGAAGAACGCACAATTATGGTGTAAAACAACCTCCTCACAGAGTTCAAAACTCTTGGATAACAATTACCGCCAACTTTATTAATTGAAGAATTTCGATAAAATGTCAAGAAAAACGAAATATTTTTAGCCATGCATAAGGAAACATTCTTAAGATGCAGTTCAATCAAACCTGGATCTGCTGAAAGAACTAAATTTAAAATAAATGTTGAGACCTATTGTGATAATATTTTGCCAATTGCGTCTGAACCTCTATCTGTTATCCTGTTGATTTGTTGTAGTCGCACATGAAATCTGAGCTGTGTAACAAACAGATGTGACAAATTCTGTGCTCAATTTTCTCTAATTCTGTAAATGTTTTGGAGTAGAAAATTGTCAGAGTACGATGCAAAGGAGGCATTTTGATCAACCATGTAAGATGGGTTCTTTGTTGTTAGAAGTAGTTGCACACAAGAATTACAATTGCATGTTGATGAAAACCAAGGCAATAAGAAAGGAGGTGATATCCAACAAAACTGGGTTGCAGCACCAATATCAACACATCAAAACATCTCAAGTAAAAATACAGAGAAGACAAACACAGAAAGAGAAACCAAACGGGCAGGGAACAGCAAACACGACATCAAACACCAAATAAGCAATGTATGAATTATGCAATTAAAATGGAACATTCTTTTCGTGAAATGATGCGTGATATTGTAAGATGATGCTAGGACATTTATACTGTTTGGAATGATATATCTAGAGTAGAATAAAGGGTGATAAGAGAGTGCAAATATAAAACTATCAATATGCAATCATTTTGATACGAAAATTGTTGTTTTAGAATTTCCTTAAACCGATTTGTTTTTAAAATTTAAAACCCGTTTTCAACAAAAACAAAACAAAACAAAACAGGAAGATTCAATTTGCTTGAGTGGAATTCTGAATTTAGAGCAATGAAATCATTTTTCTTGCTGTTGTTCTAACTACAGCATGGAAAAAACATTGCAATATCCCAATTTTCAGCGATTTTTCATTCAAAATTCATTCTTTCCCCCATTTTCGTACTTGCAAATTGCTGATCTGATATTTAAATTGAAAGGCAATACATTTATTGTGCGTTTGGTACCAAAATTGTTATTTTTTCTACGGTATGAAAAAAGATATGACATATTCCCAATTTTCAACGGTTTTTCATCGAAAATCCATAGTTTTCCCCATTTTATGGACGAGTAAATTGATAAACTGAGCTTGGGACTTACAGGCAATGGTATTGCTGTTCTTTTGATACCAGATTTGTTGTTCTAGCTACAACATGGACAAAGTAATTAAGTTTTTCCAATTTTCAACGGTTTTCGTTGAAAAATAACCTTTTTTCCCCAAAAATTTCGAAATGCCCAAGGATGCCAGAGTGGCATCAGCCGGATTATCAAAGTAGAGGGTATTAACATCACTTTCATGCAAAAACATTTTGTGCGTAACATTTTTTTGGGTTCACCCCAAAATTGCCATTTGGCAACTAGACTAAAAGCGCAACTCAAGTTTTCTTCGTCTTAGATATGGTTCATCGTTTGTTGACATCGAATCATATGCGTTATCCCATCTAAATTCAGCTCAAACACGCTCCAGAGGTCAGCAATTTGCCGAAGAAATATTCAATGTTATAAATAATCATCTCGATCGTATAAAGACAAATTAATATTTCATATCTAAGAAATTTCTGCCTCGCTATGCTCGCCAATTATTCATGAAAAGTACTGGTGTCGGAAGAGTTTCCGGATGATTTTGAAGGTTTTTCGGGGATAACTCCTCCGTACATCAATGGAAAACATTCAAATTCTCTCAAATAATGCTATGCCCTTCCCACAGATACTCATGGTGAAAGAAAATATTAAATCTCTCAAGAAATATGGTTTCTAGACCGATTTTATGACCCTATATTTTGGCCATTTTTCGCAAATCAGTGGAAGAGTTTCCGGACACCTGAATCTCGATCAATTTCAACCCAAACTGTATGATTTTTGGCAAATGTTTTCTTCAATCTTTTCTACAAATGACTGTGTATAAATAATTTTGAAAACAGAACCGAAACTTCTCAAATCATGTAGATAAAAATTAGTATGGTTCTTGGCGACTTCCTCCGGTGCGCGATATTAAACAGGGCAGATAGGGGTAAAAAGGTGGTTTGATAAAGCAACTTAGATGCAAATTTTTGTTTACATGATTCGTGATTTGAATTCTGCATTTAAAAATCTACAAAATTGTCACAAAATTTTGAAAATAATTTCCTTCAAAGTACTTGAAAAGGGCGACTGTCCGGAAACTGATACTGTCCGGAAACTGTTCTGACACCAGTAAACGTGAAAGGAAAGCTAACAAAATTGCCCCCTCCCCATCATGTGCACCGATATATATGTACCTACATGATAGGTAGACTTCCTTAAATTTTGGACCCCCTCTGACCAAAAATGCTGTATCCGCGCATGATACAACGATCGCTAACAAAGTGCGAGCAGTCGATTGGTAAGACTTTATGTGGACGTACATATATAAGTATTTAAGGAATGTCATGTTCATATCTCAAGTTTTCTTCATCTTTGATACGGTTCATCGTCTTCTGACATCGAATCATATGCGTTATCCCATCTAAATTCAGCTCAAATACGCTCCAGAGGTCAGCAATTTGCTTCATTTTTTTCAAAATTTTCACGGGGGACACCCTTCAAGGCCGGGATGGGTAACATATTTCCATACTGTCCCCACTTGACCCTTCGGGCCTCGCAAGTCATCCACCCAAAAAGTGTCTGTGCCCCCGGACAGCTGTTCAAAGTTCTTGGTCCAACCCTTCTTTATAGACGTCCACATCGAAAACACCCTGGATACGCCCCTGCTAGCAGTAAAGGAGAAATTACTTTATTTAGAAATCTTTATTAACCACATAAATTGAGTGGAAAAAATGGTCTGAATATTCGAGAAGGTAAGGAGAAAATGTGCTCCAGAATGCACCATTTTATTCCATTTTTTCTAAAATTTTCCGGGGGAGGCCCCCCGGACCCCCACCTACAGGAGGGGGCAACCCCCTCCCGTACCCTCCCCCGCTCGGCACTTCGTGCCTCGAATCGACCCTTTGGGTCGATACAAAACCCCCCCGCTTGCCACTCTGGATCCGCCACTGGATTATGAACGGTTTTCTATGGAAATGTTTATATATAAATAGCACCCTGTTAGAGCGCACGTAGGGGGTTTCGGCTATGTGTCAACAGGGGTTTCGGTTTCGAAGCGAGAGGTATAGACGGACGTGGTGAGCTTAAGTTTTATTTATGACTATACAAATCAAGTTTTTCAAAAATGGATATGCAGACGGAGTGGAGGCAATAATTTATAACCTACACATCACTTCAAATTGTCTCTAAGCGGTCAGGTTCTGCCCAACACTTCGGTACAGTTTTGCCGATTCAGTGGACAATTTTCAACGTCGCCTCAACATTTTGGTTCATTTTCTTCACTGCTAGAAAGTTCATGTTGCTTGATGGGGTTTTATTATGTCAAATTTAAGTATCCAAGTCAAATCACCGTAAATTTACTCACTAAGAAAGTATATTTCTTCATTAAATAATACTTTTGAGTGGATTAATGCATGTGTCCATCGGGGTTTCAATTCAGGTGTCCGACGGGGTTTCGACACTTCATCTAGAACAGTACATATAAGGTTATTTCCGTGAAGATATTGTGAAGTTTCTACATGAATAAGAAGGGGCGGGGCGTCAGCGAAACCCCTTCTTATTCATATAAAAGCTTTTAAATACATTCCAATCGCCCTAAATGGCATCTAGTTACTACGGTGGCTCAATTGGTAGGACAACCGCCTAGCCTGCAGAAAGTCCCGAGTTTGATCCCCATCTCCAGTGAACATTTGTCAAGTTTTACAATATGCATGATCAATTTGAGAGCCTGTGATATGACCGTCTAGATGGATAACAATATCTATAGGTGCAGTTCAGGGAAATAAAAAAATCTTAGTTTGATCAATCTTTTAGCCTAATGGAAAGAGGGAAGGGGTTCTTGAATGATTTAATGGAAATAAGAAGTCCTTGCATGGAGTCCCTGTGGTTCAATTATTATGAATATGAGGTTTCTTAAAATTCTGTGCAGTGGTGGCGAAGGAGAAGTTAGCCACTCAGATCCTTCTGCGACAATGTATATTGACTGATCGCCTCGAACAACACACGCTTAGAAGAGAACCTTTTGGCTGGTACTTGTTCCTTTCAAGTTTCGTGAAATTCTATTTAGCAGTTGCAGGGAAGAAGGAGGGGCGGGGGATGTTTCATGAATACGATTTATGTGCTAAATGTCATTGACGTAGCAATAGTTTACGTTCATGAGTTTGTTATTGTAAAAATGTTTACGAAAACAACGTTTTTCCCCTCTGTTTCTTTTGTCAGTCTTTTTGCCAAGCTTCTATTTCAAAAGAAAATACTGATTTTCAATTATGTTTTTGATGCATGAAAAAAACTTATATTATTTATTAGCATCAATTACTATATTATGTGTTCATAATCAATAAACATTTTACGCAAGTAGTTATTGGACATACTTACGAAGAAAAGATAAATTCAACCAGGTTTGTCGATCTAATGGATATGACATACACATTCTATCTAGAGTCATTTGGCAGGGCATTATATTGCATTCGTCCTTGTGGCGACACTACCGTACTGACATTGCCCTTCCGTGTGAATTAAGCCACAAGGCCTCTCTGTGCTGGACAGAACAGAGAAAAAGAAGTGTTCCTTCTCTCTATTCACTCAAGCACAAATTTTTATCGTCTTAGAGGCGAGATTGAGGTCATGATACAGCACTACATTTACATGCCAAGAAATTCTGTCCAAATCTGCCGGTCGTCCCGAAACGGTAGATTATTACAGCAGCTGGTATCATAAAAGATGATAATCTTGTAACGGTTTACTCTGTAGAAACTAAACCGCTAAGGATTTCTTGGCATGTATGTGTCATCGAGATTTAACTCACTTTATGATGAATTTTTATTTCGAACCGAAACCCCATGTCACACGTGATACCGAAACCCCGTGTTACACATAGAGTTTCTTGGTAAAATTTCACTATTCAAAGCATTTAAGGAGAGTTTTTGTATCCATAATGTTTGAAATATGTTTCTGGTCTTTGTAGTCCAAGAAACGTGTACAGAAATCCATTGTAATAAGAGATTTTTTTAGTTTTGTGTAGCGACACGGCCAATTTTTTCCAGTCGCCGATATTGTACCGGAGTGTTTGAAGTATCTAAAACTATTTGAACGGCTTCAACGTCATCAATAGGTCACTATATAACCCTCTCCTTCTGTGCACTATACTTTATCACTGTAAAACGGATAGAAATGAAGAAAACTTAATTTCTACTCACAATTGTTGTCTGACCTCTGCTTCGAAACCGAAACCCCTGTTCACTCATAGCCGAAACCCCCTATGTGCGCTCTAACAGGGTGAATAGTGTCTTAAAAAATGTGATTGGAATAAGATACTTTTCGCTAGACTGCTGTATATACTTTTTTGGCTCATTAAACTTTGTCAGAACTTGAGTCTGAAACATATGTTTTCCTGGTCATACAAAATCAGTAATCTTATGAAAGAAGAATTTGACATGAATCTGGGATGGGGAAAGGGTAGGTGTACTTAGTCTATCACTGTGGTCATATGCTGCATGGCCAGGGGGGGGGGGGGGGGTTGATGAAGCTTTTCAAATCGATATAAAAAACTACCATTCAGCCAACTAATGAACAAACTAATTTTAAAAACAACCAAATATCAGCCCACCAACCGTCAATCCAACCAAAACAACAATTAAAACCATATTTTTAACCAAAAATAAAAATGAACCGATATCAAACCAAAAAAACGGTTCAAACCAAAGAACACTTCAAACCATCATCAAATTCAATCAATTAATCGATCAATCAATCAACAAACTAACCAATTGTACTATCAATCAACCTCCCTCCTTCTCTCGATCACTCCCACCATTTATCCCTTCCCTTCCCTCCGTCCACAACCAATATTCGCTCGCTCCGTCCGTCCGTCTGTCCCTGTCTCCCTGTGGCCTTCCTCTCTGTCTCCATATGTCCTTGATCCATCCATCCATCCATCCACGCCAGTCCCTCTCTCCAAGATCCATCCACAACCGGCTTTCAATAAATCTCCTCTATCCCTTACTCCATGATCAGCTCATCTATCAATCAATTCATCGTTCCATTAGATTTTAACGTGACATTTCTTTTCACTGAGAGGGATTGTAACATTATTGGGGGGGGGGGGGGGTTGTGTCGACCCAAAGGGTCGAATCGAGGCACAAAGTGCCGAGTGGGGGAGGGTACGGGAGGGGGTTGCCCCCTCCTGTAGGTGGGGGTTCGGGGGGCCTCCCCCGGAAAATTTTTGAAAAAATGGAATAAAATTGTGCATTCTGGAGCAAATTTTCTCCTTACCTTCTCGAATATTCAGACCATTTTTTCCACTCAATTTATGTGGTTAAAAAAGATTTCTAAATAAAGTAATTTCTCCTTTACTGCTGGCAGGGGCGTAGCCATGGTGTTTTCGATGTGGACGTCTATAATTAAAGAAGGGTTGGACCAAGAACTTCAGCTGTCCGGGGGCACAGACACTTTTTGGGGGGATGATTTGCGAGGCCCGAAGGGTCAAGTGGGGACAGTATGGAAATATGTTACCCGTCCCCTTGAAGGGGGTTCCCCGTGAAAATTTTGAAAAAATGGAGCATATTGCTGATCTCTGGAGCGAATTTGAGCTGAATTTAGATGGGATAATGCATATGATTCGATGTCAACAGACGATGAACCGTATCTAAGATGATGAAGAAAACTTGAGATGTGAACATGACATTCCCTAACTACTTATTATATGTACGTCCACATAAAGTCTTTCCAATCGACCGCTCGCACTTTGTTAGCGATCGTTGTATCATGCGCGGATACAGCATTTTTGGTCAGAGGGGTCCAAAATTTAAGGAAGTCTACCTATCATCATGTAGGTACATATATATCGGCGCACATGATGGGGAGAGGGCAATTTTGTTAGCTTTGAATTTCACATCATTCTTTGAACAATCCAATCTTGATTCACATTGTTCAATCTTTACACAAAACAATCTACATTTTGTATTCATAAAAAACCATTTCATTCAATCAACCAACCATTCAACGGTGAACCAACTTTTCTCTTTTAAAACCACATGCTGGAACCCCTTCCCCATCTCATCATTGGAAAAGTTTTTTAATCCGCCTATGCGGTATACAGTAAAGATGCCAAGCCTACTGTAATCAAATATATGAGATAAATCAACTAGAAAAGACGCCTTCGGGAGTTCCGATTTGATCGATTAGTTAGAAAAGATATGGTGCGAATGTAGTTTGATGCGAGTAAGCCTAGACATGTCTGAAGGTCAAGGTTACTGTCAAAAAAGGAAGGGACAACTTGGGCTCGGGTTTTCTTTTTTCTTTTCCTTTTTTCTTGGTTTAAAATGAAAAATTCAAGAATAATATATCTGTAACATGATGAATGCTGATAACTTAGATCCAACGGCGAGCACGAGTAATCGTGTGGCCAGGGTAAACATGATGGAGGGGGTTGGATCGAGAGTGGTCAGAGGACCAGATTGGAAGTGGGGAAAACAAGACGGAGGAGAGGGGCACGCAGGGACTGTGAGGAATTTTGAATCTCCAGAAGAAGTTGTAGTTGTATGGGATAATGGTACAGCTGCAAACTATAGATGTGCCGGAGCATATGATTTGAGAATCCTTGATAGTGCTCCAACAGGTTATTTCAAATATTTGTCATAATTTTAGAGATGTGGACAAATCTTGAAATATTTTACAGTTTTGCAATATAATACAAGAGTCCGATTATAACTGATAATCAATCGAAAGGCGTATCCGATTAATCATTTTGATTTTTCCATCCTATTCCCAACACTAACCACTTTGTAATGTGAAAATTGAAAAAAATAGATCTCGCTTAGATGTAAACTTTTGTATATGTCATATGGTTGTGGGTATATGCAATCAAATTTTGAAGACAAAATACTTTTTTAGATATGGCGTTTTCAATCTTTCATTTAAACGTGACGTCACCAAGTTTAACATTGATGCCTTTGGACAGCATCACAACATCATGGGAAAAATTAACATAAGAAATGGCCCACCTAAAACAAGTTTTGTCTGTAAAGTTAGATTGCGTGCACTGACAATTGTATAACTTATACGGGTGAAATGATACGCCAAAAGTATATCATGATATATTGCGATATTTTTCATTTGCTATATTGCGATATATTGTTTCTTTTCGTTTTGATAATTTTTATGTAAGAATTAAAATTAGGTTCCTCTTTGAATGTTTGTCCATAATGTTCATATTTTCTGAATGAATTTCACATTGTCAATATCACTTGCTTGAAAAAACACACGCAAGTCATTGAATCCTTTTGATTGTTTTTATCATTAATTCATGATTATGAGCAATGTGGACCACAGGTCTCTTGTTTGAATTCAACTGATTAAAACCAAAGTTATTAATATAATCTGTAAGGGCATGATATATTGCGATACACATTTTGTATTACGATACACAATAAATTTACTAAATTTCGCAGAATATCTACACCCCTTATAACTTATACGGAAATTTATGACTAAGCGAGATACATGTGTATTGAATTGTATCAATTTCAACTAAAGGTTAGCGTGATAAAGTTGCCAAAATCATGTTTATTCAGTTTCCACAGTGAGTTGCAGGGACAGTACATCAGACATTTGGTTACAATAATTGAGGCTGTAAGTCAGACTGGTCTTAAATTTGCTGGATAGGTCTGATGTATTTTGCATACACTGATTTTGTCAATTCCAAGTAACTTACAGACATTGCCAAAACTGAAAAATGTCACCAAACATACATTTATATGATGTACATTTGTATATATAAATTATAACATGTACATTAATCATTTCTCTCTTGGGCCCATTTTATATGCATATACACAGGACATCACAAAGTCTTTTAAAAAAAAAAATCAGCCACTAGCTGGATGATAAATTATAGTTTATTGTATAGTTTCTTTTAAACAATTTCTACTAGCCCAGAAAAAATTTTGATAGCCTCGGTGCCGGGCTAGTAAGTTTTAGGGAAGACAGATCACATCATTTGGCTTTTTTTTTCATTGAGACACCTTATTTGATTTAACGGTCTTGATATCTCTAATCCAGATAAATTATGATATTTTCTATTTAGTCTTGGTGATCTTTTTTACTATTTTTCAAAGGTGCATGTGCTTTTCAATTTGGGAAACATCAGCGACATAAACCAGAAAATTGGGAATATTTGGAACAGTTTATTATCAAAATACATCTGTATGTTTGTCCCTTATAAGGCCATTTTACTTGTTTTCTTGCCTTTGATCATGACCGTTTTAAGAAGTGAAGACATTTTGTGTAAAATTATTTCATGTTGAATCAAATTGTACTCTCAATTTTTGGGAATTTAAGGAAAAATGGTAGGAATTTGGCATTGGGAAAGGGTCAAATTCGACCCCAATTTGCTAGTAAAAAAATCACTGAGTCTAATTGTAATGTCACAATGATAATATCAATTGACCAAGAATTTGAGAAAGTGACTGTAGTATATTATGTTTTAGAAACAAATTGTAGACATTTCAATACAACGATGTTTCAGTACGGTACATACATGTAAAACAACATATCTGTACAGGCTGTTTGCAAATCATAATGAAAAGTAATTTAAACAAGCAAAAAGAAAACAGATGTATTTTTAAACTATCAATGTGTTATAACGGTTTATAATACATTTTTTTCTACTATACATTTTACATGTATGAAGTTACAAACAATTTTTTTTTAAATTGATTTTTTCCTTAATCCTCATTGTTACCGGTATACCTGGAAGATAATTATGATGTTTTGATACAGAAACTATGCGGGAAATATAAAGGAAATGGCTAAAACATGTAAAAGGAAGTCAACTATGAAACATTAGATGGAATTCAGTACAAGGGACAGTACGAGATATTTATGGGGAAACAATTACAGTGCAATGTGTACATGTAACATTTATGCGTCAGCATTCATATCAATGAAGAAGTAAAGATTCTTCATGGCCTTGTTTTATTTCACAGGAATCAAACATGAGGGAGCAATGTGTGATACCTGCAGACAGACGCCTATATTTGGCATACGGTGGAAATGTGCCGAGTGTCCAAACTACGACTTGTGCTCTGTTTGTTACCATGGTGATAAACACAACTTGCGACACAGGTTTTTCAGAATCACCACCCCAGGTGCTGAAAAGTGAGTACATGGAAAAACAGCTGTTAGATGTACATGTAATGTTAATTCGAAATACTTAGGCTTAACTATTAAATCACTTTAAATTTTACTAAATTCACTATATACAATAAACAATGTGACATGTTCTTTTTTATACTTTGAATATTGGAGACTCTTTTAAAGCAGTTTGACAGACTGATTTCAAATTGTGAGATATTTATACAGATGCAGTGTAGAGCCAAGGAGAAAAAGTAAGAAGATCACAGCACGAGGAATATTCCCGGGGGCGAGAGTGGTCAGAGGGGTGGATTGGCAATGGGAGGAACAGGACGGGGGAAACGGAAGGAGGGGCAAAGTTACAGAGATACAGGTAAAACTTGAGTTGATGCAAAGTTACTGAAATACCAACTTGGGCAAACAGTGTTTCCATACCCACCTGACTGACGGTAACAAAAGGGAATCAATTGGCATGGTCAGGTCAATCTTTCCCTGATATTTTAAAAGAATCGAACAGTTTTACCTGATATATATGTGAAAGTTTCACTAACACAAAATCTGCATTTAGGAGCAAAGTTACAGAAATACAAGTAAAATGGGAGGCAGTACATGCAAAATGTTCATGTATTTTGAATTTTTTTTGTAACAAATTATTTGAATTTTTCACATAATTTTAGGATTGGAGTGCTGCAAGTCCTAGAAGTGCTGCCTATGTTTTGTGGGATAATGCTGCCAAAAATTTATACAGAGTCGGCTTTGAAGGAATGGTAAGGAAATGTAACATGTAACACTAACACATTTGATACATATGAATGTAAATTATAGACCTGCATGATTTACATTTTCATTAATGGCCATTGTACATTTATAAACATCGGAAGAGATTGTAAACTTATGATTGATTCTTTTGGGATTTCATTATCTGACATTCGACATTAACAAATGCAGGCAACATATAAGCAAATGTGAATATCTATCTATATTTTATTTTCTGGAAGAGAAAAAATGCATCTGTATACATTCCAATCTCAAGAAACACACTGTTAGATTTATTTTGAGATTGCAGAGTTAACTTTTTCTGAAGAATGGGCAAAGATAGAACAGCATGGTAAAGGTACATGTATTTTATTTTTCTGATTTTGGATAAACCATTATTCTGTCTTTTTTTACAGGCCGATTTAAAAGTAGTAAATGATGCCAAAGGTGGATCCTTCTACAGAGATCATTTACCACTTCTAGGTAATTTAACGATTTTTACTTTAAACCATATTGTGTGATTCTGTACCAGGGACTAAAATTAACGGTCGCCCGGTCGCCCGAGGCGACCACTTTTGCTCCCGGGCCCATGAAACCTTCCTACTCGCTCGCCCGTGTGGCGATTAAAAATTCTCGGGGTTTGTATGGATATTTCAAGCCTATTAACAAAGCACCTGTTGTTCGCGCGATGTTTACATCGACGTCAATCGTAATCTTGAAAGAGTTGCATCGTCTAAGTCGCGCGAGTGTTTGAAAGTACGGACCCGATGATGTGCGGAGCCTTAGATCCGTTTTGCTTCTGAATATTATACTTCACTTTCGTTTTAAACCCCAACGATGTGGAGATATCTCAAGGGGGTCAAGCAGCCCCCGGGGCCTGGAAGTAAGAAAAGAAATGCGGTCTACGACCGGGAATATGAAAAAATTATTGGAGAGAATATTTGAAATTGAAAGGGAAATAGAGAAATTTTGAAGTTTTGAATTAAACATAGTTAAAAAATTGCAAAATTTCATTTTTTTTTCACGGGCTACCAAAATTTACTCCGGGCTAATAAATCTGAAAATGTAGGGGCCCGGGTGGCTACCATGTCAAAAACTTTAATTTTAGTCCCTGTGTACATTTCACAAGGTTAATATGGACAACATTTTTTTGTGGTGTTGTAAAGATTATATCAAGATTTTGAAACCTAGTGCTCAGTCCACTTATGACTTTCTTATAAAGTCTGTCATGAAAAATATATGCACATTGGCTGTGTAGGTTTAGTGTAAAATGCGTATAAAATCTGAGACTTGTAGAGTTTCCCATGATTTTGAGATCCCTGTATAAAAAAAGCAACTTGCCAAGTAGTATACTGCTTGTAAACGTCTAAAATCTGAAACTTGTAGAGTTTGCCATGATTTTGAGATCCCTGTATAAACAAAGCCACTTGTCAAGTAACGTACTGCTCGTATACATCGAAGGATCTGATAAGGTGTGAAATCTGCCGAAAAACACTTTGTTCTATGAAGACATTATCACATAATCATGTTGATGTTAATATTTTTGTGAAAATATTGTTTTAAAATCTTGAAAACATTATAGCTCTGAAAGAGAGTTATAAGTGTACGAATGTGTTCATTTTATACAGAAATCACTGGAAAAAAAAACAAAACATTGTTCTCCTTTCCCTTTGAATTTATCACTAATCATGGTGCATGTGTACCCTCTTTATGATGTACAGGTGAGCAGGGTCCAGGATCTAGGTCAGGTTCAGGTGGACTGGCTGTTGGGGACCAAGTTAATGTTGACCTTGACCTCGAGATTGTCCAGTCCTTACAGCATGGGCATGGAGGATGGACAGACGGAATGTTTGAGGTAAGTTACATAATCTGAATATCTCCTCTTTCCCAGTGTTTCTGTAAGATCCTTACAAAACCTCTTCACAGAAATTATAAAATTTCTTTTGATGTCATAACTGTTGAAGCTTTTTGAAGAATAAAGAGAAAATTATTATTTGCAAAATCTACATGTATGTCGGATGAAAAAGATATTATAATACATTTTGTTTACATAAAAAGTAGAAAGTACAGTTTAATTTGCTGAAAATTGGCAAGTTGGTGATTGATTATGATAGTAAATGAAATTGTGAGTAAAAGTCTCAAGGAGAAGATCTCTATTTCTTTCACCCTGGACAGAGATATCCAAAGATTTGTCCGTTCTTAGACAACTCTGTCTCACACCCAGGATGTTTGTCTCGAACCCCCATTATGACGTCATAGACATTTACATAGGTTTAGCAGTATTTGACATCACATGGAGCAACATGTATCGTAAGACAAGAAATGTTTATTTATGAATTACTTAAAAATTGATGGGTGAGAGAAAAATAATCAATCACCCCTATGTACAGGGACAGGGAAATCCCACCAGAGTATAAAAGATTTGCAATGTCCACGACTCGGCAAGCCTTATCGTGGACTGCAAATCTTTGATACTCTGGTGGGATTTCCCTGTCCCTGTACAAAGGAATGATAGATTCCATTAGTCATGTTTGTACATGTACATCTTAACTCTTTATGATTTTACATTGACAGTGTCTGGGTACCACGGGTACAGTTGTAGGGATAGACGAGGACCATGATATTGTGGTATCATATCCAAGTGGGAACAGGTAATGTAGATGATGCCAATAGAAATTAATTCTGTTTATTCTCTGTGACAAGATGTTCAAAATCAGACAAAAATTTGGCATAAAGTGAATAAAGATAAGAATTATTTTAAGATAAGTCAAAAAGTTAGAAATGAGTATAATTTCATGGAAAAAAAAAGTTCTCAGAGGATGAATGTTGTGTAGGTCATTCCACTTTAGAGAGAATTATCTGTAAAAAAATCCATGTGCTTAAATGTGATTTCTCTGTAGCAGGAAATGAACATAATATCAGCTTTTAATTAATATCTCAGGGCAAACAGTTGCCTATAGGATGTATTTATACCAGAATTAGAAAAATGATGCAGTGTCAGTTACTCAGAAATTTGTGCATGAGGGTAAATTTTGCAAATCAATGGACTTCGCAAAAATTCTCCCCACTTGAAAATTTTCCTGCTGCATTCCTACAAAGACAGAGACAGTGTTCCCGCTAGGCCAAAATAGAAGGGTGCTGTGCCCTTGCTGCCCTTCCTTGCGCCTTTGCTGCCCTCCCTTGCGCCCTTCATGCTCTTTTATTGCACCCTTCATGCCCTTCGATTTTCCTCTTGTCGCCCTTCTTTATCCGCCCTTCAAGCTTCGATTATGTTGTCCGTTTGCAGTAATTAATGCATTACTGTCTTTAATATGTACTTTGCTTAATTGAATTGTTTGTACAGTCATTTAGCACCTTTAAGAGTAGTACAAATGACTGCCTTGATTAATCAGGAATACATTTACAACTGGAAGATAGGTTTATCGATTGCGTTAGAGATTTATATGTAAAAAAAAGTTTTCACGTCATATTTTGACATTTTAAATTGACCGCACAGTGCACAACAACCAACAGCATGACTACCATAAAACCTTAGCAAAAATTGAAAATGAAAAGTCAAAAATTTCAAAGCAATCTATAACTTCATTTTTAAGTTGCTCCAATTAAGTCTCGAGTCTTTAAATAAATCGTATAATACAAAATTGAAAGTACCGGTACATGTAACAATGGCTCGCGATGTAAATGCACATGAACCCGCCTTGATGAAATTTTACCATTTCATTTCTGAGGATTATGATGATAATGAATTGAAATTTAACATGCATATTGTATAGATACTATCCGGCTCTAAGCGTAAATTCCCAAGCTATAACGGACAAACATTATATACGAGTATTCGCGTGGGTCTGTTTAGAAATCAGTGATAAGTTTATCTTTCGTCTTCTTGATCTATTTATTTTATTTTATTTACTAAATACATGTAGAAATGTGGAAATTGCTCTCACACGTACCAACATAATTCACGGTCTATCAGTGTCATTCAATACACAAAATAATCATGACCATAAACAGATAAGACTTTTGAATACCGGTAAGTATGCGGAAGACAGGCGGAGATAAAAATAAAGAATATACATAGAATTCTTTGTTATGCAGATGACTACTGCAGTCTCCAAAAAAATTACGATAACAATGGTATCACAAAACAGGAATTTTACATGACGGAAGACAAAGGTCGCTGGTCTTGTTGCACAGGGGATAACAGAGTCAGTTGAATCATAACATTTATGCTTCTGTAAACGGTCACTATAGGAAAGTAGTCTCAGTCAACAATGCATAGCAAGTATTACCGACTGAAACAATAAACTTGTGAAATTTTAATTATATGCTTGTACTTTAGTTTGGTTATTGAAGATGCATTTCAAAAGAAATAAAGTGTCATATTTGCAAAAAAAATGTTTGTGCTTTGTAAAAGATACTCTCCCTTGACCACTTAATGCAAAAATGTGACCTCCCTTGCTTACCGCGTATCAATAAATGTGCCCACCCTTGCCCACTGCGCATGCATAATGTGCCCTCTTTGGCCATTGCACGCAGAAGTGCCCTACCTGGTGCCCTGCCCTTGATTTCTAGCTGGGACACTGAGAGACATTTCTATCACAAATATTTCCACCATGCAAAATTTCCCCCAGCAAAAATAACCACGTTCATAGTACCTCCTCCTTTACATTCCTGTTGTAATAAATATTCTGAAATCATTTCATTTTCAGATGGACATTTAACCCTGCTGTTTTAACAAAAGTAAACGCCCCTAGTAGTGCTAATTCCTCCACAAATGAAGCACCCGCAGCAGCCCCAGCTGTTACACAGTTTGCTGTTGGAGATTTGGTCCAAATCTGTAGTGACGTAGAAAAGATCAAATTGTTCCAGAGAGGGCATGGAGAGTGGGCGGAGGCCATGATGCCTGTATGTATAAAGAACAGTAATTGTCCCTTTGAGCATCACATACATGTATTTATTGAAACATACACAATTACGATACATACTGTATGTGTACTTATATTTTAGTTGGATTCATATTTAGCTCACCTCAACGAAGGTATAAGTGCTGCATGTACCAAACTTGCTTATAGGATGTATCTTGATCAGACTTTCATAAAATGACCTTGACCTACTTTTTCTGTTTGAGTGATTTTGCCTTTAAAAGCCAATATTGTATAAGTACTACATGTACCAAACTTGCATATTGGATGTATCTTTGATCAAACTTTCTAAAAATGACCTACTTTTTCCACTTGAATGATTTTGCCAATATACATGTACTTAGAAATATGTTTGAATTGAATTTTGCTGCCACAAGGTGAGCTTCATAATCTGTGATTACTTATGTTTAAGCGAGTAAGCACTATTAAAAGTGTGCTAAAATAAGAACACTTACATGTACATTATTATAAATGAAGATAACAGCATAATACCATGCATTTGTTACAGATTAATGTATACATAAAAAAGTAGTGTATATACATATAAATGATTATTATAGAAAATATGTGCAAGTGAATACATGTATTTCTTTTAATAGAGATTGCCATTTACTAACTGAAACTTAGAATAATACACGTCATATCTGCAGATCAACCGTTAGAATGTTTTGATAATTTCAGACATTGGGTAAGATAGGGCGTGTACAGCAGATTTACCATGACAGTGACCTGAAAGTAGAGGTGTGCGGGACGTCGTGGACGTATAATCCTGCGGCCGTTACCAAGGTTGCCTCCTCTGATGGTGCCACCATAGGGAACTCTTCAGGAGGTATGAACTGTGGGCTTAGCTTTTACACAGTCGTCATGATATAGGGTTTTGATTTTGGAGCCTACTACATTTACTGAAAAAATATTTTTGAACCGTAGGAAGTAACAATACTAGCATCATTCTGTATGTTAATTTTGAGAAAAATATGAGATATTTGTTCGGGCAATTGACAAAGAAGATCAGAAAATATTCTTAGACCTACAAAATTCATGAAGAATCTTATGAAAATTGAAATTTCATAAATGACAAAAATTACATTTGAAGGATGGTAAATTAAAAGAAGAAATTAGAAGAGTTAAACATTCTTTGAGAATGAAAAGGAAATCTAAATGCATGAAATTTTTAGGAGAAAAAAAAACCAAATTTGTATTACCAAAATACTTTTATATAGGGAGTTAGCTCCTAGCATTTATTTGGATCCAAGCTTAAACTAGATAATGAAAAAAAGCAAGATAATAAAACCTTAAACAAGACCATGAAAAGCTTAAACAAGATTTAAAGGAAGAAATGAGAAGATTCTTTAAGAATGAAAGAGAATCTAAATGCATGGAATTTTTAGAAAAAAAAAACAACAAACATGTACATGTATTACATGTACCAAAATACTTTTATTATATAGGGAGTTAGCTCCTAGTATGTATTTGTATCTTAGCTTAAACTAGATAGTGAAAAAAAACAAAACAACAAAAGCTTAAACAAAACCATGAAAAGCTTAAACAAAAGCTTAAATGATACGCTTAAATATTTGTGTCAATGATTTCAGAGAGGCTTAGTGCTCTACTGAAGAAGCTGTTTGAGACTCATGTCACGGGAGACGTAAACGAGGAATTAGTGAAGGCAGCTGCCAATGGAGACTCTACAAAGGTCGACGAGATATTACAGAGGACAGAGTCTGATGTTAGTGGTCTTTCTCTTTAATACTTTCTGTTTAATTTCTTAGATTTTCTTGTAAATGCAGTAAAACATATATGTTCAGATGAATAACTTTCAGCCCCTTGTTCTTTGTCAAGTGCAAATACTGATAACAACAAGTTAACGTCATTTTTTCTCATACCCGCGTATGTGTTACAGAGTAGGCCCATGAAATACAGCTATGTGAGCTACTTCTGTATCACATATCACGTGACAGCTGTATCGCATATCACGTGACGCTATTGTTTCGATTGTTTACGCTATTGTGATGTCATGATTTCAGCCCGCAAAACAAACAAGCTAGCGGCGACGTCTCCATAACACTTCGATTTTAAGATCGTTTTTCAATGTACTCTTGCGTTTCATTTTGAAAAGCCTAATATTCGTAGTTTATTCTTATAGAATAAACCATTTTCGGGGACGCTGAATTCGAATATCGCAAAATTTTTGCGATTAGATCAACTTGACATTTTTTCAAATTTCGTCCCCTTTCTTTCAGTTTTGTTTTGACCCTTAGATATGAGAGAAAAATACTCTTTCATGTTCTTCTATGAAAGATACATCGTTTCCACCCTCGGGGTCTCAAAATTTTGCAAAACCCTCGGCAAGCCTCGGGTTTTACATGATTTTGAGACCCCTCGGGTGGAACCGATGTATCTTTCATAGAAGACCATGAAAGAGTCTCATAGTAACACTCACTTTCACTATTGTCATACTTTATGTAAATATTGTATATATGTTATATGTGAATTCTGTCGTGTCTCTGGCACAAAGAAATAAATACTTAACTTAAAGATGTATATGTACATATGTATTTCCAGTTCCAACTATGTTTCAGAGCTATGATGAGCCTTCATATCATAACAAAGTTTAATCAGACATTTACTGATCGATTAATTGTCCAAACTTTCCGAATTACATGTATCTCTTTATTTACATGTATAAGAATTATCATTTCAGCCAAATGGGATGTTTGCTGGCCACACTGCCCTTCAAGCCGCTTCACAGAACGGTCATAACGATGTGATCAAGATTCTTATCAAGTGTGATGTAGATTTTGAAATTGAAGTAAGATGTTTTCCTGTGTTTCTTTTAATGGGAATTTGTGCATTTTGAATAGAATTTCCTTAATTTATGGAGCATCAACACAAGGCTAAATAATCTACATGTAGATGTTTCATAAATTTGACACTAGCAGGTGTAGAAGCAATAAAAAATCAAGCATATATATTACCATACATATTAAAAGCTTTCTTGTTAGGTTTACTTGTGCATTGATAAAACTAAAAACTGTACATGTAGCCATGACAGGAAACTTTTGAATATGTTTGAATATTTGTATACATGTCTAAAAACATGTTAATTCATTTTCAATGTACATGTATATTGATGTTGAAGTAAGGTATTGCACTGAAACATTTTCATCTAAAATTTTGTATCAAAGTATCAAATAGTGCACAAGTTTACTTTCACTTCTACCTGTACTTGAAATACACCATATCTACACAATGAAATTCTATATGCTTGCAGGATAAAGACGGTGATCGTGCTGTCCACCATGCAGCGTTTGGTGACGAGCCAAGTGTGATAGAGCTGTTACACAGGGGAGGAGCTGACCTTAATGCTCGTAATAAACGACGTCAGACTCCACTGCACATAGGGGTCAACAAAGGTCACATAGGGGTTGTCAAAACTCTACTGGACTTGGGATGTCATCCCAGTCTACAGGTTTGAAAGTTTCTTTATCTCTACTTAAACAAAGTATTCTCTTGTGATGATTGGTATCATTTCACAGGAATTTTCACAAAATTCAGATTTTCAAATAAGCCTTTTACAATGGAAAATCAAAGAGTAATTTTAAGAATGACAGTTTTTGTTTAATTAAATGGAATCTAGGTCATATGTCTTGATATTCTAAGCTGCTAATGTACGTGTGTAAAGGATTATTTGTGAGAGTTGTCTCCCCATCTTTGCAAAAATTGCAAAATCACCAAGATGTTGAGAAACTTCTGTACAAACCTTGTCCATTCAAGCAAACGGATCTGATATCTTCATATGGCCAAAAATAAGACTGGGTAAATTCAAAGATGTATTCAGTATTTTCTTTTCCTTAAAACTGTAAAAAAAAACTTAATTTTAAAGTTCCAAATTTTGACATTTATGAGAAGGCAAAAGAAAAAGAGCCAGAACTAGTAATGCTTACGAATTCACATGCTTTACAATTCATTTTTTTTATGAAATCAGGATTCTGAAGGTGACAGTCCGTTACATGATGCCATCAGTAAGAAGAGGGACGATATGATTTCCTTACTCCTTGAACATCACGCAGATCTGACTATTACTAATAACAACGGCTTCAACTCACTACACCATGCTGCTCTCAGAGGCAATCCTAGGTAAGTCTTGATGATATGTACATGTATGTCTGTGTGTGTGTTTGTCTGTCTGTCTGTAAAATTCCATCGCAATGCAGATCTGACCATAACTTATAACAAAGTCATCAACTCATTACACCATGCTGAGGCAATCCAAGGTAAGTGTTGTCAGTATGCGTGTCTGTCTGTGTGATACGGTACATGTGTCTATCTTTGTGGTGTATGTGTATCTGTCTGTCTGTAAGATTCCATTGTAATGCTGATCTGACCATTACTAATAACAAGAGCTATAACTCTCTACACTAATCTGTTCTCAGAGTCAATGGTATGTAAGGTTTGATAGTATGTACGAGGGCTGATTGATATGTTGTGAGCCTCCTATTTCTTGGATGCTTAAGGTGATAGATTATCTCCAAAAAGGACAAACAATCAATGGCACTTACTTTGCTTCACTTCTGACACAGTTACAATATTAAACTTAAGCGCTGCGGAAAGCTCACTAATTAAAGGTGTGTTGTTCCATCAGGACAATGCTCCTGTTCACAAGTCTGTCACTGCATGGCTGCCATTCATGATTGTGGCTTTAATTTGATTGAGCATCCGCCTTGAGTATCCGCCTTATTCACCTGATCTTGCTTAGATTTTCATCTATTCCCAAAACTGAAAGCAGCTATTTCTGGCACCCACTTTCAGTCCGATGATGACGTCATACTTGCAGTGGATGACTTTCTGACCAGTCAAGATAAGGAGTTCTTTAAAAGTGGTATTGAGCCCTTTAACACCGGTGGCAAAAGTGTAAAGATACTGAAGTGGATTATGTAGAAAAATAATGCAAAATGTCTGATAAAATTCAAATCGTTCAATAAGAGGCTCACATCATATCAATCAGCCCTCATATGTCTGTGTGATGTTTATGTCTGTCTGTAAGATTCTACGCTGTAATGAAGATATGACTATAAATATTGGCTACTCTGCTCTCAGAGGCAGTCCTAGATAAATTCCTTCTCCATGTCTGTAAGTTTCCATTGTAATGTTGATATGGTAATGAAAAACAGGTCTGATGGTTTGTCTGTTAATTTGTCTGTCAATCTGCCTGTCTAAGGTAAGTCATTCAGCAGAAAGGTATCTTATTCCGTCAGATTCAAATTCAAATGTTACATTGGTCTTTAACATGTAATGTTGATTTGTACCCACCTAACAACGACTCGGAAATCTATGCCTTTCTATCTCTGATGCGTTCAACGTATTTCTGTATGTTTGGGATATACCTAAAGCATGATCAACAGCTTTGACATTATAACTCTTCAGGCAAGTTTTATGAAATGAATTTTATTTGTCAACCTGTCTAACTCTCACCCCATGAGAACCACTTATGACACCTGTTGAAGCATGAATGTTACAATACATAAGTAGAAAGGGGGAATATGATGGCTCAATGTTTCTGATAGTCTGTACCCTTATCTTTGTGGGCAGGATAGAGACTACATCTTTAGTTCTTTGAAATTAATAATTTCTGCATAGTATTACCCAGACAAGTTTTTCTCAACTTTAATGTGGAGTATTACCAATTACCAGAAACCTTGAATTTGGCCACTAGAATACATGTTCAGTTTTACAACAACAAAAAATTCATGTATTTGTTTCCAGGTTTCTCAAAACTTTCTAAAACAGGACTAAATTAGACGATTATTTAGGGAAGTGACTTTGAAATAAGAAGCAGCTGATTTTGTAAAAACAGTTGTGTGGTGCCTTTGTCTGACAAAAAGGTCAAGGTATATTCCAAATTGTGTTCTTCAAATAGGTCAAATGCCTTGAGTTTTAGTCCATTACATGAGGATTGACATCTAATGATTTACATGTATAAGTTTCTAGGGTATGACACTGAAAAAGTGTAACATAGAGAAAAATGTTATTACTCATGCGTGGCCTTGAAAAGGATTGCTGCTTTGTATGACATTCATGACACTGTTTCATACAATTAAGATTATTTGTGTAGTTTCAGCAAGATCGATTAAGGGGGTCACCTTTCTGTCAACATCAAATTGATGATCAAAGGAGGATAATGTTTCTCGTTTACTGATTTCAGAGCTATAATATCCGAGTCAAAGAGTATTATACTGTTTTGGTTAATTACTTTCCAATATCAAAGTGTTATGAAGTCATGTGTACTGTATTCGCTGTCGCAGCTATTCATAGTTTGATGATACTGTAGAAATTGATTATACATGTAATTATTATAATGATTGGCCTGACCAATTTTAACTACTTAGTAAGCCAAGACAAATGTTTGGGGAGCTTATGTAACAGTACTTGTGTCCACTTTAATCTATATTCTCTAAATTATAAGTATTATAGCTTTGATATTTCACAAGTATATTCTTGTGATAAGAGTTTTCAATACGGAAGATCAATAAAACTTCTATCCAAGACTATATGAATGTTTTTTGGCACACTCTTTGATTGTCCTCCATTGTTATGATGTAATCAATTTAAGTTGCCCAAGTTTTGAACATTGGTTTAGATAGGTGACTATATGAAAAATCAGAATGGACATGCTACATGCGCTGAATTTGCGATCTTGCGTATTGATACCATGACTTTTGACTTAGTTACCTTTACCTTTGACTTTCTTTTAAAAATTGTCAACTTGAATCTTTTTAACCATAGCATAGATATTTCATATGTAGATCCCTTGTAACCAGAGCTTTCATTTGATACCATGATCGTTGACCGAGTGACCTTGAGTGACCTTGACCTTTTTACTTGGACTTATTTACAAAAAAAAAAGTCATTTAACATAGGGTCTTTTCATGATCATGATGGAAATGGCTTCGATATTTATATGTAGATTACTGGTGACAAAACACTTTGCTTGATGCCATGAATAAAGACCCTGTCCTTCTAAAATCCTTTAACCTGGGCTTCGATTCCCTGACCCTTGACATAGTAACCTTTACCTTGAATTTTTTTTTTCTATAAGGGTTAGGGTCTAACCATATCTTTATCTCTTGCAACAGAAGGGGGTTTTGATATATCAAATGTACATTTCTTGTGACAAGAGTTTAAATTCATTTTGATTCCATGACTTTTAGCCTAGTGAATATGGGCTTAGATCATTATCTTTCACTTGCTACTTTGACCTTGTTCTTGGACTTTGACTTACTTTGAAAAAATTAAACTGAGCAATTTCTCTGAAAGATACAGGATAACACACTGAAGCAAGATATTCTTTGAATGTGCTTCTTTCATTCTCCTATTTCAAGACATAAGCTTTGTTGTGTACAGTCATCTCTTGTTTAAGATCTATAATGTGTTCTTGTCTTGTTCACAATCAAGGCTTGAACCAAAACATGATCAGTCTATGTACTGCAGACACAATTAACAACATGTTGGTATTGTTCTGCTTGGCCTCAAACAGGAAAACTTCCATGAGTATCATGTACCATCTTGATTGGATACCATATTCAGTAGATACTGGAATATATATTTTATGGACCCTGGTTTTGTATGTAAACATGTGAGGTGTGTCTTTATTTAACTTGCACCACTAGTATTCATATAAATTTCTATGTCGGGTTTGAGTTGTGAGACTTTACCTTTCTGTGTCAGGATATGCAAATATTTCATTTTATGAAGCAAACAAACAAACACTGATCACTTGTACATGTACTGTGAGTTTTGTATACATGTACTGTATGTAGCATGTGTTTCTCTATGTGTGTGCGGCGGGGGAGTGTGTGTTGGCGGGGGGGCTTCATATTGCGTGGCGAAATTAAGTTTGAATTCTCACAGCCTTATAAGTTTTTGCTGTCAGGATGATAGCTTTAAGTCATACAAGTGTAGCACTGGTGTGTGTGTGTGTGTTTGGAAGGGTAGGGTCTTCGTGTTAAACTTTGATTTTTGGCCTCATCCATTGTCACATCATATTCAAACATCTAGCTGATGGAACTTGAATCAGACTCCCATCCTGTCCTCTCATGTGTTAAAACTGCACAACCTGAAAAAAAAAAAGAAATCCATAAAGTATGAAAGGGCAGAGAATTTTGTAAATTAATCAAGTTTGATAGGTCAGAATATGTTTGGTGTCCATTATGAGAGGTCCATAGAGGTCCTTCTGTCCTTACACCCCCCCCCCCTACTTAATTTTCCTCTTTTATGGAACCCTATCATGCTATTGGCTGTCCTATATATGTGCCATGTTACTCTGTAACTCGAGACTACAATATAGAAGAAGATACTTTTACTTGCTCACTCATCGACTCTGTAATCTCATTTCACTGTGGACACCAATATAGTAGGGAATCAATCATCTGTACTTATTTAGAAATTAGCACGCGCGTTCAGCTAAGAAAATGTTGCCATTATATTCAATGATTGATATGATATCTACACAGTATTTAGTGAGTAATACCTTGCTAATTAGCCAGTCAGTAGAAATTGATACAATCCGTACGAGAGTCAAATGACAGACTTAATTAAAGTTACATTTAAAAACTATCTTTCATCCAAACTCCCCGGTCGAGCTCCCTTCTGAAAGTAAGTTTTTAGGTAACCGATCGCTAGAATTTGTCTTTCATCATACTCATGACCAGAGCTAAGAAAAAAAAACTGAAGCTACTTTCATGATTGAGTGACTTTCGAAAATAGTCACCATTGTGTCGGTTTCTTGGAGATTTCGTACCGTTTCTCGGTGAACCATGCACTGATTTATCATGACTTGGCGTTACATTCTTCCCCCTTTCCGCTGTGTTCACAGCTGTCCGGAGAACGGCTCAGAAGCTGGCACTCTATTGGAAGAGACGCCATATAACGTTACTGTACATCCGCATCGGATTTCAAAATACAGGCGCAGATCCAGTAGTCTCATGATTTTCACTAAAGTAATGAAAATAACGGACTTCCTTTGTCCTACAACACTTATGGGGAGGGGGTTAAACCATTATAAAACCATCATCACCATAAAGTGGTGGGTGGCGGGGGGAAGTATGTTGAACGATATGGTAACTTACTTCTGAAGCAAACCATTGCTCTTAGCTTAGTTTAGAAGGGGGGGGGGGGGCAACTTGGAGAATCAGCCGTTGCTCTCAGCTGGTTCGGTTTTAATTTAGACGACAGGCTTTCATGTTATGTTACGTGTTCTTTCATTATTAAAGAAGAAATCCTTCGGAAAATACGCCCACCCCCCCCCCCCCCCCCCCCCTCCTCTCATCGATGATATGTTAAGCTCCACGCCTTTTGTGTATTTTTGGATAATAATCGCTACACATCATGAACATGATATGGATGTTTTAGTGTTATGTAAGCAAGAGATATGTGGCTTCCCTGACGGTTCCATCGAGTCTTACCCACAGAATGTCTCCTTTGTGTTTAGACTGGTATTTCCAGACATTCTACAGCACATGAGTTTGGCATTCTCAAAGCATGTGTTTCCCATCTGGAGACTGAGACCGCGTCTTGTTCGATGTCGGAGCCAGGATTTCAAGTTTTCCTTTGTTTCGGAGACGAGAACAATACATCTTGCTGGATAGTTTTTGTTTGACAATAGAGAAAAAAATATATCAATGTTCATATCTTACATTATATACCTAACACCTCCCCCTTTCCTTTTCCAGAGTACCTGAGTTATCTGCCCCTTTGTGCTCATTTGGACAAGTTTAATTTTTGAAAAAAGGCAAATTAAAGTCAATATTTGGTAAAGTTAAGTTAAATCGAAACAACGAATTCTCCTTGATGTGTTATCGAGCTTCGTCAAGGGGTTGATAAAGTGGTTGGGGGAAGGGGGGAATGATGGGTATGTGGAACGATATGGGAACTTACTTCTGACTCCTGAATGCAATAGATGATATTACAAATTTACTCATTTCAAAAGCCATCCTCGTTTTCACAGAGCTATGTTTTAGAACGTTACACAAAACAATCAATTTCATTGCTAGTTTCATCTAATGAGAGTTAGTTAGTTCTACAGATTGTTTGTATTTCATAGAAAATAATCATTTTGAAGTGTAAAACTCATTTAACATGAAAATAGACTTTCCAACATCTAGATCAAACGAAAGGGAATGAAATCTCGAAATGAAGTTTTCTTTATGAACGTTAGGTCAAAATTAGATTACAATTGTAATTTGAGCTTGATTACATCTATGCACCATGATGCAGAATTAAGTCATGTTAGTTTTCAAGCGTTTGTTACACCATGACCAGGAATGCATATCAGGTAGCGCCCTCTGCCGTAAAGATTGCTAACTACAGCTGGTTGAAGGGGACCAAATGGCATTTTATACATGGTTTATTTGGCCCATCGTCAACCAACTACAGACAAGCAGCCGATTGGGGCCTTAAAATCGTCTTTCCAATGTTTAGTAAATAAAAATGAAACACACAACAAACCGAAAATGAACATTCTAAGGCTGTAAAACGATCAAACTCATCCAAATAAGGTTTTGCCACCCTTCAACCAGTTGCTATTGGATACAGGCTGGGTTTATCATGCAAGCGATGTGAAATGATAATTATTTGAACGCATCTTTTACGAATTTTTCTTATCTCAAGAAAATCTTGGAAAAATAAGTCTAAATAAGACGCATGTTGCATATTACTTACTAGTTCTCAATTACGAATTCATAATGGAATACATGTCTTGAAAAGGGTGGAGGTATTGTTCTATTAATCATACGTGATAACGTTATAACTAGATCAAGAGCAATCAAAATGCGGTCAATGGAAGAAAAAATTAAGCATGCAAGTAGGTCAATAAAGTACATTAAAGATGAAGGCTATAAAATGCTTCTACGTACTAACCCTCGCAACTGCCAGAGATAAAATTTTAAATTGGCTGTCTGCACGTGGGGTATTTGAAGGTTCATTAAGGAAAAATCAGATTACTTTGAAAGCACACTGCAAACGAAAACAGAAAAGAAAAATAAAAGTTGAAAAGAATTAAAAAAGTAAATCAAATCAAAAAAGCACACAAAATTTTACACTTACATGTGCGTTATATGTGAGTAAATAAATTCCTAGAATCTTATCTTTGCCTTGTCACATAGTAGGTGCATAGTACATACGTACGGTAGGTAGGTACTTGTAGGTACGTAGCTCTTCGAAAGAAAGTATAATGAAGTAGATAATACAACTATCTCCCATTGTTTGAGCGAGCGAATCGGACATCCCAAAGTTCCGTCGTGGAGCAATGACTGGCTTGAACTGATTTAAGCTTTTCAGAAGGCTTCCCGATTGTCATGTTGTACCTTGAAGGTACCATTTACCTACATAGATATTTGGCAAATAATATCATGTGGCCTCGTTGCACGTGAATGTAGGCAATTTATAGATCATCGTTCTAATACACAGATAGTATATGCCTAAAGATGTACAGCGCTCTGGCCTGTGTATTACCCGTTCTGAAGAATTTGAGACATGCTGCAAGTTCCCCCTCCTCGCGTGCGGTGCCCCTCGCAATTACCTGCATTATTCTCGGGTTAAAGGTCAAATTAATGTAACCCTAAACAATTGGCACGTGTAACTTTCATATTCTAATAGGAAGTATATATGTATATATACGTTTGTACATCATTAGCATCTTCATAAGATACGGTGTTGTACCACTGCTTCTGGAAATGGTGAAACTTGACCCATCGCATCATTTTGTCCGAAATTCTATCATATCTATCAGAGGGTGTGAATAATTAGGCTCATAACGGAAAGATTTTCATATTTTGAGTATTTATGAATATTGATAATGCCTTAATTTGCGGCTAGCGGGGCTTGTAATTTGAGATAAGGAAAATGTCAGAATCATTGGCTAATCGCATCTTTTTTTCAAAGATTGCACTCGGCTTATCCCCCGTGCCGTATTTCTTTGATCGTGTTACGTAGGTATCGACACCGGAGAATGCCGGAAACAAATAAGGTAGGGAGGGCTCGGGGGTCGGAGTTTCTCAGCATATAAGGCCATGCATCATCTGTTGATCGGCCTACTACGAGCTCCTCGCGCGCGTTATCTATTGGGATGCGCCGTTTCGTATGATAGACGCTTCCATGTGTCTGTCTTAGACAAGAGGCACCTCCAGGAAATTATTTCGTAACACAACAAATTACGATTTGGAAGTTTTAGAGAAATACGAGATTTTTGCGTATTCTTCTTCATTCATACCATAGCTAAGTTACAGGTGCTGTGATTATATCGGCAATGTTGCGAAATATCGCGCTCTTCTTAGATTTATTGAAATTCTCTTGTAGTTTTACTGCTCCTTTCTAGGACCTCACCAAAGACAGATTAATTTTGGCAAGTGATCTACTAAAGAATTGTGAATCTTCCCATGGCGTTTACAACTCATCCGTAGCTCCCTCTTTCCTCTTTGATTATATCTACCGGGATTTTATCGAAACTCTGAAAACAAGCAACACGCGTTAGAATTTTTTTTACACATACGAGGGTTCTTTATAGAAGTTAAAATACCCTTTTTTGAGCCCCAGGGATTATCCCCCAGACCGCAGCTTCATGTGTAGCATCTAATTATAATCCGGGAGGCATGTTTCTTTCAACTGCATATGGCTTCCAAATCTTGAGCGCATTCCAGAGTTTAGCCTGATAAAAAGCCCCCATATGTTTCTGATAAAGAGTTAGAACGCATCAAACCCTGCTGGGAACAGGGGCTTGCTTTCACTCTGTGAAATGTAAGCGAAAGCCGAGTGGCTCAAACTGTGCTAGGGATATTTTATCAAAGCCGCATCTTCAGAAAAAAAAATCGGATAAAAAAATTCTGTTTGGATCACTACAGGAGAGATTCTATCAAAAATCAGCGTTCTTTTAATATTCTAAATTTAACACAACATTAATAGGATGGGATGATGAGAGATATAGCTTTTAACGTCGGTTCTTTAATGAAGCCAATCTTCGGAGATCTAAAGTATTAGTTCGAGACCTGTTTATCCTAAATCGCATACAGTGCACTTTGGACTCTCTCTCTCTCTCTACGAAAAAAATTGTATTTAGTTTCAAAACCGATATCATAGATTGGAAACCGAAAGCATAAAATACAAAATAGATATAAATAAATAAATAAATAATGCCACCTTTTCAATACATAAATGATTGATTCAGAGATTTTTTGTACAGTGCCACTGTAGGTCAAACAATATCGAAATGTGAATCTGCCTTTCATAACTACTTTCCTCGAAATCACAAAAGATTTGCGAGAAAACGATGTTTCAATTTGAAAATTTTCGAATTTTGAACGTTAACCATTCCTCTCTTGACGATAATTGATCATAATGATCTAGAAAATTAAGAGGCCATCAGTGTATCATATGTATGGAAGGCTTGATCATTTCCGATATTTTTTTTTTTTTTTTTTTTTTTTGTAAATATTTAAAAAATTTAAAAAGAACGGTATCATTGATTAAAAACTAAATGGAGCCCATATATGGGTTAAATACATGTACATGTAATGTGTTTACTTTATAGAAAAAAAAAACAATTCATATGAATACGAACGATGTGTGATGTCTAGAGAATAGCTAGCTGCTTTGTCATATTTGTCCTACATTTCCGTTAGTTTTGGTTGGAACTGTGTCACTCAGATGCAAAACTACACAAAGAAATAATCTACTTCCCATATTGCAGGTCACTTGAACGTTTTGTTTGTCAGAAACTTTCGTTATGTCGTAATTTTAACGTAACGAATTTATTCCTACATCCAATCAACGAAAATATTTTTTTTTTCCAGGGAGTAAAAAAGATTGAATTTACAGGCAATGGAAAAGTTTTTACTTGCAATGGACTTGTCTGATGTATTTATCTTCAAATTCAATATTAATTACTAGTATGTTGCCTGCAACGCAAGATCGATATATAGGGATCATCTGTCTGTATGTTCGTCTTTCTGTTAGTCTCACTTCTATTCACCTAAATGGCTAGAACTTGATTGATATGCATTATATTTCCGGGACAGTCAAACATGATGTCACATTCAAGGTCAAGGCCATACATTTAGTATCAAACATGCAACATTTGACATATCTGTTCTTAAACAGTAATTGTTTTGTACTATAGACATGGGCTGTTTTGATTTGGCATATTAATCATATTTTTCACACATAGTTTATAAAGAAAATACATAACCAGCATTTCATTTTCAAATTTTGATGAAATCTGGAGACCCTTCAGTTAGCGTGTTTTGATTTGGTCATACGAACTCTTCAATCAATACTTTCACGTGTTCTTACAAACTTCAATTCTTAGATTTGTTCTCTTGTTTTTGCCATGAAAGCCAGAGTAATTTAGTTCAAAGACATCTCTACCATTAATTTTGTGGCAAATGACTTCTTCAGATGTCAACGAGATAATTAGTTTTTGCTAGGACTCCTCTCTGTCAGTCATGATGTATCTCGTGTACGATGTTTCGTTGCTATTGTTATGTCGCCTGCATCGTCTTATGTCGTCTGCAATGCAAGGGCGATTTGTCCAGCGTTCGTCTGTCCGGTAGTCATACTTTCAATTAAGTCGTTAAAACTTACTTGGTACGTATTATACTACATAAAACTTGTAGAGAATGGACAAGCATCGGGAGACTAATGTCCAAATGTTGAAAAAGATTATCTTCAAGATCAAGATACTGAGTTTTTGGACATAATGCGACAAGCACAGTACCTGTTGAACTGTCTAATTTTGCTTCTTGTTCTCTCGTGCACTCGGAATCCATTCACCATTGCACTAAAGGCATGCCTTGACCTAAATCTGTACGGTCTGTTCTTGAACTGTACCTATCAGAATTTGCCAAGACGGGCACCATCACTTGTAGTTGTTTGAATTGATTTTTGACAGTTTTATTTCTGAAGTTCTCAATAAAGATCATTATATAAAGTGTTGAAACTTGCCTTACGTTATGCAGTTTGTATGTCAGAGGAATCCCCCTTGATATACATAACACCTTGTCATATGTTTGCTTTTTTTTCTACCGGGTACATGTATCTTTGATCTTTATTTGTTGTGGATAATTCATTTCGTTCTACAACCTGGTCTCAAGAGTTATGTTTCCTTGGATGGTTCACAATGATGCACAGATGGTTTGTGTTTTTTGGACAATGTGACTTTGCAACAAAATAAAAACCTTGATAGGGGTTGATGTTAAAAATACGCGCTTTATGGATGATTGACAGACGGACATACAGACACCGGACTATGTTATCCCAATGTATCGCCTTTAGCTTTTCTTTTTAAACTTCTTTAAAAAATGGATGTGCTAAGTGCTCTAACATTGACTTCATGGTACTTCGTTGCCTTCTTCAAAGTTAATGGGCGACGTTTGTTGCATTTATGAACAAGTCACACCAAATATTTCAACCAGCAGTTATACCGGTATTTTGTCCACAATTGCAATTTTGACCGCGAGTACTTCGTGTGAAAAGACGTTTTGAGAATTTTCTGTTGTTTCAGAAATAATCGACTTAAATTTGAAGACGTTTAACATTTGAAGTGCTTTCTTTAATATTAAAAAAATTGTTTGTGTTTTTCTTATGATCATCCCCTCGGAACACTTCCAAAAACTCCAAGCATTGCTAACTAGTGATAGCTACTTGCTTGCATTTCATCATCATTATTATCAAAATAAATCCATCCTCGTGACAAAGACACTCTTTCCAGACAAGTCTTGGTGCTAATTAATACCACCTGTTTGTTACGTGTTGTTTGTTTACCTCCTTCCTCACCAGCCTTGATACAGCGCATAGAAACCGTCACAAACTTGACAGTTTCCGGTTTGATCTTTGTCACTCCAGTTTGATGTTTTTCCTTGTCCCATTGGTTGGATATTTGTCATTCTGGTTGAATATTTGTCATTCTGGTTGAATACTTACATGCTACATAATATTGGTTGGATATTTGTCATTCTGCCTGGACATTTATACGCTGTAATATTGGTCGATATTTCTGGTTGAATATTTATATGCTGTAACATTGCTTGGATATTTGTTAATGTGGTTGAATTTGTATCATTCTGGTTCAATATTTATACGCTGTAATATTGGTTTGATATTTGTCATTCTGGTTGAACACGTACCATTCTGGTTGAATATGTGTCATTCTGGTTGAATATGTGTCATTCTGGTTGAGTATGTGTCGCTCTGGTTGAATATATGTCATTTTGGTGAGATATTTGCCATTCTAGATAGAAATTTGTCATTCTGGTTTGATATTTTGGCGGGATAATTTGTCATTCTGGTTTGATATTTTGGCGGGATATTTTGTCATTCTGGTTTGATATTTTGGCTGGATATTTGTCATTCTGGTTTGATATTTTGGCTGGAAATTTGTCATTCTGTTTTGATATTTTGGTTAGATATTTGTCATTCTGGATTGATATGCGTAAATGTTGTATACAGTGTAATATTACCGGTAGTTGTTAATGTTGCATACGTTGTATTGATCAATCATTACTAGAATACTGTATAGTTTCAAAGAACTGTGAAGTACAAATGTACTTGACTTCTTCGTTTGTGATGTAAACAATTCTGTAAATCACCGATTCTTTGCGTGCACACCTCACACGGTAGATGTTTTTATCGTTTATGATACAAAATATTATTGAAGTCATTTCTGAAGATCTTCATTGAGGATTAATTTAAGAAAAATAACATTAGTTATGATATGTTTTTTTGAACAGTAGTTTGAAATTTATAATTTTATTATGAATAATCGTACAATTATAGGAAATCAACTACCGACAGTCAAGAAATAATCGTGTCTAACTTTGAAACGTAATGTCCTCCTTCTAGGAAGCACACGTTGGTGACAGCGGCTTATCTTATGACATCCATTATGTTTGAAGAGGGATCAAATCGCAGCCATCAAGACTGCCATTCTATATTTCTTTTCCGCCCTCGGCCTCATAGCATGTTCCGACCGCCATTATCTATTGATCATTGGACGGTGCAGTAAAACAAAATCGGTTTTTAGATGTAAAAAGATTTGTTTGTTCCTTGAGTGTTATACTTGTTGCTTCGGACGCTTTCTGGTTCCGATTTTCCTATTGATATTTGGGGCTTATTTTTATCCTTGTTTTATTTTTTAAGAATTCACTGAATTTTTCCATTATGTATCTATTTATTTATCTTTTCTAACATTTTTTTTCTAAATGAAAAGTGTGTCATAGTATATACTAGTATGTGTATTTGAAATATTAATTAAATTGCATGATAAGATGAGCGATTACTTAAGATGCCGGAAGTAAATTTTGAAATAATTATATAGTATTCGTTTTATTTTCATCTCTGGGATCGTAATGAAATAAAGAATATTTACATATTTTAGAAATAAAAAAATTATTTATTTTTACAAAGAAGTAGAAAAATAGTTTAAGTACCCTGTATGTTGAAACCCCTTTTCCTCCTTTATACTTTGTATGTTTCGATGCTTGTGTGTCGTCAACTTGTCCTACAATAAATTAAGATATAGTGTAGACTCTAGTCCTATAATTATAAGACTTCGACCTTGTTATTTGGAGGGTGTCTTGCCATATGGTCATATTTTATATATATATATATTTTTGTAGACCCTAACCTTTTATCTTTGACTATCAAAATCATTTCCGTAAAGTATATTTTCTCAAGAACAAGTGCTCGGCCTCAGGATCTTGTCGTTGGGAACATATTGTAGAACTTGAGCCACCAGTCAATCATTGTTAAAAAATGTCCAGTGCCAGATTTGTTTTTCAAAAATTATGTAAATTTTCGGTAATTTGGTAATTTTTTATCGCTTCTTTTCGATGCAGTTTAGGTAAGCTAGAAATTTTTCTAAATTTGTCTATTTCTCATGTTTAGTGTATAGGAATGATATAAAAAAAACATGGTTAAATATCAATGAAATTAATATTTTCAAATATTGTTTAAACATTGTGATTGTTTTAAATTCTCTCAATATTTTTAAACATTGTCTTTAATTAAGAATTTTTCAAATGTTGTTTTTAAAATTTTTAAACATTGTTTTTTAATTTTTTAAAATCCTGGAAATTTTTGTGAAGATTTTTTGGAAACTGAGCCCTGAGGAATAAATCACGAAAAATTCCGCTACACAATTTAGTAATGGAATTAAAAAGACGAAGATAAATGAATATTTCACATCCATTCCTCGAAAATCTCGTTTGGAAAACATGTGCGAGATTTGGCGGCGTCATTAGAGACTAATTTGCATACACGTTTGAATTTTCCCATGATGCATTGCATGTAGGCTGCCAACGCACACAGTAGCATCAAAATGCCAAAGCCGTGAGACGGCAGCGGTCTAAATTTAGATAAGCGAAATTTAATAGCGTTGAAGAATTTCCTAGAAGTGGTTGTTGAAAGAAGCTACTAGTTCACCAATTGAAGTTTATTTAGGGGAGAAAACAATTGAATGTATATTTTAAATAGAATTTTTTTAAAGATAAAAAAGTCACAAAAAAAAAAGAAGAAAATTTGAAATTAAATAATATAGTTGATTGAAATTGTACGTAAATGAATTCCGTAACGTATGTTCAAAGGCAGCCACATAATGAATTTATCTCTCGCCAAATGGAAGAAAAAATTATCTAGACGGGCCACACCTGTTTTCTATCAGCTGAGATTGTACACAGTAAGAATGAAGTTTTTATCATGTGAACAACCCATGAAAACGCTCTGAACTTTTAATGTTAAATATAAAACACACACTTATAGATAAAAGGTTACCGACCATTTATTATTCTGAAATATGAAAGAAAACATGCTGAAATATTTTCGAAAAAGAAAAGAAAAATGCGAAAAAAATATATAGTTTCTGAAAAGAAAATGAGATACAAGCAAATCAAAACTAAAAGCTCCACACAAATACTTACGGGAAAATAAAATAGTTAAAAAGCAGTTTTAAGTCCAACGAAAGAAAGAACCGCCAAGAATGGTACGTCCCAACATAAAGAGAAAATACAAGATGGTAATCCCAATAGAAAATAAGTAATAAAGTAACTTCCGTTACATGAAGTGATCCAGTAGCTAGTTCACTTTTTTCAAAACTAGAAAAAATCCAATTTTTAAAATATCCATGTTTTCAAAATCAAGAAGTCGTCGTCAATTCTATGGACCGGATACATACTTCTTTACATTCCATAGCTTTTGGCCTTTTCATATGGGATAGCAAAGAAGTATGGAACCTGCACACAGATTACAATGAAATTCCCGCGAAGTTTCCATTCACTCCCATTGGTGTCAGGAACATCAAGAAAGAATTTATACTTCCCTTCATCAATTCTTATAGATTTGGCAAAGAATTCGGGTCTAACCTCGTGACCGTCGCCGGCAAAGGAGCCTGTACTAATACCATCCGACACTCATCTTGTACTTGGGAGCTTCTAGATCAGCGTCTTAGATAGGTTCCCAATTTGAGTTGTGTCACGGCGTGGTAGTGGCTGACTGTTGACCAATCAGAATCGAGTGCATCCTGTAACCCCTTTTCAACGGCTTTCAAGTTGGCCCAGCTTGTACCCCCGGTGTTCTGTTTCTTGAAACAAGGATGATTCCAACTTTCTTTACGGGGATCAAACTTCTGCAAAAAAGATTAACTTTTGAAACCTGTGAGCGTCTTGAAGCTGGGTTTTCAGCGTGATTTCCTGTTCTTTCCCGCTTAAAATCATTAATAAAAAATGTGCAAAGTTTCAAGAGCGTTCCTTCAAAGAAATTATGATATACATTTGTAGTTGCTTATGAATTTATGCATATTTCTTTGATTACAAAAATTGCGCATTTTTTAACTCCGTAACACTTATAACTGTTCTCGCAGTATGTTTCTTGAAAAAAGCTCCTCATGTTTTATTGTTATCCAAATTCAAGAGATACTTGGAAAAAGCTCTTTATAATATTATATTGTTATCAAAGTCTATTAGATACCTCAGTTCTCATTTTTCAAGTACCAGAATATTCTTGAATGAGCCTTTTCTCTTTCACACGAAAAGGCAAGATCTACCTGAAATACATACCCATTTAATGTCCTATAAATTGTCCATCTGTACTTCTTCATCCTAGAAAATAAAGTGTAAGCAATTAAAATGAACAAGGTGGTTAGGGAAAAAATAAATGCTACGATAACGAAATCTTGGCAAGGAAAAGCGCTCAAAATTAACAAACAGCTCTACTACATTCAGTAGCTCACCAAGCGAACCGCGCAGAAATCACATGTGTTTTTCATGACTTTATCTCAAAACGATGAAGTGTATATTCCTTGCCTGAATTTCCTTTCAGTATTTTGGTTTAGTTTTGAAAGTGATAATTTTAAAAAGAGAAAGATAAATATGATCGTGCCCCTCAGTCCCTCCCCCTCTTTAATTGATCCATGTATACTCATTGGTCATCTAATAACATCGTGAAAATCTTCAAATAATCTACGAAATTCGTTATTGCAATTGCGCCCAAATTAAGACATGCGTTTCTTGTACATTTACATTAATTACAATGTGTATCTACGAAATTCGTTATTGCAATTGCATCCAAATTAAAGAAATGCGTTTCGTGTACATTTACATTAATTACAATGTGTATATTTTTATATGGTTTAATTTCATACAAAAGTTGCATGTACAGATCTGATTTTTTCAAGGGTGAAAAAGAATTTTCTTTCGGACTGAATTTCAATTACTAGTACTTGTAATTCATTTCTTTCTTGAAAAATTGCTTTCGAATGTTTTTTTTTCTTCTCTCGTTCTTTCTTCATTTACAAAGGGATATACTTATTTATTCATCTATCAAATCATTTATGTTTATTAATATTTTGATAGATACATTTATTTGTATAATAAAATTATTGATTATCATATAATAATTTTATGCATGTTCAAAATGATTTTATGAATGTTGAATTGCAAACAGAGACAGAATATCTCTTCATTATAGTAGAAACCCATTAGTACATGATCCAATGTGACATGTGAATGTTGATATTTGGGATTACACATACTGGGTGAATATACATTGCACGGGGTGTGCAGGATGTCTATGATGACACCCCCTTCGGTGGGGAGGTATTACACCGCCCGCTGTATATTAAAACACATGTCACCTCTTAGGTAGATGACCGGAGGGGGTCAAATAATCCTCTAAAGCTACCTATCCTTTTATGTACTTCCGCATACACTCCCACCCCGCTGTGTTGGGGGAATGGGTGTGTGGATTGCCAAAGTATTGATATCTTAGAAGTGTGAATGGGGTTATAGTAATCTTTTTCGTGCATTATGTGTAAATGTATCAACACCTCTGACTCCTTATTGCCGAATATTAAACTTTTTTGTGATGGGAAATTTTCAATAATGTTCGACATTATCATATACTATAAATTGCTTGCATGTTTATTCTGTGAGCTTTTGCGAGTAAATTATAACAATTGTACTTCAAATGACATGTCCTCAGGTCCCGATCCAATTTTGACTCTTGTGAAATAAAGTACATGTATGTTTAAAGTAAATTGAAGTATGTGAAATATACTAAATACATTCACTCAATTGAAGACGTAGGATACTGATTGGTTTGGTATTTCTTTCATTTCTAAATTAACTAGCTTTTCATGTTAAGTGCCTTCAAAAGCTTTTCTATGTCTCAAGAGAACATTTGTACATTTTTGCCTGCAAGCAGCATTTCAAAAGAGATGTTCCCCTATCTCCCAAAAATGCTTTTTGAAATCGGCAAAGAAAATAGATGTATTTCAAGATTACAGCTGCTTCCTGTGCAAATGCGCTGTTCATTTTCGCCCATTTACCACGGGGAAGGGGGCACGGGGTACAGTTGCTCAGAGAATATATTCCCGAAATTACTTGCGTTGCCAGCTTTTCCGGGAGTTTTTGCGCAGATAACTATTGGAACTTTTCCCAATCGCATCATGAAGATGTACTTTTTAACAAAACTGAAATCTCTTGGGAAAATAATCACGCTGACTTATAAAAATCCTTCAAGGTTGCTAGCAGGGATGTTAATTAAAGAATAGACAACAAAACTGATAGAATCAACTTGTAACTTCTCTCCAAAATTGCTACTTTACTTATCTGGTAGCAGTTACTTCTTTGTACTTTATCTTAACTCACCCACTTTGACTACTGGTTTGAATTTTTAATCTCTTTCAGAAGAAACCGATCTATCTTGAAACAGAATGTCTTTGATAGTTTTGGGGTTAGTACAGGATATGGACTTCGAAAATAGTTTTGAAACACGTATTTGTAATTTGTATCATTGTTTGTCATTCCTTTTCGTCAACATACTGTGATCATAAAATATTTGTAAATTGTAAATCAAAAATATTTATTTTGAAAGTCAAAATAAATATTTTTGATTTACAATTCACAAATATTTAATGTTGACAATACTGTATTTGAAAAGCTAGAGATGTTATTTAATCAGACTGTCAGTCTGTATTTCAAAATTTCTAAAGTCTGATAGAATTTTCATGGGTTGCAGTGATATTTTCATAATTTTCTTAGCAAAGGCAAAAACAGGAATCACTGCCCGGCGTCTGTCTGGTAGTCACACTTAAGTATATGTGTCATACACTTTTTATACCCCCCTCAAACGAAGTTTGGGGGATATATAGGAAACACCCTGTCCGTCTGTCCATCCGTCCGGTTAAGAAGTTCTTAAAGCAGATAACTCTTTAAGTATAAGTGATAGGGCTTTCATATTTCATACATGCATTCACCATAATAAGTACTACATTTTGATACCAAGACATTTGACATAGTGACATTGACCTTGAACTTTGACCTTGTATATATATATGTATATAGATTCCTATGTCATACATGAATCCGTGTAGAGAAAAACGTCCCGCGGGGGGTATAATTCGTCGCTTTAGGGCAGTTCTAGTTCTGTATGTATATTCCTTTTCATACTTTTAGGGAGGGTCAAGGACAATGTGTTACCCAAGGGGGAACAAGGTTTCAAAGTTAGTGTCAAACATGTGACAAATGGCATACAACCTTAGTTGCAAATGAGGTCCTGAAAACGGTAAATCTCAAGATTTGACTTCCAATTTAGTTTTATATAACATCTTTTGGTTTGCACGATGAGTTGTTTTACAGTACGCAGTATGAGTGAAAGGGGACATACTTTTTCAAATGCATGTTTTGATAAACTGTGTATGCAAGTGCTTCATGTAAGAAAGAAGCAAGTGCCACAACATTAACTTCTTCTCTCTTTTGATATGTTTCAGATATGATAACACGACCGATTAATTTTATTGTCAAAGGTTCAAAAGGTTTAAATTAGAATCCCAATATCTTGTGTACTTAGTCTTGTGACTTACGTTACGTGAAGAGGACACTCTCTAATGTCGATTTTCAAGGTTGAGCTACATGTACTAGGTCAAGGTCAGTGTAAGATTTGATGGTACATTGTATTTTGGCAAACGAATATCTGAAAGCAAGATCTCATCGCTTCATGGTTGCTTCTGTTATGATTTTTATGTCGCATGCAACGCAAGTTCGGCATCCGTCTGTCTGTCCGTTTGTCTGGTAATTTGCTTGATTTACGTTATACTACTATCAGACTTGCAGGGATGGTAAATCGTGATAATTCTCGACACTCAATGAGGATGAAGGCCACTGCGAAGTACACATATTTCGGGTAAAAAGTGTGACAGGTGACAAACCTGTTCTTGAACTGCACTTATCTATTTAGGAAAAGTTATTGATGGATAGTGATAAGGAACTGCAGAAAGCTGGGAATCCTATATGTTATAGATACAGACGGACAGACAGAGGCCAAATAGATTTATCATAAAATACAATCGATGTACTCGCGACGCAGAATCAATTATCTGTTGAGGTAAAATGAAATACACATGTGTTCCTTCACGTTGTCCTTTGATTATCACATTTCTGAACGTGAATTGTTGGCTAACCGAGGCTAATTGTTGAAAGTAGGTCTTTGATTTGAACGTGCAAGTTATGTAATGTCAGAAAGTCCCAAATCAGCTTTCAGCAACATCTGCATTCTAATCTTTGCGATGACGTAAAAAGTGAACCGAAGATGCCTTTCAGTTAAACGATCTCTGAAATTGCTTTGAAGAAGATGATTGCATGAAATCTACGAAAATTGTGTCATGTACTGTTTTCTTTTATTTTCCTATCCCTCCAATAGAAATTTATTTTCTCTAATGTCAATTTATTTGAAAAGTTATCGCAGCCAATAATCCGTATCCCCAAATTCATGTTTGGAACAATCTAAAAGTAGAACACAGCAACAGAATCAAAAGTAGTACTCTTTGCCCTTGCACGGAAGAATAATTCTAGCATTATACATTCATTTCCAAGTAATTTGTCACCAATGATCGGAATTTACTTAATTACACTGCAGAACCAGTGCGTCTTCATATACCTGATGAGAGCTATTACAGATTTTCGATAATTCCACAAAAACAAAAAAAAAAAATGATATAAATTGATTGAAAGAACGAAGATATTTTTTTTTCAAATTGAATAAAATTTATCTTATTTTAAAAACACTGCTTTGGTTGTAAAATTCTATACATCGTAATTCTTTTAACATATTATGTATATGTTATAAAGTCAGTTGCTTACCTAACCCGAATTTTCTCTGTCTACGTAAAAAAAATGACATGAAAGCCTTAAAACAGTAACCATAAAGAACATAACTGACAGATATCACACAGAAGCTGACCATAGCTTACTGACAGTCATTCCCGGGTCGATCAATTGCCTGTTAACATTTCATTTATCAATCCATACAAATAACGAAGAGGAAGTGCAATATCCATGATTGAATACTGTGTGCATATATTGGTCCCGAAGTGGGCTGTTGAACGGCACTCCGTCTCGAAAAATGGTCAATAATGCTACACTGTTTCCTCAAATGAATGTCATATCATCCGATAAAATTCTCTATCACTGCGGATTCAGAGGTTAGAGAAGAACTTGGTTCTACGACGGTTAATCTGTCATAAGGGGAAAACTTGATCATTAATAACGCTGCTTGTTATTGCTTCGGATTTTTTGACAATATTTCGTGTGAATTTTGTGTTGTTCTCGTTTGCTGTATCATAATTGAACTGTAATTCAAGACAAAAATGGGATTGCTTCAACGGCTTTGTTAGACATTGATTTACTTTTGTTGTCGAGGGCGTATATGCCGTAAATCTTCGGTAAAAAACCTCCCCCACTTTTTTGCTCGATCTTCATTTATTAACCACTCTGGTCCTTGCATAAGAGTCAATGGTTGCGTTTATAGGGTATGGTACCAAACAACCTTGAATTTGGGAAATTGTAACTTTGAAATATTGCTCTGCTTTTGTTTAAATTCTGCTTATCTTGTCATGTCACAAGTTTTTATTGTTTTGGTAATTATATGTATGTTTTGTCTCTATACTAATACTTGGTTTATGAGAAATAAATGAATCTTGAATCTTGGAAATTTAATCAAGAAAAACAAAAAGCAACCTTAGACCTTCGAATAGATCAATGAAAAAAAAAATTATAAAAAATCTGAATTTGACCCCCTGCTATCTCGGTACTATATTTCAAACAGGATTCACCCCCCTTCCTTCCATCGGAAAGAATTCTGGGTACGGACCTGCAGGATGCTGTTCCCAATTTTTGCTCTCGCGTCGGGTCAGAGCCTCTGTTTCTAGACATCATCAACTCAAGATGCCTTCTGTACTATGACTCATTGCTTATGTTGTAAATCTATTACTGAATCTATTACTGCATCAGCAATTACCCAAGCCACGTGGGGTCTGCCATACAAATCTCACTTTCCCCTCACCCGCGAGTGGTTCCTTTCATTTCTCAGTTACCCCCATGGTCTTTATTTAGTCCAAGAAGCAGCTCGGACGTCTTGTTTACATACAAAATTCCAAGTGGTCAAAGGTTGTAATGTAGCATCGTTATCTATAATACAAGATTATGCATTCAACCCCCTCGATTTTTCCTCTCCTGCCTCTTTTAGCGCGTGTTCCGTTTTAAGAGCAGAACGTATTTATATTTGTTTAGTTACGGCATAACACTTGGTTTTAAGCTTTCATCACAAAAATAATTTAAAGTTAAAAAAAATCGTTGGAATTTTTTTTAATTCAACAATTACTTCTATCGAATAGAGTAGATTTCAATTAAATTTTCCGATCAACAGATATAATGATTTCCCCCTATAATAATAGTATAGGACACTTGATTTTATTCCACTATAGAGTGCTGATGAGATGGTTATTGATCGCTAACTATTGCCTGTTATAATTACGAGGTACCTCACCCTATTGTTTATGAGGATTAATGCTCGGTAATTATTCCCTTCTCCGGTGGTTAGTTCGTAACCCCCATGTAATCATGTCAACTAGCTGAGCCAGCATCCATGACATTGCAGATTATCACGATTTTTTTTTTCATCATCAGTTTCAAATCGAGATACAGCATACTTACCGTGATGCATTCACATGGCAGTATCTATTCTATGCTTGTTCTGTGTCACATCGTGTCTGTCACACTCCTCACCATCAAGTATTCCTCTCTTTGAAATTGGGGGAGGAGGAAGGCTGTAACCTTCTCCATGTATTTTATATTCCCTGATAATCTACCACTTCTTGTTTGCATCTCCTCATTACAAAAACCTTCCGTTTGTCACCATTGGAGAGATACTAACCATTGTATCGAGGATTATAGATTCAGCAAGTGTGAGACAGTAGTTTGCTGTTAGTAAAGGGTCAAGGAATGAGTATCGGACCCGTGTATTGGTGTGCATCGCCAGGGGATTTGGAAATTTATGATGATATTAAGTAACCATTGCATTGTAACTAAGGATATATGGGTTGAAATGTCAATCGGGGGAATCTTTTGGGGATCATTCTTTGCAACATGGTGCCCCGTTAGAAAATCAATAGATAAATTTCCTAGAACGTTTACAGCAGAGGCAGTATCAACAGCTGACTTTACATTTGGTACTGGCTGTTTCCATGGTAACACATTTCTTGTTGAATGAGATTTCATAGAGATGTGAACGGCGATCTATAATTAGGAACGTCTGGCCTTTGCATTTTCATATTATTAGCAATATTATAAGTTGCTCACCAGAGTATAGAATGTACTCAATGGCCGCATAGACTTACAATTTTTTTGTGGGGGAAAATATACTCTGCGCATTTAGGTCTTGACCTCGACTGTATGCTGTGTAGATTATGCATAGATAGGATGCAGCGGTGGGGTTAAGAAAACGTATGCAATTTACGCTTCTGATATTACCATGGTTCAAAGCGTTTGCGGTCGCAATGTGAATTTTCTCATAAAAAGAAAGTTTTATCAGGCTGAACCATTTTACCTAGCGTTTATTACGCACAGAACGCCAACGCGCTCGAAATGTTTTCGGAACTTTTGCAATGAACATCATTCAGTAGCAGACGGCAAAATCCTGACGGATGATGATCCCGAAATTCTTGTAGCATATGATCTTATCACAAATGCAACAGGTGGTTTCGTATGTAGCCACAAAAATTTAAAGTCTTGAGAAGACACGAGATCCATTGAAAATCAGTACCATTCTAATCCGTAGATATACTTGTACGTAAATTTCGACTGCATTACGGGTGAAAACTGTGGGTCCAAAAAGTAATCATTGAATAGAAGAGCTAGAACTACGAAGTAACAGTCGAGTTTCAGAACTAGAAGTTATAAGGAATCCTCACCTTGACTTAGTCAGAAATGAATATTTTTTTCCGATTTTTTTTTTTTTTTTTTTTTTTCGAATTTTCTAAAGTCGAGACTGGAACCCCACCCCACTCCCTTTCTTTTCCCCTGGATTATTTTCAAGATCTGCGCGTCCTAATTATTGCTGTATCAGTATGCAAATTATTCATCGATGCTAGAAACCATGATAAAGAGGAAAGGGATTGGTTTATACTTTGTATGGTGATACCAGTATCAGATTCTGATAAAAAGAACTCCCTCAGCGTTTTGCTTGCACCATTGGACAACCCTATACATCTTATATGTTACTACAAGATGCAGTTTGCAAAAAAAAAAAAAAAAGAAAAAAAAAGTTGCCGCGGTGCCAGTAATTCGAAAGTTCATCTAAATGTCAAAAATAGTTGTTGGGGCCGACTGCCTGGTTCTATGACTAGAAGCCTTACTTTGAGAATTTTCTCGCATAATTTAATGCAAGTCCCCCCCCCCCCCTGGCACCGCCCCTGAATTCTAAGGTCAGACTTCAAGCAGAAACAGAAGCCAGTTAGAAGTGCCAGAAGTGTTCCAGGTTACTGCAAATGTAAATGACTTGCCATGGTTGGAGGTTTGATGCTGAGAAAGTGATAAGAAATAGTTTAGGGTAACATGAGCCCCTCTCACACATCGACATAGGGGCTTATAATTTATGGACTGAGGAGAAGGAACATTGAAGATGTGAGGGGCACCAGATGGGGGGATCCAATGATAGATGATACGATAAGTACATAAGAACCGTCTCGAATGACGATCTGAAATACATAAAACTGACAAAAACAGACGTCTTAATCGCTCATGTTTATATGGTTCTGGAAATGATAAAGATTTTGAGCACAGTTTTGATGGAACTTGAAAACCTTACTCTTTCTCCAGACATATAACCCAATATAATCCTAGACATAATGCATCAAACAAATATCCCCCCTTTCACGACTTTTCATCTCCTGATGATTAGCACCTCCCAGCTGGGTTGTCTCCTTGATGACTTGTGATCAACATTTACATAATGTCCTCGTTTGTCTTTGGCTTTCTTGTTTGACAACTTCAGGAATACAGCTGCTCCTTACTTTTAGTCACACTTTGTACTCATTATAGCATTGCTGCATTAACTGTGTATTTTCTAGTGGCAATGGCCATGCAGTTTCTCATGCAAAAAAATGCAGTTCAGCTAGCTTATTTCATTGTGCACACATTACATAAATAATTTGCCATATGCTCTCGTTATATAACGCAGGAATGAATTCTGGAGTAGCATGTTGGAGCAAGAAATTTTCTAAATGTTTGATTTCAACTTATACTTTTGCATTGGTATCAGATGCTTTGTAAAACTTTTCCCCCAAATTCTTCCTGTCGGTTTATCTGTAACTATGTAAAATCCTGTAAAACAGATGATTTCGCTTACAATTCAAGGATTAGGTTTTACAATTATCCCTTCTTAATTATTAGTACATGTACTATACTTTTTACTAAGATGGTTTCCAAGTGACATTGACCTTGAACTTTGACCTTCTTATGGTGATCTGAAATCAAATTCTTTCTGTAGCTTAAGGTATAGAGCTGTTACATTCCACATACATTCAGCATAAAAAACTATATTTTACTTTGAGACATTTGCCTTTTTGACCTTGAACTTTGACCTTGTTACAGTTATTTGGTTAAGAAGTTATGAAGTAGATTTTATTGCAGTATAAAGGAAAGCCTTCCATATTTATCAAATACATTACCATTCATAATATTTAAGACATAAGTATTTTTATTGTGACCAAGACATTTGACCTAGTGACCTTGACTTTGAACTTTGACCTTGTAGTAATATTTTGGTAAAGAAGTTCTTAAAGTGAATATCTCTTCAAGTATAAGTGATATATTTCATATTCATATTTTATACACACATTCACCATACCAGGTGCTACATTTTGATACCAAGACATTTGACCTAGTGACTTTCACCTTATTGTAATATTTTGGTTAAGATGTTCTTAAAGTGAATATCTCTTCAAGTATAAGTGATGTGGCTTTAATATTTTATTCAGACATTCATCATAATTTGACCATGTGACCTTGACCTTTGACCTACTTTTAAACTATAAGGGTTAGGGCTTTGATATTTCACATATATATACCTCATGAGGAAAGCTTTCATTTGATACCATGACTTTTGACCTCTTGACCTTGACCTTTGACCTACTTTTAGATTATAAGGGGAAGGACTTTGATATTTCATCTGGTATCATGACTTAACCTAGTGACCTTGATTTTGACCTTTGACCTACTTTTTAACTATAAGGGATATGACTTTGATATTTCACATATAGATCCCTTATGACCAGAGCTTTCATTTGATACCATGACTTTTGACCTAGTGACCTTGACCTTTGACCTTCCTTTAAACAATAAGGGTAGGGCTTTGATATTTCACATATAGATTCCTTTTGACCACACCTTTCTGTGTTATGTCAAAAATTAAACCGTTTAGAGAAAAGCGTCCTGCAGGGGTATAATTCGTCACTTTAAGGGCAGTTCTAGTTACAATTCTTATGATAATTCAAATGTTTTTATATTTCTTTATAGTGCTATGAAAATCTTGCTGTCCAAGATCCCTCGTCATTGGATCGTGGATGAGAAGAAGGATGATGGGTACACAGCACTCCACTTAGCGGCCCTCAATAACCACGTGGAAGTGGCGGAACTCCTTGTTAACCACGGCAAGGCCAATATGGACGTACAGAATGTCAACTTACAGACAGCTCTACACCTAGCCGTGGAAAGACAACACACGCAGATTGTTAGGGTAAGGTTTGGGATGGTGTATTGTAGGTTTTTAATCTCCTGGTTGACCAGGGGGGGGGGGGCATCTATCATTTGGCTTGACAGTATGCCTGCCTGTCTGTCTGTCACTCCACACTGCTTTCAATAAAAGTTGTATAACTTTCAAACTTTGACCTACTTTTGAAAAAAAACTTTGATACTGGGCATAATTTTGAATGGTAAGTGATAGGACTTTCACATTTTGTTGATTTTGGGTGATATCACAGGTACGTTACATAGAGTATATTTGGTGCAAGTTATGCATACATAATGAAATACTCTTGGTATTCAGTGCCCATATCAGGATTCAGGCCCATAGTACTTTTTAATGTGCTTCTGTATTTAGCACAAAATTAAAAAAAAAAACTTAGAAAATTAAACATAACTTTAAACTGATAGGAATTTCATATGGATATTCCTTGAAACATACTGGTAATCTTAATACATTCTCAAAATTCTGACTAACAGTTCAGCAAAATTTGAAGGTATTTCATGTGCCTGATCCTTTAACTTGATACAGATTCCTGCAAAAGATGTTGTGTAAGGTTGTTAACATTTCAGGTATCACATCACATGTCCTCAAGTTTTCTTTTGTCAGCTATACATATCACTCTGTATATTACACAAGTTTTGCCTCTGAATTCAGTTATATATACTTATTGTTATGCAAACAATGGGAACCTTGGTAGAGTCTAGGTAGGTAGGATGGCTTACACAATATACATATACATCTGTCTGTTGAATGACTGTAAACACACATTGTCAGTATAGTAATCCAGCTCGCAGAAAAGGGGGATGGTAGATTTACGTCATCTCTACATACAGATGACTCTTTGTGTTGGTTCACAGCTATAACAAATATAAATATGACAACTAAGGGCCATGGTATGTAGAAGTGAGAAGGGCATTCCCGTGTTATGAAGTAGGTGATTCCCCTTGAAGGGTTCCAAATGATTGAATCATATGTTCAACTTTTTTCTCTATTCCTGGATATGTATGATTTCAAAATTAACAAATGGGAGACATTTGTAAAATATTGCAGATTCAATTTTTTTTTCTCTGTTGTAAATTCACCCTCCTTCCATCCTCTTTCCTTTCTTGAATCATACTCTTCTTCATTCTACGAGGGCCCTCATATCATCTCTCTGTCAATTCCCCAACGGGAAAATTGTTCATGTAGGTGTACATATTTTACACAATAAATCATGATCAGAAACCTATCCTCTGATGCACTTGATCAAATCAACTTTATCTCGGTACAAAAAATAGTAGAATATGTAATGATCCTATACATGTATATTACTACGTGTATATCAGAACCTTATTTGCTCACTCTCTCCTTTCAGCTGCTGGTCTGAGAGGGATCTTGGTACAAAAAAAATTGTAGAAAGTTTAAAGATCCAATATATCTATTACAAGTATATTACATGTAAATCAGATTTTCTATTTCAACACTCTCTCCTTTCAGCTGCTGGTCCGAGAGGGATGTAATCTGAACATACCGGACAAGGACGGAGATACGCCACTACACGAAGCGTTACGACATCACACTCTCTCACAGCTCAGACAGTTACAGGACATGCAGGATGTTGGCAAGGTAAATAGTGTTATGTAACCAGAGCCGATATTTACGCACTCTAACAAATAACGTAACACTTTAAACATGTGTTATGATTGCATCTCAGAGCAAAACTAGGTACTCATTTCCTTCATAGCATAAGATTACCTATGTCACATGTAATGCAAGAGCCACATGTAGGTACGACTTTCTACGGTGATCGGCTGTGCATCTGTCTGTCTGTTTGTCTGTCTGTCTGATAGTCACACTTTCACACATAAATTCGTATTCTGTAAACATGGAATTTTTTTCGCATATTTCACAAGTCAAGAAATTTAGAAATTCATGAAAATTTCCCCCATGCGGAAATAACCCTGCTGCATCCTTACAAATGAAGACACCCTTATATCACAAATATTTCCCCCAAATGTCATGTCTTGATGTTATAATTGCGAAAATTTTGCCCATCGAAAATAACCATGTTTACAGTAACTTGATTAATATACATGTACGTAATACATCCATCAAACTACCGTAACAGGGATGGTCAAGCATGGTGAGAATCAACACCCAATGAGGGTCAAGGTCACCCTCAAGATCTAGGTCATATAATTAGGGTCAAATATGGAACAAGTAAATACCTGCTCTTGAATATTCTCAAGCATACGCTATCTGTATAACCTCTTGATTAGTTATACATTTTTGTATGTGGGAATTATTTTATGGGGATGCTCTCTCTCTATGCCTGCATGTCTGTCTTCATATTGGAGCTGCATTTTTGTTTTTTCTTTCTGAAGGACATTCCAAAATATGCATTAGCGTACAGTATCCAGGTGATGCTGATGCTGTGCAAATCTAGTACCATCATTTTTTCAGTTCTAAATACATGTATATGTACTGTGTCCTGTCTGGCTTTATGTAACTATTGACATTTGATGAGGTCTACCCATGACCATGCAAACCAGGTCAAGTATTTGTTGAACAATGCTGAAGGTCAAGGTCTAGGTTGATCAATACTTGACCAGGTCTGTACAGTCACAAGTAGACCAAATTTTTTCAATATTTAAAAGATCTTTCTCCGCCTTTATAGTTGTCATTTTTGCTGTAACGCACAATTTCATTGGCTGAATATCAGACATCACTAGGTAATCAAAGCGTTGATGCTAAGTCCCTCATATATGAGATGGAAATGCTGTGGAGAGCAAACTTGTAGGTTGACTCCGTTTTGTCGATGGAGGTCAGCTCACTCTTAGGTAGACTGAACAAAAGAAGCATCTGGATCAAACAAAAATGACGAAAAAAAAAAGATTATTTGATAAAAAAGAAGTTCATTTGAATATTGGTTATAATTGTGTATGTGTATCAATAAGTGTGTGATACCCCACTGAGGTATTTTCTGTCTCTCTCATGACATCTGAATAAAAAGAGAGATGGAATTTTAAAGTTACTTATGTTAGGTATCCTTCCTGTGAAATAGAAATAAGTGTTTAAATTTTGATTGTAGTTGCTGATGGGGCTTGGAACTCCAGGAGCTGACAAGAAGTCAAGTGCATCTATAGCATGTTTCCTGGCAGCCAACGGGGCAGATCTGACTCTGAAAAATAAGAAGGGGCAAAGCCCCCTGGACCTTTGTCCTGACCCCAATCTGTGTAAGGCCCTGGCCAAATGTCACAAGGAACGGCACAGGTTCGATTTTCAATGTATTTGTAAAGTGTATTTTGAATGACAAAATTCTATCATGACAAATCAGTCAAAGGCGTTTAAAATTGAAAGAAAAGGCAAGAACAACAGAGGATGAAGTATTGAGTAAATGTTTTGTTCATTAAATACATTTTGAGATTGCAGTATTTCAGTTTTATCAAGTTTTGTATTTCATCAAGTAAATCAACTAACAATTTCAGTATTGATTTGTAGTATTCTAAGAATTGATGGATAAAAAAATATCCTGAATCACATCTGTTGCTTTGACAGGCCATTTGATTATGACGTCATATTGTGTAAGTCCACCAACAGGAGTGATAACTGAAATTTTGTATTCTTTCAATCAAAAGGAAGGTCAAATGTGATCAGTTGAATATAAATTTAACTTTTTACAGTCCAAACAGCGGTGCATCCAACACAGTATTGTTACGGAACGAGCAGGAATCGTTAGAGGAATGTATGGTTTGTTCAGATCTGAAGAGGGACACATTGTTCGGACCCTGTGGACACATCGCTACATGCTCCCTTTGTTCTCCTAGAGTCAAAAAATGTCTGATGTGTAAAGAGCAAGTACAGTCAAGGACTAAGGTAGGCTGACATATTGTATTGATGAAAAACAAATGAATAGAATTAACATAGGATTTACAAACCTGAATATTGCATGCAAATTATAACGGCATATTTGGATACTGTAAACAGTAAACATGGAATTTTTCGTGTGGGGGTAATTTTCACATATTTAGCGAATCAAGGGTCTTCGCAAAAAATAACCCTGGTGCATTCTTACATTGACAGAGACATTTTTATTGCAAATATTTCCCCCAAGCGTAACTTATTATTAGAATTACGAAATTCCCCCCCTCCCCGAAAATAACCATGTTTACAGTAACTTAGATTTGTCCAGGGTCTGTCTATTTCTGTGAATGATAATCACACTGTAACATGACTATTACTCAGTATTGTATTTGATTTAAATTATAGTAAAACTGAATTTGTCCTTGAACATTAGGGTCACTAATTCATGTGAGCTCTCAACTAGCATGCATAAACTCGTGTTTAGTTACCATGAAAAAGTAATCTTGACTTTCAAGGTTCACCTCACTTTTGCAGGGTTTTAATTCTAAGACAATTTGTATTCAATTTCAAGAAATCCTAGATACTGATAAATATATACCAATTGAACAATTTGTATTTTGTTGTGTATATAACTATACCTTTGTAAATTGTAGATAGAGGAATGTGTTGTTTGTTCAGATAAGAAAGCCTCCACATTGTTCCTGCCATGCGGCCATATGTGTGCATGTGACGGTAAGTTAGGATTTAAAATAACTTCTTCAATCTTGCAAAATATGCATTATGTAATGAATCTTCATTCTCATTCTGCATACGTACATATGTTGTATTATTCGTAAGGTGTAAGGGTTAAAAGCTAGGGCACTGGTCTACAATAACCTGAATCTTATTTCTAGTATCAATTTAAAATACTTTGATCGTAATCTTTCTCTGTACATGCCCAAATCTACGTGTATGTGTTATATATTTCTTTTTTTGCATATTTTGATGTCAATGTTTCCATTACTCTGATTTCAGGTTGTGGGGCTCTCATGAAAAAATGTGTACAATGTAGATCTGCCATAGAGAAAACTGTTCCCTTCATTGTATGCTGTGGTGGAACTCGTAAGTATAATGTTTCAGTATTGACAAAGTACATACATGAGCTGTATTCAGTAAGTTGTACTAATCCCTTTCAACTCTTTCTTTTGGAGGGAGTTTCCCTCTTTTGGGCCACATCTCCCTCCTAAAATTACAATCTCCCTCCTTGGAGGGAGTCTCACCTCTTAAGGGCCACATCACCTACTTTTATCATTTTTCTCATGAAAAAGAGTAGTACATTGTATTAAAAATTTCAATAAGAATACATTGTTGTCGGCAAAGTGCCCACCCGGTACAATGATAGCATCATATGTAGTCATAGTTTATGCATTTTCTTAAACTTAGAGGGTTAGCATGCAATGATATTGTTCAAAAGATGGTTCCCTCCAAATGTCGCAAAATTGGTTCACACGTAATCTCCCTCTTTTTCGATTATCAAAGAGGGAGATCTCCCACTTTTGAGAATATTTACCTGCTTTGTATTCAGTGAGTTGTACTCAGTTGTAAGGGAGGCAACTCTTACATTCCAAATTTATTTTATTTGATTACTGCTGCATTTGATCAGCAGTTCTCCTGCACATAACACATACATGTATCAGTAATACTTGACGAGGTAAAATGTAAAAAAAAATAAATCCCTTTTCATGAAGATATATAAATACGAGAGAATGTTTTGATCTATTTTTAGCACCTCCTGCCCCGCAGCCTCCCGGAGTGATGAACAACGGATCACGAGATGTTACCAAGGATATACAGAAACTTCAGCAACAGTTACAAGATATAAAGGACCAGGTAAGATATCCAAGATCACGTACTCTGCAAGCCTTCATTTGAATTGCAATATGTTCGTTCCATGTAGAAATTCCCGTCGTTTCAATCACAAATCGAGGGACAACCAAATATCAGACATTGCTTTTGCTGACGTCTTAAACATAATGAAATCATATACACAGCCAATTGTGCCTCACATGAAATTCATATGAAATGTGCATCATGTGAATTTCACATGAAAATTCATGTGAAATTCAAGTAAAGTTCACATAAGAATTATGTGAAAAATATTTCACATGAATTTCACATGAAAAATTTTCATATGAATTTTATGTTAGTGCTTGTTTCACATAAATTTCATGTGAACTTCTATGTAAATTTCACATAAATTTCATATGAGACACAATTGGCTGTGTAACCAAAGGCCTGTCAAGGCATTGTTTGACGGGCCTTTGATTATGACGTCAAAATGATCAAAACTGCCGGCAGGGACAGTGTTGGACGTTTTGTGATCCAGCTATAGATTTTAAGCAAAATATTTTGATTGAACATAACTCTTGAAAATAAATCCGAAATGTTTACAGCACAAAATTATATCTATTATCTCCCATGATGTTAATCTGAATTATTACGTTTTTACAGACCAGCTGCCCTGTGTGTATGGATCGGTTGAAAAACATGATATTTCTCTGTGGCCACGGAACTTGTCAAATGTGTGGGGACAGAATGGCCGAATGCCCGATATGTCGCAAGCCTGTCGAGAAGCGAATCCTCCTCTACTGAGACTGTTCACATTATAGAGAGGACCTTCAGTCAACGATAATTCTTAAAAATCAAATGAACATATTTATCTCAGTTTGCTTATTTTTTTTATCTTTCTGTACATCAGAGTTACTCCCCTTTGAGTCAGTGTTTGACAATAATACAAAATAGCCGTCATTCAAATCCTTTTCTGTCTTAAATAGGGCTCCACCAAATGGCTGTTACCAATAAATAATCACTGTGCCCATCTGTCTGTTAATTCTTCAACATACCTTCTACACTGTAAGAGTTATGGCCCATATATTTGGCATGTTTAGACCTTTCAATTTGTTTCAATGTTGGGGGGATTTTTTTTGGTCATGTGATTTTATCTTAGACCTTCATTTGCATTTGAAAAATTTCAACATCGGCCAAAACTACTGTACTGTAATAATGGATTTTCCATATTTGACACATGTGTTACTTACCCAGAAAGGAAGTAACCTTTCAATTCAGATAGACTCAATTGAGAAAAAAGTATTTTGACAGATCTGAACAGAAGCATTTATATTTCGTATAGATTATTTTCGCTTGTTTTCTTTATGCCCTTATATATACTCAAATTGTATAGTTTCCCATCTCTCTTTGGGTAAATATCATTTTCTGTTTATAATATGTCATATTTGTGAAATTGCTCATTATTTATAATATGTCATATTTGTGAAATTGCTCATTATGTAGTAGAATCTAATGAAGCAACCTCATGATATTATGTGCAATTCAACATTGGAATTTATTTATCATTTACATTTGTATGTGTATTTACATTTTCATTGCTTTAAAAATTGCCCCCCCCCCCCCCCCCAATACATCCTTCCCATCTTTCTAAGGAATGGATGTATGAACGAGTTGCTTTGTTCGTACTTTGATTATACAAAAAAATGTACTATGAATGGTTGTAATTTTAACATATGTAGATAAAAGATAACAGTGCTGTGATGTAGTCAGTAGTACAAGTGCATGCTTATATTAATCCCTTACCCACATGCTGGAGGGGACTTTGTCGTTTGCCTGTCTTTCTTGAACAGGGAAATCAAAGTTTATCTGCTTAACTGAAGTGTTTTAAGATCAGTTACATATAAAATTTTAACTTTTTTTTTGGGGGGGGGGGCTACCTGAGTCATACAGAGAATGTCATGAAGTTGGCATTAATATACTTGTAGGAGGCTTGGTAGGGAAAATATTTGATATGTCAGTTTTGCTTCAATTTAGTCGGATCCAAATTTCCATATGATAGTTCCGATGCTGCGTTAACTCTTGAGTCTCCTAAAAGCTGACCTGTCAGACAGAAATGATATCTGCCATGTAGAAAGTTTTCCTTTATTGGACTAAGAAGTTTCACAAATGTTCATTGACACTGATGAAAAAGGTTCCTCCTTGTTTATAAAATGTATCTCTTTTATTGCTAGGTTTACAAAGGTAAAATTTGATGTTGAAACATGAAATTTATTATTGATCAAATTAAGTTTTTCCCTCTTTGTGTATCATCATTAATATTGTAGAGTGGCAGTTACATCTAGTCACATCATTCAGTAGAATTTTGTAACTTACACTTGAGTTTCCACCAACTGACTAGAGATGTGTTTGTTGATCTAATAAGAATACTCATTATGAAATATAGTCTTTAATGTCCTTAGTGTTGTATACTAATTCTAGCCCTTTCCATTCCCCTATCCTTCGAGATCTTCAGTGTATGCACTGTATCTCTGATCCATGAGAGAATTTTGTATATTTTTATGTGACGGGATAAAGATCATATTCGGTGTACCAGAATGGAATTGCCAAAATTAGAAATTGATATTCTTGTATGTGTCAAAATGGAAATTTGCCTTTCTTTTTTAATGATTTTCATAGTTTGTTTAAGGTAGAGCATCCCTCAGGTCTCAGATGCTCATATTTCCCAAATTAACAACTTTAAAATATTTTCATTTCCATAAATTCCAAGCTTATGTTAAAACAGACAAACAAACAAAATATAATGTAATTTGTGGTTTCTTGATTATACCGAGAGCTTAAGTCCTTTGAAATTTAACATTGGACCCTATGGAAAAAGTAAGAAAAATCCCTTTTTAGTGGTGATAAAATGTAACTATAAAAGTTTCTTTTCCCAGAACCATATTAGTTTGATAATCTGAACAATATTCTGAAGAGACAAAATAGGGTATCCAGGCATAAAATTTCCAGAATTCTGACCTGAGGGATGCTCTACCTTAAAGTCTGGTATCAATATTGTCTTCTAATTTTCACAAAATCTCTATAGTTAATCTGATATACATGTAGATAACTTCAAATCCCTGTCTGTGTAAATATTCAAATGAAGAAAAAATAACTCGTACAGATTTTTTGAAGACTTGAATGCTTAAAAATATCTTTGCTATGTCCAACATTTGTGTAACAATTTCATCTTCGTTTCACTGAATGTACATTTATCTACATAGGCTTTTTTGCAGAAGGGAAAAGAACTTGTTGAATGTATGACATACTTTGTGATAGCAAGTTTGTTAAATTATTTTGTAGCAAAGTGTGTTATATTTAGTGCTATGTTGTATAGCCATGCAGCATTGAGTAAGTTCGTATGTCCAAGTGTCAAACGGTTAGGTTACTTTGTAATCAATGTCATTTTGTTGAAAATAATCTTATTGCAAAAAAAAGCCTTGTTTAACTTTATCAGAAATCTTTCTTAGCTTACAGAATTACATGTAGAATCAAAGTTTGAATTGTTCCAAAACTTGTTAATGTCTCTGCATAGGATGAATATTATTTCTTCTTTAATTTTTTGCACAACATTTAAAGTGTTAAATCTTCTATAGATTACACACAAATCCCTGTCTGTAAAGTGAAGGAGAATTAGCCCATACAGATTGTTTTTTTCAAAAACTGATTGCTTTGAAGTATCAGTGGTTTGTCCAATATTTATATAAGAATTTCATCTTCGTTTTGCTATATTTGTACCTTCAACTTTAGAAAGGAAGCATGTTCAATAGATTTGTGGTATAATTTCATTGATAGTTTCTTGCCTGTGATCAGTTTAAGCCTATTTGTTTGTTGATATTTTTTTTCATTTTGTTTATTATTGGTAGTATATTGTTATTTATGTCATGGAATAAGGTCATATTTGTAATTTTGATGCCCCATCTAATCTGAGTAATTAAAATCATATTTTTTATATTCAGGGTTTTGACGTCTTTATTCTGTATGTTTACTTACATTAGTACAACTAAATTTTAGCGGACATTATTACAACTAAATTTTAGCAGAAGCATGCCAAAACTTCGCAAATTGGCACATAAGTGTAATTATAATTTATTAAGCATAATCTTGATTTAGCCAGTCTTGACAGCGCCAATTCCGTTAAATTATGAATCCTGCTAAAATAAGTATTCATACAGTCATTACCCTCACCTAAACTGTCCTACTCAACAAGAATTTTGCCAGCTTTTGAGTTTATAAAGTGAATGGTGCGCATGTGGACCCAGAACACTTACTCACAACATTGTCAGTACATTGTAACTCTTTATGGTCAGCTGTGGTGAGTCAGGAATTTCAGCCCATGATTTTCAGTAAATAGAGTTTACATGTACTAATAACAAACATTTTGTTGAATTCCAAAGGGACAAACTTTTCAAACATCACCTGGACATGCTTTGAGCAACACTTCAAACTTATGTGAATTGGATACAGGGAAATTAGCCTATGGAAGTGCTGAATTTTGTCCTTACTGTGAAAAGACAGCAAGTGTGAACAGAAGTAGTTGGTAAATTGCTTTGTACTATTTGGAATTTCATTTACTATGTTAACAAAATATAACAAGAGTCGTAAACCTGGAATAACAGTACATGTACCTATACCAAACCTATAAGACTTGATCATTGTGTGATTCAGGGGTTACCATGTGTGTCTTTAACAAAAACTGACAAAGTACTAGCGGATCCCCTGTCAGAAATTGAGTTTTACTTCAAGGCGTTAGTATTTCAAGCAAAACTTGATTTGTCTTAGATGCTCATAAATGACCGCACTATGAAGTTGAAAGGGGAACTGCATGTATTTGTATTGATCTCTTGAAGTGGGAATTTATATAACCCTCTACCTAAGAACTTGTCCAAAAAATGTATGCCTATGACTCTATGAGGAATATTGCATATTAAATAATAGAGAAACTTGGATCTTTAATAAAAATTAAAAAAAAGTATCAAGAAGAAAAGGATACATGAATTTGATAACCCTATTTGGCAGTGATTGGGTATACTTGTGTATTTTACTGTTCAATATAAAGGTTTGTAATTATGTCAATAATACCGGAAAAAGCTTTAAGCAACCATCACCTCGGCGTGATAGATTAGTGTTGATCAATACTGTAGCCCATCCTCCTTCTCTAGCATAAGTAAACCATCTTTGACCTTGGACCGCTATCCTTTCAGCAAATAACAGGTAGTAATACATACATCTTCGATTGTAGGCATTTGTGAAGTTTCGTCACTGTAGGTCAAGAAAATCCATCAGCCCTGATTTTATCCAAGTATGACCTTGGACATTTTTTTTCGGCAAACAAAATCAATAGGTTACCTAAGGGGTCCTATCATTTCAAGCAATGTATCGATGGAGTGTCATTACTGAAGGTCGAGAACTTTAAGAAATATTATGTTGAAACGCTGTTTTCCATACAAGCAAAGTTTGACCTCTAACAAAACGATCAATTAATATAGTGATCCTTTTTTCTTTGTGAGTGTTTAGCTACATGTGAAATTTCATTATTGTATGTCAAGTATAATTTCAGCTATGGTATATGAGGGAAGGAGGATCAATATATAACAGTACGATCATTCATTGGAATTATAGCGGCAAGAAACTCTACTAGTTGAGGACAAGTGGCCACCTATTTTTCAGGATTTTTTGCTAATAAAATTTGTAATTAATTAAATATTTGATTGAAACTTTGGATGGACAATGGTGTACCTTTATCACACTGGATTATATACGATTTTCTCTGAAAAATTTGATCATTTTGTTTATATAATGTCTTAAAGTGTAACTGAAATTGGGCATTTTTGCAAGACTGCAGGACCAGTTACCGCCTATTTGGCTCCTATTTCTGTAAACTTAAATATTTTGTTCCAGTGATTTCACAGTAATAAAAGTAATCTTTACTTGATAGTATGGTGCCTTTTTTATGAAAAAAAAACCCAAAGCAGACGACCACATTGATAGATTGAATACACCAACCCTCTCCCCAATCCCAGAATCCATGCCAATAATCCTCTTCTTGTTATTTTAACAAATCTAACGACCGGATGAGATTATTTTTTTTCATTATCAGGAAAATATATGTCTAAAAGCCTTTTGACAAATTTCCATGTCATTATTTCAACCCTAAGTGCCTCTAAAATGCAGAAGGCGGTAACTTGTCCTGGGCGGCCACTTGTCCTCGACCAGTAAGACAGATAAATGACAAACATGGTAAAAAAGAATCCTTCCCCAACTACGTTTGTGATTTTCTTTTTGCAGACTCGGGAGCATAAGCTATTATTCATGAATATTGCTTAAATTAATGATTTTGGTGTACAGGCAGTTTAGTCGAGGAAAATTCTAATTGTAAGCATATTAAAAAAAAACATACTTGTCAAGCACTTTAAACTAGACCGAATAGAAATTTTGTCTTAGTCTACTACGTGTAATTCATATTTACTAAGACTATGTAGAACAGCTCCCCCTTCCCCCTTTCTCTTCGCCACCATTATTATATCCACGCAAAAAAAAACGTCATACAGTCAAAGCAAAATGAGGGACTTTTAAACCATCTTGAATTAGACTGCTAAGTTAATTAATTCTTTTGTAAAATTTTGCGCAAGTCACTGAAAATTGAAATAAGCCGGTGAATAAATCGGGATCAAGGTTTGTTTTAGGCGCATTTGGAATCCAATGTAAACAACCACCTGTTGAGTGGAAATGTTGAAATGCTTATGATGAAGACAGTAAAAGGAATTGAGGTATTTATTGTTATTTTTTGTATTTAAGACTTTCTTTTGATGTTTTCGAGACAAATATGACTTTATTTACTTGTGATTAGATCATAATACAATCAAAACAGAGCAGACTGATCTTTACTGTATTAAAGCAGCATGTTATTTTCTGTATAAGTTTTAAATTTATATTCCATGATCTTGCTGAGACATCCTATTTACTTTGTTATTCAGTTTTATTTGACATGTAGTTACTAGTAATAGTTTGAATGTTGCAATTGTGATCGATACAAGTTTTTCTTCAGTTACAAAACATCAGTGTTATACTATTAGAATGGTTTCCCAATCATAGTATGAGTCTATGACATTCTTCCTTGTGGTTGTATCTTTTCTTGAAACACATCCCATTATAATGGTTCTTCAACACATAAAACACATGGCAGTAAAATCCATTAATCAAGAACACTGTCCATCTGCAAAGAATAATACATATCACATATAATGTATATCTTTACAAGTACATGTACCCTCCTAGCTATAATTTCAAAGAGATATTAATTGAGTTGTGATGTGATGATTTCAGCATGTCAACATTTTTTCTTTAAATTAAAAAGATTGTCTTTCCTCATATACTTTGGTTTGAATAAGTAAAGGAAAATTTTCCAATATTATCAATCACTTGAAGTTTTACATTGTATGAAATTATCAAATCTTTAAACTGTATTGTTAACATTCTTCCTCTATATCAGCCCTAAATTTTAAATGATAAAATACATTGCTTTTTCCCAAAATTGAAGAAAACTGTATTTATTTTACAAAGTTTAACAAACAAGTTACACAACTTATATTATGTCTAACGTTGGCTCAGATGTTGGCGTGAGGGGGTCCAAGGAGCAGGAGGAAACCGGAGTACCCGGAGAAAAACCTCATACCGAGGCCTGGGTGGGGCACCACCTACCCTCCCACATAAGACCCTTTGCCGAATCTGGGATTCAAACCCGGTACCTTAGAGGTGAGAAGCGAGCGCGCTACCACTGCGCTAACCCGGCCATAAAAATATATCAGCCCTATTGAAGCATCACTGATGATACATTATTTGTTGAATGCACAAATGGTGCATTGAAATTCTTACAATAGAATATTAAAAGCTTACTTACATATATGATTTCAGGAATACTAATCCATCAAGATGAATGTGGAGATTGTGGGGAAGATTCGTCCCCCTATACGGGCGGAGAAGAGCGAGTCACAGACCATGGTGGTGGAAGGACAAAGGATAGCCGCCAAATCTGGAGGAGCTTTCCTTAAGTATGGAAAAATTTGGAATGATTTTCAAGTTTAGGATCATAATGAATATCTGTAAAATTTCATCTGAATCTCATTAATTATGCATTATACATGTACTGTTTATGGATCAAAATTGTGAATATGGCCTTCATATGCATTTTATTGTTTAAGCTGAAATTACATGTGTACACAATATATAAATCTCTTTTCTTTATATTTCAAGAGAATCATTCTTCTCATCACTGTATAGAAATTCCATTATAACATTCATTTAAGTTTTACAGGTCCTAGAATTTCTTGCACTTTCACTCATAAAATTGTATTTAAAGTAAATAGATACAATACGCTAGATCGCAACTACAGTGCATGCAGCATGCCTGTTCTGATTTGCATTAAAGTCATCAACCTAAACCATTGTTCAAAACTTGGGCACCTTTTCTGCCCAAGTAAATTGATGACGTCAAGACACAGGGCCAGTCGCTATAGGGCTAATTTGGGGCCGATATTCCACCCCATTCCCAATGCAAAATAGTATCTTTTTTTCCCAATTTAGGCTCTAAAAAATCCCAATTATATAATACTATTGTATTTGTTTGATATATTAATTCACCCCCATCATAATGCCAAACTCACATACCGCCATCCTGCACTGATGAAAAGGTTCAAACAAGCGTAAATCCCCCGATACTTACCGCTAAACAAGGTAATTATCTAGGTGTAATAAGGCGTTCTCTTATACAAATAAATACTAGTAATATGTTTTTAATATCAAACACTGTCTCAGGTAAGGTATTTATCCAAAGAGTTTGATTGTCACGTATAGATTTGACCGCTTGAAATTTACACTAAATGACGATGATATGCGCCCTTTGCAGCAAGGTGTTGGAAAAAACAAACAAATCAACATTCTGTGAAGTGACTGATACAATGAATTTTTCTTGATGAGCTTAATTCCCATCATCGCTACCGCGCTGTGTGTAACATTTAATAAAAGACAAAGGCATTAGTACAGACAAAACTGACAAGCTATTTACCACGTTATTGGTATTCATGATTTCAATATTTTGATTAAAAAATCTGATACACAATTCACAAATTTCATGGATGTAATCAATAAACCTTGACATACAGCTGAACCTGTTATATCGCCAAATTCTAGAAAAACGAAAGACGGCAGTATAACGAGGGAGAAGTGCATATTCAACTATCATCTTGCCTGAATAAAGGGTAAAAATTAAATTTTATTTCAGCCTTAAATTTCCCAATTTTGCCCAAAATGCCGCTGTTTTTCCGAATTTGAAAGGCCCCGGCCCCTTTCCCCAAATACCCAGCGACAGCCCAGTGAGACAATGGAGAACAATCAGAAAGTGTGTGAAAACATCTGTATAACTTTTGTTAGATGTATTTGTGATCTTCCATATTATTATTATTATGAATGTTTTGAAAAAAAGAATTAAATTGTACCTTTTCAGCCTTAGCACCTTGTATAGGAAGGACTCCAACAATTATGACGTATTTAAGGGGTCGGTAGAAAATCTCTTGGACCTGTACATGGCTGGATTCAATGTATGTCTCATGGTGATGGGAGAGAGTGAGTCGGGAAAGTCGTATACCATTGCAGGAGAGAGCGCAAATAAATCGGGAATCGTCCCAATGATTTTTGACTATCTCTTCACCAAACTCACTGAAGGTAATTCTTTGTGTGCGATGTTGTTGAAAATGTATCTAAATGAAATGAAATATACACAAAGTTGAAACATAAATCATGCATTACATACACACTTTCTTTTAAAATTGTCTTGAAGTTTCGTTAAAAAGAATTATATTTCTAAGATCATGCTTCAGCATTGCTTTCAAAAATATATGATAAAATACACTGTTTTTTCCACAAAAATTCCACATACATAAAAGAAGTCATTCAAAGCTATATGATGAATCCATATACTTGTATAAAAATTGTAAACCTTTATTCTAGATCAGTATATGATGGACACGAGGGTGAGGAGACAGAACCCTGCCGTGACGTTACAAATGTACGAGGTGTATAATGAACTGGTTAAGGATCTGATGCAGGTACCAGGCAGCCATGGTGCTTACCTAGAACTTGGAGAAAGTGCCGATAAAGGAATGTATCCAAAGGTCAGCAAATTTACATGTTATTTTTATGCCCCCAGAATTAAAGATTCGGGGGCATATAGTTTTTGGCCTGTTTGTCCGAAAAACTTTAACATTGGGCATAACTTTTGAATGGAAGGTGACAGAGCTTTCATATTTCACATGTGTATTCCTTGTGACAAGACCTTTCCATTGATACCTAAATTTTTGACCTTGTGACCTTGACCTTGACCTTGACCTTTGACTTACTTTTCAAAAACTTTAACATTGAGCATAACCTTTGAATGGTAAGTGATATGGCTTTCATATTTTACATGTGTATTCCTTGTGACAAGACCTTTCCATTGATACCAAATTTTTGACTTTGTTACCCTGACCTTGACCTTTCACATACTTGACAGAAAATGGTGTTTGCCACCATGGGCATTCGTGTTTCACAAACATAGATTTTATTATCCTTTTTATCGTATGGAACCCCAGTCTATGGTCTATTGTTAGGAGTTCTTTAGTTTTAAGGAGATATATATGTACTTTTCTTTTTATCATGTCAGTCTCTTCATCTTTCTGTCCGTAGATGGAAAAACTACTTCACACTAAAATTCTATTTAGGGTATACTTTTGGTGCTAAAAATATGCTTAAATGAATTTTTGTTTATAGGTCAAGGTCAGACTCTGAGAATGTAATCAATTGCATTGCAGCGCTGTATATTAAGTATTCTTTGGCCTATATTGCCTAGATCTTACTAAAATGTCGAGGTATAGTCATTTAGATCATTTCTGCACGTACTTTCATGAAATACTTTTAAGATGCAAATATGGATATTTGATAAAACAGACAGATGTGCAGACTGAACTCACCAGTAAAGATTTTACAAAATGTGAAGTAAATCATTGATATAGTAAAAGGTAATCCCACCTTTCTACCCACAGAATGGCAGCGTGGTCTCGCTGCGTGATGCCTCAGATGCCAACTCCCAGTTCCGTCAGGGGATGGCTCGCAGAACGGAAGCCTCTACAGATTTTGGTCCCGCAGCTAATAACGCAGCCACTCTGATACACATCGACCTGCAAATGGTAAGTGTATACCGATGTGTACAATAGAAGTTCATCCATGAATTGCATTCACATTCTGATCTTATTGAAAAATTTCAAAGATGAAATAAATTTTACCAACAGAGAGTCTTTGATTTCCAGTGATACATGTTTAGCACTCATATATTGAATTTGACATTTTGAACTGATTCATTATTACAATGAAAAGATAGCTGGTGTTATCAGTGTTGGTTTCATAGGGTCCTTCTTTCAATTAATAAATAAATAAGAATACCATGCCTTATGTAAATATTTATGGTGTAAAAAAGTTATTCTTTTATCATGGTTGTCTTATCTTCTCTTTTTGCCAGAATAGGCCAAAGGTCACTTTGATTTATGCTATCAAGAAAAACAAAAGATAACATATTTCCCAATATCCATATGAAATAGAGAAAATATAAAAATGTTAGTGGAACACTGAAGCACTATACAGCATAAAAGAGATAAAACTTGATTTAACAACAATATAAAGTATGAAGGTCAAGGTCATGAGGTTAATCATCTTGATATCAATGGAAAGCACCTGCCACAAGGAATACACATATGAAACATATGAAAAACCCTATTATTGAACAAGTTTAAGTTTTGACCAATAAGGTCAAGGTCACAATGTGAAAAAATATATATACCCATGGTAAGGTCATGCCACAAGGATTACACATGTAAATATTGAAACCCTTTCACTCAGCGATAAAAAGTTATGGCCTTTTTTAAATTTCATTCAAAAGGTCAAATTCCAAGGTCGGGGTTTTATTGTTAAAAATGATTGTATCTATGAAAAGGTCTTGCTTCCTGGAATAAATGTGTGGATTTCAAGAAATATGAAAGCCAAGTCACTTGCCAATCAAAATTCATTGTCAATGTTTAAGTTTTGTGAAGATAAACAACTGTATATGCCTCCATAATCTTTTATCATTGCTTAGATTTCCACTTTTCAATAAAATTGAAGTCAATTTTGAGTGTGGTATTCTGAATTTCAGCGTCCAAATATGAAGGTGAATCTCACACAAGCACCAATCAGAAGATAAATAATATCATTTATCTTTTCTAACCAGTATATTGTGTTATTTAATTGTTTGTATGTGACCTTGACTTGACCAGCAAGAGCAAGTTTCACTTTTAAACATCACAACATTGGGCAATGAATTAAAGAATTTCAACATTGTCATTTTCTTATGTATCACCAGCAAGTTTTTTTTTATTTGATTGTGATGTGACCTTGACTTGATGATTGTTTGTATGTTACCTTGACTTAATGATTGTTTGTATGTGACCTTGACTTGTTGATGATTGTTTGTATGTGGCCTGAACTTGATGATGATTGTTTGTATGTGACCTTGACTGGTTGATAATTGTTTGTATATGACCTGAACTTGATGATGATTGTTTGTATGTGACCTTGACCTGATGATTGTTTGTATTGGACCTTGACTTGTTGATTGTTTGTATGTGACCTTTACTTAATGATTGTTTGTATGTGACCTTGACTTGTTGATGATTGTTTGTATGTGGCCTGAACTTGATGATGATTGTTTGTATGTGACCTTGACTGGTTGATAATTGTTTGTATATGACCTGAACTTGATGATTGTTTGTATGTGACCTTGACTTGATGATTGTTTGTATGTGACCTTGACTTGATGATTGTTTGTATGTGACCTTGACTTGATGATTGTTTGTATGGAACCTTGACTTGTTGATGATTATATGTATGTGACCTTGACCTGCATGATCCAGTTTCACTTTTGGAAACCACCACAGGGTGCAACAGATTAAAAAGAAACATGTCTAGCTATTTGCAACATTCTAATTTTCTCACTTACCAACAGCAATGATTTTGTTTGATTGTTTGTATATATAACCTTGACTTGATGATTGTTTGTAAATAACCTTGACTTGATGATTATTTTCTATGTGACCTTGACTTGATGATTGTTTGTATGTGACCTTGACTTAATGATTGCATGTGACCTTGACTTAATGATTGTTTGTTTGTGACCTTGACTTAATGATTGTTTGTATGTGACCTTAATTTGTTGATGATTGTTTGTATGTGACCATGACTTAATGATTGTTTGTATGTGACCTGAACTTGTTGATGATTGTATGTGACCTTGACTTAATGATTGTATGTGACCTTGACTTGTTGATGATTGTTTGTATTTGGCCTGAACTTGATGATGATTGTTTATATGTGACCTTGACTTGATGATTGTTTGTATGTGACCTTGACTTGAATGATTGTTTGTATGTGAACCTTAACTTGAAGAATTGTTTGTTTTTGTGACCTTGACTCGCAGAATCAGATTTCACTTTAGACACCCCAGCATGATTCAACCGATTGAAAAACACATATTTTTGTTCTTTTCAGTCATTCTTATCTTCTCACGTATGAGATACACAAAAACTTATTTGATATTTTCACAATGAATTGTATGATATTTAGAAACCACCCAGAGGAATACGAAGGGTAAAGTATTAGTCATTGCATGATAGTCATTCTAAACAGAGATCTTGTCTATGCTGAATGAATATGTATTAACTTTTCTAAATTCTTCAAACGGAATCTCTCTCTTTCTCTCTCTCTCTCTCTCTCTCTCTCTCTCTCTCTCTCTCTCTCTCTCTCTCCATACAAGATGCTAATGCTCTAATTACATAAAGTGTATATGTGCAGAGTAAGCTTGCATGTTCTGTTGATAACAATTAAATACTTTTGTTGTGAATGTGTTATGTCGTGTGACATGTATTTAAAGAGGTTGAGGTAAAATTGATGTTAGTGGTAGGTATTATAAAGCACGTCTTGTCCATAGTCTTTTGGAAATTGTCAAAAATGCTTATTCCGAATGAAATACAGTGGCGGATTCAGGGGGGTGCGGAGGGGGCGCCCGCCCCCCCCCCCCCCCGGCACTGACCCCAAATTTTCCAAAAACAGGTATATTTTTGCCCATTTTCAGTAAAAATCGGCAAAATTCGCCCCTTGACCCCCCGGCAAAGGGGGCGCTGGATCCGCCACTGAAATATCTTTCCTGTTTTTTCACATATATACAAAGCTGCCTATCATACTTTTAATTGAGAGGGGTCGGATTATACAAAGATTTCTTAGCAATGGTTGTGGCAAACATTATATTCAGAAGGATAACATCGAGTTTATCACGAGTTAGACGAAGCTTATGCATGTGTACGAAAACTCAAATTCGTTATAAAGCGATTCTGTAGCATATGTCTCTTTGAAGAAGTAGATCGGGGAAATTTCTCATAAATACTGCAAATGCTTAAAATAGTATGCAGTTTTCTATTGATTGATCAAATTTGCAGTTTTAAAGGAAATGTCTTTTAAAAATTTCGATGTCAAAGGAAAATTAAAATATACCTTTGTATACGTCAACGATTTTTTTCTCTAAAAACGAAATGGGATTAGCACCTCTGCATCAGAGGTTTTTAATAGATGCATGAGCGGCAGGTCAGATCTATAAATTTTCCGGGTTGGGGCAACATATGGTTTTGAGAATGAAATATTTGTAAAAAAACAAAACAAAACAAAAACAAAAAAACGGGGACTAACTCTGTTTTTTTTTTTCAATTTCCAGGGGGGGGATCCTAACCCCCGCCCATTTAGGTCCGCGCTTGTAGATATGACAAATTGAATGAGTACATTAGCTGAAAGTAAAAAAAAACACTCTCTCGAATTTTCAGTTAATACAGACATCTTATTGAATGTATAACAGAACGTCTATAGTTGGAACTTGTCCGCGCGTGAAATGTGAGCAAAATAGAAATTCTTTGAATTATCTTCTCATACGAATTTTATCAATAAAGCGTGAAAGATTTCAATAAAAATTCATTGGTATTTGACTTCAAATAGAAAATGACTTTCTATATACATCGTTATATATCTTTGCATTGTTCGGTCTTTAATCAGACCCGAATTCAATGCGCTTTTATTCGCATGTTTTCTTTTGATACTGACGCGTTGCTATCGTACATTACGTCCCCTTGTGCTCATTTCAATAGACTGAATATTGCATTGTGAACCAAATGTATATTCGTATATAGAGTTTGAGTTTGCATCTAAATTGCCAAACATCGAATCGGGGGCATTTTAGGGAAATATTTTATCAAATCTTGAGTTGTACATCGGCAAAATTAATATACTCGTACTAATCTTGCTCGTTGCAATATTGGAACATGGTTTATAATTTATTAACCATTCTTTCAACAATTTTTCTGTACTTTTGCGAAATTATAAGTTTTGACGATATATTAGCCAATCACCTAAGGAACCTCAAATCAACGAATTTTATGATATTGATAGGTAAAAACCGAATTGAAAAGCATCTTTGCGGAAAACCCTAGTTATAGTAAGCCCTACCCCGTACATGGAGGAATCTAATTTATTTTCTCTGTAGGTATAAATAACCGTGAAAAGGTAGGTTTGTCTCCGCTTTCATGTAGATCGCATGTGAGCCATATTAAAAAGATATTAAAGTTGAAAAGAAAGAATAGATTATTTACAATTAGAAATAAGCATGTGCGCATGAACAAAAATATTTTTCAGTATTTTATTTCACTTAAAAAAAATATTTACTGGACGAAAATTGATAGATTAAGATTGAGAATTATTTTGTAACTTTCATAGAACAAGGAGCATTAGAATTGAAATACGAAAATCTTGCGATTTCTTAATTTTGAATGTATACGTTCAGCTTATCTATGCTTTAATTGTCTAGTTTAATGACTGATCTTTATGAATTTTTATTTTAAAAAAAATAACGAAGATTTTATTAAAACAACGTAAATATGGAATCGAATTTTATATACTTAAAAGGCTCCAATACTTAAAAAATCTTGCTGACTTCTAGCGTACAAAATATTAATAAAGACGAAACAAAGAGAACCATCGAAAACCCCATCGTATGCAAAGAACAATGATTTAAAACTGAAAACTTACGTTTCGGAATTTCCAAACAGTAGAAATGTTTGTTCAAAATTTATTTTCATGTTATTTTTCTCTTTTTATCACACAGAAACACTGTTATTACTTTTGTCAATTAAAACACTTGAAATCTGAGCAAGTTTAAGGGGGTTTCTTATCATATTGTTGTTGGCTACTTTATCTGGAATACCATTGCTACTAACTAAAACACGAACATGCTGATCGAAGTTTGTTTCAGATAAAGGGTCTTTCATATTTTCTCTTTGGCCGTTTGGGCTGAGCAATGCGCTTTAGATATTGATTAATTAATGATAACCTATGCTCTTATCTTTGTCAAAAATCTTCGTCACTCACAGAGGAATGCTTACGATTCTGACGTCATATTGTCTCTTTGTTTTTGAATAATTCATTTAATTAATTGAGATGATATAAATTCTAGAAAGGGTAAATCTATTTCTGACAAAATATTGTGAATTATGCATTTTACAATTTATATTTTTGAAGAAGACAAGAAGATAGTTTCAAAACTATAAGAATATTTTTTGGATTTGGCAGCTTGTGGGTGACAGCGTTAGGCCGAACAAGTCCCGCTTCACGATAGTAGAGCTTCCAGGCTTGGAAAAACTCAGTGACGATGCTGCGGCTCTGAGACAACGAGAAGGTCCCTCCCTTAGTAGAGGTCTTATTGCTCTCAACTCTGTGGTGACAACACTAGCTAGTAATCCATATTCAGACAGAGCTATTAGTTATAGGTAAGTAATGAACATTGTAAAGTTTAGGTAAAGCATGAAAAACCCGGGGGGGGGGGGGGGGGGGGACTCAGTACAATGCTACAGCATTGAGACAACGAGAAGGTCCCTCCCTTAGTAGAGGTTTTATCGCTCTCAACTCTGTGGTGACAACACTTGCTAGTAACCCATATTCAGACAGAGCTATCAGTTATAGGTAAGTAAGAAATGAGTAGGGAGTGGGGTGCTTTGTCTAAAGCCTCAGAGTAACTCTTATGATATCTATATGTATTTTCAGTGACTCAATGTTGACTCAGCTTCTGAGTGAGGAGTTAGGAGGAAACTTTAAGACTCAGGACCTGCTCTGTCTCAAGCCTCAGAGTAACACTTATTAATATCTATATGTATTTTCAGTGACTCAATGTTGACTCAGCTTCTGAGTGAGGAGTTAGGAGGAAACTTTAAGACTCGGGACCTGCTCTGTCTCAAGCCTTAGAGTAACACTTATTGATATCTATATGTATTTTCAGTGACTCAATGTTGACTCAGCTTCTGAGTGAGGAGTTAGGAGGAAACTTTAAGACTCAGGACCTGCTCTGTCTCAAGCCTCAGAGTAACACTTATTGATATCTCTGTGTATTTTCAATGACTCAAGGTTGACCATGCACGGATTCAGAGGGGGGGGGGGGACCGGGGGTCTGGACCCCCCCTGAGATTTTCGGAGATGGGGTCGAGCTTTGGCCCATTTCAAATTGAAAGGGGTCTAAAAATGCATAAAAAGGCTTTGAAACCTAAAATTTCGGCTCGCTTTGCTCGCCATTTACAAATACAAAATTATTTTTTCTGCTAAATTCCTCAATCATTTTCATTTCTTATTCTAAATAATCTTGGGTCTCATGAACTCGTATTTTCAACAGTCCCTTACTTCATAGGATGTAACCTCCCTCATCTTTTTCAAGGTTTTGTCATTTTAAGATGTCAAATTAATTGGGAAAATGACTTATCTATTTATTCTCATGAAATATAGACAAAATGTGAATTAATCAACATTTTTGCGGCTCGCTCCGCTCGCCAATACAAGGAGTAAAAGATTCAGTGATGTAAATGATAATTTCGATCAGAGCAAGACAAATTAATACTTCATATCTAAAAAAATGTCAGGCTCGCTTCGCTCGCTAATTCTTCATAAAGATAAACGTGAAATGAAAGCTAACACTTAATACCCGCCCTCAAAATTAATCCCTAGTGCACACGTTGCCCCCTCCCCATGATGTGCACCGAAACATACTTACATCATAGGTGGATCCCCTCTGACCAAAAATGCTGGATCCGCGCATGTTGACTCAGCTTCTGAGTGAGGAGTTAGGAGGAAACTTTAAGACTCAGGACCTGCTCTGTCTCAAGCCTCAGAGTAACACTTATTGATATCTATATGTATTTTCAGTGACTCAATGTTGACTCAGCTTCTGAGTGAGGAGTTAGGAGGAAACTTTAAGACTCAGGACCTTCTCTGTCTCGAGCCTCAGAATAACACTTATTGATATCTATATGTATTTTCAGTGACTCAAGGTTGACGCAACTTCTGAGTGAGGAGTTGGGAGGAAACTTTAAGACTCAGGGCCTGCTCTGTCTCAAGCCTCAGAGTAACCATTCCACACTTAACTCAATCCTCACGTTCTGTACCAGGGTATCACAGGTCAAAAACTTTCCCATCGTCAATGATAGCTATGCTCAGGTAAGCTCAGCATTGTTCAAATTACCAGTATTTACCAGTTCTTATGACAAATATACATGTATTATTTACCATTTATTGTCTGTTTCATATTGTTGAAATCTTACATTTTATCTACAAACCCTTGTACCAGTCACAATCCAGAAAAAAGAAAAAACCTTATTCATTTTCAAGGTCGGAGATGAATGGTCAAGGTCACAGTAATATAACACAACTTAATTAAAACTTCTGGGCAATGTATATTAAAGTAAAGTAATGGCAATTTCATCTTCAATCAAAATGTACCATTGTGTAATCAAAATGAAAGGAGAAAGCCTTTGGAATTTTTAGGACTTAAAAGTCACAATCATTGTTTGGAGTATATTTGGTATTTAAGCAGTGATAGAGCCTGTAATTTCCTATTTTGCTTGAGTATGTCGCAGTTCAACTGTGGTAATGCAGCACTCATAGATATTTATATCCATTGAAAGCATTGATTTTCTGAAGTAATATGAAAGTTATATAGATGTGAGTTGTGCATGGATTTGATTTGGATTTTTTTTTCAGGATTTGATTACTCAGTATAGAGCCCGATTGATAGAAATTAAACAACAGAGTGGTATAGGACCAGCACCAATGGCCAAGATATCCAATGCCACCGATATCAAGGAGACTATACGTCAACTAGAAATTGAAAATGTAAGACATAAGTCATTTTCTTTGATATTTTTTCAAAGTTGTTTATTCCTAGTATTGTCACGTAGATTGTCCATTTGAAATACATGTACCATGGTATCATACTTATCTTCAAATTTCAGTGGAGTTAGCGCTTAAGGATTGAGCTAATGCAAGATTATGCTAAATCATGTATCTCTAATGAAATAATGTTGAAAATAAGTCAAGAGCACTAATTCATGACTTTCCATTCGACATTATTTCCTATTACACTTATTTCAACTTGCCCAATTTTGCTCTATTTCTACTGAGATTTGGTTGCGCTAAAGTAAGCAGCGGACAGCAGCATGCCCAACATGTCCGTGTCATTCCATCCTTCTGTCATTTAATTATACTTTCAGTTTTTTTTTATTCAGGTCAGAAGTCAAGGCCATTGGACTATCAAATTCAAGTATTGGTTTCCTGATATTAACTCTAAAATCCTCATACCCATAGAAAAATATAAATTATGCCTTATGTTTTTGAAGTCAGAAGGTCAAAAGCCAAAGTCATAGGACTATAAAATTCAAGAATTTCTTATACCCAAATGGTAACCCAAGAATCCTTCCTCCTATCCACAAGATTTTGATATTCATCAGAAGAGGATAGTACATGAACATATTGATTTGGGGTCAATAGGTCAAAGGTCAAGGTCACACTTCTCCTCAGTGATGTTTTTTTTTAGCAAGAGATGAAATACTGCAGTGGTTTTATGCTTTATACAAACATTCTATAAGATAGGTGAATTTTACTTTGAAAAAAAATTGTTAAAGAAATACATGTTTATCTTCTAAATTGAAATAATTCCGTATGTGTATTGATTCAAACATTCATATTTTTAGTTGCGGGTCAAGGATGAAAATGAACGTCTCAAAAACAGACTTGAACAAATGCAGTCCTAAGTTTGGTAATATTGCCCACTCGAAAACAGACCTGTCACAGCAACTACTTCTTACAGAGGAAGAAAAACTTAAGGTAATTGCTTACAACTCTGAATCTTAATATGAATTGTGGTAAATTTTGAATTATCAGGGTTTTTCTGTGTGCTACAGAGATCGAAAAGAAAGTTTACAGTCCAGCAATCTTTTTGAAATTTTGCAAGCCAGTATCATATTTTCCATTTGGACCCTTAAAGGAGACAATTGTACTGAGGACATAAAAAAAGTCAGGGAGAAAAATATTTCGCAGCTGAAAAAGAAACATAATTAAGATTTTTATAAACTCTAATTGTAGTTGATCACCAAACAGTAAGAAAAGTATGTTTATTATTGGCTTACATTTTATATTTCATGTTAATTTATTAAAATATTGAAAAATAAACATTAAACAATCAGAAAAAAGAATGGGCACATTGGATGACTAATGGATAGGTCAGGAGGCCGTTTAAATATTTGGCATTTTGGTCAGTGAAAAACATAAATTGGTCTGTGAAAAATGAGGGAAAAGTCGGGGAATTTTGTTCACCGAAAGTGCTGGCAACCCTGGAAAATGTTGATGGTATTTTATATTGACCAATTTGACATATTAAAATGTTTCCAAAATTCAATAATCTGTCTTTTGAAAATAGGTCAATTTGACATATTAAAATGTTTCCAAAATTCAATAATCTGTCTTTTGAAAATAGGTATCCCAATCCCTGGTTGAAATGCAGATAGAAAACAACAAAATCAGAGAAGAAGCAGAAGCTACCAAATTTGAATTGACCAATAAGGTAAAATATTTGTTTTTGAATAAGCCAATGAAACTTTTTCTGACTGAATTTAGAACAATCCGAATTCAAGGAAAATTTTAGAAATGGCAAGTAGAAACTTTTACTGGAAGATGATTATATGTATAAGATAATATATATTTGTCAAATTGATATCTATTGATTCTGCTCGATTTCGGTTTATACATGATATTAGGTTCAGAAAAAATTACGTGTAATAAGAAATGCATGAAATTTTAATTTTACGTTGAACTTTCAAATTGGTGTCATTTATAATTCAGATACTAATGTTAGAGAATTCCTTAGTGGAGGCGGAAAGTGATCGAGACAAAAACCACAGGTCACGGAAAAATGCAAAAGAAAGACTGTTAGATATGGAGAAAGACAGGAAGGATCTGGCTGACGAATATGTTGTTCTAAAAACGAATTACTTGGCTTTGGTTAGAGAACATGAAAAAGAGGTATGATATAGAATTTTTTGTTATAGAAGTATAGAATAGAAACATGAGTTTAATTTTCAGCACAAAAAAGAGGTACAGTGATTAGAATTTAGATTAATTTAGAATAAATAGAAAATACTCTTTCATGAATTTAAATTTTATTCAAAAATGAATACCATGCTAGTAGTTCACATATTATGTATTTATTTATGACATTTACTCCATGAAAGGTTTAATGATTTGTTTCAAAGATAATAATATATTCATACAGACTTGTGAAGCAATTTAAGAGGTATATAGTAAGTGATTTAAGAACACATTTCAAATTTGAGTACAGAGTGAAGTTGATGGATAATTTACAACAATTCTAAAGCTAATTAATTTGCAAATTTTCTCTAAACTTTCAGAATAAGAGGAATGAAGAACTGAGTATAGAACTATTAAACTTGGTAAATGCCAAGGCAGCTTTAATGAAGCAAGTACAGGCACTGACAGACAGTGATTCTGGCCTTGGTGACCCAGAGGCTGAAATCAGTAGGGTCAAGGCCATTGTTATCAAAAACTCATCTGGAAAGGTCAAGGTAAATCTTTCTTCTTATCTACATGTTAGTGACTTTAGAGAATTATATGTAATCATATTCAAGTTTTTAGCTCACCTCACAAAGTGAGAGGGAGCTTATGCTATCACCCTGTTGTCCGCATCCGCGTCTGCACTAGTACGTTAAGAAGTTTTATTTCTCTATTATAAGTGCTAGGAAGTTCAAACTTGCACAGATGATGCATCTTTAAGAGTAGATCACGAATCTAAGTTCAAATGTAAGTCTAACCTATATTTTCCACTTGAGTGCACATGTTAGGAAGATTTGGGTATCAATGTTAAGAAGTTTTATTTCCTTATTATAAGTGCTAGGAAGTTCAAACTTGCAAAGATGATGCGTCTTTAAGAGTAGATCACGAATCTACATTCAAATGTAGGTCATGACCTATATTTTCTGCTTGAGTGCACATGTTTGGAAGATTTGGGTATCAATGTTAAGAAGTTTTATTTCTCTATTATAAGTGCCAGGAAGTTCAAACTTGCACAGATGATGCATCTTTAAGAGTAGATCACAAATTTACGTTCAAATGTAGGTCATGACCTATATTTTCTGCTTGAGTGGACATGTTAGAATTATTTGGGTATCAATGTAAAGAAGTTTTATGTCTTTATTTTAAGTACTAGGAAGGCCAAACTTGCACAGATGATGCATCTTTATGAGTAGATCACAAATCTACATTCAAATGTAGGTCATGACCTACATTTTCCGCTTGAGTGCTTATGTTAGGAAGATTTGGGTATCAATGTTAAAAAGTTTTATTCCTTTATTGTAAGTGCTAGGAAGTCCAAACTTGCACAGTTCATGCATCTTTATGAGTAGATCACAAATCTACATTTTAATGTAGGTCATGACCTACATTTTTCGCTTGAGTGCATATGTTGGGGATATTTGGGTATCAATAGAGTACACCCATTCAGGCAAAATTTGGGTCAATAAATGAAATTATCTACTTCCCTTTTCTATTTTGTTTTTGTGTGGTATCATTTTTGTTGGTTCTCAGTAGGAAAGGATTTCAAATTCAAAACTGTGTATTCTTTAACTCCTGCCATGATAGAATGCTGCCATGAGGTGAGCTTTGTAATCTTCGATTACACTATGTTTATTATTGGGAAAGATGAATGAATTAATTCCTCTAAAAAAAAATACATGTGTATTGTTAGTTTAAGTTCAAGGTCAAAATTTCAAAAATATTATAGAATTTTCTGAATTTGTAGTGAGTGAAAAGTAGATATCTACTGTAAAGGGGGAAATTTTTGTGTGGGGGTAATTTTTGCGTTTTTTGCAAATCATGTGACTTCGTGAAAATTTCCACCATGCAAAAATATACCCGCTGCATTCTTACAATGGAAAAGTCATTTTTATGCCCCCCTTCGAAGAAGAGGGGACATATAGGTTTGCCGCTGTCGGTCGGTCTGTCGGTCGGTCTGTCGGTCGGTCTGTCGGTCGGTCGGTCTGTCGGTCGGTCCGCGACATCAGTTTCCGTTCAATATCTCTGGAATGGATTCACATATTGAAATGAAATTTTGTTTACAGACACATCAAACAAAAATCTAGGTCAAGTTCATATTTGGGTCCGATCAAAAAAATTTTGACAGAGTTATGCCCCTTGCATTTCGAAAAATACCAAAATTTCAGGGTTTCCGTTCAATATCTCTTGAATGGAGTTACATATTGAAATGAAATTTTGTATACAGACACATCAAATGAAAATCTAGGTCAAGTACACATTTGGGTCCGATCAACAAAATTTTGACAGAGTTATGCCCCTTGCATTTCGAAAAATACCAAAATTTCAGGGTTTCCGTTCAATATCTCTTGAATGGAGTTACATATTGAAATGTAATTTTGTATACAGACACATCAAATGAAAATCCAGGTCAAGTTCGTATTAAGGTCCGATCAAAAAAATTTTGACAGAGTTATGCCCCTTGCACTTCGAAAAATACCAAAATTTCAGGGTTTCCGTTCAATATCTCTTGAGTGGATTCACATATTGAAATGAAATTTTGTATACAGACACATCAAATGAAAATCTAGGTCAAATTCATATTTGGGTCCGATCAACAAAATTTTGACAGAGTTATGCCCCTTGCATTTCGAAAAATACCAAAATTTCAGGGTTTCCGTTCAATATCTCTTGAATGGAGTTACATATTGAAATGAAATTTTGTATACAGACACTTCAAATGACAATCCAGGTCAAGTTCGTATTAAGGTCCGATTGAAAAAATTTTGACAGAGTTATGCCCCTTGCATTTCGAAAAATACCAAAATTTCAGGGTTTCCGTTCAATATCTCTTGAGTGGTGTTACATATTGAAATGAAATTTTGTATACAGACACATCAAATGAAAATCCAGGTCAAGTTCGTATTAAGGTCCGATCGAAAAATTTTTGACAGAGTTATGCCCCTTGCACTTCGAAAAATACCAAAATTTCAGGGTTTCCGTTCAATATCTCTTGAGCGGATTCACATATTGAAATGAAATTTTGTATACAGACACATCAAACAAAAATCTAGGTCAAGTTCATATTTGGGTCCGATCAAAAAAATTTTGACAGAGTTATGCCCCTTGCATTTCGAAAAATACCAAAATTTCAGGGTTTCCGTTCAATATCTCTTGAATGGAGTTACATATTGATATGAAATTTTGTATACAGACACATCAAATGACAATCCAGGTCAAGTTCGTATTAAGGTCCGATTGAAAAAATTTTGACAGAGTTATGCCCCTTGCACTTCGAAAAAAACCAAAATTTCAGGGTTTCCGTTCAATATCTCTTGAGTGGAGTTACATATTGAAATGAAATTTTGTATACAGACACATCAAATGAAAATCCAGGTCAAGTTCGTATAAGGTCCGATCGAAAAAATTTTGACAGAGTTATGCCCCTTGCACTTCGAAAAATACCAAAATTTCAGGGTTTCCGTTCAATATCTCTTGAGCGGATTCACATATTGAAATGAAATTTTGTATACAGACACATCAAACAAAAATCTAGGTCAAGTTCATATTTGGGCCCAATCAAAAAAATTTTGACAGAGTTATGCCCCTTGCATTTCGAAAAATACCAAAATTTCAGGGTTTCCGTTCAATATCTCTTGAATGGAGTTACATATTGATATGAAATTTTGTATACAGACACATCAAATGAAAATCCAGGTCAAGTTCGTATTAAGGTCCGATCGAAAAATTTTTGACAGAGTTATGCCCCTTGCACTTCGAAAAAAACCAAAATTTCAGGGTTTCCGTTCAATATCTCTTGAGTGGAGTTACATATTGAAATGAAATTTTGTATACGGATACATCAAATGACAATCTAGGTCAAGTTCTTATTTGGGTCCAATCAACAAAATTTTGACAGAGTTATTGCCCCTTGCACTTCGAAAAAAACCAAAATTTCAGGGTTTCCGTTCAATATCTCTTGAGTGGAGTTACATATTGAAATGAAATTTTGTATACGGATACATCAAATGACAATCTAGGTCAAGTTCATATTTAGGTCCGATCAAAAAAATTTGGACAGAGTTATGCCCCTTGCACTTTGAAAAATACCAAAACTTCAGGGTTTCTGTTCAATATCTCTTGAGTGGAGTTACGTATTGAAATGAAACTGTTACTTTATACCCCCATAGGTTGTATCAATGCAAGTATAAAGTTGTGACAGACTTTAATCACAGAAGGGGTAGGGGGGCATTAATGTTTTACAAACATGACTTTTAACTTGTTATCAGGAATATTTCCCCTACGCGTAACATCTTGACATTATAGATGTGAAATTTTCCTCCAATAAAAATACTTTTGTTTATTGTAATTGTCATGGTTATTTAAGGAGTGTGTGAATTAGCTTTTCATTAAATCATTAATTGGTCAATTTCATTTATGCATATTCATTAAAGGTGCAATGTAGAATAACGACAAGATTTTGAATCGTTATTTCAGTAAGCATGTTATTTTTTCACTTAATAGGCGGATGAAATCTTGGGATCTCAAGCTGACAGAAACCAAGTGGAAAGCACAGTGCGTAACTATCATATACATATTGTATAATCGTATAATATCATATATGGTGCATTTTTATAAGGGTTACATTGCCATTGTGTCAACCAAAGGAAATGTTGTCAGCTATTACCAAGCTGATTGCCTCCTCACCAATCAGATAAGGAGAATTTAAGCTGATTACTTCCTCACAATGAGGGGTGGACAGGGTGAAAGGGAGGGGGAGGAAGGGGGTGGGAGGAGGGAGAGAGGAGGAGGGAGAAAAAGGGGAGGGAGGAGGGAGAGAAAGGGGAAAAAGGGAAGGGAGGGGGAGAGGAGGGCAGGAGGAGGGAGAGAAGGGGGGAGGGAAGGGGATGGGAGGGGGAGAGAGGTACCCACCTGTCTGCCCCCCCCCCCCCCCCCCCCCCATAATCAGATAAGGAGAATTTAAGCTGATTTCCTCCTCACAATCAGATAAGGAGAATTTAATTCTTAACAGAGGAATTCATACCTCTGAATCTTAGATTTTGAGTGCAGCTAATTCAGATTACATGCCTACTTGAAAAAAAAAACTTTAAAAATCTTATATTAATTTTTTATTTTTCAATTTCAGTTGTTCAATAACAAGAAAAGATATGAGAGAGATTTAGAAAGGATGAAGAAGGAGTATGGGGAGGACAAACTAAAATTGGAGACAAAGATGTAAGTAAATGCTGTAACCATAATGGAGAAAAAGTAAAATTGTAATGTCTTCTTGAGTTTTGTAAAAATCTAACAGATAGTCAGATGAAAATATGTAGAACATGAACAAAACAGAGTATATTTTTAGAATTGAAAAAGTATATGTATAGTGTATGTGTGCAAAATGTGATATAAAGTGTACATAAGTATCAAAAATATGTATGGTACTCCATTAAATTGTAATAGAAAAGGGGGACATATTATTTGTCAATAAAAAAATGTAATGATTATGTTTATTTTGAAAGTCCACAATAAATGTACTCCAAGCTAATATGTATTGGTTTAATATATAATGTTTTTCATTGTAATTTCTGTGTAAATATTCATGTACATTGCATTTTTGGAAACCTTTTTCTGAATCTTTTGCTTGTATATTGTAGAACAACTGTTACAAGAGAATTACAAGAATCCCGTAATGTTGCCAGAGAGAGACAAAGAAGACTAGCAGAGCTAAATGCTGTAAGTTATATGTACACATATGTACAGTTTTTATTTAGAACACCCTACTTTTAAAAATGTAAGAAGGGGAATATACAAAAATATTTGAAAGAAAATATCCTAATCTTAATTTTTCATGACATCATTACATGTATATATTTTGATATTTAGGCCATGCAAAAAAAAATTTCTGGTTCTCAGATAATTGATCTAAAAAATATGGGTAGGTAGGTAGGGTATTTATTTTTTGTTTTTATTTTCCGAAAACTACTTAAGCACAATTTTTTATTCAGATATTATAGAGACTGTGATCTATAGTGACTATATTTGTTGTAAATGTTCACCATACTCAACTCTTCTCATAATTCCCCCGAAAATAGTTTCTCACATAACTGTGTCACTGAATAGTTCGATTCCAATGGCAATATAATCCACGGCACGACTGTGTAATGCCTTTAAAATTCGCCTTCAAGCTGACAATCACTCGTTCCTTCCCCCCCCCCCCCCCCCTCCGGTTGCCATTTTGCATCTTGTGTACAATAACAAAGTACAGTATTTCCCTCCACAGAAGTCAGAGCACCTAAGCGTCTTGATCGTGTAAAGTCTTAACAAAACCGACAAGCGCCGTTAAAACGTAAAGCGCTGTACTGAAACAGACATTTCTACATTTCGTTTGTACAGAAATCCCTGTTCTATTAATAGAAAATTATATTTATCAGCATGAGAAATCTGGCGGGCGGCGGCTATTTTTTTCCCTTCCCACGATAAAAACGTCTCATCGGGAGGAATTTTGAGCGCGCGGCGGTGTCTGAGAACCAGGATTTTTTTTTTTATATGGCCTTATATTCAGTGATGATGCACCAAAAGTTACATGTATATGATATAAGTACATGTATCTTCCCCATGAAAAAAATCATATTCTAACATGACTTTAGGTTTTCTCCCTATATGTACTACAGAACTTGCTTGGTGTAAAATCTCCAACAAACTTCCAATGCGCTAAGCTCTGCCCATTTTCCACCACTAAAGAACTCGCCTAGTGTAAAATCTCCAACAAACTTCCAGTCCGCTAAGCTCCGCCCATTCTCATGCTATAGAATTCGCCTGATGTAAAATCTCCAACAAACTTCTAGTGCGCTAAGCTCTGCCCATTTTCCACCACTATAGAACACGCCTAGTGTAAAATCTCCAACAAACTTCCAGTCCACTACACTCCGCGCAATGTCGTCTGCAGAACAATATTAGAATAGAAATAACAACTAGCTAGCTGTGATTTGTTGTCCAGTAATTCCCCTCATCGCATGAACCAATGAAATAATCTGATTGGTTCATGCGACTTGGGGAATTACTGAACACGTCTAGCTAGTTGTTATTTCTTAAGTATTATATTATTGAAATACAAGGGTAGTAATAGATAATTGACTGAAGGGAGTAAAAGAAAATTCTTCTAATTTTTGTATTCAGGCTTTGATTGTGGCCAGAGGTGAAAAAGAACAGTTAGAACAACAGAGAAACCGGCTCCAACACAAGGTCAAGGACTTAGGAGAAGATTATCGCAGCAGACTTATTAAATATGTGGAGGACATAGCGGTATGTTAACCATTATTACTAGATTGCAAATTTCCTGATATCACAGCTCTCAGACTTTTTCATTATTGGTTTGGCATTGAATTAAAAAAAAGGGACATTTCAATTATTAGTATGATACTTCATCATTATAGTGATTGCTTCTTCTGTATTTCTTACAAATTTTATATCATTCTTTGCAAAAAAAGCCAACTGACATTGTAGGCATTCAAATTAGTAAGTACATTGTACATCCAATGAATTCCTGTTGCTGTTTTGAATTCAGTTTCTTTCTGTATCATTTTCCTATTGAGTGGATTATTTCATTGCAATTTTAGCTCACCTGAGCGAAGCTCAAGTGAGGCATTGTCGTAGCATGCTGTCCGGCCTCCGTTCATCGTAAACTTTTTACATTTTCTACTTCATCTCCAGAAAGGCAGAACGGATTTTCATGAAACTTGGTAGGTATGAGGTACTCATTGTCCCCTACAAGTGTTATTACTTTTCGTCCAGATCCATTCAATAGGTGGAGCCACCACAGGCAATAGTAGGTGACAATACCCTCCTTTGATAAACTTCTTTTTCAGAACCGAAGCACGTATCGACTAATTGAAAGCATCAGAATTATCTAGATAGATGTCCTAAGAAGTGTTGTTATTTTTTGTTCCACTCTGAAGTCAAGTTTTTTCCTTTGACAGACTTCTTCTTGTTCGATATGCTTAGTTAAAGTAGTTTTCATTTGAACGATTGTGGCCCACTTGGGCCTCTTGTATAAACTTGATAAGGAAAATAGTGTTTTATGACATGAAATGTACATCCTTTTATTTTGTGATACAAAGCAACTTTGTTTATAGGGCTAATACATGTATCTCTTCAAGACATTTTGATCTGCAATATTATGGAAATATTGTAATAAAAAAAAAAAAGAAAAACCTCAAGTTCTTGAACAAATGAATTCCAACGATATTGACCAAAATTACAAAAATTCTATGAACAGTGAATTTCAATATGAATATGGTAAGATTATAGTGATTTTTGATTTATTTTAGGAATTTGTTGACAAGGGCAGCCAAGGTGCTGATGGACGGTATGCCATACAGATGAGAGATTATGTTGATAGTATGGTGAAAGACATAACTAAATCACATAAAGAAAGAGAGGAGCAGCTAAGTCAAGCAGCTCAACAGTACAGAGAAAACAAGAGGAGTCTTCTTCACAAGTACGAGGAGCTTCTTATACACTATAGGTAAGTGATGGTCAACATGCCATATACATGAGAGAGATTATGTTGATAGTATGGTGAGAGACATAACTAAATCACATAAAGAAAGAGAGGTGCAGCTAAGTCAAGCAGCTCAACAATACAGAGAAAACAAGAGGAGTCTTCTTCACAAGTACGAGGAGCTTCTTATACACTATAGGTAAGTGATGGTCAACATGCCATACAGATAAGAGATTTTGTTGATAGTATGATGAAAGACATAACTAAATCACATAAAGAAAGAGAGGAGCAGCTAAGTCAAGCAGCTCAGCAATACAGAGAAAACAAGAGGAGTCTTCTTCACAAGTACGAGGAGCTTCTTATACACTATAGGTAAGTGATGGTCAACAAACCATACAGATAAGAGATTTTGTTGATAGTATGATGAAAGACATAACTAAATCACATAAAGAAAGAGAGGAGCAGCTAAGTCAAGCAGCTCAGCAATACAGAGAAAACAAGAGGAGTCTACTACATAAGTATGAGGAGCTACTTATACACTATAGGTAAGTGATGGTCGATATGCCATACTGATGAGAGATTTTGTTGATAGTATCGGGAAAGACATCACCAAATCACATAAAGAAAGAGAGGAGCAGCTAAGCCAAGCAGCTCATCAGTACAGAGAAAACAAGAGGAGTCTACTACACAAGTATGAGGAGCTACTTATACACTATAGGTAAGTGATGGACAGTATGCCATACTGATGAGAGATTATGTTGATAGTATCGGGAAAGACATTATCAAATCACATAAAGAATGATAGGAGCAACTCAGCCAGGCAGCTCAGCAGTACAGAGAAAACAAGAGGAGTCTACTGCACAAGTATGAGGATTTTAAAAGAGGTTAGTGAGGAGCAAGCTAGGAAACTTCTAATCAGGAGTACACAAGTACCAAATGAAGATGAAAGAGGAATAATTTAAGCAAATCCTGAAACTTGTGATATATACATGTATTTGTGAATTCCTGGTGATAAGTATGAAAGAGTACTGAGTTTTACTTCCTTCATCAGGGGGTCAAACTTGGCCTCCACATTGAAAAATCATAAAAATCTGTGACACAGTTTCCAGGTTTTCCTATAATTCTTTGATGCTTACAGAGAATGACTCTAAAACTTTTTCTTTTATAATGATAATTTGGTTCAGAGTTTGATACTTTTTGTTAACAAAAATACACAAATCTTTCATTTTTCTATACACTATTTAAGATACATGTGTGTCTAAATTGCAGAAATATTACATGTAGATACATGTAGTACTCTTAAACTGATTCACTTCTTGACTTATTATCAATATTCAACCTTTTGTCATTATTTACAGAAACCTAAGACTTCAGTGTGAGGAGAGGGGATTGGACGATATAGATATGGGACCCGATGAAACAGAGCTAAAACTGTCAGACTCTGAAATCAATTCTTCCAACTTGAGAGAGATTTCACGGTTAAAAGGAGAAAATAACAGACTAAAACAAGTGGTGGATAACTTGAAGATAAAGGTGAGCTGGATGTGTCAAATTGAATAAAAATTATGCTTTGGATTGTTGAAAAATTTATTGTTTCATAGGCTGGTGGTAGGGTTTATAGTCTCGCTCGCCTGAACCTCATGTGACTTCTACAATTACCTTCCTGGTGAGACCTGTACAATCCAGTGCATTCTCAACTCCCTTAGGAGTATACAAGCAGAGCTGCCGTTTAGGCGCTAATGCTTTTCATTCACATTACAAGCTCATCTCATGTGCCAGGTACCCAGTTTACTCCTGGGTGGAGAGAGTGCAATGTAGTGTAAAGTAACTTGCCCAAGGTTACAATGGTTTTTGCAATGACTGGCAAAGTTGAGACTCGAACCCACAACCTATAGGTCCATAGTCCACTGCGCTAACCACTACACCACCAGCACTTCATTTCCATAACCTTTCTGTCTTTCTGGCTTGTCAGTGGAAATAATGTTCATTTCCATTTAAGAGCGGGAAGAGTGAAAATGTTTTGGAAATAAATGAGTAACGTCTTAATTTTTCTGTTATACCTTACAACATAAGTATGTTTTCCTTTTAGATTTAAAATTGATTGCTTCGAATGTTTATAAATGTATAATTCATTTCAGAAAAAAATCAAATATTCTGTTTTTACCACGTTATTTCAATATATTTGTTTACAGAATCTGGCCCCTCTAGGATCTGATCGTTATACAGATTATACATTCAGGAGTTCTATAAATGTACATGTATACAAAGCTTACCCCCTATACTAACTTAATATATATATTCTATATAGTGTAGTGTATGAAAAGCATTTATAGATTTTATTAGGTCCCTTGTAGAGTCATGAAATGAATGGGTAAAAGTCCCAGTGTTAGAAATTTGCAAAATCTCAGGTGATTTAATAAGTCATTTTAAGGGAAAATTTGGATGATGCTGATGACATTTATTCAGCCTCTATGTTGCCGAAATAGAGTCTTTGTCATCTGTGAAAACAACAAAATACTGGGAATTTTGGACCATGAGGTCCATTAAAAATCTTGGAACTTTAGTTTAAGTATAAAGGAAGTGTTAAAAGTGCTAGTATGCAAAGCTAGTAAAATATTTCCTCTATCACTTTTCAAGCACTTACCTGTAGATTGAATGTCAGAAATTATTTATATCTAGACCTTAGACTTCAGAATGATTTGCCACTAGGATCAGATCAAGGGTTATTCCTCTTCATATTATTTATATCAACAACTTAGGCTTGCGTGGGCATGATTGAACAATATATGAGCCAGGTTCATATGCTTTCACTTTAGATGGAGGCATTGGTGATCATCTTCAGCTATAGCTTGTTTAGTTAGACTGCAGTGAAATTACACTTTAAGATGTCATATCATAGAAATAATTTTAAGTTCATTTCTTTTCTTTAATTACAAATACTGATTGGGTACAAATGAAATTAGTTTTGTTTTCCTTTGCTGTGCAAAAATTAAAAAAAAACAAACACTTAACAGATTTTCATATACCCGCATATTCCTTATTGTAAAGTTGACAATGCATTTTCTACAACTGGTGAGTAATAATCAAATGACTGTTACAATCTTTAGACAATGTTTTAGAAAAAGTGCAAGGATGTCCATTTCTATTAAAACATTAAACTGTTTAATGAGTCATACATGATTCTTTGTCTTTTTACAGTATGGAATAACAGACACTGACCTGCTAAGGTAAAACCATTTTCAGTAATTACAACTAATTATTATCCCCTCACAATTTGATACTTTCGCAACATAGTCGCTGGGGGATATAGTCACTCCCTTGTTTGTAATTGAGTTTGTGACTGTGTTCGTTAGTGCATCATACTTTTGATTACAGCCTAGAGGGCACAGTTTTGATTGGATCTTAATCAAACTTTCATACACTAAGTCTTATTGCTTATGTCAAGAGGAACCTATTGATTTTCGAGGTCATAGGTCAAAGGTCAAGGTCACAGATTGGAAATGATCAAAATCCTTGTATACAGCCTAGAGGTCACAGTTTTGATTGGATCTTCACTAAACTTCATACACTTATTATTGCTTATGTCAAAGATTAAGGTCACAGATGAGAAATGATCAAAATTTTTGTATACAGACTAGAGGGTACATTGATTTTCATGCCGTGCCAGGGGATGCTACGCTTTGCATTGCCTAGGTTTTATTTGCCCTTTTGTATAAAAGTACGCAATATAGTATATTCTTTAATCTGTCAATTTTCTGCTCCAAAATCTAAAGAATGATCAACTTCTAAGACTTTTGAGAGTTATACTTTTAAGAATACAGATCTATGTTTTCTGTATAGTTCGCTAGAGAAGCAATTTTTAAAATGTCAAGGTCAACATCGGGTGTTAGAGAAAAGGTGGACATAGAGTGTGTTTTATAAACAAGAAAAGATATTGATCTATGTCTTTTTATGCCCCCGGAATCAAAGATTCGGGGGCATATAGTTTTTGGCCTGTCCGTCTGTTTGTCTGTCTGTTTGTCCGAAAAACTTTAACATTGGACATAACTTTTGAATGGGAGGTGATAGGGCTTTCATATTTCTATTGTGTATTCCTTGTGACAAGACCTTTCCAATGATACCAAAATTTTTTACCTCGTGACCTTGACCTTGACCTTTGACCTACTTTTCAAAAACTTTAACATTGGGCATATCTTTTGAATGGAAAGTGATAGGGCTTTGATATTTCACAATGTATTTCTTGTGACAAGACCTTTCCAATGAAACCAAAATTTTTGACCTCGTGACCTTGACCTTGACTTTTGACCTACTTTTCAAAAACTTTAACATTGGGCATAACTTTTGAATGGTAAGTAATAGGGCTTTGATATTTCACATATGTATTCCTTGTGACAAGACCTTTCCAATGATGCCAAAATTTTAAACCTCATGACCTTGACCTTTGACCTACTTTTCAAAAACTTCAACATTGGGCATAACTTTCAAATGGTAAGTGATAGGGCTTTGATATTTCACATGTGTATTCCTTGTCGCAAGATTTTTCCATCGATACCAAAAAATTTCAACCAAGTGACCCTGACCTTGACCTTTCACATTCATGTACTTAACAGAAAATAGTGCTTATACTAACAAAGATGCCACCGGGGGCATTCATGTTTCACAAACACAGGCTTTATTTTCATTTTTAGCTGCTTTTAAAATTATTTCAATATAATGATATACACACTACATAATAAATCAACAAGTATATAATAGACCTTCTTCACATTACGGTAAGATTTGGATTTTAGACACACCACGACCCGAAATCACTACCTTTGACCTTATTTCTAACTGTTACGTCATAAATCTGCCACAAAGTCACAGTTAAAAGTTAAATCAAATCTTGTGATTTCGAGTCGTAGGATGTGTAAAATGAAAGTCGAAGGCGGTAATGTGAAAATCGTCTATTTCAAGTTTTGTTAATCTTTCAGATCTGTTCAAGACAAGCCTCCAGAGAATATGTCTGTTCTACGTAAGCAGTTACGGGAGTACACTATGAACACTCAAAAAGAACTAGAGGACGAGAGGGCTCGCTTACTCAGTGAAAATGCCGTATTGAAACAAGAACTTAGGGAAAGCAAAGACTATATAGACCACCACCTTGTCAGGTAAAGACCCAAAGCACATATTCCTGATTTCAATGAGAAAAAATTGAAATTTGTTTTGAGGGAAAGTATTAATTAATGTGCTTGTGAAAAAAAAAAATCTTGAATGTATATGGTGTCAGTGTAAAATACATTGAACATTTTGTAACAATTAATTGATGAAGAAAGAAAAATAGTTCAAAGGTCAAGGTTACCAAAATTCTTTATACTTGTCTTTTACCTTTGACAATGAAAACTTGACTTGTAACATTGCCACATACTTTTAATACCCCAAATAATGTTCAAAGGTCAAGGTAACCAAAATTCTGTAAACTTGTCTTTGACCTTTGACAATGAAAACTGAGCTTTTGTAATTTGCCACATACTTAATACCATAAACAGAATGTTTAGTTATAAACATTTCAGGGAAGATGGAAAATTTGATGCAACGAACTTGCTGTAATTTTATGTATGACCTTGTAAGGCTTCTTAACCCGAATACTGTAAACGTGGTTATTTTGCTGGGGGAAATCAAGACATTACGCGTGGGGGAAATATGTCTTTCCAATTGTAAGAATGTAGCGGGGATTTTTTTTTTTGTGTGGGGGAAATTTTTGCCAACTTCCAAGATTCGTGAAAATGCGAAAAATTACCCCCATGCGAAAATTTTGTTCTGAAAAATGTTCTGAAAATCGACCTTTATTGGCCTATATAGTCCTGGTTCCCTAAACTGAACAAAGGCCAAAATTTTCACATTTACAGTATAAGTTTGACCTTGACATTGGAAGTCTCTTTTGCAAGCAAAAAGCCCCTTCATGAGAATACCGAAAATTAGTAAAATTTAAACTTCAACAGTCATCTTTTGAAAATAGAGTTTTAAATTATATTTGCTGGTTTCAAGTTTTGGAGAGGCAAAGTTGTTTTCTTTTGATTTTATCAACCCTGTTATTTCATTTCTTAAATGGTTATAATTTTTGCAGGTATAAGCAGGAACTAAAGATGAAAATAGAGTTTTAAATTTTATTTGCTGGTTTCAAGTTTTGGAGAAGCAAAGTGGTTTTCTTTTGATTTTATCAATGCCATCACATCATTTCTTAAATGGTTATAATTTTTACATGTATAAGCAGGAAATGAAGATGAAAATAGAGTTTTAAATTATAGTGCTGGTTTCAAGTTTTGGAGAAGCAAAGTGGTTTTCTTTTGATTTTATCAATCCTGTTACATCATTTATTAAATAGTTTTATTTTTTGCAGGTATAAACAGGAAATAGTAAAACTGAGGAAAATGTTAGGATATGAAGAAGACGGCTCGTTAAATCTCGGATTAACGGACAGATCCTACAAAAAAGGAAGACGAAAATGAAGGACATAATACAAAGCATAGCCTTAATAATTTAAAATGCCATATTCCATAGTCTGTGATAAATAGTGCAACTGCCTCGTACAAAGAAAATGTCCTTCAATTTCTATCACCACATCCGTCCTAGAGCAAAATGTTCATGTAACATTAAGACAAGCATAAAGCAAAAAATTTTGTGTTTTTGCATAATTTATCTTTTTGTTGAACATTATACAATGTATATTATATACCTGTGATGATCTTTTTACATATTTTCAAATATATTACAAAGTTCAAGAATTTTTCCTTTACATTTGTTACAGTTTTAGATATTTATTGCAATATTTCCATATTTCTCAACAAATTCATGCATGATAACTCTCCATAATTCTTGCTTTTAGTGTATTCACTGTTAACAGCCTATTCATTGTTTATTTGAATTAGCAGTGAATTTGATAAATACAATCAAAGAAATATAACATCAACCCAATATAGAATGTTTTTCCTTTATGTAACATGTTAAAGAAGAAGGTGCAGTGACCTGCCACTTTGGCCTGATTTTTAAAGTTGTTCAAATATCCATAATATTCTAGTTTATAAAATGTCAAATATATGGTGAATCCAAATCAAGAAAGCCTGTTGTGATTTCACAGCAAGGGCGTAGGAGAATGGGGGCTGAGCGGGGGCACATTCCCCCCCCCCCCACTTTGAAAAGTGGGGGGCACAACCATGTTTGTGCCCCCCCCCCCCCCCCCCCACTTTACAATGCAAAATTTTATGATGCATTAACACTGTTTAAAATAGCAACATTTTGAACCATAAATCTACAATTTTTCGGTCAATTTTCAAAAATTTTCTTTGGCTCGCTACCGCTCGCCAGTTCTTTATAGACTTTCTGAATAAATTAGCTATTGTGATCCATCCTTATATATATTACTTTATCAATATTTAACTCAAACTATATAGAATATTATTACATGTACTTGTTAATGATAGAGGGTATAGAACATATTTTCTGATAAGTCAATATTTTGCCTAAAAAAATTCCTGGTTCGCTCCCGCTCGCAAGACATTTATTAATGTACTTAAAATTTAGAATTGCACCAGAAATAATAAAATTTGTGCATTTAGAACATGAAACCCCCATATTTTTTTTTAATCTCTTCCTCCCCTCCCCCCCCCCCCCCCCCTTACATGTACATGTACTTATGTACATGTAGCACTTTTTTATTTTAAAGTAGAACTAAATAGTGCTGTCTTGAGCTTGCTTATTTAAGACTACATTAATATCAATAGTAAGGTACGAGTTAATAATAGAAAACTATGCATAATGCACATACCTTGGTCATGATTACATAATTCTTACAAAAAAAATATGTTCGCCTCAGATAGCACATATAAAGATAAACATACGGTACATATCACCTGCCAATAACATGTATTTCATCGAATAAAGAATATACAAAAACTTATTTGAACGGTGCTCATACATTCAATACATGACTTGATGTGATACAAAATATACCATATGTATGTGTGCTGCTATCTAGTTGGAGTCCATTTGAAAGTACATGTATATGCAGTTTTTTTATAGACTTGTCTCTGCATGCGCTGGGCCTCTTTATTATTCATCTATGCACCTTTGTTGTGAAGGGGATCACAGTTGGATAGTAATGCCACTGTGGGTTAATGGATGTGGTTGTGGGTTGGTGTATGCAAACTTATTAAGGACATTGATTTTCAAGGTCAAAGCTAAAAGGTCAGAAGTTACATATTCAGATATCCATAGTAAGAGGACATATTTAGGAATAAGGAACCTATTGATTTTCAAGGTCAAGGTCCCAGCTGTTGATAAGACAAAACCGAAGTCCTTTGTATGTGAGTTATGCATAGTGTGGGGATATCTACTGTTATCAGATTTCAAGGTCAAGATCACCATTGGCAACGCTGGAAAAACTTGACTTTTGAAATTATGGTTTTCTGTGTATTTTCATCAATCTTCGTAGTCCATGACTCTAGAGAACATCACCCATTGGTTTTCAATGTCAGGGATCAAAGGTCAGGGATCAAAGGTCAAGGACACAACCGTCAATACTTGGATTTAGGCAAGTGTGTTGCCACTCTAGAGGTAACAGTTTTGCTTTGGTTATTCACCAAACTTTTATAGTTGTCAATTACAATTTGACAACCCTAAACAGCCAATTTGCAAAACTCGTCTCTTAAATTGGTAGTGTCACACCCTGCCGGATAACTCAAACTTGCGTCTAACGGATAACAAAATGCCGAAATCCTTAGTCCATCGGTCGTCCAATTGTAAAACAATTGACGCTGCCTCTGCTCGAGGCTCTTGCACGTAGTAATCCAGTGTTTTCTTTTTCCTTGTTTTAGGGCCGAATTTCGGCCCCTTCCCAATGCCAAATTTCCTCTATTTTTCCCAAAAAATTGCTCTGAAATTTCCAAAGAGAAATTATGAAAAAATTACTTGAGAAAATAAGACTCAAAATCTGGAAGTCATTACAAAATGTCCCATTTCTGAATGCATTTTAAAATTTTTTATTCATCCCTTGTTCAGTTCAGGCAAATCATTGGATTAGCAGTGTTAATAAATGATACATTAAAAGACTCAAAATCTGGAAGTCATTACAAAATGTCCCATTTCTGAATGCATTTTAAAATTTTTTATTCATCCCTTGTTCAGTTCAGGCAAATCATTGGATTAGCAGTGTTAATAAATGATACATTAGGGTGAGACTTTGGTGAGAATTTGTATAAAATTGTTCTCAATTTCAGCAAAATGTCGCGATTTTCCCAAATGGGACAGGCACGGGCACCTCCCCCCCCCCCCCCCCAAAAAAAACCTGCAATCATTTGTTGCAAATCATCATTGCGAAAGAATAAAAAAATCATCATTGCGGAAAAATAAAAAATCATTGCGGAAAAATAAAAAAATCATCATTGCGGAAGTTCTTCGGTCGCTACGGGGATATCATAAAAGCATATCAGATCCCCCTTTCCAGAATGATCAGTGACATTCTACATTGTGATTGAATGACTGTCGTCATCACCAAACAAGACATACTTACCTGATCTGTACATCAAAATGTACATCGAGACAATCACCGAATTTGACAGGTTTCCATGGAGCTGGTGCAACGGGTGTTGCATGCAATCAGGAGACGCTGACTCTCCCCGGGCACCTGGTCTCACTTCGGAATATTGTTCATTCCGGGGTTCGCAACCGTTTCGATGGGAATTCTCTCGATTATGCCTTGCCTTCTCGACGTTGAGACCGAAAAACTGTTAGGTACTTCTTTGATGTTTATGGAACGGAGAACCGGACAAAACAGAAGATGAACGGACATCCGTTACTCCTCCATTTGTCTCCGGAGTCTCTCCGGTAGCTGTCCGTTACATCTCCGTTTCGCGTCCGGTAGATGCCCTTTCAAGACTCGAGTCTACCGGACACCTAATTGATATCAATGGACACATACCAGACAGCTACGAGGGATGTAACGGATACCAACGTACACGTAACATATAATTAAGTAACAGACGCCTTAGTCCGTTCTGTTCGTCGACAAGTTTTGAGTATGTTATCCGTTACTCGTCCGTTTGCCTTATCCGGCTAGCTGTGACCGAGGTATTTTATTTGATGCGAGGAAGGTAGGCGGGTGTCAACAATTGTTTTCCAGGCTATAAGTCAAATATGAGAAGTGCATTGAAACTACATACACTTACTCCCCATAAGTCATTGATTTTGGTGTCAGAAGGTCATGGTCTTAGGACTGAAGATGGTTTCCGGATCATATTAGAGAGTGTATTGCATTTGCCAGAAATGTTATCCATGAGTCAAGGATGATCCCTTTTGATTTTGATGTCTCAAAGGTCATGGTCATAGACTCTGATGACTGAAAATTGTTTGCGAATCATATTAGAGTGTGCATTGCACCTATCATCACTACTAGTTTAAGATTCATTTTGAGCGATTGAAACAGAAACCATGTGAAAACTCTAGAGGTCACAGTTTACTTATGATTATCATTGAGCATTTGAGTCGCCCTTTGTTATAGGACGAAATCTCTTGATTTGCATTGTCAAATGTCAAGGTCAAAACTGACAGAAATAGAATTAATATTGAGTAAACTCTACAGGCCACAGATAACACCGATGTGCGTCTATTTTTGCATACGAGTTTCCCATTGCGAGAGTTCAATAGTTATAATTGATTTCAAGGTCAATGACAAAGGTCACGGCTTGGTACATATAGTATCGAAATCCATTTATTAAACAAGGCATTGGATAAAAAAGTATGTAAGTTTTTTTGCTCTACTGGTCAAAGACCAGTCGAGCTTATGCAATTGCCCCGTGTCCGACGTCCGACCGTCTGTCTGTGAGCGCGAATCCTCTGAATCTGTGAATAGTACAAAATAAATTCTTTTTGCATTATAATGGGCCTGTGGTCTAGTTGTGCACCTGATATTTTGTTTGAGCCCCTGACCCCCAGGGTCTTGGAAAATGGGTGTGGTCATTATCTCCATTTAACTCTATGTAATCTTGTGAGCACCATTTCTCAGAAAGTATAATTGATAGAAAGATAATTCTTTTAGCATTATTCTCAGGCTGTGGTCTAGATGTGCACCTGGTATTTTGTTTGAGCCCCTGACCCCCAGGGTCTTGGAAAATGGGTGTGGTCATTATCTCCTATATAACTATGTAATCTTGTGAGCATCAATTCTCAGAAGGTATAATTGATAGAAAGATAATTGTTTTTGTATTATTCTCAGTCTGTGGTCTAGATGTGCACCTTTTATTGTTTGAGCCCCTGACCCCCAGGTTCATGGAAAATGTGTGTGTTAATTTTCTTCTATGCATGTATAACTCTATCATGTAATCTTGTGATCATCAATTCTCTTAAAGTACAATTGATAGAGAACTAATTCTTTTTCCATTATATTAATCTTTTATTTTGTTGTAGCCCCTGATCTCGGGGTCTTGGAAAATGAGTGTGTCACTTAGATTAATTTAAGCAAACAACCAGGAGAGCGTCGGTCTCATCAGAGACTTCTGGTTGTCGCTATGCAAGACATCATATGCTTTGTGTTAGTAATATTATTTCTAACGGGTATAAAAATCAGTGATTTAGTATTGAAATCTTTATATATCAAACTTGTTTCTGAAATATTCGCTACTTCTTGATGCGTATCGTGCTTGTGTTGATGTACCATGGTGTGACATTTCATTTCTAATGGAGAAAGGGCATTACACTTTATCCTGGTCGTAAAATAGTTCAATTTCAATTCCGAATTTTTCAGTGATATTAGATGAAAGGTCTTTTTAAGTATATTGAATGTTGCTTTTCACTTCAAAAAACGTGTACTGATCCTTTTTTCAACGGTTGAGAAATATCAGTTTAGCCCAAGTTGATTACGTACAGTTTCATTCAAAATTTAATCTGTTTAAAATATGATTCGAATTCGTGTGAATATCAAATGCGTCTCTAATACTGCTGAAATGTTTTAACATTGACGTAAGATAGACGTAATATTTGACAGATTGGTAGTACAAATCAAAATAAAACATTTTCTTGATTTTGCTTCATGTGCTATCTCTCTCTCCCTCTGACCAAAAATAAAACAAAAAACAAAACAAAAACAAAACAAAACAACTCACAAACCAAAAAACAACAACAAGAAAATAAAGACCAACAATTAATATGCTACGCAAATTTTAGAATCGCATGGCCAGTCAAAGTTTGGGAGGGAGGAGGATGGGGGATGCGTTTTGTTTGGGAAGGAACTATATATGTATAATTGTTCATAGCAGTAAACTTGAATTTTACATCGATATTTGAAACAAAACAAAAAAAAATAATCCTCTCGTCTAGCTTCATCTGATAGTGATTTACGAGGGTATCCCCCCCCCTATAAAGCTACGTGAGCCAATCAGAATCTTCATCACTCCACCCAATAATATATGTCAGCCAGAATTTTCAGATGCAGATCCAAAAATAAGTCGTGTAGGAAAGCATGGATTTTATTAGTAGATGTACATGCATGTTTGTTTTAATATGCTTATATTACTAGTTTTTTTTTAACTCGATTCAATCTAAACAAGTTACCAATCAGAAATCTGTTATACCAGTGTTTAGGTTTGGAGTGACCATACTGACAAATTCTGGATAAGCGCCTGAGAACTAACAGGTTTTACTTTAAATCTTTTTGGGAGGAAAAGTTGTGAAGCTGACGCTCCCGGATATTACTGAACTTCCTAATTTCATTGGTAAGGTATGCTATATTTGTTTATATCCTACTTGATTTTTTTTTTCTGGAGAGTGATTTAATGCCATTGCACAAAAAAGAGAGAGAGAAAAACCCAACAAGTTCCTATTTTTCTAATATCTGAAAAAGATCACATAGAAATTAGTCAACAATAGGGGCAAAATGGAATGAGGATTCATCATAATAAAATAAGAAACTTATGAAAATTGTAAAAAGACGTTCACAAAAAAAGGAAGAATTACTACCTAGAAGAAGACTGTCTATAAATAATCATATATTAGAATATTTAGAATAATTTCTTCAATACAGCATCTGAGAAATGTTAAAATAAAACAAGCATTATTAAAACAAGACTTTCAATGTTCATTATAAATGTACCGGGAACTGTCGTGTACGGTTTCAGCGATCTTCAGGGTGTCATAAGTCTTCAATAATTCCTTTTTTCTCGATTCCCCACTTCTGTCCAGTACGACAGGACTGGATTACCCATGCATCCACCCTCTTTTCTCTATTCCCAGTCCTTTTCTAGATCCGCGCGTGCATCCGTACCTATCACCGATGATCAGCGGTAAAAAGACATAATATAAACAAACAGTTATATTATTAGTTGTAGTGGCTGCAAGGCACACATAAAAAGCAATTTTTGCCTAGATTTCTCAACAGATTTCATAACTTGTTTACCGAAATATATATTTGTCGACATGAACGTATCGTATATATAGCTCACACTAAAAATACACAAACTACAACTTTGATGTAATTATTGTGCAGTACATATATGATATCAATATATGAAATAGAAATCAGTTTATTACAATTAATTAAAGTCAATTTCAAATGGATTAAAAGAATGAAGTAGTGTCCGCCGTAGGGAAGTTTAATATAATAAATAACAATGAACACTCTATATATCCACAAATTTTCGGCCACTCGGCCTTTATCAAGTGGAAAAGCACGAATACAAAAGAATAATATTTTGTAATACAAAATTCTTTTGTATTCGTGCTTTTCCACTCGATAAAGGCCGAGTGGCCGAAAATTTATTGATATAGAGTGTTCGTTGTTATTTATCAAATGGATTCGTTTCATTTTCTTTGATTATATCCAACCTATTTTCAAAAGCCGAAAGTAAGTAGCGACAAATATACGTTTGCAAAAACCAATGTTAGAAGGATTTAAGATCTCTTTACATTTTTCTATTTCTGTACAATTTTCGTTCTTAGTTCTTAATAAAAATCGTTATACAGAGGGCAAGTAAATAGAAAACGACTCGAGTTGCATTCTCAATAACACTACAACAAAATATACAAAATCGAATGTACCTCGCGACATTGGGACGTTTGTATCTTCCTTCTTCAATTTCTAATTAAAATAGACCTTTCGTGTCTTTTCAATGGAAAATTCAAGTATTGTTGAAGCTTAAACTCCTCTGCTATGGGCAAATGATAAAAGGAAAGTTTGCCATCACTGTTTGGGTTTTCAATACTGTGACTTCTTTCTTTTGATAAATTTTCTTTACAATGTCATGTAAATATTGATTCCAAATTCGATTTAAATATGTTAGACTTTAAGTCTAATGTAGTTATTTGACATATATTTTTGAGATTCTGCAACTTTTATAGGGGAGTATTCTGAAATAAGGTTGTCACTGCTCGTCAGTTTTGCTGCAAATAGTATTTTATCGGTAATTTTAAATTTGTCTCTTGTAGTAATATTTATGCATAAGATAAAACGATTTTATGAATAATGGATAAATTCCAGTCTCACTTTTTATTGATATGTTTGAAGATTAACGAAGATTGTAAAATGGTCAAACTCCAAGTTCAAGGTCACAAGGTCAAAAATTTTGGTATCCATGGGAAGGTCTTGTCACAGGGAATACACATGTGAAATATCAAAGCCAAATTCCTTACCATTCAAAAGTTATGGCCAAGGTTAATTTTTTTGCAGAAAGACAGACAGACAGACATAAAAATATCGGGACGTAATACAAAATATTACATTTTTATACTATCCTTAATGTCACAGAAAGTATTAGGCATTTTCTTGCTAGAAAGATTGATGAAAGGATATACTTTGTGTGGGGTAACTTCACTCGTTTATACATGTATACATCATATACATGTATTTACATACATGATGAAAGGAGAAAACAATACTACTTATCTAGATTATCCAACAGGAAAATTACGTAAGAAGCTAGGTTATAAACAACTTAAAAAAAATGGTTGCTTTAAAGCGTTGGTCACAACCCGTTGCACGTGCAAGTACGTGTTGTCTGCGTGCAAAAAAGTAGGCAAACTTTGGGGATCCGCACGGTGTCCGTGCGTTATCAGTACGTGGTCCGTAGGGTCTCCATACGGATTTGGGAACACGCAGACAGGACGTAGCAGTTTTAGTGCATGCAGAACTTTCGCTGCGTCCTGTCTGCGTTCGGTCTACGCGGATTCATCAAGAAGTACGACATGCACGTTGTGAGTACGTTGTAAGTACGTACAACGTATTTATCGCATAAGGGAGTGGGGAACCCGTGCGTTGCGTATAGTATTGCGCATTTTTTTGCAATAGTAATGCGTATATTTGCAATAATATGCGTATATTCGCAAAAGAATTACGTATATATATGCGCAGCAATACTATTGCGAAAATACGCAATATTTTTTTTTTCAGTGAAGCCAATACGAGTGTACACTGTACATAGCGATAAATCCAAACAATGATATGTCAATACATAAAATATTACATTAATTACCTTGATGATACAATTTTGAATTTGACTATATTGCACCAATGCGGTTTGATATTGATACATGGACATCGATCAAAATGTAAGTTCAAGTATTGACCTTGAAGTCTGACCTTTGAAGGTACAATACCGAATACCGGTATTGAACCGATAAAAGTCAAGCAGGCAATGACCTTGACCTTGAGGTTTAACCTCGAAGATAGGATTATTGTGTCAAAACCATCAACTTATTTGAATTCAGATAATGACCTTGACGTTTGACATTGACGGCATACCAGTCAATTTTTGAATTACACCTTTCGGTACTTCGGTCGGCCTCTTAATATACATTTCTGTAATTCACAGGTTGTCCCACGAAATCGAATCAAGAGATGTTGAGATTTTCGTTCGTCCTTTTTCTTCCGGTATGTATGGCCTTTGAAATGAAGGCACCGTTAGAGGCATGTTGGTCCATGTTTCCTCGGGGTCATGGCTATGACGCACAAACAACTACGTCACCTTACACCATCACCGTCAACGCTACGTCATACCAACCAAATGACGTTATCGAAGGTATGAAGATGAACATTCATCAACTCATGGTAATAACAGGAACTTGGAAGGGGTTAGAAAAAAAACGATGAAATTATAAACTTGCCTCTAGCATGCAAACATGATATGACTGGTAAGAAAAGGGGAGGGGGGGGGGTCCAGATTGTTGAAAGTACGCCATGTGCTTGTTCATATACATTTTTAATGTGTAAATATAATGAATAGCATAAATTATTGCACAATGTATTTGCAGTTTTCTTGGATACAAAGCCTAGCATAAATCCCAGCATCCTGTTCTTTGAGGGACTGATCATACAGGCTAGAATAGTGGACTGTAATGATCTTGCGTATGATATAGGAGTAGGGAGCTTCAGTCTACAGCCGGGCGAGAACTTCCTGGGGCTGATGGACTGTAATCACCAAAATGCTGTATGTTTAATAGCCTAGGTTAAATATGATTAGTAAAAGATTTAGATATTTGTCTCATAAAGTTTCGAAAGAAGAAGAAAAATTCACAAAAAAAAACAAGTAAAAATCGAAAAGAAAAAAAGAGACAAAAAAGAAAAAAAAAAGAAAAAAAAAAAAGAAGGCAAAATCGAAAAAAAGAAAAAATATGGAAACCCGACATGCGTTTTGCTTTTTTTTTTGCGTTTTGCTCTTTGTGTTTCACTTTTTGCGTTTTAAGTTTTGTGTTTACTTTTTGCGTTTTTCTCTTTCCCTTTTGCGTGATTCTCACTGGGTTTTTTTTGTTTGTTTTGTTTTGCTCTTTGCTTTTTGTGTCACCTCTTTACAAGGAGGAGGAACGCCACTTTTGTGAACATCAAACATCTGATCCAGTGGGTTTACTGTACTGATAATCAAAATAACTAAGCCTTCTGCACCTTAGAGACCCCCCTCTTTTTTCTTCATTTAAGCAATAAACAAAAAGTAAATGAAGTAATTGAGGGACATTCATTTCTTCCTTTTAAATAATCATCAGTTTATTTATTCATTGTAAGCCGGATGCCAGATGACATTGTCTTAATGTCAAGTAGTGCAAAGCGTAAAGAGCAAAAGGCAGAGAGCAAAAAGCAAAGGGCAAAATCCAAAAAGCAAAGAACCATCTCCTCCTCCATTGTGTCATTTTGCCGCTACGTCAGGTCAAGAAATATCAATTGATGTTGTATAGACTGGCCATCCTCAGGCAGGTCGGTTTTCCATAGAAAGTAATGAGCATTTAACACAAAAGGCAAAGAGCAAAAAAAGCAAAGAGCAAAATGCAAAACTCAAAAAGCAAAACGCATGTCGGTTCAGGGTTTTCATAAAATTAACCCAAAAGTCTATAATTGGAAAATCGACATATTTGATAAGAACATCTTTATTGGAACATTCGAAAATATTTTAAATTTAAATAAAGCCTACGCACACGCAGCAAGATACGCCCGTTGGGATTTTTTTCACAACACCAAAATATGTAAGTCCCATAACTCCATAAGGACAAATCGGATGAACCTGAAAATCGAAAGGCGGCTTCCTCTTCAAAGTCTGATCACAATGTACAAATATCATGAAAATCTGTTGACGCACATTCAAGTTATTGCGTTCCATGCACCTATATTTTGCCCTAAGCTTAACATGTATGTGCATATAACCCCCCCCCCCCTACACATAATTTCTGGATAATGTGACAAAAAAATTAAGAATCCGTTATATATGTGAAAGAACATCCTTTCTACATGAAGTATACAGAATTTCAAAACATTTTGACCAGAAATAGATTTTTAAAGAATTTTTAACTATTTTAGTATATTTTTACATTGTATCTGAAATATCTAAGTCCCATAACTCCGTGACGACAAATCCGATGAACCTGAAATCGAAAGGCGGCTTCTTCTTCAAAGTCTGATCACAATGTAGAAATATCATGTAAATCCGTTGACGCATATTCAAGTTATTGCGTTCCATGCGCCTATATTTTGCCCTTAGCTTAACATGTTTGTGCATATAACACCCCCCCTCCCATTACAAATATCTCAATTATGCGACCAAAAAATTAAAAACCTGTTACATATGTCAAAGAGCATCCTTTCTACCTTAAGTATACAAAATTTCAAACATTTCGATCAAAAATAGATTTTTGAATAATTTTTAACTATTTTAGTATAGAATGAAATAGTGTCCTCCGTAGGGAAGTTTAATATAATAAATAACAATGAACACTCTCTATCCACAAATTTTCGGCCACTCGGCCTTTATCAAGTGGAAAAGCACGAATACAAAAGAATTCTACGTAATATCCATATCTGCTGGTAAACAAAGCCCAGCGTAAAATGAACAAACGTGACGTCATACCTTGTTCATTTTACGCTGGGCTTTGTTTACCAGCAGATATGGATATTACGTAGAATTCTTTTGTATTCGTGCTTTTCCACTTGATAAAGGCCGAGTGGCCGAAAATTTGTGGATAGAGAGTATTCATTGTTATTTATTATTTTAGTATATTTTCATCGTATTTTAAAATATCTAAGTCCCATAACTCTGTAACTACAAATCAAATGAACCTGAAAATCGAAAGGCGGCTTCCTCTCCACAGTCCAAACATGATGTATGAATATCATGAAAATCTGTTGACGCATATTCAATATTGCGTTCCATGCGCCTATATTTTGCCCTTAGCTTAACATGTATGTGCATATAACCCCCCCCCCCCCTTCCCATTACACACAATATCTCGATTATGCGACAAAAAAATTAAAAACCCGTTACATATGTCAAAGAACATCCTTTCTACTTGAAGTATACAAAATTTCAAAACATTTCGACCAAAAATAGATTTTTAAATAATTTTTAACTATTTTAGTATATTTTCACTGTATTTCAAAAATCTAAGTCCCATAACTCTGTAAAGACAAATCGGATGAACCTGAAAATCGAAAGGCGGCTTCCTCTCCACAGGACAATCATAATGTATGAATTTCATGAAAATCCGTTGACGCATAATCAAGTTATTGCGTTCCATAGGCGGACGGACAGACGGACGGACGGACAGACGGACGGACTTCGCCACACCATAATACGACCCGTCAAATGACGGGCGTATAAAAATGCATATAAAGTCTATAAAAATGATAGATAGAAATTCTGAAACAGAGCAAATAAACTTTTGTATTTTTTTCGACGCCATTATTGAAGTATTTATTTTTTTTAAAGTGATACATAAGTGCGGATTTCAAAATGATATAGTGGACATCCCAGGCGCGTTGGACCTCTAACCCTGGGTTACTCTGCGCATGATATAGGGCTGTAAGTAGTCTAATTAACTATTTCAGAGTTCTGTCGGACATATAGCTCATGAGCACATCTACAATCGTACCTTTTACTGGCACGCCCCATCCACCCCAGTAGGACATATCCACTTCAGGTAAAGTATTATTTTAGCTCACCACAGCTAAAGGTACAAAGTGATCTATTGTCATAGAAATCCATGATTTTTTAAACATATATATGAGCTTTTCTTCATAAAAAGTCTTCTGATACCTGTTGGCTCAAAATTAGCCCAATAGATCTTCATGAGAACTTGATCATAAGTTTCCATATTCCGTTCTATGAAAAACAGTTTGATATTATAATTCAATGCCAATTATCTTTATCCAGGAAATGTTCATGTTGAAACTCTAAAATTTGACCTTAAAATCATTTCCATGCATTAAACTCTCGAATGACCTCGATAATGTATTATTTATATATTTTCTTAACAAAGGGGTACAGTGGTACGCAGGAAAAGTACATTCTGGACGGACATTGTTTCTACAGTGGTAAAGGACCTAACTTCCTTCAAGTCGGCTGAACTTTGTGATACCAGTGGCGTGGCTACAATAGGAAGCTCAGTGGTCATCGTCACCCTGATAAGTTTGCTTGTACTGACGTTCAAAAGGATGTAGTTTGGACGTGATTATGAACTTAACATTTTTTCAAGTTTCAAGCAACAGAAAAAAGGGGAAAAAATATGGGTAGGGCAGGGGGGTTTAGAGCTGCTTGTGGCGGCGACATATACTAAGGTCGAGTAAGGTGTTATTCGTTTCCGTTAGTTTGTCCCCATCATTAGTTTCTCTGGGGTTTTATTAATGTGGAAATATTAAAATTTACTCGAGTTTTCCTCTAGATGTAAGCCAAGAAAAAGACAGGAGGAGGGTATGCTAAATGGGCTTTGTTTGTGATAAAGTCACACTTTAATGTACAAAATACCAGTCCTTTTGAAATATCTTTGAAACATCAATAAAATACATGTACTAGTTTTATTATGCTGTTACCAGTGTATTGTCCATTACTAACATTCCATCTGTCAGTTTAGATTTTTTTTATGTAAGCGAAATATTTTCTGAATTTTATTCATATTGTTCTCTAAAAATACATGTTTGCTACTTAGTTACATTACGTATTTTTAACTAAGTTGTATCCTTTCAGCCCTTGCAATCAAAGTTACAGATTGAAAAGTAGAAATATATGTATTGTTATAATGATCAATTTCTTTAATTTCACTTCATTTTATACCAGTATCATATTTTCATTTTTTTCTATTTTATATTGCTGTACATGTATTTCATTTTAATAATCGTTACATTTTGTTCATGTTCATTTCATTTTGATAATCAGTTCAATTTGTTTGTGTATTTTACATTTTATACTTGTATTAGTTTAAACATATTTTATTTCTCAAATAAATGCAGAAAAATGTATAAATGTATGTATCACATGTATCAGTTGCCTTTTCTTTTCCTTGTTTTCAGAGTACATTTCTTATCTTTTGACAAAATTTGTATTTCTAAGGGTTTTAAGTAGATTATTTTATGATAAAACAATTATACATTGTAACACTCATTATGCAAATATGCTACCCTACCTATACATACAAAATTAAAAGATTTTATGTGTATTTTACATATGCACACAGCAGCAATGTCAAAAAAAAATTTAAGCAAACCACAATTTTGCCAAACTCTACTACAAGTACATTTGTATTTCATAGATATTCTTCGAAGTATGGAATAAGATCTTCTTTTCATTCCCTGGAGTTTCAAAAGGCATTAAGCCGTTTTCAAAAATCTATATAATAATTCTTTATACATGTATCCCATGGTTATATGTTACTGTATTACTATAGTATTTTACATGTAAATATATGTATTACATATACAGAGATTATCAATGTAGAAAATATTACATGTACATTTTTTTCTCTCATTTTTATGCCCCAATAATCAAACGTTTGAGGCATATATTTATTTTGGTCTGTCCCTCTGTTGCAAAAACCTTAATACATGTTGTAGTGGACTCGTACCTCTGAATGGTAAGTAATCAGCTTTCATATTTCATGTATATTCTTTACAGCAAGACTTTTCTATTGATACCAAAGTTTTTGAGCTCATAAGCTTGGACTTTGACCTGCTTTTGATGGCTAGTGTTGAGACTTTCAAATCTCACACTTGCAGAGGTTGTGGCAAGATCTTGCCATCACTTTCAAAACTTTTAACCTTGTGACCTTGACCATGGTATATGATATCCGGATTAACTTAAGCAGTAACTTCTCTATAGACCCTTTAACATTATCTGCGGTACTGAAATCTCAGTTACGGGGACAAACAATATATTGCGCATGCATCAGTGAAGTCATTTGATTGTTATAAGACTTGCACAGACTCATGTTTTTGTTCGTTCCGCAAAAAAATCTCATAACTATCAAATAATGTAGCTGGTACATGGGCAAATATTTGTTTGTCCCTCGGAACTGAGCTACAAATTCAGTACTGCAGATAATGTGAAAGGGTCTATACCGAGTTACGTCCCTTTTGGGACGTATCTGACATAAATGCATTAAGACGTCATAAAATTCCTATAGAAAAGGCGAATTTGAAGCATGTTTTCCCTGTATTTTATGCTTGTTTCCATAGAATTTGATGACGACACAATTATCGGTACTAGTACTTTACGTCACATACCGTCCCAAATGAGAAGGGAACGAAAAGACGGAATACCATTCCTGTGTATTGGTGTTTCACACACATCTTTTGGATTCTATATTTTGTTATATTTCTATATGTTGATATGTAATATATTATGAATAAAATATTTGCATCTAACAAATACAGAAGTTTGTTGTTTATCACAATAATTTTATTATTCAGCTTGGACATAATTTACAGACAGAAAGATGTGATTACAACTTCAAGAATGACGATATACTTTTCAACAAAGCATAAATGATAAAAATGTATATACGTAGTACTTGATCTATAGATAGGTTTCAATAGGCTGGTAATAATATCAATTTTTGTAAACGTCATAACGTAGAAAAAAACCATAATCTTCAAAAATACAAAGCTTATCCTCACCAAAAATCAGTAGAACAATAGTCCCATGGCTAATTGTCTGTAAATGGTACCCTTCCCATGGCTAATTGTCTGTAAATGGTACCCTTCCCATGGCTTATTGTCTGTAAATGGTACCCTTCCCATGGCTAATTGTCTGTAAATGGTACCCTCATCATTAACATAGCCTAAGTACATGTACTTTCAACTGCACCCATTATTTGGTCTTAACAATTCTCTGCCTTTATTTTCTGAGAGCACACTTCCAAGGAGAGACAAAAAGTTTAACTGAAACCTATTTATTCTTTAATGATTATAATGAAAGAAAACAACAACAACAAAAAATAAGATCCACTTTACTGTCATCGTCGGAAACCAACAGCCTATTGCCCTACGATTATAGGCCGTGGGCGCAATTGTAAGGGAATTCTCGTTTTAATGTGTCATAAGGTTATATATAGTAACCAATGAAATAGTCGGTTTGAATAGTATCAGCTCTTTTGTGTTGGAGGGATTTTGTAACCCTCGTTCTGATTGGCTTAAATTCCCTGCTAGAGTGGTTTCGGAATACGAGAGTTTCCTAATAGACTGTCCCACGGTATCATACGGAGTAGATCAGAGAAGATGCCGAGGGTTTCCGACGATGCTTTACTGTATAATGCCTTTCCATTCACAAGATTTGATGTAGATATAGCACTTACGATCATATCACTTTGCCGCATGAAACTCGGAAATACCTCAATGGTACATTCATGAATAGTTTATGCCTTATTATATAAAGCTTTCATTGATATCTACATCTCAAGAAATTCATAACAAATCAGCATTCTGAAATCTATTTTTCATGGGAAGATTTTTTAAAGCGAAAAATATCTGTACCTATATTTAAATTTCTCTTCAAAATATGTCCTCTATGTAGAATTCTATATCGTTCATCTACAACATCAGCACTGTTTTCAATAGACATGTACTTCATTTGACTTTGCAAGCACACTGAAATTTCAAAACTGGAGTATAAACCTTTTGATACAATCATACATTTATTTTAAAGAATTAATTTTCTTCCATGGTGCCTTAGAACTGTGAAAATGTTCTAGTCTTGTACAGTTTGTTCTATTGAGTTCTGAGTTGGTAGTCTCCGTTCTGAGTTATGTACCTCACCCAGGGTAATGCTTGGTAACCGCTCTTTTCAATAATCTTCAGGTACCTTACCTGGCAAAAAAAGAGATTTTATTTTATTTAACACAAAGAGAGAAAATACATGTATCAATAAGCATACTTGTAGCAGACTTATTTTGGTAATTGGAGCGAATACATGAGTAATATTCAATCAACCTTTTTGTCAACCAGTAGTCCTTTAAAATTGCAATTTATTTTTCATCCTAAAGACTAACAACAACAAGAGTTCAGACGACACAATATTAATCCGTCAACTTTGTCAGACCTCTGACTTTGTTGATCAATAGGGTTTTCCTTCGTATAAAGTATAGGGATCCTAGGGCTAAAGATATAATCCAAATCCCCCTCTATACCGCCAATTGTGCATCGTGAAATTCATATGAAATTTATATGAACTTTACATATAAGTTCACATGAAATTTATGTGAAACGAGCACGAACATGAAATTTACATGAAATTTTTTACATGCAATTCATGTGAAGGTTTTGATATGAAGTTAATGTGAGTTTCATTTCGCATGATGGTCACAAAGAAAAATTCATGTGAAATTCATGTGAAGAAAATTTATGTGAAATTCATGTAAGAGATTTTTCACATAAATCTTATCTTTCATATGAACTTTCATGTAAAATTTACATGATGCTCATTTCATATGAATTTCCTGTGAGACACAATTGGCTGTGATACATGTATATTAGTTTTTCTAGTTTAAATAGATGTTTTTTGGCATTTGACCTTGATAATCAATAGGGTTCTTTCTTTAGCCATGATGATCTTTTGAGGAAAATACGAAGCATTTAGTCTGTATCCCACTCACGCGATCAACCATGTAGACAGACAATACAGTAATTTGTCCTATGAAGGACACATAAAAAAACCACATGATACAAAGTAACCTATTTATAGTATGACTTACTTGTATACCAGATACAGTGAAATAAGGAATCTCAAACTTGACGTGAATCGGTGGACGACCCTCTGAGTCCTCTGCTACCACACTCGGCAAACCAAAGTGGGCTCGCATCAGATATTCCTTTCCTCCCTGTATAGACAAAGAATGAGGAGATAACTTTTTTTTTCAAAATGATAGACAACATATACTAAATATTACTTAATGACTGAAATATACTTCTGAAAATCACTTCGAATGCAGAAGTCTTTACTTTAAATCTTTAATATTTTCAATTTGTTCTCACTGATGAAATATTGAATTGATGATATGGGGAACTCGTCATACACTATGAAGTCCCATTCTCCAGAATGGTGGATGATATTCTGTCATAGACCATTTGAACCATCAAACCAAAGATTGTACTCTATGTCTTCCGAAATGGAAGTAATCGGATGTGACAGTTCTAACGAATTGAAGCAGCGGGTGTTTTGCATTCAAGCAGGAGATGCTTACTCTTCCTGGGAACCTGGTCTCACTCCCATATCAGGAGTTTGCTTCTTTTCATATGGTGGAGGTTTTTGTTTCTTTGCTTTGGTTCCTGTTTTATCCTGATTTTGCATGCCTTCGGTTTCTGATTTTCTGAATTATCGATTTTGTGCTGTATAGAGGGATATGGTCATTATCCATATTTGTCATGTTTCTAATTTTCAAATCTATCTTTAGGAGATTCTTTTTCTATAACCGTAAACATAATTTTTTCACTCACAGGGAATGATTTGATGGTCCAGATGACAGCATTCATATCGGGTGCGTATTTACAACTTCCAACGGTAGTTTTAAACTTTGGTGAATCGGCATCAGCCGGTACTGGAATGATGATTTCTACATTGTTGGCCGTGGATCTACGTTTGAATTGACTCTTGGCCTACAAATGAAGTATCCATACCATGAAAAGTTCAATCAAAATAGGGAAATATACATGTACTATACAATATCGGATAAATAAGCCAGAATTGCTTTGCAATCTGGTCAACTATTTATTCAACTGTACCAACAGTGTTTAAATTCCCAGTCATTACTTACAATTACCAAGATTCCATTTAGGAACAAATAATGTAAAGAATCATTATGGAGATCATTCAATCTACATGTACACTTAAATACTTCCAAAACAATTTGCATGAATAATTCTTTAAAAACAAATTGTGAGAAATGAAATTCGGTTTGTAACATTACCTTGATCATATACTCCACCCTACTGTGGGCGTGTCTCTCTATCACTGACTCCACCCATATCAAAGGCTTTACCTGTATAAAAAATCAAAACATCTAATTATGTCAATCATGGATTAAGATGCACCAACAAAGACTGCTAGGAGAACTTTCTTTTCATAATCCGTAATACATGTAATATTCTAAAGGGAATGTACCATAAACTGTATTTATTAGCTCAACTCTCAATGTTTCGGCCGCAGGCCTTTATCAAGAAAGATAAACGGAAACTCACTTTCTAGAAGACGTCACAAATTGAGAAAGGAACTGTAACATTTTAGTTATGAATTTGAGAAAGTGTGAAAAGAATGTGGCAATAGTTTATTTTTTTTAAATAAAGGTCTGCAGCAGGCACGTTGAGAGTTGAGCTAATAAAAATAGAACTTTTTTTCTTAAATGATTTTGAATATTCTAAAAGAACTTGCCTAGTAACCTTTTTTGTTCAAAAGATTTTGAATTTATATTTTCTTGCTGAAGAGGTAAAAATGTGAGATTTTCATTTCAACATGCATATGTTTGTGCAAGGAAGAAAAAGTTTAAGGTTGCCTTACATGCGTGTTAAGCCTATATGACATCAGTTCAAATTCACCATCTGGAGGTATAAAGGAAATCGTCCTGTCGTTTTCAAACCTGGACAGTCTCACACATTGATGGAATTTAACATCCTCTAATTCAACTGATTTACTTTTTCCTCCTGAAAAAGAAAAGTACTTAAAACTCTCTGTTGACTTCTAATACAAAAGAATATCAAATTTAACAATGCTTCCAAATAAACATCTTTTTTTGCCTCTTTCTGTCAACCAACCTTTAACCTGTCAAAAATAAAAATGTATCGAGAGAATATATTACATGTTCTAAGTGTTTTCTTTTTTTTTGGGGGGGGGAACAAAGTTTTGACCTTATAACCACAAACTGAACCTTGACCTGACTGAGTAAGTTAATTTCATGTTGTTTTTTTTTTACTAAAAAAACCCTTGTCTCTTTCATACAGATACGTACTAGAACTAGACAATGCTTTATGTAAATCTTTAAAAACTCCATTTAGTAACAATTATAGCAATTTTCTACATGAGACTCAAGTCAAGAAAACCACCAGTAAATGGGGGTGAATCTAGCCCAGGCAACAAATGAAATTGCTTCATGGATGCATGAGGTGATCAATTTGAATCTTTCCTAGATTCCTGTACTTACTTCCAGTACTTTCAAATAAGACTTTATCATTCAGTCCCAACCTCAGTTCTGGCATCCCTGATAAATAGACTCTCATTTTAATTGCACCAACAATTTCACTTCTCAGAACGTTACCATTGGCACTGACCTGTAAAAGAATTTAAATGCATAAAGTACATGTACTTGTTTTTATCAATATCATATCAGTCTCACATGAATTTTCAACAGACTACTTTGTCATGACTCATCTGAGTGTGGAACTAAAAATGTCTCAGTAAAAATCTTTCAGCACTGTTTTTCATTGTGACTTCCCTATTAATGATACGATTCATTGTGACATGAAAAACTCTCTAAAAAGCAAAAAAAAAAAAATTCTACATTGGACTTTTTTCATCAGTTTAGTCATCCATAAAAAATCTCTGAGTGGTCTACTTTTTTATATTGTAAATGTAACTGAGTACATGTAGTAAGATACATATCATTTTTACCTTCCACATCAATTAATTCAATGTTAGACTTTAAATAAACATAAATACATGTTATTTCACAAACAACAGACCCAAGGGGGCCACATCGCTCACCTGAGTTGCAAAAAAAAGAATGATAGTGGACGATTTCGTGAAGGACCTTGAGTGCTTGCTTTAAGGTTTTGTGAAATTATGAGCATCAGTTTTGGAGATGTCAAAAATGCATCAGCCAATCAGAGCTCTCGGCGGCCATATTTGTTGACCTATCGGCACACAAAACACAAACTTTGTAGTGGATCTTGAGTACTTGCTTCCTGTACCGGTTTGTGAAATTCTGGGCAGCGGCTGCAGAGGAGAAAGCGAAAATTATCAGCCAATCAGAGCCCTCTGCGGCCATATCTGTTGACCGAAAAACACAAACTTGGTACATGACCTTAAGTACTTGCTTCCTGTAAGGTATCGCAAAATTCTGTGCAGCATTTGCAGAGGAGAAGTCGAAAATGTGTCAGCCAATCACGGCCCTCAGTGTCCATATTTGTAGACCGATCGGCACGAAAAACACAACCTTGGTAGAGAACCTTGATACTCGCTTCCTGTAAAGTTTCGTGCAATTCTGTGCAGCAGTTGCAGAGGAGTAGTGGAAAATGTTTTTACGCCTCATGGACAGACAACTTGCTATGACAATAGCTCACTTGAGCTAAAAAACCTGTCAGTATTTCCGTCTTCTTATTTCTAACAAAGGAAAATAAGTCTCTTGACAATAATACGACCAGTTTCGCTATAAAGAACTCACCAGTAAATTGACTGATTCTATAACATCTAGGAAAACTTCATTTTTACGATACTTGATTTTTTCAGATCTCCATGACACAGCGTTTGTGACGGCAGGTGGGGGACGGGGAGCAATATCTAGCTTGTGACCCTCCTGGGTGATATACCTGATGAAATAAAACACAATCAAATTAATATCTAAAATACAGCATAAGCTCCTTGAAAGGACAGTGTGGCATACACTAGTATGGACGAGAATTTTTTTTAATTTTAGTTGCGTGTATTTCACCAAAAGTAAATTATATATCACATATACAAGTATTAAATATCACAGAAATGTAGTTTTATGTATACATGTGCATGTTTCTGTACATACTATGAAATGATGGCTACATGGAAATACTGAAATACATGTAAGTTAATTCACACCTGTCAACTTAGAAATTCTCAAAAGAGGGAAATCTCCCTCCCTGAAAGCTGAAAAAGAGGGAGATTATATGTGAACCGATTTTGCGACATTTGAAGGGAACCATCTTTTGAACAATTTCATTGAATATTAACCCTCCAAGTTTAGAAAATGTATAATTAATAAAAGCACACTATGATAATATCATTGCACTGGGTCAAAACTTTGCTGACAGCACTGCATTTTTATTTCATTCATGGGAAAAATGATTCTAGTAGGAGATGAGTTCCAAAAAGGGAGAGTTGACAGGTACGTTTTTTTTTTCTTTTCTTAAGGACTTACTCTTGAAGTATTTTGCTATCTGTTGTCTGAGGGAATCCAAAGTCCATTACTTCATCTAACAATTCATAGATCAAGACAAAATTGTCTCTTATACTCTCCTCTTCAAGTTCTTTGAAATACTCAACAAATACCTAAAGGAGAAATTTACATACAATGTACATTTGTACAATCAAAGCCACTGTTTGCACAGTTAAATTCTGAAATACTGTAAGTGAAATCATGATTTTGTCAATAATTGCTTTTAGTTTACCTTGAATCTATTTTGATGTTGTTGTTGTAAGTTTAATTCTTTTTTATTGATATCTTTGTGAATTTCTTTCTAAATATACTCAAATTTGCAAGCATTCATTTAGCACGACCATGCATTCAGCATAGCCAAAGTCTATTCCGAATGGAATGTCATAATGTTCAAGAATAAGTCTATTATTATCACATTATGAATATAGACAAGTAGTGATGAGCCACTTGTTGCCGAAAATCGATCGTCGATCGCTTAAACTCTTTCGATTCCGATTATCGATTTCAATTTCTTACAATCGATTGTCGCTGAAAGAAAGGTATTTTGTGTAAAGGTATTTATTTTCCTCTTTGCACATGTAACATAAACAGTTACTTGTTGTCTTACCTGTAAATAGGCAGACAATTTGAAATTGAATGCTTTAAATTTTGTTTCAGCAAAGTATTCTGAATTTTATGCAGAAAAATACAAATTTTCTATCTTTTGTGTTCCATTTTTCATGGACTTTTGTTTTCCGATTTAAATCGATAATCGATCAGTTTACTCTTTCCGATTATTTTCCGATAATCGATTCTTAAAAGTCTTCCGATGTACAACACTATAGACAAGTTAGTATTCAAAGATCTTATTGAGTTGTTTTAAGCATATGGTGGCATTTGTGATCTGTGAATTCATACCATAAGTTACAAATGTACTAGGAATTTTAAAAGATCCATCAAATAGCATTACATGTCATATAATTTCTAAAAGCTCGAAGAAAATAAAGAAGAGGATGTATAAAGCAAATGAGTTTTCCCATTTTTCACATATGACGAGGCACTTTACTTTAAGTTTAAGTATAGAGATGTTTTAAAAGTTAAACTCAGCAAGTTTAAATCATATTGTCAAAAATAAATGAAGATCAGTCCTCAAATTACCTGCACCAGTTTGTGAAGGAAAGAGAAAACCATAGCAATATTGGCATTCTTCTTTGACGTGGCTACAAAATATAGACTGTTATGTTTGATGTATATAAACGTAACATTGTTGTGTTGTATGATGGGAGAAGCGCTCATTTCGTCCTCCTTCTCCATCTGTAGTGGCATGAATTTGTCGATGACCGACATGTCTATATCGCCTCTGTAGTTCCGACATATCAGTACCTGTAAATGGAAAAATTCATAAAAATGGTACACTAGATGCTAAATGAACATTTTTAAAAATCAATGACTTTCCACCACAATGAACTTCTGAAAGACAGTCAAATTTGCAAACGATTGTGGTACTCAGCTATTGATGAATTAAAAGTATTTTCAAAACAGTTTGTACAACTCCTTTCACAGATGAGAAAATTGTCTGCAGTCTTTCAAAGATTGAAATATCCAGTTGTCTGGTCATCATTAGCAAGTTAGATGCAATAAGGGTAACCCAAAACTTGAAAATTATATTACTGGGGTTGCCAAATTATCTTATAAAAAATTGTAATTTGAGAACCCCTAAAATTTTTTTTCCAAATTTTATCCCTGCACATGCATTTTGTAGCCATTTGTGAATATGTTATGTTGGACTCTTTATCTAACATGTGACCATGATATAATTTAGAAATTAAACCATGTAGATATCAGCTCTCAAAGTGAAGATTCAGTATTCCCTGCAACCTTTGTACTTGTTAATGTGAAAGACATCATAATTGTATAATATGTAAGTCATCCATATTTACTGGTATGTAAAAGTTTGTGAAACAGACATGACAGAGGGACAGACACTGAGACAGACAGATTTCTAACAAAGTCGTCCCCACAGTAAAAATAATGGTATCATACAGACATACCTTGCCCTTCACATCAAGGATATAAACAGCCGAGGCCGACATGGTGCTCACAGCGTAGTCACACTAACTATGGTGGAACACTGAAAATAAAAAAATATCTAGATAAAATATGGTACCCTGATTAGTATTTATACATGCATGTGGTATGTTGGCTTAGAACATGTAGAATGAAGATAACTGAAGTCAAAATACCAGTGGGGCAGTACATTTGTACATCAGGTTTGTTTTCAATGCAACAACATATGACAGTTTTAATCTACATGTACATGTATTTTAAATCAGCCACTAAGAAAGAGCTGCACAAGACATGACCACCTGGAAGATGCATTTTCCGAGGCCCTATTCTCTAGGAGGAGAGAAGAAATTAAGGTGGTCCGGGTATCTTGTGACATCATCATCCATTATCAAAATTTAAGATGATTAGGTAATAGGTAGAATTGCCTTAATTGTTTGCAGATGTTAAAAACAGTATGTTTACAAATGTTCATAACCTTGTTTGAATGATAAACCCTTTGATTTTTAGACCTATTTAGTTTTCGCTAATTTCTGGCTAAAAATATAACATTTTTTGTATCTAAATTTGCAATAGTATTAAAAATAATGGTCAAAACTCCTCAAAATTTGGTATACTTAAAATTTCTTTCACCTTAAAAGCATGTAAATGATGAAAAGGGTACCTTGCAGGGGGTTAACTTTTATTGAAGGGCATATGAATATACATGTAGTATCTGACATATTTCTACATCAACCACCTTCTCCAAACCAATTAAATTGCATATTACTGCATGATAACAAGATGATTGTGCATATATAATTTAAATCAACATTACAGGGTATACTATAAGAAATTAAGTAACATTTCCTGTCTAAAGTCTGTTCTTTGACAATGAAAATCCCAGTCGTGTGTAAAACTTAAACTTACCTGACAATTTTTTCTACCTGGTGGTCAGTACTCTATATAGTAATTTACAGAAAGAGGCACTGCCTGTATGTACATTGCATATATGTAATATTGACCACAGCTCGTCCATAAGGAATTTGAAAGGTCACGGGACGCGTCCAAAGACAAGTCTGAGATTTTTTTCAGGAATTTCAATTCTGTTAACACATTATAGGGAAAATGACGATTAAAAAAATCTGAGTAACCAAGTCTGCACGATTTTTAAGGTTACAGGAAACAAATATATTTTTTCTTGAATCTTATTTGATTTTTAAACATGTTAAATTTTCACAGAACAATGTGTCCGATACACAGATTTTTTCACCTGACAAATTCGAATCTTACCGGCTACACATGTAGCTAACAGTCCAGTAGTTACAGTGCAATGAAGACGCTATTTTCTTATTCGGTTATTTTCTGTCTTCGTTGAAGCCGATTCCTGCATATTTTATGTCTGAGATGGACTGATTTTTGGGAAACTTTACCCTGGGTGTTTAGACATAAATTCCTAGCAAATCGTTGAAATCGATATGCCTACCTTTCATGTAAATATGACATTTTACTGACGACAACCTCTGTCCTTTTCTTGTAACATGCTGTAGAACTGACTTTACATTGACTCCTGTAACACTGTTTCACCGCCTTGCTTGTGTCAAATGTGCAAGTTTATGGTGACGTCAAGACCAATCAGAGCAAAGGTCTAGAAATAAGTCAATCTAAAGTTAGTTTTGGAGATGCTTTTTTTTAGCAAATACAGAGAAGAACGATTCCTAATTGCTAAAAATAGCATCTCCGAAACTAACTATTCATGTAGATTAATATGCAGGGATCAGCTGCAACGAAGACCGAAAATAAACGAATGAGAAAATAGCGTCTTCGTTGCATTGTAACTAACAGTTGAGTGACTTTGATATTGTCCGAGAGTACATTGTAGATTGCCCGCTGGGCAAGTGGCTTCAATTTTTTATTTCCAACAAGGAAGTGGCTCCAGATACGAACATTCATATCCATAGAGCTGGGCCTCAGCGCACGAACATGCATCATAGTTAGCCTAAATTAATATCATCACATATATTTACAATTAGTCTGACAAGTCTGATGTGGGGCAAATTGTTCCTATTAGGTTGTTTGTGTTTTTCCCCCACATGTGGTGAAAAAAAACCCAACCAAATAGGAACAATTTGCCACACATCAGACTTAGGGCTGGGACGATACTCCGATTCATCGGTGCATCGCGATATTTTTTTTCGCGATCCAAGTATCGATACACCCCGACGATACCTAAGTTAAGAATTACAAAGAAATTGTGCTTAAACTTTCCGTATTTTCAAGTACTCAAGTTTAAATCCAACTTTCTTCAGTTTACATATAGATAAATACTTGCCATTGTCCCGCATTTTCGACCGAAAAAATCTGTCCCGGCCGGGAAATCCCGATTTTTGGACGTTCCATTAAAAAAGATAAGAGTAATATTGATTATTAGTCACTCCGTCTTTTCATAAACTTAAACTGTTTCATAATATTTATCTAACGCACGCCGTATACCCATGTACAGTTATCAGTCGGTAATCTGTCGGCTGTACCACAAACAATAGTCAATTAACGTCGCTAAATAAATGCAAGTAAGCCTTCTCTTGTTGTTGTTGTTGTTGTTGTTGTTTTTTTTTTGCTAGAAATATAATTCGATCATTGAAAGTAATAGTTAGTTATAAGATGTTCGAGTGATACCATTTGCAAAATTTTTATGAGAAGAAACAACGTGAAGTAAAAATGTAAACAAGATAAAAAAAAAAAATAAAGAAAGAAGAAAATACGACGACCACGGAACGCTCTTAAGTTATTATAATACTCTCTTTATTATTATCACGTAAAAAAAACTCAATACTAATCAACGTACGTCAGCTTACTGTCTTTTTCAATACCCGAGACGTTAAGGTATCGATTGTGTATTTGATTTAAACTCCCTTGTTATTGTTCGCCAACGTCAACTCAGGTAACGACACAGGTGTTTAATAGGTGGACAAGTTCGCTGAAGCGCCACTTTTTAGAAATGCGTCCGACCAGGAGCCGACGCCCGTGTACGTATACGGCGCGCGTTAATAAGATTTCAGTATTTTCAGAAAAAAAACACAAATTGAAGAGGAAATATGTGAAACAAATTAATACCACATGGTCCTTTGTTTTGAAAATTTTACACTTCTCATTGATTTGACTGTGTTGCTCCTTCAAAAGTGAAGGACCCCCTCCCTCCCCTCCCCCCCAAAAAAAATTCCCAACTTGTAATTATAATTAAAAGGCCTTATTATAGTGATGAAAAAGTGTCCCTCATTGGTGTTATATTTGTCCCTCTTTTTGATGATTTGTCACTCTTTTTGTCCCTCTTTGGAACATGACAAAATTTTGGCAAGTATCTAGATATAAAATAACAAAATGATAAGAACCATTGATTTTTAATACGAAATTTCCATGACTTCTTATTGTTATTTGAAATGATTTTTTGTTTTTCAATTCTTCTAGTCAAATAACAAACCATTTATTAATTGTTTTCATCTTTATTCTAGACAGAAATCTAGTGTTGGATAAATATAACATGTGGGATAAAAAAAGCTACTAATATGATGAAAATAAATACTTTCAAATAGCTTTTTGAGAAGGTTTTATTACTTAACTTAGAATCGCGATATGTATCGTATCGGATATCAGGTATCGTGATACGTATCGGATCGGCTGGGTACAGTATCGTCCCAGCCCTAATCAGACTTGTCGGACTAAATTGTAAATTAGCGAGGACTGTTTAGTGCTCAAATTGTATTTTTTGTGGCATATTCTGAAAAGTAAATAAGTAATGAAGACACGCATAGCGAGACACATGGGAAGAAATGAAGCAGTCAGGCCGGCTGCTTGAGTCGAGACTTCCAAATTTCCTCTGATTGAATTCTAACTTTTACTGGTAATGCTACATAAAGAGGTCAAGTATCGTATTAACAAACCTTATATTGATATTTTCTAAACAAATAGTCACAAATCTAAAATTAAAAGCTGAGTTTATGTCATTTTCTATTCATACTCCCCCGGAAGTTCCACCTGTCATAAATCGAACGTTTATTTTTTCTCGGACATAAACGGAATTTTACGGCCGTCAGAAACAATCGACTTAACTTTGTTGTATTTTCTATCTCTCTGTTAGATACAAAATGCTTCTCAAATATATATCCTCTATTTAGGGACAATTTTTGTCCCCTCGCATCGCTGCCGTGCGTCCGTGTGTTTCTTTGTTTGTGCTTGAGGGTGTGTGTGTGTGTCCGGATTCAAGGTTGTAAACCACATGCGATTGTTTCATGCGAGCTCACACCCCGCATGAAACAATCGCCAGTGTATATGTAGACTAGGGGGTGTGAGCTCGCATGAAACAATCGCCTGTGTTGTGAACAGCACAGAAGACAAAGAATTCATCATATAAACATCAAACCTTCCGCAAATGTTCTCCAATGGAGAGAGGATGAACCCTATTGATTTTCAAGGTCAAGGACTCAATGGTCAAATGTCAAGGTCATTTTGGACATAGGCTTATAATCCTTGTGAACAGCATAGAAGATAAAGCAATCATCATGGAAACATCAAACCTTCCACAAATGTTCCCAACGGAGAGAGGATGAGGCCTATTGATTTTCAAGGTCAAGGGTCAAAGGTCAAGGTCACTGTGTATAGGCAAAAAAATTTAGCATAGAAGACAAAGTAATCATCATACAAACACCAAACCTTCCACAAATGTTCCCTATGGGGAGAGGATGAACCCTATTGATTTTCAAGGTCAAGGTCACTGTGGACATAGGCTTAAAATCCCAGGGAACAGCATAGAAGGCAAAGCAATCATCATAGAAACATCAAACATTCCACAAATGTCCTCTATGGGGAGAGGATGAAGTTAACCCTTTCGCTTTTCAAGACCAAGGACGAAAGGTCAGGGTCAATGTGGAATTAGTCTTAAAATCCTTATTAACAGCATAGAAGACAAACCAATTATTGCAGGATCACCAAACCTCCCAAAAATGTTCCTAATGAGGAGAGGATGAACCCTACCGGTATTGATTTTCAAGGTCAATGATCAAAGGTCAAGGTCACTATGGACTTGACTCAAAATCATTTTTCTGATGAAATAGAACATGCAATTGGGAGGGGATGCTACGCTTGCGTTGCCTTTATTAAAAATATATAGGTTTCGTGTCCCCTGTCTCACGGTCTGCTTGCTTGTCTGTCCGTAATCTGTAACAATGACAAGGACTTATAAACTGTTTTTAAATCCTTGACCTTGACTACACAGTGGCGGATTCAGGGGGGTGCGGAGGGGGCGCCCGCCCCCCCCCCCGGCACTGACCCAAAATTTAAAAAAAACCCCTATATTTTGGCCCATTTTCAGTAAAAGTAGCCAAAATTCGCCTCTTGATCCCCCGGCAAAGGGGGCGCTGGATCCGCCACTGCAACATTGCATATAACTTTTGAACCATCTGAGAAACAGTTTAGATACTTCACATGTGAAATTACTTATGACTGGCAAGACCGTTCATTTTATACCTTGACCTTTGACCTGTAAATCTTACCTTGGAGTTTGACCTACATTATTTTGCTATAGAATAACGCCAATATTTTCCTATTTCTTCCAGCAAATTTCAATCCCTTTCAGTACAATCTCAAAAAATATATGAATAGCACATTTTGAATTTTACTCATCTGACTAAATAGGGAAAACATATTTCATGTATGAATCTGAATATGATTGTTTAAAAATTATATAATTACCCTACTGGAAACCATAAACGGATCGAAGGTTTGCAAGAAAATGGTATTTTTGAAAATTCCACAATATCGAATTTGATTGTATTCTTGTTTTAGCAATAGATGAAAAGGAATAAGAAACCTCTACGAAGAAGATACTTTATTTATTAGAATATGTTAATCGAACACTTGTTATTTCTGATGTAATCAAGGCAGATTTCTGTTATTTTGAAAATCGCCAAAATTTGAGAATATCGTGTATCCACATAGCCACCAGTGGCGGATCCAGCGCCCCCTTTGCCGGGGGGGGGGGTCAAGGGGCGAATTTTGCCGATTGTAACTCAAAATGGGCAAAAATATACCTGTTTTTGGAAAATTTGGGGTCAGTGCCGGGGGTGGGCGCCCCCTCCGCACCCCCCTGAATCCGCCACTGGCCACAACATTTTTCAATTTTCTAGCGGTTTCAAGGAACGCGGAAAGCTAAAATCTTATGTATCGTGTACATGTATGTGCATTTGGCTACTATGATATATTGTGAGAACTTATTCTTAATTACATACTTCTTTTTTATCATAATATTTGAATCATAACAGCACCGTGACCCGAAGGCTGAAAGTATACGAAATATGTTAAGAAGAATTAACCTTCAACTTACAAACCATACATGTATATTCATGAGAAACAGCTTATCTATTCCACATGTGCATTGCTTGAGACAATGAATTTTCATTTGACATACGGAGTCCTCAGAGTTCGACTGACCTACTTTTCCTACAATTTTAAAGGTAGGGTGTTCATATTTCACATATTATTCTGTTGATACACCTGAGATATTCCATGTGTGTATTTGTTTGTGACAAGACCTTGCATTTAATTGGTCTGTCAGTCCGACTGTCCGTCTGTCTGTATGTCTGGTAGTCACTATTTCACAGAGCTGTAAATTGACTGATATGCATTATTTTTTCCATCAAACTTGCAGGGATGGTCAAGCATGATGAGATTAAACATCAAATAGGAGTCAAGGTCACGGTCATATATCAAGGGTCAATGTATGCAATAGGGGACCTGCCTGTTCATGAACAGTTTTCTAATTTTCATTATAATTTTACCAATTTTTTTCACAGATTAATTGCTCTTTACAATTTAAGGCTAGTCATTTGATAACATTAAGTTGACCTTTGATCTCATAAACCAAGGCCGTAGCTAGAGCTTTTTGAAGTGCATGCCAAACATATAAAACATATACAAATGTATGTGCATCCGAGCATCCGAGGCGCTCAGCGCCGAGAGGGGGAGGGTGTGGGAGGGGGTCACTCCTCATGCGGCCGGGGGTTCGGGGGGCCTCCCCCGAGAAATTTTTCAAAATTTCAACCCGAATCCTTGCTTTGTAGATTACATCTTTACAAAATTGAGACTATATTTTCATAAGGTTGTGACTTGAATCCATCTTTCCTGGTTATTGTCGTCTCATTGATAGACATGGAAGAAGTTTAGTTAAATATAGAGTTTTAAAAGTGTACAAACGTTGAACACGTCACTTTAAAACCTGTCTTATCATTCTGAAATTTCAGAAAAAAATAATGGAGGTAAGCAGTTGGCCACATTTTTCATTTCATAACTTCTCGGAATAGATACTACTTAGAATTTGAAGCCGCTCCCCTTTGACACAAAAGCTGTCTGATTTCATGCAGTTTTTTAATCGCTCAACCAATCAGAATGCACGTTACAAACAAATCGAACACTTTATCTTCTTGTTTGTCAAATATTCATGAGAAACTGTATGAAAAAAAAAATTGAATATTTTCATATATCCTACAAATTAAAAAAAAATTCTCGAGAAATAAATGCCCCGTTTAATGAGTTTTTAAAGTACAACGAAGTTTACAGAATATTTCAATACTTTTGTACTCTCTTAGTCTATGCTCATCAATGATATTACCCGGTCATTCTGACAAAAAATATTAGATTTTCAACTTTGTTTATTTATTACATGTATTACTATTAATTCAGAATTCTTACGTAGCCAGAGAAATAAATAGTTATATAAAATGTCCCTAATGTAGTTACAATACAACGCTACTTTTATACACTTTCCGTATATTTCAGACTAAAATATTTTCTAACATTAGGACCGTTACCAGAATTAGCTTGTTTCATTTTGATGATAACAAACCTACAAAGTCTGCGGAATTTTCTTTAGTTTGTAAGCATTTAATTTAGATTATAAATGCAAAGACAGTTGTTTTAACGGTGTTCATCAGGGAACATTGATTCTTCTCTGCCGTACAATAAAGGAAAATACGAAGAAGCGAAGAAATTATAATAATAAAGCCAAGAAATGTAGCAATGCCAAACAAATTTTCAAATATTTCCATACAGTACAATGAAAAATTATATGTAATGAAAAGTTCCTACTTTCTAGTAGTGTTGTAATGATAGTTGCCGATGTCCCCGCTATCGTCGCTGAAACTTGAAACTTGTCGACTATTGATAATAGTTTTGAAAATTGATTGTCGTTGCTGAAATTAATTTACGCGAAATGATCTCGGTGCGAACCGTCTTTGATATAATTCTAAATGAAGCTAGACACGCTCGAGATGGCATATCCCGGGTGTACTAGGGACCATTTTAGCTTCTAACACAAGCCTCGAAATTTTGTTATTACCGTAAGAAAAGGATTGTTCAACATTTAATATATTTCCATGGTGCAAAATAAAAATCAGATCCTTAAATCACAAGCACTGCATGAGTAATCTCCCTCTGAAAAGATACAAAACATACAACAATTTCAAACAGGAAAAAAAACTGATTATTCCGATAGTGATTAATTCGATTGTACTCCTCCGATAGTTTCCGATAATCGATAGTTAATATTTTCTGATTTTACAACTCCACTCTCTAGATTTCAAAACAGAAAACAGAACCAAATTATTTTAAGTAATAAGAAAGTTATGGCATTTTAAATTAAATGAGAGCACCTGCTGATCTTTCCGAATTCATTTTATCTGTTTATTTGTTGGAATAAGTAACTCCGAAAATGACAAAAATTTTGTCACCTTTTTATGAATTATCAGAATAGAGTTCAAAAACAAGATTTTTATGACAAAACTCTTTTACCTTTACTCAGTTCTACTCAAGAACTATCATTTACAACCATAATTAATCATACATAAAATGATGGAAACAATAGTAGACTACCAATGTATAAGGTCAGGTTTTTGCAAATTTTAATTTTCTTGACAAGAGTTAACTCCTCCTTGCTTTGGCATTGCTAAGAAATGATGAGAAGAAGCAATCATTTCTTTGCTTCTTTGCATCATTACTTTGCTTCTTTGCATCATTGCATGTACGTCTTTGCTTCTTTACATGATTACATCTTCGTTTCTTTGCATCATTACCATACTTGGCTTCTTTGCATCATTACCGTACTTTGCTGCTTTGCATCATTACTTTGCTTCTTTACATCATTACGTGTATGTCTTTGCTTCTTTGCATCATTACGTCTTAGTTTCTTTGCATCATTACCATACTTTGTTTCTTTGCATCATTACCATACTTGTTTTCTTTGCATCATTACTTTGCTTCTTTGCATCATTGCGTGTACATCTTTGCTTCTGTGCATCATTACGTCTCTGCTTCTTTGCATCATTACCATACTTTGCCTCTTTGCATCATTACCATACTTTGCTTCTTTGCATCATTACGTCTCCGCTTCTTTGCATCATTACCATACTTTGCTTCTTTGCATCATTACTTTGCTTCTTTGCATCATTGCATGTATGTCTTTGCTTCTTTGCATCATTACGTCTTCATTTCTTTGCATCATTACCATACTAAGCTTCTTTGCATCATAACTTTGCTTCTTTGCATCATTACGTCTCCACTTCCTTGCATCATTACCATACTTTGCTTCTTTGCATCATTACCATGCTTTGTTTCTTTGCATCATTACCATACTTGGCTTCTTTGCATCATAACTTTGTTTCTTTGCATCATTACGTTTCCGCTTCCTTGCATCATTACCATACTTTGCTTCTTTGCATCATTACCGTACTTTGCTTCTTTGCATCATTACCGTATTTTGCTTCTTTGCATCATGACTTTGCTTCTTTGCATCATTACGTCTCCGCTTCCTTGCATCATTACCATACTTTGCTTCTTTGCATCATTACCGTACTTTGCTTCTTTGCATCATTACCGTATTTTGCTTCTTTGCATCATTACCGTACTTTGCTTCTTTACATTATTACCATACTTTGCTTCTTTGCATCATTACCATACTTTGCTTCTTTGCATCATTACCATACTTTGCTTCTTTGTATCATTACCGTACTTTGCTTCTTCATAACATTACTTAGCTTCTTCACATCATTACTTCACTTCTTTGCATCCGTTCTGACATGTACAGAATTGATAATCACCCTGCTCAGTAATTGATTTTTTTAAAAGTTACACTTAGCTTCTTTATATACATACATGAATTAGATTTATTTTTCACCATAATGAAATAATTTTGTATATGGTATTTATGATTATACCACCCGCAATCAAAGTTTAGGGTGGTATATACTATATAGGAAACACCCTGTCTGTCCATCCGTCCATCTATGGGATTAATAAGTTCTTAAAGCAAATATCTCTTCAAGTATAAATATTTACATTACTAGTAGATTCCCCATGTTAAACGCCCATTAGGCAACTAGAATTATATTCCAATAACTTGGGTTGCTCACGTGCAAGTTTTGCATGTAGGGAGAATTTACCAACGTTCAAATATATTAGACACTAAAACAGGCAAAATATGCGAAGTGCATGCAAATAAAAATGACAGATATTTAGAATAAATGTAAATATAAGTAATGACTGTCTTACTTTTGGTGTTCATGGGTGTATAATTCTGGTTGGACACGTGCAAATTTTCCGAGAATCGCTTCGCGATTCACGGAATTTGCACGTGTCCAACCAGAATTATACACCCATGAACACCAAAAGTAAGACAGTCATTTCTTAAGTGATAGGGCTTTCATATTTTATACATACATTGTGTACATTGTACATTCACCATAACAAGTACTACATTTTGATAGCAAGACATTTGACCTAGTGACCTTGACCTTGAACTTTGACCTTAAAGTATTATTTTGTTAAAGAGATCTTACAGCATATATTTCTTCAGGTGAAAGTAATAGCCTAAATCATGTAAATAGGTCTTTCATATTTCATACACACATTCATCATAACGAGTGCTTCATTTTGATACCCAAGTCAATTGACCTCGTGACCTAGACCTTGAACTCGAACCTTGTAATGTTTCGTGAGATAGGTTTTAAGTTCTACCAGTAAGAGCAAATATTCAACAAACATTGTTCTAAATTTTCATTCCATAGCAATTTCCTTGAATGTAGAACTTGTATGAGAGTATTTGATGTGAACAATAGACCTTCTTCATATTACCGTTAGACTTACATTTTAGACGCTCCAAGACCCGACATCATTACTTTTGACGTTATTTCTAATTGTGACGCCATAATTCAGATACGACGTCACAGTTTAAAGTTACGTCAAATGTTGTTATGTGGGGTCTTAGGATGTGTAAAATACAAGTCAACTGCAGTAATATGAAAATCTGCTATTGAATGTTATGTCATACATGAATCTGTTTAGGAAAAAAAAAGCCTCCTGCGGGTGGTATAATTTGTAACTTTAAAGCAGTTCTAGTTTTATTTACTGATGTATTTCAACAAAACGTTGCAGTGTGTGAAGTAAACAATACCAGTAATTAATTGATGTCTATTTTCAGAACATCTTTGAGTTGTTGATTTTTAATAATAAAGTCCGTTTATCATCTATTTTTCCTGAAAACTTGATATCATCTTCTTCATCTGTCAAGTGTAACACCGATAAGTTCCTATTGAAATTTGACCGTCAGTTTTTATGTTATAGTGATTTTGTTACCCTCTCCCCCTTATTTTAAGTTACCTATAATGCTGGCGTTCTTGCAAAAAACGCGTCAACGTCGCCGTTTCTATTATGACGTCATAATTGATCTAGAGCTTTCCGATGGGGTTCTTTCGGATACTGTTCTGGACCCCCTTAAATGAGGTGAAATGAGTTTTTTCTTTGTTTGCGTTGTTAATTTTTTTTTCTGTTGTCCTTAATAGTGTGAATTGTGACTGACAACTTACAAATATGCAGATACCTCAGTCTCCTGCAGATCATAGATTAAGGAATCATTGAGAGAGTACCATCGTTGGATAGCCTAGCTTTGTATACTGCAATTTATTTCAAGACAATTATAATTAAGTAAGTAGAATGTTAAGCTACAGAGATGGGAGAAAACAAAGTCATTCATAATTGCCATTTCTTAAGAAAGTACACAAACTTTAATGGGCCATACTTGAACTTTGAACTTCAAATTGATGGGACTATGGCGCATGACCACTGTCCTTCCCAATCACTGGTGTATTCCTTATTTTCGAAAAACAGAGTTACTTCCCATTTGGGACAGTATCTTACGTAGTCTAATTGTGACGTCATCAAATTCTATGACTGGGAAATGATGGTATAAAATTGGCTTTATCATCATAATAGTTTTACGTCAGATATTGTCTCAAATGGGAAATAACTCTGTTTTCCGCAAAGACTCAATAAAGGTATCTCTTATAGACACTCTAGAAGTCAAAGTTCATATATCCTTTGGAGGATTATCAAACTTTGCAATTGAATGATCCATGATGAGGAGAGGACATCATCTCAATATTTTCAAGGTCATTTGATACTACCGTTTGATACTACATTCAAAAGTCATCAACGCACAAAGTCAAGTTCATACCATGCCTTTGAAATCTTTTGAATTACAGTAATTAATGATGGTTAATTTTGATGCAGAATATCTTCAGAAAGGCAAATCTGTGGAGGTCACTTATCAAAGATCAAGGTCACTTGATAGTATTTGATGTTTTACGCACAAAAGTTTCATTTCACATAAGATTTTCCCTTCTGATGGATATATATGTATTTTTAACTGTTTTAATTTCAAAGGTCCAAAGAACATACTATACCGCAAAATCATTTAATTATATGACATACCTCACTCATTTCAACTAGGTGAATGATGGAGAGATATTTTGAGAATAACAACACTGTGATGCCGGGACAGATGGACTATTCACACGTCAGCGGCCAAGTTGGAAAAAGACGGAGGGTTGAAGAGAGTAGCATGCAAGAAGGGGACAATGCAGGGATGTCACTTATTGGTAAATGTCATTGTTAGCAAAAGTAACATCAAGAACATCGAAACAATAAAAAAAAAAAAAAAACTGGTACTAGTAATACATATTACTTAATATTCTGAAATTCTCAACGTCCCATGCTTTACTGCTAATTTTCTTGACAAATACATGTACTTTGAAATTTTCAGATGTCTTGTTACTTTGGTTCTTTCTTAGCATTTAATTCTTATGGTCTTATGTTTTTTTTTTATAGAATTTACAAGATCTCATCTTCAAAGATTTTACAATTTTGATTTACAGGAAAACAGTTTCAAATTTGAATTTAAGGAAAACACTTTTAAAATCTGATTTTCAGCAAAACTCTTTCAAATTTTTGTTTTCAGGAAAACATTTTCTGCCAATCAGGAAGAATTGCAGTGTTTACTACACACAGGAATGGAAGTCAACAGGAACATCTCTGTACTGCCCTGTAACAAGTGATATGTTTGTGAACATTCATAAATACGACCATATCACCTCTGAGGAGGGAAATTTCTTTGTGGCTGACGAGACTGGAAACTACTCAAAATCTGTACATGGTAATACAGTAATGTCTTTAAGTGTGGATAGATGCTATGTATCTGTTTGGTAAATAAGGTAATACGGAAATCGTAGAATAAGATGAGGATATAGATGTCAGGCCTAGAAATTAACTTAACAGACAGTGCCTCAGACAGTGCCTCAGACAGTGCATGTATTTTATGTCAGGCCTAGAAATAACTTAACAGACAGTGCCTCAGACAGTGCATGTATTTTATGTCAGGCCTAGAAATAACTTAACAGACAGTGCCTCAGACAGTGCATGTATTTTATGTCAGGCCTAGAAATTAACTTAACAGACAGTGTTCTCAGACAGTGCATGTATTTTATATATTCTTTCCAATTTCGTGCATGAACATCGACGGCAGGTGCGGCTAGCTAACAGGGGATGCTTACTCCTGCCAGGCACCTGGTCCCACTTCTAGCATGCTAGAGGTCCGTTGATGCTCAATTTGGTGCTCTATTGTGAGTGCTGTTGAGATTATCGTCAGGATCTTCTTTAACTCATTAAAATCCAGGATGGTCTTTGTTTGGACGACCGACTGAGGAAATATGTTTCCTAAACAAAGATTGGTGTTTCCCAGGTAAAAGATATACTGTAGATGATATGATGGGTAAAATCAAAGTCACCCTTCATTGGATATCTAGGTTGCCTGAGGTGAAATTAAGGCATCCGGGATGACCTGACAACCTAACAGTGAAATTCTAACCCTGCAGCAACATAGTTATAAGAAAGTTTGATAATGTACATGTAGATTTTTATTGTTTTTTTTTTCAACATTTAAATGAAATGTACTGTGGGCATGCCCCATTGATAATTTAGGGTTTATATTCAGAAATTTAAGTGAGATTTCCTCAGTACATAATATTTATTTTTTTCTGTTCATATACCTTAGGCTATGCAGTGAACATGTGGAAGCACAATAAAGATAAGTTACAGTTCTATGTGGCACAGTCTTTCCTCTTTACAAATTCCCAGGTATGTACTGTACATGTACATGTGGTAGGCATATGTACATACTGTACAAAGTGTAAATGTTATTTGTTATATACATATTTTATATGTTTTTGACATAAAAATTATTTAATTTTTTTTAAGTTAATCAAAATCTTTCATAATCTGTTAATTATTCTAAAAGGGATCAAAATAATAAAAACAAATATTTGTTCTCGAGAAATATTGATTACTCTATTGATTGAAAGATATTTGTCGTTTAAAATTAGAATTCTTTGAATTTCTAGGACTTTCATATTGTTCAGACGATTCTACTGTCTTCATAGTACAGCACACAACGTCATGGTGAAAGTCTCATATCAATGTCTTCCAGATTTGTCATCTCAATTCTTTGATCTCTGATCAGCAATTGTGTTCATAAATTAAATTTGAATCAATGATATTGGGATGCTATACATCTTTTTGTAGAGAATGTAGTTTTGATTCATTATTCTTGAACTTTTTATGCCCCCGGAATCAAAGATTCGGGGGCATATAGTTTTTGGCCTGTCAATCTGTTTGTCTGTTTGTCTGTTTATCTGTTTGTCTGTTTGTCTGTCTGTTTGTCCGAAAAACTTTAACATTGGGCATAACTTTTGAATGGGAAGTGATAGAGCTTTCATATTTTACATATGTATTCCTTGTGACAAGACCTTTCCATTGATACCAAAATTTTTGACCTCGTGACCTTGACCTTGACCTTTGACCTACTTTTCAAAAACTTTAACATTGGGCATAACTTTTGAATGGGAAGTGATAGGGCAATCATATTTCATATGTGTATTCCTTGTGACAAGACCTTTCCATTGATACCAAAATTTTTGACCTCGTGACCTTGACCTTGACCTTTGACCTACTTTTCAAAAACTTTAACATTGGGCATAACTTTTGAAAGGGAAGTGATAGGGCTTTCATATTTCACATATGTATTCCTTGTGACAAGACCTTTCCATTGATACCAAAATTTTTGACCTCGTGACCTTGACCTTGACCTTTGACCAACTTTTCAAAAACTTTAACATTGGGCATAACTTTTGAATGGGAAGTGATAGGGCTTTCATATTTCACATGTGTATTCCTTGTGACAAGACCTTTCCATTGATACCAAATTTTTTGACCTCGTGACCTTGACCTTTGACCTACTTTTAAAAAAAAACTTTAATATTGGGCATAACTTTTGAAAGGGAAGTGATAGGGCTTTCATATTTCACATATGTATTCCTTGTGACAAGACCTTTCCATTGATACCAAAATTTTTGACCTCGTGACCTTGACCTTGACCTTTGACCTACTTTTCAAAAACTTTAACATTGGGCATAACTTTTGAATGGGAAGTGATAGGGCTTTCATATTTCACATGTGTATTCCTTGTGACAAGACCTTTCCATTGATACCAAAATTTTTCACCTCGTGACCTTGACCTTTGACCTACTTTTCAAAAACTTTAACATTGAGCATTACTTTTGAATGGGAAGTAATAGGGCTTTCATATTTCACATGTGTATTCCTTGTGACAAGACCTTTCCATTGATACCAAAATTTTTGACCTCGTGACCTTGACCTTGACCTTTGACCTACTTTTCAAAAACTTTAACATATGGCATAACTTTTGAATGGTAAGTGATAGGGCTTTCATATTTCATATGTGTATTCCTTGTGACAAGACCTTTCCATTGATACCAAAATTTTTGACCTCATGACCTTGACCTTTGACCTTTTAACCCAGTGACCTCACATACATGTTTTTAACAGAAAATAGTGTTCATACTAACAAAGATGCCACCGGGGGCATTCGTGTTTCACAAATTCAGGCTTTATTCTTTATCGAAATATTGTATGATTGAATTACATGTATCTTGAACTCTTGAGAAATTTTTTAGCATCTGTAGATGAAATGTTTTATATTTTGTTCAGTATAGAATCGACTCGTAAGTTAATCAGAAACAAAAATAATTTTAAGAATTTCTCTTTATGTTCAAGAATTCTCTGCATTTTGTAACGGAAAACTGGCTATATTTAATTTTAGCTGCATTTTTAATCAAGGTGAATCTTCAAATTAAGAGAAAGAAACTACATTCCTTACAAATAGTCATGATTTCAACCTGAATGAAACTCAACTCTTGTTTGATTTCCTTGCATAGAGATGTGGCAACAGTCAAAGAGGGTCACATCTTGGGTCAGATTTCATAGTTATATTACCTCGTTGGTCAAATAGATTTGACCCCATTATGACCCCTATGGATAATTGTCAAATCTCTATGCATACATGTGTAACAGATAATAAACGAAAAGTGCCATTTCAACCGAATTGTATGGTTGTTATATTGTAGACCAAAAAAAAAACCCGAAATATTATTTTGAATTTTTTTTGTCACTTTAAATGTGAGAATCATGATTGTCCTTCTTGCCAAAGAATATCATGAAAATGAAGACGCATATATCCATCATGGTAATTAGTATATGTAATTAGAGTTTTGTGTTAATTAGATTATGTTTTAATCATTTGACCAACATCCCACTTTGAATAGAGCTAAAAATTTTCTGCATTTTGCATTTATATCATTGCACACAAATGAGATATGTGAATCTTTATAAGCCATTTCACAAATGAAAACATTTCAGAAAAGTTAATGAAAAGATAAAATGGTGCTGTTTGATTTTTTTTTCATTTAAGAATAAATACATGTAACTTTTATGATCAATATGAAATTGTACCCCCCCCCCCCCCCCCACTTTAATACATGTATCTTATCTGTTTATGTTATCAAGTTATCAATTTAATCATTGCAAAAATCTTTTTTAAAAGATCTGAGAATGTAATTTTGAAATGCCTATGCCAATTATTTCATTACCTCATTATTCATTATGGGAAAACTTACGATTGTTATGAAAAGATTCCTGTTGAAAAAAGACAAAAAAAAAGATTTTTTGGCAAGAAAATTTTTTAAAATTACATCTGAGTCAGGATGATTTGAAATTGAAGTTTACAATCATTATTATCATGCTCCCTGAAAAATTTAGGGGGAACATATAGTCGCTGTCAGTTCTGTCTGCCCTATATAAAAATTTAAGGAATTCATTATAAAAATTCAAAATGGTCTGAAATTTTGTTTATGAAAGGCAAAATGCATATTTGTTTATATATGTTAACAGATTTTGAGATTTTTATTGCATTGAAGAGAAACTGTGTACCAAAGAAGGGAGAAGTTCATTACACATAATTTGTTCAAACGTCATAAACTGTTTTGCAGGATGCAGATTTTCAGACAAAGGTCTTCAAGGTCATATTAGGGTTAAAGGTCAAGGTAATTTATGATCATTTCTGAAGGTAAAAGACACTACTTAGAAAATCAAACCTTTGGTATCAAATTATTGTATTTGGGGAGCATCCATCAGTTTTACCGATTTTGTCTTTTTTAAAAATGTGCATGCCAGCTGATATTGCTCAGATTTTTGTTCCCAATTGTTTGCTTACATACCAAATATCGAAAATTATTTAAAGCAAAAGTTTTCCCACGTGAACATGGTCCAAGTACATGTATATTGTACCTTGTAAAAGATGCCAATGGTTACAACGAATCATTTCCAAAAATTTGCTCTTCCAAAACATTTTTCTCATTCATATGTGTAATTGTATAATGTAATTTTTATTTATCCAGACTACATACTTGTATACGTAAAACATATCATATATTTAATGCCTTGGTCATTTTATTTTGATGACAGTATTTATTTTTAACTTTACTTTTGGTTGTGTATATTTTTGTTGACCTCATAAGTTTCCCACCAAGAGACTGAAAAATTTTCATCTGATTAAAAAAAAAAATTATTTATTCTTTAAGAGTGAGGTAGAATTTATGTATGTACTATTTACATCATGATCATTTATGTTCTAGCTTATTATAATTAAAGGATTGCTTAATGTCCGACAGAGCTTCTGCTAGCAGTATTTTACATTATAACTTCACAAACAATGGCTCGTCAAACAATGCATTTGATTATGACGTCTGCAATGTCAGATATTTGGCGATCCCTCAATCAGTAAGCTTGAAATTTGGAATCCTTTTCAGTATATTTGTACCAGTCAAGTGTATGTTATATTAGAGAGGTTTAGTTACAAGTGCTCTCAACGTTTACATATGTACTTACATGTATACGTCACTGGTTTGACGTCACAGTCCGTAGACATTGTTTAGTTATACGTACGTACCGTAGAAGGTCTAGCTATAGCTATGTAGGAAGGTGTACTTATCAATCAGTTTAATCTGCTAGAAATATACATCGAGATTCGTAAAACCTCGACATTATGAAAGTTAGAATCCTAAACATGCTTTATAACACCGAAAACTTGAAGTTTGATCAATGATAAGTGTGGAAATTTTCAAAGAAGTTTCCCGTTCTATCATTACATGTAGCTATACCTCATGTCATGACTTCATTTGATCAAAGATCGCAGGAAGCTACACGTTCCGCTAAAACTTGTAACAAAACCTCTCTATCATTATGTTGTTAATTTGTACGCAGGATAATGATCTTGCTTAATTTGATGTACTGAAGGAAAACACTGAGAGGCATCTCTCTATTTAAAGAGTAGTATTGCGTCTTTGAAATCATTTACATTGTTGTTCATCATACTTTGTGTATTTGATGTTTCTCAGTGTAAATGTATAAAGTGTAGTTTATTTGAGTTTTATCTGTTAATACTTCATGTAGCGTGTACACAGTATGAGTACTTGATTGTTTTCATGCAATTTGCATGACAAAGTGGAGACTTCCCTCAATTTAGAAAACAGTACTGTAAACAGTACAATAAATGAAATATGATTTTTAGAGTATGCATTATATGAGTATTTTGAAATAATTGATTAAAACATTTATTTTTGATACAAATCTATGATATTTCTCTGTATTTTTATAAGTGCTACTTTGACATTGCATTGAAACCAATGAAATCATAGTTTTGATTTTTAAATTTTTAGAAAAAAGACCTGTGCCTTAATTATTATGTATTGCATTACCTAATAGTTTGTATTTACAGTACCAATTGTCATTTTAAAGGAGGGGGTCAGATTTAGAGGAAAAAATAATGAATAAGAAATTTTCACTTGAAATTAGTACCCTCTTGGTAGACTCGTGCTTGTTTGGGAGCTGTGCAACTTAATCATTTACTTAGCTCTGCCTGGTCATGCTTTATCTTAGAATATTGGATGCACCATTATATGAATTATTTAATTAAAGAAAAGTATATTCTAAAACAATATACATGTATGTACTTTATTACTGGAAATTTAAGGGAGGTACTAAATTTTTGCTATTTTTCACAAATGATTTGAGAAGAAGTCTACGCAAAATATGGTACATGTGCAAACAAGAACTGTTCAGTTATTGTACATGCATATTGTACATTTAAATATGTATCATGCATACTGTATGTCACTCCTCTTCAAATCGTAAACAAAATCGTGAAATATTCTGGTCACCAAATCATTATGGTAGAGTTTTTATCAAATAAGTTGAAAAAGATATTTGAACTTAGAGAGATAAACCTACTCCCAGAATTTGTTACAGATAATGTTGAAAAAGTTTTAAAAAATTAATGTTGATAAAGTTGGAAAAAAATGTTGATAAAGTTGAAAAGATGTTGATAAAGTTGAAAAAATGTTGATAAAGATAAAAAATATGTACCACATAATAACTCCAACACATTCGTTAAAGCTGTAACGGATAATATAAGGTCTATTCCGTAGCAAATTTTACATATACATGTATTATGATAAAAATGGTTAGATTTCTATTGGGAAACACATACTGGTACATATATTTAGAATTGTGTCATGTTCAGATATACTAAAGGTCCAAATAGTAGTGACAAAATTGTGCTCTTTGTATCCAATGTACTGAATTTATTTTTATATTGATATAGAAATACTATTTTAAAAACTCTGTAATACTAGTATTTCAAAATGGTACAAAGGTGATATGGATTATTACATGATTACTAGTGTATTTTTATAATGAAGTCAAATAAACTCAAAAGCTTTATGTTTTTTGTCTCAGATTTGTACTCACCAGATATTATGAAGGAAAATATGGTTGTTAACTTGTTACCACTGGTTACACCCTTTTAGCGAAGTATTTGTGTATGCAGTCATATTATTAGTCCCCTACCGGCAACGCCGAAGGGGACTCTTAGTTTCCTCTCGGTCTGTCTGTCCGTCCGTCCGTCCGTCCGTCTGTCCGAATTTCAGTTTTCCGGACTTTTTTCTGCAACGGATGGAAATATTCAGATGATATTTGATGCACAGCTTCGTCTTGGTTAGTTACAGAGCAAGTTCGACTTTCGTCATTCCTGACCTATTTTTCGAGGAGTTATGCCCCTTGATGACTTGGAAAATTCAGTTTTTGTCAGTTTTCCGGACTTTTTTCTGCAACAAATAGAGATATTCGGGTGAAATGTGATACACAGCTTAATCTTTGAAAGTTACAGAGCAAGTTCAATTTTCGTCACGCTTGACCTATTTTTCGAGGAGTTATGCCCCTTGATGACGTGGAAAATTCAGTTTTTGTCAGTTTTCTTGACTTTTTCCTGCAACAAAGAGATATTCAGGTGAAATTTCATACGCAGCTTAGTCTTGGATAGTTACAGGGCAAGTTCGACTTTTGTCACGCTTGACCTATTTTTGAGGATTTATGCCCCTTGATGACTCGCACAATTAAGTTTTTGTCAGTTTTCTGGACTTTTTCTGCAACAAATAGAAATATTGAGGTAAAATTTGATGCACAGCTTGGTCTTGGATAGTTACAGAGCAAGTTTGTTTTTGTCACGCTTAACCTATTTTCCGAATCGATAAAGCAGATAAAACCCTCAGAACTGAACTGCACGGACAGTAAGTTTATTTAAAACTCATGTTTAATTGAATAGTAATTTATAGGCAGAGTTGCAGGACATAAATATATGCCGCCGGTAGGGGACTTATATCGCTCAGCGATCATAACATTTTTCATCTACACTGCCATCCATAAATAACTATACAAACAAGGAAATCACTCTAAATTCTTTTTAAGTTTATCCTAATTTTTCCATTCTGAACTTGAAAGATGAATAATAATTGGCTTCACATATAAATTCAAAATTCTGAATTGTGATAACGAAAATGTAAATAGAACCTTTTTTATATAAAAAAGAGAAAATAAATGAAAAATCTAGATATTTGGGTCAAGTTTGTTCTTATTTCTAATCGGTTCATCCTCAGAATTATACAGCAATGGATTCGAAAATGTTTATTATCTAATAGCAATATGAACAGAAATAGTGTATACTAATTTATGGATGGCAGTGTTTTGGTCTCTACATCCGTCTGATTGTAACTGACATGATAATTTTCATATTTAAAGCAGAATTCAGCTGCATGAATTACAAGCAGCCTTGAATTTGCCTGCTGAACACAGTTTTGAAGGGTCTCTTCTTGTGAAAATCGCAATTTTACACCCAATCATCGAGATATATTTGTTGTTCAGTGAAATCATGTCTGTTTGTAGCTGTTTGTTCCTTCGACCTTTGTTTATCTCTGATACTCCTCCAAAAATTTGCTTTTTTGATGGATGACATATATGGACAATGACCATATCGCAATACACAGTACAAACTCGATAATTCAGAAAATCATTAACCGAAGGCATACGAAATCAGGATAAAATAGGAACCAAAGCAAACAAACAAAAACCTCCACCTTATGAAAAGAAGAGAACTTTCAATATGGGAGCGATACCAGGTGCCCAGGAAGAGTCAGCATCTTCTACTTGCATGTAACACCCGTCGCTTCAATTCGGCAGATGTTCTTTCATCATAGAATTCCTCTTAGTGTATTCTTCCATAAAAATTGTCCAAAAATGTCATCAATGATTAATTAACTTAGGTTTTGTTGGACATATATCTTGGTAATTTCAATATAGAGGGTATTGCTCTTTGAAACCCAAGTATTTTTTATGGTTACTCCTGGGATCTTACCAGGGTACAAAAATTCCTAAAACTTTTCTTAAGATTTTTAGCTCACCTGAGCGAAACTCAAGTGAGCTATTGTCATAGCGCGCCGTCCGTCGTCCCTCCGTCGTCCGTCGTCCGTCCGGCATAAACTTTTAACATTTTCGACATCTCCTCTGCAACCGCTGCACAGAATTTCACGAAACTTCATAGGAAGCAAGTACTCAATGCCCTCTACCAAGTTTGTGTTTTTCGAGCCGATCAGAAATCAAAGATGGCCGCCACAAGCTCTGATTGGCTGACACATTTTGGACTGCTCCTCTGAAACCGCTGCTCAGAATATCTCGAAACTTCACAGAAAGCAAGAACTCAATGCCCTCTATCAAGTTTGTGACTTTCTAGCCGATCGGAAATCCAAGATGGCCGCCACAAGCTCTAATTGGCTGACACATTTTGAACTTCTCCTCTGAAACCGCTACACAGAATTTCATGAAACTTCACAGAAAGCAAGCACTCAATGCCCTCTTCCAAGTTTGTGCTTTTCGAGCCGATCTGAAATCCAAGATGGCCGCCACAGGCTCTGATTGGCTGACACATTTTCGACTTCTCCTCTGAAACTGCTGCACAGAATTTCATGAAACTTCACAGGAAGCAAGCAATCAATGCCCTCTACCAAGTTTGTGCTTTTTGAACCGATCGGAAATCCAAGATGGCTGCCACAGGCTCTGATTGGCTTACACATTTTCGACTTCTCCTCTGAAACCGCTTCACAGAATATATGGAAACTTCACAGGAAGCAAGAACTCAATGTCCTCTACCAAGATTATGTTTTTTGAGCCGATCTGAAATCCAAGATGGCCGCCACAGGCCCTGATTGGCTGACACATTTTCGACTTCTCCTCTGAAACCACTTCACAGAATTTCATGAAACTTGACAGGAAGCAAGAACTCAATGCCCTCTACCAAGTTTGTATTTTTCGAGCCGATCGGAAATCCAAGATGGCCGCCACAGGCTCTGATTGGCTGATACATTTTGGACTTCTTTTCTGAAACCGCTGCACAGAATTTCATGAAACTACACAGGAAGCAAGTACTCAATGCTCTCTACCAAGTTTGTGTTTTTCGAGCCGATCGGAAATCCAAGATGGCTGCCACAGGCTCTAATTGGCTTACACATTTTCGACTTCTCCTCTGAAACCGTGACATGGAATTTCTGGAAACTTCACAGGAAGCAAATACTCAATGCCCTCTACCAAATTTGTGTTTTTCGAGCTGATGGGAAATCCAAGATGGCCGCCACAAGCTCTGATTGGCTTACACATTTTCGACTGCTCCTCTGAAACCGCTGCACAGAATCTCTCGAAACTTCACAGGATACAAGAACTCAATGCCTTCTACCAATTTTGTGTTTTTCGAGCCGATCGGAAATCCAAGATGGCAGCTACAGGCTCTGATTGGTTGCCACATTTTGGACTTCTCCTCTGAAACCGCTGCACAGAATTTCATGAAACTTCACAGGAAGCAAGAACTCAATGCTCCCTACCAAATTTTTGTTTTTCAAGCCGATCGGAAATCCAAGGTGGCCACCACAGGCCCTGTTTGGCTGACACATTTCGACTTCTCTTCTGATACCGCTGCATAGAATTTCACGAAACTTCACAGGAAGCAAGTACTCATTGCCCTCTAACAAGTTTAAGTTTTTTGGAGCCGATCGGAAATCCAAGATGGCAGCTACAGGCTCTGATTGGCTGACACATTTTCGACTTCTCCTCTGAAACCGCTTCACAGAATTTCTTGAAACTTCACAGGAAGCAAGTACTCATTGCCCTCTAAGTCTACCAAGTTTGTGATTTTCGAGCCGATCGGAAACCCAAGATGTCCTCCATAGGCTCTAATTGGATGACACATTTTTGACTTATCCTCTTAAACTACTGCAAAGAATGTCACCAAACTTTATAGGAAGTAAGTACACATTGTCCTTCTCAAAACTACACTAAAAGTGATTTTCTTCAGTTCCTATACTGACTTTGATTGAAAACATACATACAGTCTCCTCAGGTGAGCGATGTGGCCCCCTTGGGCCTCTTGTTTAAAATCCGTACACTGGTTTATTTACTTTTTTTCAACACAAAGTTTGCATCATCTTTTCTTTTTGAAGTCTTATGCAATACACAAGGCATATTCATCATCAGGTTTTGATGAAACTTATAAAAAATGTGACCTTCACAATTTGCCCATTTGTATATCACTGACGGCAGAAAACAAGCATGACTGCAAAATAACAGTGGACCCTTCTGGACAAAAATTCTGAATGCAGTGCATGAGAAGACACGCATGTTTCAGATATTGAATCCTCATCAGCGGTACTTTCAGCCAAAATGATTAAAATTAAACAATAAAAAACAAAACAGAACAAAACAAAAACAAGAACCCCCCCCCCCCCCCCCCCAAAAAAAAAAGAAGTACGGTGACGCCCCCCTTCCACATTTTATTTTCTATTTTGTCGACGAACGAACGAATGCATCGAAAATACCCACTAGAAATTCAACAAGAAACAGCAAAACGTCATTGAAACACGAAATAGGGATAACTATGTACATGAGCATCAAGCACCGACTTTAAAATGGCAATATCTGTTATATTCATAGCAGATGGTGTGCTTATCCGGATAACTTGCGCACAACCCCTCACACTGATAGGAAACACAGATGCCCCCAAAACGAATAGATAAACCAGTTCCCATTATGAGATGACGCTACAATCAAGACGATAAGACGCAGTAACCAATTGTAACACAATAAATCTGTAAATTGGTATAAAAGTATGGAGCTAACGATATACAGTATTTGCTGAACCGACTGGTGTTTAGCTACTCGAGAAGTTTGACCAACTTTCAAACTGAACAAAGGATAAAAATACCTGTAGTCTACTCCGATGATATTTGGACAGTGCTCGTTATGGATTCCCATCACCACGGTCTGTCAGTGGGCAATATTTGAGAAATTGCTGGTACAAAGATGTAGACGGGTTCAGTATCGTGTGTAAATAGAAGATGACAGATGATTTTTGGGGTAAATTCGATCATTTTCAATCTGCCTTTGACCCTTCTTCTATTGACTGTGTTTATCAAATCACCATGCACATTCTTTTTCATATCTTCTACTGAAAAAAATATCAGGATTTACCCCAAAGCCTAATCGATTTCTCTTTTGACAATACTAGTTTGAACCAAGGTCAGAATCGATCTTCCTCCTTTAAAGCGACTTTGATCTCGCTAAACGAGGCGTTTTTTGTCCCATGAAAATATGGATTTATTGGGAAAGAGGATAATGTGAGGTGTTCTATACATGTCCTGGAGCAGACAGCGTCCGAAAGAAATCAACCTAGACCGTCTTATATGGAACAAAACTTGAGTGAAAATCACCCCCCCCCCGCTTTTTGCGTCTCTTTGTTCAATACTTTTCTGCTCCAATGAAGTACCTATATCTATATCAATACATTAAAATGAAAAGGGGTGGGAGGGGGGGGAGTGATGATTGGTGAGGCTCATGAAACTGATAACATCTTTAAACCTATGCTTATTTGAAATAAGACTAAACATGCAAAAAGTGTTTTGTTTTTGTTTATGTGATACTTTATTTGATCAACACAAATACCAAAAAAAGATGCTGCATGTTAAAAAACACGGACAATATAATATCAATGGATCAAAATGAATAAAAAAAGATATAGTCAGTATTACTTTATACCTGGAATGCACACACTCAACAAGTACACATAATTTTGAATGTTACAGTACGGAATGGCACTCACTAAAAAAAAAGTACTGATGCTTAAAAAATGCAACACTCCACCCGCTCCAAGATCATGATAATGATACGACAGTCACAAAAACAAACGAACAAACAAGATAGTCAACAACATGTAAACAACAAAGAGCTTCCATATAAAAAAGACTCATTTTTTAATTTTCAATTTAAAAAAAGAAATTACTGAGTTACAAGCCACTCTCAACCTTTTTATGCTTCAAGCGAATACTTTTATAGTAATATTTGGAAGTCGATACAAAAAAGTTATTTTTCGCTCAACATTCAAGACGATATAAAATCGCTGTTTTTTTTATCTAGCGAATTGTATGACTACCGTCGCAAAAATTAAACTCACGCGAAAAATACCTGGAATTCCCTAGTGATATATTTCTAAAAATTGTCGAAGTCAATGAAATACACAGTACGTCTTTGAAAGCAAACATTTATCTGTCTTAGGGAGCGACCATTTAATTTCAATGGAAGGGGAGGGGGTGCAGAACTCGCAAAAGAAAAAAACTTGGTTCCAACTTTTGACCCCCCCAAAAAAATCCCCGGATAATTATATTGCCCCCCCCCCCAACAAAAACCTTATCTAACTCGCAAAAAATGTTTCTGCCTCCACCCCCCCCCCCCTTTCCCCTAAAAAGTAAAAGCGATGCTAGTAGCGAAGCGAAGCTTTAATGGTAACATACATGTATTTATACGAAACAAGTGGAAAAATGATCCGATTCTCTGTACGATGTTTATTTCGCGACAAAGTGCTGTTCGTTTCATTTTTTTCTTATCGATGTGTATTTCGCTGCGATGTGCTGTTCGTTTCAAGTGCTAGCCTGCACCTGTATTGTCAGTATAGAATACAAAATGTGACACAGAGAACATGAAGTCTCTAGGGACGACTGATTGTCTGCATGGTATCTAATTAGATAAAAAGATTTATTTATTTATCTTTTTAATTTATTCATTTATTTAATTATTTATTTATCAATGAATTTATTGATATGGCTCATTCATCATTTGAGAACATATATGCAAATAATATTGCCCTCCCCTCAACCCCCCGTAAACTTATAGGTATATCGAAAATGATTTCGCTTCGCTTCTAGGGCTTTGTCATAATTCATATTAGTTTTTGCCTTACATATTCAAATAACCGAAATACATTTGAAAGACTTCATGACTAGTTTTACATGTTTTCAGACAATTATAGTACGGACTTAAAAATCAAGAGGAAATTAAAGCTACACGTAAAGTAAAAGGGCATGTTACCTTCAAATATATTTCCTTGAAGACATATCTTGAAAAAAGGAAGTATGGATATGATAATGAGAAATTGTTACAATCATAGTAAGTGAATTTTCGCAGAAGGAAATATCATATTTTAAATACATATCATAACATTGTATTTATATAACAAAAATAGCAATCCAAGGAATGCTTGTGTCGCCTGCGAAGCGGTTTGATTATTATTCTAGAAAGTGGAAAAGTCTTGTCAAATGAAATTCATTTGAAATATCAGACCTCTTAATTACAAATTAAAAGATATGGTCATTCTCAAATTTTCAGAAAGGAGTGTCAATCATCTAGGTCAAGGTCGCTACGTAAAAATTGGTCACAAAAAAGTCTAATCATAAGAAATATTAAAGACCCATCACCAACCAATTAAAAATATTCTTAGAAAAGAAGGTCAAATAGCTAGGTCAAGGTCAAAAGGTAAAAAATTATGGTATGTGTAGAAAGACGTTGCCACAAGGAATACACGTGTGAAATATCAAAGTCCTAACACTTACTATTCAAAAGATATATCCATTCTTAATTTTTTTGAAAAGTAGGTCAAATATCTAGGTCAAGGTCACAAGGTCATATATTATAGTCTGCGTAAAAAATTCTTGTCACAAGGAATACACATGTGAAATACCAAAGCCCTATCACTTACCAATCAAAAAGTATATACAATCTTAAATTTTTGAAAAGTAGGTCAAATATGTAGATCAAGGTCAATAGGTCAAAAATTATGGTTTGTGTAGAAAGGCGTTGTTACAAGGAATACACATGTGAAATATCAAAGCCATATCACTTACAAATCAAAAGATATAGCGAATCTTATCTTTTTTCCAAAAGTGGGTCAAATATCTAGGTCAAGGTCACAAGGTCAAAAATTATGGTATGTGTAGAAAGGCCTTGCCCCAAGAAATACACGTGTGAAATATGAAAGTCCTGACACTTACCATTTAAAAGATATATCCATTCTTGATTTTTTTGAAAATTAGGTCAAATATGTAGGTCAAGGTCAATAGGACAAAAATTATGGTATGTGTAGAAAGACGTTGTTACAAGGAATACACATGTGAAATATCAAAGCTTTATCACTTACCAATCAAAAGATATAGCGATTCTTATCTTTTTTCCAAAAGTAGGTCAAATATCTAGGTCAAGGTCACAAGGTCAAAAATTATGGTATGTGCCGAAAGGTCTTGCCACAAGGAGTACATGTGTGAAATATCAAAGTCCTAACATTTACCAATCAAAAGATATATTCATTCTTAATTTTTTTGAAAAGTAGGTCAAATATGTAGGTCAAGGTCACTAGGTCAAAAATTATGGTATGTGTAGGAAGGTCTTGTCACAAGGAATACACATGTGAAATATCAAAGCCCTATCACTTACCAATCAAAAGTTATGGGCTGTGACACCCAAAGTGTGACAGACAGACAGACGGACGGACTGACAGACGGACGGACGGACAGACGGACAGACGGACAACGGACAAAGTGATCCCTAAGTGTCGCTATGCTTCGCAGGCGACACAAAAACTATACCTTTTGATCGATCGATTCACTCTTTCGAGGGAAAGAAGTAAAATTCATTATTGATATTTCAGCGAGAGAAAATATGGAGGAAAGGAAAGGAAGAGCAATTAAAGAATAATTTCAGGATAGGTTGAGTATATATGAAAACTTGTATCCTTTATAAAATTGCTGATTAAAGCATTTTCCACCGCGTGTTATCGAAACGCATGGTGCTGCGATTCCTTAGACAGTTTTTTTTCTTGTTTTTTTTGTTTTTCATTTTTTAAATTAAACTATAAAAAAAACCGGATGAGCCGTTGTAGTAGGGCAATGCCTAATAAGTCAATCGATATCGTCATAATTTTTGCAAACACTTTACTGTTGTAGTAATAGTTTGTCGACGACAGAAACGTTCTTGACCTAACAGAACTCTTGAAGTGTTTGCAAAAACTAAAGACTTTTCAGATATATAAACGATATGGACTTAATTATTGGTCATTGCCCTACTGCAATCACTTAAACGACGAGAAAACAATAAAAAACCTCCGTAAGGAATCACAACATCATACTTTTCGATTCCACGCGTTGCTTTCTGTAGATAAAAACAAGAGAGGGGATCTGGTAGAATTCTGATAGAGATTTTTTTTTCAGAATTTGGCACAAGCGTAAGTACACATGTCATCATCATCGTCGTCATCATCATCATCGAGATAATTCATCAAATAATTACAATTATAGTACGGACTTAAAAATCAAGTGGAAATTAAAGCTACACGTAAAGTAAAAGGGCATGTTACCTTCAAATATATTTCCTTGAAGACATATCTTGTAAAAAGGAAGTATGGATATGATAATGAGAAATTGTTACAATCATAGTAAGTGAATTTTCGCAGAAGGAAATATCATATTTTAAATACATATCAATACAAAAAAGTTAGAATCTAAATTCTTTTGGATTTCGAATGCATGTGCAATGTGCATGTGATTTGTCACATTTGTTTCCTATTCTAAAATGGACATAGTATATCATGTCATAAAATGATAAAAAGGAGAATTAAGCACGATATAAAAATGAACACAAAAGGCTGAGTTCAACTAGATAAAGTTAATACAAAATGATATATGAGTAGAATCGTTGTAGTGATAGTGAATAAAGATACTAATAATATAAAAGTGCATTAAACCTTTTTTATACATAAAAATTATGATATTATAATAGACTCTTCCTATCCCAATTTTATCCTCCCACGGGTGACTTTGCTAGGGCAAATGTTGGTGGATCATTTTACTATATAACAGTACATGTATCTTTTAACTACATTCCTTGTATACGACATTCTTCACTAAAAAACGACACGAAATTTGAACTCTAACTTCTTTCAGCAGTCATGAGTTATCTACTCTTGACTTTACCTCCGAAAACAAACGATGTTAATGTAACAATAATAAGCCAGGAAATGACTAAATTGTCAATACAAGAAACTAATTAGTTTCAAAATACAATAACCCGGAAATGAACCAAATTGTCAATACTAGAAACAAAGTTTCGCAGACGATACAAATTTCAATGTTTGTAATGAGAATGGAACAAGGAATTAAAACATCGATGAACATGTAAGTTCCGGTCCTATCTTCTTTTGGCAGGATTCTGTGACTTTTTCTGAGTATTTTTACAGCAGGATTTCTATGGCACTATTACGTAAATTACTCGAGCACATAACGATCTGAAAGTAAGAGGATAGAGTGCAATAACAACCTGAAGCACAGGACGAATAATGTTAGCACTACAGAGTATTGAATTCAGTTGCATCCTCTATATTTTTTTTGTTATATTTATCAATTTGCCCTAAATCAAAATGTTCAAACATTTCTATAGCAGTCTATATCATGGCGCCAAAAGTATTTTATGTCTTGCAGATGCATTACAAATGATTTAGTAGTTTTCAAGTATCTATACGTCGCCCCCTATACAACGACCAAAACCAAACTAATAGTGTCGTTGACCGTTTCTGCGGCTACATCACCTACTACAAAATTATTTATTTGGGCGGTGATTTTTTTTGTGCTATATTTAAAATATATTTCGGCACAACAATCATCTCAAAACTCATTTTCCTTGTTTGTTAGAGTTACCTGCTACATTACTGGATCCATTCACCGCTGTCTCTGCCAGATGGTTATCGTTTGGTCCACGGACGACAGAACCCTTCATCCGGGCAATGGGATTTGTAGCTAAGGGAGCGTTCGTTCGTGACATCTTCGGAAGCTCAGCGGATTTCTTTACTTCCCTTCTCCTATAATATTTGAATTTTGAAATATGAAAAAAGAAATGATGTAAATTCTTCATGTAGTTCAAAACGAAAAGGATATGCTTTGTAATCGTCAAGGGTCTTTTTGTTTCTCGTATTCCAATTTAAACGATAACTTATCAACATATACTCAATGATCATGGAGTAGTATCTAGAACGGGTTCTACGTGTTTACCTATAATAGCAAGATAATCTTTATATGTTTGAGCTAGGGGACTTTCTCTTGATCAACAAAAGAACCATGCAAGAACAACTTGCAATGGCCACATATCTTGACATGAACATATTGCTATGGATACATAGAAAACAGTATTTTGCTAATTTCAGATATAACTTATGAGTTAAAGAAGATCCTGACGATAATCTCAACAGTACTCACAATAGAGCACCATGTTGAGCATCGACGGACCCCTAGCAAGCTAGAGGTGGGATCAGGTGCCCGGGAGGAGTAAGCATCCCCTGTTGGCTAGTTATACATGAATATTTCCAAGTAATAGAAGATATTAATCACTTACCTGACAAAACATGCGCAGACGATACAAAATACAGTGACAGCTACAAGACTGCAGACGGCAATAACGATGATCCACGTCATTCCAAGCGACTGTCCACTCGCAACCAATGATTTCGCACAATCTGCGCCATCAAAACCATTCTTACATCCATTCAAGCATGTCCCGTTCCGCTTACATGAAGAATCGTAACAATTAGCACTGCAGTTTTTATCACACGTATCTCCAAATTTACCCTTGATACAGTATTTACATCTTCCCGTGTTTTTGTCACATTCTGAATCATGGCAATTGTTGGCACATTGAATTTCACAAACGCCTCCAAAGAATCCAGTTTTACACTTGGTGCAAAAGCTGCTAAATCTACTACACGAAACACAATTATCAGGACACTTCTCCAAACATTTGACCCCTCTGTACCCGTCTTCACAGTTAGAGCATACTCCAGTACTGTTACACCCACGGTCACCACATTTGCCAGTACATGAACAGTTTGATCCATACCAGTCATTTTTGCAAGTGAAGCAATGACCAGTGCTTCTTTCACACAAGGAATTATTGCAGTTTGTAGGACAGTCTTCAAGACACGGATTTCCATGTTTGCCAATTTTACATTCTCTACATGTTCCGTTTTGGAAACATCCTGTGTTACCACAATATCCGGTACAAGAACATGTGGCGCCATACCAGTCTGGTTTACAGATGTAGCACTCGCCATTTGTACGCCGACACCCCGAAGGGTCACAGTTTATAGGACACGAAGAAATACAGATATCACCAAACCATCCCTTTTCGCAATTTAAACAAGTCCCGCTTGTATTGTTGCATCCATTGCTGTCACAATGACCAGTACACATGCAGGTGTCCCCATACCAATCAGCTTCACATCCATCACACGAGCCATTCCGATGACATCTTCCATCTTTACAATTTGATGGACAGTCTTGTAAGCATAACTCACCATGGTAAGTATTAGCACATTCATAGCACACGCCAGTTGTAGTATCACACCCGTTTGCACCGCAATGTCCTTTGCAGAAACATTTTTCACCATACCATCCAGGTTCACAGGTTTTACAGTTCCCTGTATCTCGATCACAGCCTGAGGGATCGCAGTTTTTAGGGCATTTTTTCAGGCAAAGAGATCCATACCACCCATCTTCACATTCACGACATACGCCACTATCGTCGCATCCAGAAGGCCCACAGTGACCTTTACATTTGCATTTCTCTCCATACCAACCTGCGTTGCACGAGAAGCAATGACCGTTTCCTCTTTCGCATACACTGCGGTTACAGTTGACTGGACATTGACTATTGCATGAAGCTCCATGCCAACTCCTTCCACATTCACGGCATTTCCCGTTTCCATCACACCCTTCACTACTACAGCGACCAGTACAGGAACAGTTTGGTCCAAACCAGCCACTCTCACACTCCACACATTCGGCTGTGGATCGATCACATCCTTTCTGGTTACAATTTCTGGGACAATTTTGTAAACATTTATCGCCGTGATAACCATGTTGACAAGACTGGCATTTTCCTGTTCTGGAATCACATCCATTACTCCCACAATGTCCTTCGCATTCACAAGTGTCTCCATATTTCCCCGGTTTACAAGAAAAACAAGTTCCATTTTCACGATGACAGGAATTGTTAAAGCAATTCACAGGACAGGTAAAACTACATGTATCTCCGTGATATCCATGTTTACAAGCAGCACATCTTGCACTTTGTCTATCACATGAATCCACACATTTCGAAGAGCAATTAAAATCGCAGTTCATTCCATACATTCCGTCTGTACATTCAAAACAGCTGTAAATATGAAATTCGTTGAAATCAAAATGACGAAATAGAATGCCGATTAAACGAAAATATGTGAAATTGAAACAAAGAATAAACATTTATTCTTCAAAATTAGTCTTCAAAATTTACGAGGTTACATGAATATATCCAAAAATGTGCTTTAATTTTGGCTGCCTTTAACAGCAAAAATTCTTTTTTCATTTTCTGTAGCTTGTAAGGAAAAAGAAATCTAGATAAAAACTTTACTTTTCGAGGAAAGTATTTACAAATGCAAATTATATTCATATCATATATCGTACCTCCCGTTATTCCTGCATACTCCATGTTTTGCGCACTGTCCTCTACATTGGCACTTCGCTCCAGTATATCCAGGTTTACATTTAAGGCAGTCGCCATTGTCCTGTTGACATCCATCCACGGTGCAGTGAACAGGACATTTCTTCTCACACCTAGGACCGTGCCATCCATCATTACACGATCCACACTGTCCTGTTGATTGGCTACATGTTGAACCATGACAATTAGCTGGACACGATATTTGACATGTTTGGCCGTGATATCCATTTATACAAGACAGACAATATCCATCATCCCGTGAACATTTATTCCCTGCACAATTTTCTGGGCACTGATCTAGACAGAGACTGCCGTGGAATCCGTCGTCACATTCCTTACAGATACCATCAACAGTGTTGCATTCACTATCTGTACAATGTCCTTTGCATAAGCAATCATTTAGAGGAACATACCAGCCAGACTTACAACCATGACATATCCCATCTAGACGGTTACATCCTATTGAATTGCAATTATTTGGACACGAAAAATTACAAAATGTTCCAAAGAACCCAGGAGCGCAATCATCGCAAATTCCGTCCGTCGAACATATGCCATTTAAACACATACCAAGACATTTACATTTATCCCCGTACCAACCTGGTTTGCAGGCGACACAATTCCCAGACGTACGATCGCAGCCACCTGCAGAGCAATTTCCGGGACACATGCCTTTACAGTCATCGCGATAGAATCCTTCAGCACATTGGAAACATATACCTGTCTGATCACATACCGGCACATTGCAGTTCCCTGTACACTCGCATTTTATACCCATGTAGCCATCTTTGCAACCCAAACATACTTCAGTCCACCTGTTACATCCCTTGTCATCACAATTATTTGGACAGTCGTTTGTGCAATCATTACCATGTTTCCCAACTTTACAGCTACTACAATTCCCCGTCTTTTGGTCGCACCCTGTCGTCTGGTCACAGTTTGAGGAACATTGTGTATTACAATCGTCCTTGAAATAACCCACTTCACACTCATAGCATTTTCCTATTGACTCGTTACATCCGCTGGCACCACAATGTTTTGGGCATCTATCTAAACATAAGTCACCAAAATAGCCTTTTGCACATTCAAAGCAGTGTCCTGTTCCGTTGCATCCTCTGTCATTGCAGTGTCCCAGGCAAGTGCAATTGTCACCATACCAACCTGCTTTACATCTATTGCAGTGTCCAGTCACTCTGGTGCATCCACTTGGATCACAGTTAACAGGACATGTTTTAGAGCATTGATCCCCAAAATATCCAACTTTGCAGAAGTTGCATAGTCTTGTAGTGCTACTACAGCCATATTCATTACAGTTCATCACTGACTGACATTCGCAATTTGAACCCATGAAACCACTTTCACATCCATCCACACATGCACCTGTTATATTATTGCAATTCCTAGCATACGTACGATAAAATGAGTTGTATTTTTCCACACAGTTTTGGGAACAACTTTCATCGCACTTTAGTTTAATCCATCCCGATTCACATCCGTGGCTACAGATACCAGTCACTCCATCACACTTTCTTTTCAAATCATTAGGATCTCTGCGGCAACCATCACTACATGGTTTGTCACACCTTGTACCGTATTTACCAAACTGCGTGTCGCATCCATGTAAACACGATCCATTTGTCCGATCACAGTGCCTAGCTCGTATTCCATTCGTATATCCTTTTAGACACCCAAAACTACAATCCTTGTGACACACATCGCCATATTTTCCTCCTTCACAGCGTGGTAAACAGTAGCCAGTGAGTTTCTCACATCGTCTGCTACTCACTCCATTCTGATTGGTGACTGGACAGGTAGATGGACAACGAGTGTTGCAAGACTCACCGTACCAACCGTCAGAGCAATTACCTTGTGCTGAAATAATAAAAGGCATACTAGTAGCGGATATTTTTGTAATGAGGACAGATGTAGTATTATACATGTATGATAGTGTTTTATTTCAATGGCGTGATATTACTTTTCTCGTTATCTCCTTCTGTTTGTTCTCTTTTTTCTTCGTATGAGTGTATGTGCCGCTGTGACGACTGCAATATCGTCACGTTGAGGATTTCTCTATCTTTCATAATCGGAGGCACATTGATATCCATCAATTCATGTGCCGTCGTTAATGTTACAATGTGTCTTTGATTGTTCATTTGGTTTCGATGTTGTTGTGAGTCTCATTGTACCCTGTTGTTTTTGAGTTGTTTTGTCTTATGTCGATCTCATTGTTTTTTGCAACCTCTGTGGGTGTGTTCCGCTGTTGTTTGTGCAAATTGGTCTTGCTGAGGATCTTTTTATCTTTTCCGTATCTTTCATTTTTATTATAGTAGCCAGATTGAACATAAGGTCACGGATGTGTAAATGAAAGACAAATTGTGCAGGTTATTGTACATTTATAAGTAAGAAAAATACACAATCTGACTTAGAATGTACATTTGTGTATTTACGAATTATGTAGATAGTAACGCCCATGTGGATCAACGCCAGATCAAAGAAGGGAATACTGTATCACAAGAAATAAAAGCCTTTTTTAAAAAAAGAATGTAAAAAAAATGTAAAAAAAATATGTTCAAATGGATCACAATTAAGTAAAGAGAATATCCAGAAAGCTTGCTCCAAAAAGCGCTTTTCTAGACATCTAAGAAAGTGTAGCTATCCGGGATATTAGTTAGAAACAAAATAGTCACTAGTCAAAACATCTTTTGGCAGAATACCTTGAATGTTTAACGTCTTTAAATTCAAAAGAATCATTTAAGACCAGATAAATTTACAGCATATTGTGCAATGTTTCATATAGAGAAAGTCTCTAAAGATTTCAGAGCTTGATAACTTTATTCACTGGGTAAGTATCTATGGTTATAAATTGTTAGTCCCGTAAGACTAGCAGTCCCCTAGTTTAGCAGTTCTCTGCACCTATTATAAATATATTTGTAAATTCTCTAGATGTCACTAAATTTGATACATTATTCTACATCTAAAGGGTATGTCCCAGAAGGCATAGCTATGTCCTTAGCATGAAAATTGGCTTTACTTTTATGTCACATTCAGAATTTTGCTTTCCATATTATGAACTTTTGTTATTTCCTCTATTTCTGCCACTAACATAACTAACATATCTGATGAGACATTAATTGAATATATGTTACACTAAAATGATAACCAAAGAACATACATGTATATTTCAATATTGATAAGTTCAACCATTTAGTTGGTATCTCTGCACGTGGACTGTCAGTCCCCGAGGATATGGTTCGACTAGTTTCACAGTATTTATGTACTGAATAAAATAGTTGGAAATTCTTTGTCTCTAGATTTGACAAACTGTACTAAAGGCTATCTCCCTAAATGCGTAGCTATGTCTTTTGATCTTTGGAATTCAGTAATTTCAGGCAACGTTAAGAATTTGCTCAAGATGATGTCATCTATTTCAACCTTCAGCATAACTTATGAGACAATCTTTATAGAAATGCGCATATGGTGCAATGAAATGTTTATTACCGTTGAATATATGTTTCAATATGTTCGAAATGGAAAGGAACTAAGGACAGAGAAGGAAATGACCTCAATAAATCGTGACTGTGAAATTGATTTATTCAAGGAAATTCTGAAATAACATTGAGTATATATTACATGATACGAGAATAGTACATGAAGTAGTCGCACGAGCGGACCGAAAGGTGGGGGAGGGATAAAAGTGTAGAATTCTATGAAAATAGTATTGTTCATTAAATACATTTAGTATTGTCCTTCGTGCCTGTATGATGGTGTGTTATTGTCTTGTGTCTACGTCTATTTTTCTCACGAGGAAGTTCTGTTTTATATTGTACAAAGATTTGTATGCCTGTTGATGGTATTTTTTAGTTCCCTACCGGCAACGTCGAAGGGGACTCTTAGACTCTTAGTCTCTGTCTGTCTGTCTGTCCGCCTGTCTGTCTGTTAGTCCGTCTGTCACATTTTTAAAAGTTTTCCGGACTTTTTTTCGCTGTTGTTGCATATATTGAACTAATTTTTGGTATGTGGATATATTTCATTGTGATACAGATCAAGTTTGAGTTTGGTTTTGATTGACCTATTTTTACGAGAGTTATGGCCCTTGGACTTAGCAAATTTTATGAAAATTTCAGTTGTCCGGACTTTTCTTCGGTTCTATTTCAGATAATGAATTGATGTTTGGTTTTTGAATACATCTTAGTGTGATACAGACCAAGTTTGAGTTTGGTCTCCATTGATCTCTTTTTACAAGAGTTATTGCCCTTGGACTTAGAAATTTTCTTGAAATTTTTAGTTTTCCGGACTTTTCTTGGCTGTTATAACAGATAATGTACTGATTTTTAGTATCTGAATTCATAATAATGTGATACAGATCAAGTTCGAGTTTAATTCCGATTGACTTAGTTTCACAAGAGTTATGGCCCTTGCACTAAGCAAATATCATGAAAAATCAGTTTTCCGGATCTATTGCAGATTGTTGGTATATGAATACATCTTGGTGGGATACAGATCAAGTTTGAGTTTGGTTTCCATTGACCTATTTTTACAGGAGTTATGACCTTTGGGCTTAGCACATTTAATGAAATTTTCAGTTTCCGGACTTCTCTTGGCTGTTGCAGATAATAAACTCGTGAAAAGAGATTCAGGACATAAATTTATGCCACCGGAAGGGGACTTTTATCGCTCAGCGATCATTATTACATTTTTGGATTTGTTTTTGGGTTTTTGGTTTGACTTTCATTTCATTCACTGATACTAAAAACTACAGCAACAACACACAATGCATCACAGGACAAATTAAGAGCACAGATCAAGAACTCTACCACACTTACTACTCCAAATTTTAGATCTGCGTATGTTTATACGACTGATTGTCAAGTAGGTAGAGAGCGTACGTCCGGAACAGCGGGGTGAGTATGATACGAAAGTACTTTTTCGAAAAACGACAATACTTTGATCTTCTTCGAATCTACATGAATATGAGGACATGTCTAGGTGTGTATGCACGAAGTTCGATAGACCTACTAAACTAGAGGCTAAGAACAATTATTGGATCCTTCCTGTTGTTAAATATCGTTCAATACTATGGATTTACTTCCCTATCAAAATGCGCTTTAAGTAGTTGAGTAAATATAATCTGTAAATTGATATATCTTCAAAATGAGGAGGCTTTTGTCTGAAACCAAAGTATAAAGAGCTGATATGGTAGCAAGAGTTTCATCTTTTCATGTCCACATCGAAGCTCAGAACCAAATGCCATTACCAACTCTCAGTCTCTGTCTATTTCCGTTGCAAGCCTGGGAACTGGGAACATATTCCTGATTTGAGAATTAAGGAGTTTCTCCGTGTGGCTTATTTAAGTGATACATATTTTTTTCTGTGTAGCTAATTTAAATAATACATATTTTTTTCCTTTTGCTGTATTATTTGACTCACTGCTAAAGAAAACCCTAAACGATATAATGAATAAACCCTTTTCATGTGACGCAAAGAGGGTTCAATCGTAGGGTCTGATTCTTGACAAGCTAGCTTGCAGTGCAGAGAGGCTGTTCATCTTAGCTCATAATATATCACACTTAGAACATCGCTTCAAAGCCGATTCTTTCACGTTCGCTATGGGGTATCCGTGTCTACCCTTTGGCAGTTTTTCAGATGTAGCTTTGTCGGCAGAATTCTTAAAGGAAGTCCACCAGTCCACACTGACTGAACAGAAGCATATCCGGGCACCTTGGTCCAGGACCACCGAGTCAGAATTGACTCTCTCGTCGAGGTGGTTCTCTGCATGCGTACCCTAAAGTCACTATGCTGCCACCAATTGATATGTAAAGCGAAGAGAAGACTCGACCCAATGGTCTAAAACCAAGCGAACTTGATCACATGCTCGATAGAGCTAGCCTGCCAGGGAGGTACTTCATACAGCTTACATTAATACTAGTGTTTGTATTTCTTGTTGAAATGTACATATGATCCACAGAACAGACTTGTTTTACAATAAAACTTATATATTTCGATATTGATAATTACATATCTATAAATTCGCGTCATTTCATAAATGAATAGACAGTATGCAATTCAAGAAATGAAATAAAGCGCTAGTTGCGTCATCTATATCTACATATATTTTGAAGTTTGTAGTAGCACTTCCTAAACAGGCACAGTTCCGTTTCGAAAAAGAAATGTATACTTATAAGTCTAGGAACTGAAAAAAGCGTTGTATCAGCGCACATTTTCAATTAATCCCATGGCAATAGATTACTAAAGGAAAAAGATACATATAAAACGAATTCATATAGGGTTTAAATATCTGAGGGGGGATCTGTGGGTCTGAATTAATGAGGAGTAGGGGACTAAATTCTTCGGTCTTCAGTATTTTGTCAATTTGATAATTTGAATATAACCTAAGCTGAGTTTTGTCCTGTATTAATAACGCAACAAAACCTATTTTAGGTACTTTTTGTCGTCCATTTAAGTACCATTTGAAGTATTTCCTCACATATGCGATCTTTGTGCCTTTTACAAAAGAAAATTTATTAGAACTGCTTGAATCGCGTTAATTTCACACACCATAATAGGAAATTTGCTATGATATGCATTGAAAAGGGTATATGAAATATCCCGCCTATATACTTAAATTTACTTATATTTATTTTTATCACATGATGCACCCGTTATGCAGTTTCGTAAAGCCATTTCATAAATATATGATATGATAACACGTTACATATCACTCTGCTTGAATGCGATTGGTCAAGTTTGGAACCAAATCACATAAACCTTGACATATGTGACCTTTCAAATATCGGTCAACTGTTAAATTCAGACCCGGAGTCAATATCAATGATTGAAATTGTTGTTGTTGAATTAATTCTTGCATTAAAATACTATTCAAAATTGAATTACTTTTCTCTTACGCACAGAATTTCTATACGATGGGGACACTACTTCTCATGGCGTAGCAGACGACTTCTAGATCACGGCGAAATTTTCAAACCAATTTATTATGTTCGTATTTCGGATATTAAATCCTCATCAGTGATGCTTCCAGTCAAAGTGCTTTTCATTCATTTCGGTAACGCCCTCTAGTTTTATTTCTAGAATTTTAATTTGTACATTTACTTTACAGAGAGTGCGCGGCTCAAAATTTCTCGTAGGATCGATCCAGTAGCATATTCAAAATAGAATTGGAGAGATGAGTGCTAAGATGTAAACCTCCTTTTATTTCGATAAATAAATATTTTTGTATGAAATGACAAGTTTCCGAAATAGCCAAATAATATTTATGATGTCAAATTGATAAAGTGCCAAAACAAAGCTTCTTTCAGGCGACAGAGCTGGAAAGAAGTAATTCATACACAACAAAATATCCATGTCACGGGGAACGAGTTTAACTGCTCCACAGTGTATTGTCCTATGACAAATTTGAAATATTAAAAATATTTAAATTTGCTTAATGACTACTTTTTCTTTAAAGTTTGTGTAATGTAAGATTGAACGGATTTTTGTTGTAAGTTTCAATTGTTTGATTTGGTTCACAAGTGTTCATGTAAAATTGATTATGAGATTATTATTTTGATTGTTTGGTCTAATTGTCATTCATCTTCTTTATGAAATTATATGCAAATTTAGATTTTTACTTTTATACAAAATTTCAACATTGGGACACAACGAATAAAGATCAAAAACTTGTTAGTAATTGGATTTTACTTCGTTATTTCCAGGGAAAACACGATTCGTGAATCCCCCTGCAATACCCAAACGCCCAGTGTTGACAGTCAAGATAGCTTATTCCCCAAATCAAGGTCAAGGTCAGAGAATATCCCTAAGTCGGAAAAACTCTGGGATAAATTGTATGGTTAACTACATGTATATACCCTATACAGTGGACGCTGAAAGAATATCTGTGTCATTGTAGTCACATTGTCGCTATGTCAGAAATTAAAGGAAAACTTGTGGTTTGCTTTGATCTATGCTTTGTTTTTGTGGACAATTCGCTGTTTTTGATCTTTATTTTCTGGATAATCTTTCTTAATATAACTTTAGAGTATGAAAACACCCATATCAAGTCAATGTCATTTTGTTATATTATATGACCAAAAAAAAATCCTTATGTGTATGAAAATGTTCAACGCTGCCAAAACATTGTAACGTACGTGAAGCTCGAGAAGAGAGCCTCAGAGGGTTCGATATGCAGTATTTTACAGGGAATGAAGCGGCTTCTTTCATGAGAGTGTCTGAAATTTCCCGCCTATAATTCACTCTCGTGAAGATTTTTATGCTAATTATACAAATGTACCTACCCCTGTACAATTTCATTAATGTGCATGCGCGAATCTAGAACATTTTGGCGATGATAAGGGGATAAGAGTGCTGTCGCCTGCCAGACAAATCGGCAAAGGAAAAAGAGATGGTTCCGGCCTACGATTTTGAGAAAAGCTCAAGAAGTCGCAAAATTTTAAAAGCATTTTGGCATATCACAGAGAGGGGGTCCTGATCCCCATCCCTCTATATCCGCGCATATAATAAATTTGTGGTAGGGTGAAATAGAAAACCTACAAATTGTGAGTAGGCAATCAACCGTAATGTACATACATGTATATGGTTAATAATATACCCTATATACCACAGATGCTGAAAGAAACCTTATATCATTGTGGTCACACTGTCGCTATGTCGGAAATTAAAGGGAAATTCGTGGTTTGTTTTGACTGAAGAAATGGGCGGCGGATAACCATATCAATATCCTTCTTTTAATTTTGTATGTTCTTGATAAACTTTTGTAAAACATCTAGGTATATGTTACCTGGTGATAGGAAAGCGGGTGGTTGTCATTATCATATTTTCTTTCCCATTCAAAAATAAACTTTATTTTTTAAATTATTAATTGAATATACATAGAAAGCATTCTCCTATGTCAAATGATTTTTATTGATTTTGATGTGATTTTAATTGATTCATTCATACAAAATTCAATCACTCCCCATGTGCATGAAAATGTTAATCGCTTGACAGGTTCTATCATTTAAATTGTAAAAAACGAATTTTTGATGACATAAGACGTTTTCCACAGCAGGTGATGTTTTTAGAGGTTGTCGAAGTGAGAAATATGCAGTAAAGGTGAATATTCTGAGGTAAAGGAGTGAACGTTGAAATGAATACAATTTGATTGCATGAGGAGAGTAAGAAATTTATGTATGAGTAGCAAGATTAAAGATAAGGTCAGCATGTTTGGAATATACATTGGTTGTGAATGGATCCTTGTATCTAAGACAGAATCCTTACCATGTGATGTTTAGTTTCTGATTTTAGCTTTGTGTTTGTCTTTCATTCACTGATATCAGACGTATTTATAGAGGATTTTGAGTAAAAGGGAAATTCTGTGGATCCTAAACGTCCCTTTATCCGCATATGTGAGGCTGAGCGCAAATATTGTACAATTTTGTCTTTTAATTTGAATAACACTTTAAGCTGAGTCAATTCTTTTTTCTTTTTGGTATAGGAAACGAAAAACTATTTTAGGTACTTTTTGTCATCTTTTTTAAGTACCAATTGAAGTATTTCCCTATATGCAATCTTTGTGCCTTAAAAAACTTAAATAAACGGCTTTTCAATAAATTTAACACATCAATATAGCAAGTTTGCTTTGATATGCGGTAACTTTATAGGGGATGAAAGGGGTTCTTTTATGAGGGTGTCTGAAATATCCCGCCTATGATTCACTATCGAGAAGTTTTTTATACTTATCATTCCTACCCCGTAGAATTTCATTAATTTTCATGCGCGAATCTAGTTTTTTTGTGAGGAAAAGAGAAGGATGTTGTCGCTATCCAGACAAGCCGGAGGGGAACGGGGAGGGTTTACACCCTGTGACTTTGAGAAAATTCAAGTATTCTTGTCATATTCAGGGGGGATCCCGATGTGACCCACACCCCTCTAGATCCGCGCATATGATTTTGTGGTAGGGTGAAATAGAAAACCTACAAATTCAACCGTCATAACTGACACACCACAAGTCAGTTTGTCACATATATATGGTTAATTATATGACCTTTACCATAGATGCTGAAAGAACTAATGATGTCGGTATGTCGGAAATTATAGGAAAAATCGTGGTTTGTTTTGACTGAAGAAATGCTTCATAATTTTTTTTGTTCTCGGTAAACTTTTGAGAAATATCAAATTATCAGTTTACTTGTAGTTAGGAAAACGGGAGTATTACATTTTCCTTTCACATTGAAAAATAAGGTTTTTTTTTAATTGTATATATGTCAAATAATTTTATTGAATTCAGACGTTGATTTTGATCGAATGATTTATACAAATTCAATCATTCCCTACGTTGAGCATGACAGGTTCTATCATTTTCAAATCTGAAACACGAATTTTTGATGACATCAGACGTTTTCCACAGCGGGTGATGTTTTATATAGAGGTTGTCGAAGAGAGAAATATGCAGTAAAGGTGAATATTTTGAGGTAAAGGAGTGAACGTTGAAATGAATACTATATGTGAGTGCATATTAAAGGGGATGCACAAATTTCTGTATGAGTAGTAAGATATAAGGTCTACACGTTTGGAATATGTTGTGAATGACTCCTTGTATCAAGGACATAATTTCAGATTCTCATTTTGGCTTTTTTTGACTGACACATTCACATTGCAGTATAACCTTCGAAAATCTATTCCTGAAAATTTGATATGTTTCCTGTCTAAATTTAGATTATCATCTCATACATTATCTATTGAGCAGGGTCGTTATAGAAGAATTGAAAGACAAAACCGTGTTTGTTCATTTTGTAATTTAGTTGAGGATGAGTATCATTTTATTTTAGTTTGTCCTTTGTATAATGATTTAAGAAGACAATATATTAAGCCTCACTATTCAACTCGTCCCTCTATGTTCAAACTAGTTCAATTATTTTCCATACAAAACAGAAAACAATTATGTAATTTAGCTAAATATTTGAAATGTGCTTGTGAGCTCAGATCCACCATGTTGTAATTTCTTTGTTTTTTCCATCTACATACATGTCTTTTCTCCTATTGTTCGATCACTCTATATTATTACATTGTATTACTATTGTGAATTTATATATATGTCTCATGCATATAAACTATGTGGTTTTTTGCTAATAAACTATACTATACTATACTTTGTGTTTGACTTTAAACCACTGACATCAGACGGTTTTACACGGGGTTTGGGTGCATGGGTAGGGGATTCTGTGGTTCTAAACATTGTGAGGAGGAGCGCAAAAATTTTAAGCCAAGTCATGTTTTTTCTTCTTTTTCTATTTATGTCATTCATTTAAGTTTGAAATATTTCCCCATCTGCAATCTCTGTGCCTTAAAAACTTAAATAAACTGCTTTTCACATTAAATTCACACCACATTATAGGAAGTTTGCTTTGATATGCAGTAATTTTACAGGGAATGAAAGGGGTTCTTTTATAATGGCGTCTGAAATATCCCGCCTAAGATTCACTCTCATGAAGTGTTACATGTATTACTTATCATGTCTACCCCGAAGATTTTTTTAATGAGCACGCGCGGATCTAGAAATCTTTCTGAGAGGAAAAGGGGGGGGGGGTGTTGTTGTCGGTTGCCAGACAAGTCAGGAGGGAAAGGAGAGAGAGGGGAGTTTCCACTCTATGATTTTGAGAAAGCTCAAGAAAATGGATAATTAAGCATTTTGGCATGCCCCATCGCTTGACATATGCTATCATTTTAATTCTGAAAAACGAATTTTTGATGACATAAGACGTTTTGACAGCGGGTGATGTTATATAAAGGTTGTCGAACAGAGAAATATGTGGTAAAAATGAGGGATCGAGTGAACGTTGAAATGAAAACAATATTATGATTGCATGAGGAGAGTACATGTAAAATAGAGGTTGCAGAAATTTCTGGATGATTGGCAACAACAATGATAAGAATGCCAACACGTTTGGAATATGCATGTGTTGTGAAAATCTAGGCTCCTTGAATCGACGACCGTAAATTGACGATATCATCTTATTTCAAAACATTTATAAGAAAAAAAGGGGGAGGGGGGTTGTATGACTGTGATCGAATGAGACAGATGGAAATGGGGAGGGGGTAATTTTACAGAGAATTTCCAAACGTGTTGTTCAAGGAGGGGTCCAGGGGGAAAATATGTGACATGGGGATGAGACTGAGTTAAATGGGACGGCTCCGAAAAAGCTGGGGAAGATATAACGACCGATTTTTCATTAATGACATTTTGAAGCTGTCTGCTGTCAGATCATATACAAAAATAAATATATATATCTGTAAATGATATTGAAGTAATGTAGCTAATTGTCAACAAAATATCATATCAATTAGGTACATGAAAGGAAGTCGATTTAATAAATATAGCGGAGTGTAGAGGTGAAAAGGTACGTCACGATCGAACTATTTCGCATGCTGAATAGCATTAATGTTGATCAAACGTTTTTAAAAGCATATTGATTATGGCACACTTGGTCATTCAAGATAGGTCTGCATGGATGAGCATAAACAATACAAAGAATTTACATGTATGAGCAATACATGCAATGTATTACATGTTTACTTCTCTATGTACGGGTCCTTAGTATGACAACTTATTAATCGTTTCACTGTATAGGTGTTTCTATGAGGTACACACGCGAGAAAAGGTTACTTATGAGTATATTTTTTAATGTTTTTGTTTCTCCGCGCATTAATGAAATGAATGGAAATGGTTAAAAGATAAGGAATGAAATAGATAAGAAAATTAAGCCATGAATAATATACAAACTAAACACCCCCCCCCCTTTTTTTTCTTTTAAACAAATCAGATGACTCCGATCGCCCACAGTGTCCAGAATGTACGTAAATTTGTACGTCAATAAGACATTAGAGGATTGTCCCACCTTCATTCAGACAGACAGATCATTTTTGTCCAAGGGCGGATCTAGACCTAGGTTGGGGGTGTGGGCTCATGAACCCCATATTGTTTGCCCAATTTCCTTATGTTCAAGTTTTTGCGTATACATTTTTTTCAAAACCACAGGCTGAACATCCCTGACATGTAGATCCTCCCCCCCTGAAATAATCTAGATCCGCCCATGTTGCCATCAATTATATTATGATGTAGATTGTATAGTCAACACACCCGATAAACCCAGGTGTGTCAAGGTGTTCATTACATAAGAAAGGAACAGTTTGCATTACATTGCACATTATAGATATGTATTGTGTAGGCATGCACATTTCTGTCGTAAATGATTAATAATATTAGCGGGGGTGGGTGGATTAAATAGCAAATTAAATACTCGGAATAAAGAAGGAAAAAAGCACACAGTCTGTACTGTTATTAATCAATATAAAGTTTATGTAAAGGCAACAAGGTGAATAGGTACTTTAAGAATATATTTACTTATATGATAATTCGATTCACATCCTTTTATCAGTGTACTCGATGTGTACTGTTTGATTTCAATGTAAAACTCATACAATGTTCTTGTATGCTAATTTCATTATTTTGAAATTTTCAAGTTTGAATTGCAAGCAAATGAATGGCAAATTAATTTTCGCCATACTTCCTACGTATGCTACTGCAATTTTGTTACTTTTTAACAAATTTCTAATTAATGTTGGGCGTTCTATTCAGTAACCATTGTTTATACCAAGCTTTTCGACATGTTCATTTATTTCCTTGTTTTGGAGTAAGGAAGATGAGAATTGATATTTCACAATACACTCATGAACTCTTCCTGTTTATATATGCCATTGAAATTTGCCTCTATGAAACAATAAAACGAGCTCTTAAATTCTAAACAGGGTTAAAATAGGATTTTATGAGGAATATCGAATGATTCAATACTACGTACTTTATACTACAAATATCTAATAATGAATAAGGCTATTCAATAAAGTCCATGCAAATAAGTCTTCCTTATCCATCGTCCATTTTTTATTTGAAAGAAATGTTGGACATCAACTTGCGGACATACACAAAAAACATGATTCGTCCCTCTTTAACGTATATTACTGGAACCCCCCCCCCTTTCCATCCCGACGGTATTACACCTGGAAAATCTCTAGATTCGCCCATGTATGGGCAGACAGAGAGAGAAAGGGAGAGTACAAGAGGCATCATTCAATAATTGCTGATAAAGCATATTAGAATCTATCAATTCCACTCAGGGGAAGTCTTACCTAATTCACGAGAGGCTGGTAAACATTCTCTGTTTACATTAGAGATCAATACTTTTACATTTTATGTTTAGTTGGGACTATAGGATGATTCCCACGATGTTATTCAGGCCAAAGTTACATTACAACGAACAATAATCGATAATTGATTTCTGTGTCGCTGTCATCAACTCTTTGTCCTTTAGAAGCGACGCCAATTGAAAAGGGAAATAAAAAAAAGGGGGGGGGGGGGGTTATATTTGAAAGGGTAGGCGATAGGAGAGACTGGGTAGGAGAAGATTACCAGTGTCAGTGATATTATTGTCATGTTAACATACATTAAATGGAGTGCACTTAATCAATTGATAATATCTTGTTTTATGTCATAAAGGTAATATACGTGCTAATTGTTTGGACCACCAGGTCATATTATACATTAAATTATACGGTTATTTATTTCTGAGTGACATGATAAGAGGTTAAGTGAAAATAGATCAGATATGGACATTTTAGAGGTAAAAGTATACCACATAAATATGTAGTTTAAATTCATCAGATTAGAAAATATATCTTTTTTCAATATCTTTTTACTTACCGAAGGAGAAACTTCCATTAAGTGATAACATTAGTACTATAACCAGGTGTGAAAGGATTGCACCCCGAGCAGCCATGGATCCGCCACTGATTGACCACTAAATCTCGTGTGAAGATGTAATTCCCTCGCATTCCAAGCCATTTATGAAAATGTATCTTTTTAATTCCGGTGTCATCTACATCTAAAGGGAAAGAGGAAATTACACCATCATATCCGTACTGTCTCCGATACACAACGTTTCCTTTCCCAGTGAAAACTTCATTCATACATGAGCATCTTTAATCATCAGTCAAACAGCCGCGCGTGGTCGGGTCTCAAAACAGCTGTTCGTCCCTCGGGCTTTGAAAAAAAAATTAAAAATATTAAATGTGTGAGCGATTTAAACGACGCGACATGTGCCCTAGTTGTCTCATTATCTTAAATAACTTGTTATATTTCTGTGTCATCGATTTTTTTCGCTTTCTAGGCAGTGTGATCGCAAATCTGTCGATCGTAACCACACCGCTGCGCTAAATACAACAACCGGGATATGGTTAAACCGTTCTTCTTTCATTTTGAGTCAATGATTAAATATCCCGAGTGCGACCCCAGGGGCGATCATTCAACCAAGGCTAACGGAAGTACAAAGTGTCAGTCTTGTGGCTGTTCAAAGGTAACATTGTCCCTGATTAAACATGGGCGGATCTAGATTTTTTTTGGGGGGGGGGGGGGTTCAAACCGTCAGGGGAAGGGGGGGGGGTCTAGACTATGTTTTGTACACGTTTAAAAAAAGAACCCGGGAAAGTCAGCATTTTTTGCAAATTCTAGAGGGGTCCTGACCCAAGCCCCCTAGATCCGCGCTTGTCTGATATGCAGGTAAAACATTTAATCAAATCGGCAGTTTCGGCTCAGTCACAATCTGTCCAAGATAGCGCAGTCAGCCAACAAGCAACAATAGCATAAGTCTATCATTTTATCGGATTAAGAGATAAGAGTATAAAGACCCTAGACGGAAATTTGACTCTTAACGGATTAAATACTATAATTATCTCCAAACTAACCGGAAATTTTTCAGACCGATTTTTTCATCAATGTCTATTAATGGACACATAAAATGCTAATGATATTCGAGACTATGTAATTTTCTTTCAAAGTATAGATACCATTCGTGACACAAATCAGTCATTATTGTTTATTTGCATTAAGGAAATTCTTTAGGGCAATTCTTTTTTAAATCATTTTCGTTTTAGATGGATAGCATTAACCAGGATCTCGAATCAAAAGTGAAACAAAAAATCGATTTAAATTTTCGAAGTATTATCATAGAGGAATTTTGGACTTTTATCATAATTTGTATTTTTCTATATTCGGACATTCATCTTTATATTCAGACATTCATTTTATCAAATTTATGACATTCAATTTTAATGTGTTTGTTTACAGAGAACTTTCTTGTTAATCTTTATTTCTTTAGATCATTTATTCTTTAGGATTAATTCAATTTTCGTTTATTTGTAAAAACTGCCCTACGGTCATTTTAGTTAAATCGCTCAAACCTTCACATTGCGTAATTAATCCTTCTTTAGAATTTGTATATATTCTTTACATCAAAAGGGACAGAGTGTCATGTCCACTTACGTTACCAACTGATTTGTTTGTTTTGGTTACTAAATTAATGAACTTGTTTCTTAACTCTCAATTATATTGACTCAACATGCCATTTCATGTAATTAATCTTATAACTTGATTTTTGAATAGAAATCTTCAGTTCGGAGGTCAGACGTTGAACTGACAACATCCGTCTCGTCTTTGTTAAAGTTGGAATTTGTTATTGTTTATTAATTTAATATCGCATCTTGGACTTTTCAATATCCATCGTTGAAGTGTACAATAAATCATCGAAACTCGGATTCATATCACTGACTTATCCTTTACGCCTTTATTCTTACTTATTTGGAGCGCTTCGGGAATACGGCCAGCGACGCGCCAACATTCCAGGCTCCAGTCGCCGACAGACGAAGTCGGGCGAACTTTCTGTTGTCAAGCAGACGACAACACATTGTTTTCTTCATTGTCTCTTCGTTATAATTGGTGTGAGAATCCTAAGGGTACAGTGCCCGGGGCTGCTGCATATATTTTGCAGTAGTCAGATCCTAGTGCCTCAACGTCAAGCGAGTATACCGTTCCCCATGACGACTTACAACGATGGACGCATACAGATTACGTTCATATTACGTGCAACGACCATGCGATAGATGCGGATACGGACATTTTAACAGCCTCTGTCCAGCTAACAATAAGGTATGCTTCATTTGTCACAAAATTGGACATTTTGCAAAGACATGCACGCAAAAAGCTAAATCATCCAAGAAAGTTCAACGTGACAAACAGAGAATTCAAACTTTTTATCAAAATGTACTTTTGCGGAAGGAGTTTCCTTTCGCCAATATCAGTAATGCTGCCCTTGCTCAGTGCATGGATTTACGTAGTACCTTACGTACAGAACTCAAATCCGTCACATATAAATTAAAGAAAATCAAGGAATCATACGTCAGAGAAGAGCAAACGCTAACCGAAATCGTCAAAGATGTAAATACAAAGAATTCTCATTTGGAACAAAAAGTGCGCGATCTCCAGCATCAGTTACATCTCCTAGAAGAATCGTACAAAGTGAAGGAACATAATTTTATAACGGAAGTGGAGAATTTAAAAGCGACAAATTCAGAATTAATTGCAAAAAATTCAAAATTAAAGGAAACTGTGCGCGACATACAAAATAAGATGAATGTGTCCAGTGTCCAGAAGGATGCAGTGTCAGCTCTCAAGGACAAAATTCAAGCACTGGAAAAGGAACGTGACATGCACAAACAATGCTGTGAGGCATTTATTCAAAACTCAAACAAGGAATTTCTCGAATTCGAGAAAAGGAATCAAGAACTTAAGCAAATGCTAGCAACGGAGATGGCACAGAGAGAAAAGTTCAAACTGTTACATGAGAAGGACCAACAACTTATTTGTGACCTTAACAATGAAATAGATGAGCTAATGCAATGTAATATGCCATATCACCCGATGCAACATGTACAGCAACCGAGGACAATTCCGTTCCATCAGCCGAACGCCCCGTCACAACATGTTCCGTTGCCTTACGTAAACGCTCAATCCAAAAGAGGACGTCGCCGATCACGTCGTGGAACTTTTCTCTAAAACTCGGGACGAGTTTTCCCGACGGAAGGGGGATATTATCATAGAGGAATTTTGGACTTTTATCATAATTTGTATTTTTCTATATTCGGACATTCATCTTTATATTCAGACATTCATTTTATCAAATTTATGACATTCAATTTTAATGTGTTTGTTTACAGAGAACTTTCTTGTTAATCTTTATTTCTTTAGATCATTTATTCTTTAGGATTAATTCAATTTTCGTTTATTTGTAAAACTGCCCTACGGTCATTTTAGTTAAATCGCTCAAACCTTCACATTGCGTAATTAATCCTTCTTTAGAATTTGTATATATTCTTTACATCAAAAGGGACAGAGTGTCATGTCCACTTACGTTACCAACTGATTTGTTTGTTTTGGTTACTAAATTAATGAACTTGTTTCTTAACTCTCAATTATATTGACTCAACATGCCATTTCATGTAATTAATCTTATAACTTGATTTTTGAATAGAAATCTTCAGTTCGGAGGTCAGACGTTGAACTGACAACATCCGTCTCGTCTTTGTTAAAGTTGGAATTTGTTATTGTTTATTAATTTAATATCGCATCTTGGACTTTTCAATATCCATCGTTGAAGTGTACAATAAATCATCGAAACTCGGATTCATATCACTGACTTATCCTTTACGCCTTTATTCTTACTTATTTGGAGCGCTTCGGGAATACGGCCAGCGACGCGCCAACATTCCAGGCTCCAGTCGCCGACAGACGAAGTCGGGCAAACTTTCCGTTGTCAAGAAGACGACGACACATCGTTTCTTCATATTCTCCTCGTTATAGTATTATTCTCAATATTCTGTTCTTTCAATGAATAATTACCAAAAATTACCATACCATACTACATCGCCCATGAACTGACCAGGTGTGCTTCGGACAGGGTCCGGTAAAAGTAATATATTTTCTTTTCATGAGTGCCAAAGTATAGAAAAAACATTTATTCCTATCAAAGTTACATCAAGGACGCAGTTTGTTGAACTTTTGTATCTTCTTGAGCGAGTTGTAAGTACATAATTGAATACTCCAATTCCCGCTGACCACTGTCCGTGCCCGTGCAATATGGCCGAAAACATGGACATGGCAAGTACACAAGATGTACGTCTAGCACAACTCAAAAAATTATATGAGAATCAGGACATGGCCTCTTGTTTTGCGCATTTGCATCATAGAATGGAAGGTGAAGTTCAAATGTTGAAAAACGATGTAAGCAATCTTACAAAAAGGGTCAGCGAAGTTGAGGGTAGGGTTAGTACAGCAGAGGATACCATAACCAAAATGAATGAAATTTCCCTACAGAACGTGGGAACGGCAATGACCGCAGAAAGAAATGATCGCCTCAAAGTTGATGTTTGGGGTCGTAAGTGGAACCTAATTATCAGTGGGATTGAAGGTGGTGCGCAAGAGCAGGGGCGTCAAACACTCGTTAAGGTGCGCCATTTCGTTAATGAAGTTCTGAAGGCCCCACCCGACCTCGTGGAAAATATGCAGTTTGCAGCATGTCACCGACTTGCTGGCGGTCCGGCATCAAAGAAGAATATCATTGTGCGATTTGTTAATCTGTTAGATCGTGATGATGTGCTTAATCTCGCCATGAAGCTACCCCCCAGATCGGGATTCAGTGTAATACCAGATCTCCCTCCCGAGATAGCAAATACTCGTCACAAGCTCCTACAACAAAGGCGCGAAATGTCTGCAGAAGAAAGAAAATACTGCAAACTTGTGTACTTGAAAGATTATCCTTTCGTATGTTTGAAAAATAAAAAATGATCAACACATATTCTTTTCGAACACTCTCATATTATGAAGGTCAACATTCCATTGTTAACCTCGTAGTAAAATTGTTTACTCATCCGTGACTTTCATTTAAATCTTGCAGGTAGCGAGACTGGCATAGAGGTAATACATGTACAAAGTCATGGTTCAGTTACGTTATATACATATATATATATATAGTGTTCCAATGTTACCAGTTTCAACATTACCAGTTTTGAATAGATTTAGTGTATTCCTTATAAATCTTGCAGGAAGCGAGAGAATTAAGATGATAAAACGTTGTTTTGAATTTTGAATTTAATCGAAACACGCCGACTGCTCAGACTGGCTCTCTCGACTCTGCTACTCCTTATCTTAGAGTTAGAAAAAAATAACAGTTTCACAAATGAAAATTGATGAGTATAGTTTAACTTATCTTATGATTTAAGAAGGGTCACAGTGTATACTCTTTGCTTTATCTAGAGTCGAGGAGAAGAGACATGTCAGTTCGTCGGCTTGTTCCGAGCATTGTTATATTAGTTCGTTTTCGTTTAGTTTAATAACATTTCATAGAATTGATGCATTTTTATTGATGATTGATTAAGATTAACACATGGTTTACGTAACATAAAATAAAAAATATACATATTTATGGTAAAATAAACTAGAAATAACATATAAATCATCATAAACATGTTAATGTTTTCTACGCGCTTCTTTATTAACAGATTTACTCATAAAGGATTAACATAAATTCGAAGAAAGAAAAATCCGGATTCTTGGACCGGTACATGTGTACTCCAACTATACATGTTGCAGTTATTATGAACACCATGTGATAACTCTTCATCATTTAGGGATTTATGTTGGGGGGGTTTCTCATATTTACTTGTTAAAAAGCATGAATTCTCCATTGTTTATTGTGAAAACTTGTCTGCAATTGCGTGTAACGTACTTGTATCTATTGGGTTGAAACTTTTTATAGACAAACATATATTATTCATCTTTGATAATGGTTAAGTTAAGGATAGGTAGTTTTAATTGCCGTGGCATATCTTCGGATAAGGTCAAAAGGCGTGACGTTTTTGATTTTTGTAGGCATCGTTACGATCTAATATTTTTAATTGATACGCATAGCTCAAAAAAAGTCGAAAGAAGTTGGAGTGCGGAGTGGGGATATGTTGCTAAATTTAGCTCCTTTGAAAGTAACGCGAGAGGAGTGGCGATCCTTTTCAAAAATACTTTTAGTTTTAAGATAATTGATGAAATTCACGATCCAAATGGGAATTTTCTAATAATAAACTGTGAATTAAATGATCAGAGAATAACTTTTGTAGCTTTATATGGACCGAATAAGGACGATCCCGATTTTTTTCAAAATATACAACATAAAGTAGAGACTATCGGAAATTCTTCTATTGTTATAGGAGGTGACTGGAACGTCCCACTCGATTATCACTCGGATACAAAAAACTATAAGAAAAATAATAACATAAAAGCCAATTTAAAAATAAAAGAAATGATGCAGTACTTAGATTTAATTGATATCTATAGAGAAAAATACCCTGATAGTAAGCGATACACATGGCGGGGGCCAAATACAAAACAGTCTCGAATTGATTATTTCCTGATTAGCTCCGACCTCGTCCAATATACTGAAGACTGCAATATCGATATTTCTTACAAATCTGATCATTCGCCCATTACTATTATGTTAAATTTTATAAATCAACAAAGAGGGAAAGGAACGTGGAAATTTAATAACGGTTTATTAAATGATTCAAATTACGTAAAAATCATTAAAGATTGCATACCCGAAACAGAAATACAATATCTAAACGATTCAAACGAACTCATCATAAATCCACAATTATTTTGGGAAACGATTAAACTTATGATCAGGGGAAAAACCATTTCATATGCGTCGTATAAAAAGCTGTAATAAAATTCCATCCTGACATAAAAGGAATTAATATTGATAATTCAGAATTCACAATAATTCAGTATGCAGACGATACTACTTTGTTCCTTGATGATGACATTAAATCGCTTAACACCGCACTCCAAATCCTTGACTCTTTCTCAAAATGTTCTGGATTAAAACTGAATTATCATAAAACCGAAGTTGTATGGATTGGGGGAAAAGGGGGTTGTACGGACATATTAGATACTTATAATAAATTAAATTGGAACCTTCAAGGAACTTTTAAACTTTTAGGTATCAAGTATGATTTAAAACTTACAAACTTTTTAGATAAGAATATCAATGAAAAATATGAAAAATTGAAAAAATTACTCAATGATTGGTCTTTCAGAGATTTAACCATAATTGGAAAAATAAGTGTTATTAAGACACTGGCACTGCCACTTTTGGTCCAAATTCTTACTGTTTTACCGAATATTTCAAATAAGGAGATAAATGATATTCAAAATACACTATATAGATTCGTTTGGAATGGAAAACCGGACAAAATAAAAAGAAATCTAATAATACAATCTTATGAAAATGGAGGATTAAGAATGCCACATTTACAATCATTTGAAGGCGCCTTGAAAATAACATGGATAAAAAAAACTACTTAATCATAGATATTCTGCACCATGGAAAAGTCTTATCATTTCAAAATTTGAACAGTACGGCGGTGATAAGTTTTGGTATCTTAAATCTGAAGGTCTCTCAAAGCTTAAGTATAACTTTAATCCTTTCTGGCAAGATGTGATTTCCACATGGAGTGATTTCCAAGAAAATGTCCATACAACCCCTGAACATATTATGTCTCAACCCATATGGTTAAACAATAACATTAAAATTGATAATAAAATGGTTTTCAAGAAAAATTGGATCAAAAAAGATATTTTCTTCATAAACGATATAGTTGACAACAACGGTATACTACTTAGTCATCAAAATTTATCTCATAAGTATGATCTGTCGATTAACATTCTAGATTATTATGGACTAATGTCAGCTATTCCTGCTGAATGGAAAAATAAATTAAAAAAGAATAAAAACTTAGAAAGCATAGAGTTAAAGGCAATAAATTTATTAAAAAATAACATGAAAATTACAAAAATCTTCACTCAAATTTCTATAAAAAGATTAAAATCTGAAACCATAACAGGACACTTGAAATGGAACTCAGCTATTAATGTTACACTAAATGATGAATTTTGGCAGACTGTAAATAAACAAGTGTTCAGTCTTACGGATGACACTATCCTGAGAGCATTTCAATATAAGATAAATAATAATATTTTATATACTAACGACAGACTTTACAAATTTAAATTAATGGATACTGAATTATGTACTTTTTGTGGTGAAACTAAAGAAACATTGATTCATCTCTTATGGGATTGTAATCATGTAAAAACTGTATGGGTAAGATTCAAAGAAAACATTTTCAACAAGACTAATATAAATATTTCTTTAATTCCAGAACTCTTCGTATTTAATGTATACAACGGCAATGATATCAAAAATGTTATTAATTTCTGTATTTTGTTATTGAAAAGATTCATTTATATTTGTAAATGCAAAGGTAAAATACCGCTTTATGAACAAGCTGCTCTTTTTTTGAAATATTACAAATCAATAGAAATTCAATCGAACCTTTATTACAGCACTGAAAGAACGGCTTGTGTGAGAGAAAAATGGGAAAAAATATCACAAATCTTTGATTTCTGAACAGAATTTATGTCATAGATATATACGTTATATGCTTGTTATGATTTTGTGTGGAGAATTCAAATAAAAATATGAAAAAACAAAAAAAAAAAAAAAAAATTACCATACTAGGTATAATTATACAGATTTTTTTCTTCTTGAACCTCTCGCCCTCCTTTTCAGTATAAGGAATTAATATTATAACGTGTGATTTAGATTTTTCCCAAAGGACTGAGAGGGGGGGGGGGGGGGGGGGGGGGGGGGGCGACAATCCGTCCGGAAGTGCCAAAGGGGGAGGGGGGGTGCCTTCATGTGACCGGCCCCTCTAGATCCGCTAGTGATAGAATTTGAATAATTTGAATATTAACGAATAACATGCATAAATCAAGAGGTTGTTGAGGTAACCCCACTCCTTTTTATTTCTTATTTTGTTTTAAATCATAGATTTGAATTTTGAACCCTCCCCTTTCCCTAGCCCCTATATGCATGTATGTACGTGACTATGAATGTCAGGTAGAACTTTTAAAAAAATCCTTTAACAAAGAGAAGTAACTCTAACTTACCAAGCCCAAAGTGATTTGTAAATTATTAGGTCTTCCGACTTCCGTCGGAAGACCTATTGTTTTCGTAACCGTGGAAAATTGGATCAGCGATTTCTCAAGAACCCTGTAAGCTAGGACAATGAAAGTTCTCCAACGTTACGTTTGGAGTAAAAGCTAGATTGGTCTTTTTTATTTTTGGTCTCTGTTATTTTTTTTATCATGTTTTTAGTAGATTCAAATATTTGACGGGAGCGTCGAATTACTCAAAAGGACCGAAAATTTCATGTTTTGCTATTTGTAAGCTTAAATATCTCGTATTTTGCTATCTACAATTTCCATTCTTTTTGAAAGTCGACAGCCATGCAAGATATGAAATGCTAGATGCACACTGTAACGATTTATTACGATGACGTCCTTCACCGTCCTTCATATTTCCAAATTCTGAAGTTCATAGGAGGAAGACACTTTTTTGCTTATAATAGTAAACAAAAATTAAGCTTATGAAGTTTCCTAAAAATTTCAATATTATTATTTTTTATCCATATATCTGTCTTATTTCGTCTTTCTGATTTTTCCTATCTCTTACTGTTGAAAAGATATGAGCATCGAAATTTTGAGTTGGGTATTTCGATACACCTTCACGCCAACAGATCGGGCGCAGACTAAAATTGGTAGTCCGAGTCCGACTCGAGAAAAGCAGTGTTGAGATTTTCAAATTCCGATTTCACGGCAATGATGAATATGCATTTCATAATACATTTCGATATACACAATTTGATTTTCAAACAGTTGATTAATTTAGAAGAGATCAGCTACAACCAGAATTTACACACAAAAAGTGGTAGTTTGATTCCGATTTCTAACCTACAAACCTGTTTCTAAACTTCAATAACTATATTTTGAACATCAAGTTTAATTTCTAATTCTAGCAAACGTTTCGAACATAATTTTCGGTTGGTTTATTTACAAATGATGAACAATTTCTCCAACATTCTTTCGTTTTTCGAAAACAGTTCTGTTTATATTGAACGATGTCGCCATGATGGAAATTCAAAATAAACTTTGAAAAAAGGGAAGGGGTGGGGTCCAAATTTGAACCTGCACAGCGAGAACCTCATGGTATTTATATATATATGTTGAACGTAACTTGTTATTACCATTTCTCTTCTCAAGAAAATTGGTTCTACAGCTACGAGCTCGCCTTTTTTATGGGGGAAGGGGGCAGGAAGAATTTGACAAAAAAAAAAAAAAATCCCGGCTCTGAAAAATGCTGAAAAAAATATTCCGGCCCAAAGGGCCGGCAATTTTTTTTTCCCGGACCATGCAAAAGTAAGGATACATTGCATGATATGGAAATTTTTGCTGGCTCTTTGTGCCAGACAATTTAAAGTCAAATAAGCTCAAAATGCATCAAAGATGCAAAATGCCGAGTTGCAAAACTGGAATGTAAGTATGAATATGCAGACTAACATGAAATGTGTATGATTTGTAACAACATTTTGTGGTCCTAAATGAAAATTTCTGGATCAAGAAATGGTCTTCTCTTTATTCTATATCAGCGTGTAATATATTTTCAAGGATACAGATTTTCAATCTCATCATACAGAATACTTTATGTCCTAATTTTTCTTGTTTACATGGTACCATTTGTAAACTCATGCTATTATGTACGAACATTTGCGATGATAAAATCATCGGTACTTGTTGGAAATGGCGAAATGTTGTGAAAATTTTAACCGAAAGTTGTCTATTAGGGTGCAGGAACCTTAAGCAAAAGAGAACTACTATAAAACAAAGAACAAAGAACTTTTAGGTAGAATTGGATTTAAATATTGAACTGTATTTGTATGTACCATATGATTTAACAAAGCATACTCTAAAGATACAGAATATGGTACAATTCATATCTTAAATATTCATTAATTTTTCTTTGTAATTTTTTTCTTTTCTTTCTGTTTTTTTTTTTTTTTTTGCAATTTCTTACTTTCCTTTTTTTCTATTTCTGTAATATGGTCCGGAAACCACTTTCAATCATCGGAGTCATGTGACCTTGACCTTTGACCTTTTGACCCCAAAATCAATAGGGGTCATTCTTGATTCATGGGAATCATTATTGGCAAGTTTCATGACTTTAGGTGCAATACAGGCTAAAATATGGCCAGGAAACCATTTTCAATAATCAGAGTCCTGTGACCTTGACCTTTGACCCCCAAATCAAAAGTGGTCATTTTCTATTCACAGGAAACATTTCTGGCAAGTTACATGATTATAGGTGCAATACAGGCTGAAATATGGTCCGAAAACCAATTTCAATCAACAGAGTCCTGTGACCTTGACCTTTGACCTTTTGACCCCAAAATCAATAGGCCTCATCCTTGATTCAAGGGAAACATTTCTGGCAAGTTTCATGATTATAGGTGCAATACAGGCTGAAATATGGTCCGGAAACCATTTTCAATCATCTGAGTCCTGTGACCTTGACCTTTGACCTTTTGACCCCAAAATCAATAGGCCTCATCCTTGATTTAAGGGAAACATTTCTGGCAAGTTTCATGATTATAGGTGCAATACAGGCTGAAATATGGTCCGGAAACCATTTTCAATCATCTGAGTCCTGTGACCTTGACCTTTGACCTTTTGACCCCAAAATCAATAGGGCTCATCCTTGACTAATGGTGAGTAAGTGTATGAAGTTTCATTGTTATAGCCTCTTTCGTAGTTGACTTATAGTTGACGCCCTCCCGCCCGCCCGCCCGCCCGCCCGTCTCACATCAAATTAAGAGCCGAGTTTTGCAACTCGGCTAAAAATTAATTAATATAAATACAAACTGTTCACATAGCTGTATCTACCAGAGACCTAATACGCATAGGCACAAAAATCTAGAAAAGGTTCTATTTAAACATCATACAATCTGTCTGAAATTCGCTAATTGCAAAGAGACATCTGAAGGAACGGTTATTAACTCATACTCTGTAACAGCGGGGAGTTTAACTTACACAGACATTCACAACATTTGACAATTTGTTTAAATCCAGCCCGAAGAACCGGCGAAAATTTTTCTCCGACTCTGGTAATGACTGAAAAAAATGGCCTGCTCAGAAAATTGCTGAAAAAATTTTACCGGCAGGCAATAGAATTCCTGCCCCCCCCCCCCCAAATCAAATGGTTGCTCACCAACAATTATCGGTTACTGCTATTTGAGAACTTAAATATATAATATAAATACATGTAATGTGACGTCCTTCATATTTCCAAACCAAAAATTGTATATATAGGAGGAAGACACTCTTGTTGCAACCGCAACAAGAAACCTTTCTAGTTAGTAGTTCTTTTCTACAAGTATTTGAAATAAACATGTCTTTATAATGCCGGACTGAAACCTTTAACAAAGTTCATGGATCCACTAACAACTATCTCAAAGAGACGTAACTGTTGAGATTATCGTCAAGATCTTTTTTAACTCATCTGATTCGGCATGTTCTTTATAAAAAATAGTTTCTTCTTGGATATCTCTTCGTTTATGTTTCAAAACTCTGTACATTAATAAAGATAAATCTAATTATCGTGCAACTTCTTGTCATGGTAATCCGAACAGTGAGTGGTTCAGATCTAGACATATAGTTTTTTTCTGTCTCGATGGCGCCATCTACAATGAATTCCGTTTTCAGTCTGTACAATGTAGTAATTGGATGTTTACCTTTCCAATCCTTGTCTTCTTGTTCCAATCCTTGTCTTTGTGTTCCAATCCCTGTCTTCGCGTTCCAATCCTTGTCTTTGTGTTCCAATCCTTGTCTTCTTGTTCCAATCCTTATCTTCGTGTTCCAATCCTTGTCTTTGTGTTCCAATCCTTGTCTTCGTGTTCCAATCCTTGTCTTTGTGTTCCAATCCTTGTCTTTGTGTTCCAATCCTTGTCTTCGTGTTCCAATCCTTGTCTTTGTGTTCCAATCCTTGTCTTCTTGTTCCAATCCTTATCTTCGTGTTCCAATCCTTGTCCTTGTGTTCCAATCCTTGTTTTCGTGTTCCAATCCTTGTCTTTGTGTTCCAATCCTTGTCTTTGTGTTCCAATCCTTGTCTTCGTGTTCCAATCCTTTCTTTGTGTTCCAATCCTTGTCTTCGTGTTCCAATCCTTGTCTTCGTGTTACAATCCTTGTCTTCGTGTTTCATTGTTGTTTTACTTGTTTGTTAGTCGTTCTGAAGTAATTTTTCTTGTCGTCTGGAGCTGTCTGGATGACGTGGTTGTTTTATGCCCGATCCCCCTTTTTCTAAGTCTCATGAGTGTGCCACCAGGGCGTAGCTCAGAGCTTTTTGAAGTGCACGCCAAATATATTGAACATACGTGTGAAGCCGAAGGCTTCATCTGAGGCGCGCAGCGCCGAGAGGGGGAGGTTGCGGGAGGGGGTCACCTCTCCTGCAGGTATTTTCAAAATTTCAACCCAAATCCTTGCTTTGTAGACGGCATCTTCACAAATTGAGACATTTTTCATTTGATAACGGAATAGATAGTACTATAAAATTGTGATGCCGCTCACTTTTGACGAAAAGGCTGTCTGATTTCATGTGGGCGCTATACTTTTTTTTAAAAAATTATTTTGTCATTTTTTAATCATATTTACTTGAAGTACCACTAATGAGGAGACATTTCCGAAACATGCATGTAAAAAAAGACCGGCTAACCGAAAGGAATTAACATTTTTGTTAAAAAAATGCAATTTTGAAGAAGATGGCGATATTGTAAAAGTGTAAAATGTAAAAGTATGGGAGGCAATCTTGCTCTCTCTCTTTCTGAAAATTCCATGGACATTTTTTCTGACTCCTCGATGTGCATGCCATGGTGTACTGGCGTATAGGCAGGTACATGTACGCCCTTGGTCACTGTGTGTTCCACTGTGATCACTGCTATGTAATCATGTTGAGGAGGATATCTCTCATAATTTAAAATTAGACTAATCAAGATGAGCAAATTGGATCTTTGAGTGAGCAAGTTCATCTTTTAAAGCAAACGTCCACTTCACACTTTTACGGAGTGAGACACGACTTCTAAATGTATCTATCTATGGCCGGATAGTTGCGATGCAAAATGTTCGATAAAAACCATGAAACTACGACTTTGCTACGGATTGGACCATTGGTAAGTGTAGAGATGTAAAATTTATCACGACCCGTGTATCCTTGGCTTGATCCATGACTTTGTATAATTGTAGTCTAACAATCCTGAGCTTGATTACAGCCCATTACTAAAACAAATTCCTACTCAAATAATAATAAAAAAAAAGATGTCGAGATTGTCATGCCATCCACACAATTCTTATGTCATTGAATGCACATAGCAAATGAGATTAGAAACGAAAAGCTGGTTTAATCTTTAGAAAAGTTACGTTGTGAAGTCGACATTCTTTTAAATTTTTTTTGCGGATTTCTCTAGCTCCATCTTTCCAATAAATGGGAAGTTCAGGAAATTTAAGTCAACAAAATTTAAGAAAATCTCAAATCAGTGAATGAAAGTCAAACACAAAACCAATATCAGAATCCATAAATCACAATTTATCCCACCTCTGGCAAACTTGCGATCTGATTGGTCGAGAAGAACCGAATATTATGTTTTATCCCACCTCTGGCAAATTTCTTGCAATCTGATTGGTCGAGAAGAACCGAATATTATGTTGTATCATTTTATTGACAGGATATTATTTTAATATCCCGCCTCTGGCAAATTTCTTGCAATCTGATTGGTCGAGAAAAACCGAATATTATGTTGTATCATTTTATTGACAGGATGTTATTTTAATATCCCGCCTCTGGCAAATTTCTTGCAATCTGATTGGTCGAGAAGAACTAAATATTATGTTGTATTATTTTACTAACAGGATATTATTTTAACTAAGACGCTTTATGCTTTTGACGTCACCAAAATGCTTTAAAATATGTTGACGTTACATACACAAGCCAAAAGCCATCGGTGGGATAAATTCGTTATACAGTGTTTTACAGGGGGGATACAAAAATATATTGGGTCGATGAAAAAAGTCGTATTGGGCTCAGCTTCGCCTCGCCCAATACAACTTTTTTCATCGACCCAATATATTTCTGTATCCCCCCTGTAAAACACTGTATAACTAATAATATATGCTTACAAATTCTTGAAAATTGTAGTTCAATTAATTCTTGAACTTAATAAATGCACATGGAACAGACGAACGCACAATGCAAGATGGCGCAGTGGATGAGGTGTTTGATGGGTCGTCGGTTCCAATTTCATTGTGAATGATCCATAGCAACTCGATGTCATGCATTTGCAATTGCATCCTTCTTGGTGAAAGTACTGTACAGAAGGGGAGCATATAATTAAGGTTTGTTGGTAGTACTGTACAGAAGGGGCGTATAAAAGGTTTGTTGGTACTGTACAGAAGGGGCGTACAAAAGGTTTGTTAGTACTGTGCAGAAGGGGCGTATAAAAGGTTTGTTGGTACTGTACAGAAGGGGGTATATATAATTAAGGTTTGTTGGTACTGTACAGAAGTATAAAAGGTTTGTTGGTACTGTATACAGAAGGGGCGTATAAAAGGTTTGTTGGTACTGTACGGAAGGGGTGTATAAAAGGTTTGTAGGTACTGTACGGAAGGGGCGTATAAAAGATTTGTTGGTACTGTACAGAAGGGGCGTATAAAAGGTTTGTTGGTACTGTACAGAAGGGGCGTATAAAAGGTTTGTTGGTACTGTACAGAAGGGGCACCGAGCTCCTGTGTAATGGCCATATTTTTGCCTAAGGCAAGTTTATTAGTTCCGCGCATGCTGCAATTTCAGAGTCCATTAATAATGGGTACCTAGAAAAAGTATCAGATATCCATTTCCTCCAGCTAAACGCATGAAAGATTTGGTGCGTTACTTTTGTTTTCTTTATTGCATTGCTCAAAAATTGTACAAATATATATATATATAAATCTTAAAACTGTAAGCAAATAACAGAAGCATCACTAACATAGTATAACGTATATATATATTTATATAATATGTATATAAAAAGAAATATAAATTTTCAAAAGTTCTTATGTAAGGACGGGTTCATAGAGATTTTCCTCACTGCGAAGTTCTTTTTTCTTCCTCCCATTCTCTTCAATATAGGCATATACATGTTCCACTTTATCTGTAGAGAGAAGGGATAATCTTAAGCAATAGAAAGTGAGAATGACTTAGATTCTACATGTTTACAGTAGATTCAAATATACCTTTTTTATTGAAAATTATATGAATTTAAAGAAATAAGATATTGCATATGTATTGACAATGAAATTCTTCAACTCATCGAATTGGCTTTATGTATCCTTTTGTGTCCTTTTTTTTTTTTTTGCTTCTACAATTCAATCCGCCGTTGCACACCGACTTATCGACTTATCTAGAAGAATGACATTCGGCAAATTCACGATCTTTTGCTCTAAATTGACATATAGTAAAGTCGAAAAGTGTATTATGTTTTCGACGATGTTGCACAAGTTTTCTAAACCTCGTTATAAACGAAATAAAATTACAAAATTCCAACTGAAAGTTGGTTTGAATCGTCGAAAATTCCAACTGAAAGTTGGTTTGAATCGTTGAAAATTCCAACTGAATGTTGGTTTGAATCGTCGAAAATTCGAACTGAATGTTGGTTTGAATCGTCAAAAATTTCAACTGAAAGTTGGTTTGAATCGTCCAAAATTCCAACAGAAAGTTGGTTTGAATCGTCGAGAATTCCAACTGAAAGTTGGTTTGAATTGTCGAGAATTCCAACTGAAAGTTGGTTTGAATCGTTGAAAATTCCAACTGAATGTTGGTTTGAATCGTCGAAAATTCCAACTGAAAGTTGGTTTGAGTCGTCGAGAATTCCAACTGAAAGTTGATTGAATTGTCGAAAATTCCAACAGAAAGTTGGTTTGAATTGTCGAAAATTTCAACTGAAAGTTGGTTTGAATCGTCGAGAATTCCAACTGAAAGTTGGTTTGAATCGTCCAAAATTCCAACTGAAAGTTGGTTTGAATCGTCCAAAATTCCAACTGAAAGTTGGTTTGAATCGTCGAAAATTCCAACTGAATGTTGGTTTGAATCGTCCAAAATTCTAACTGAAAGTTGGTTTGAATCATCGAAAATTGCAATTGAAAGTTGGTTTGAATCGTCGAAAATTGCAACTGAAAGTTGGTTTGAATCGTCGAAAATTGCAACTGAAATTGGTTTGAATCGTCGAAAATTCCAACTGAAAATTGGTTTGAATCGTCGAAAATTGCAACTGAAAGTTGGTTTGAATCGTCGAAAATTGCAACAGAAAGTTGGTTTGAATCGTCGAGAGTTTTTTTTTCAAATAAAAGAACTAGGGATCTCCAATGGGACCCGGTAGCAGAACCCACATCAAAACACCCAATGCGACAACACAGAGTAGAAAAACAATAAAAGAAATAAATTCCATCTTCTGGAGAAACTTGTATTTACTTTCAGACATACATTCATGTGTTTCAATATTTCTCTACAGCTTAGATCCTTTTTGAATTGGTTTAACCAACTTCTAAAATATTCGAATTCTCTAGAACAGAAAACAAAGCATTATAAGAGTAATTTCTTTTACGATTTTTCCTCTTCGTTTCAATATGGCTGGCGAAGTGCATCAGCATTTCATACTGACCAATCTGGAAGACCGGACTCTTTAAATGACTATAGTCAAATACACAGTCAATTGCTCTGAACTTTAAATCGAACGATGAAACACACATGATCTACCTACCCCCTTATCAAATTAACTTTTCACTTATCTGCGATGTTTAATAGCCAATCAGAGAACTGAAATAAATACTATTCATGCAACAACTCTTCTGCATTGGATTGTCAATTCCCTACCTTTGTACTTGTTTTTAAACTTTCCCTGTTGTGCTTTGTTCTTTTGAGATGGTCCCGCAATATCAGGATCACTTTCACTTTCGTTGTCCGTTTGTCTTTCCGTAGCTGATTTCCTATTGTGGTTATATAATCCTTTCACCCTTGTTCCCTTTGAATCATTGTCCTCATGGAATTGACTATTACGACTTACTCGAACTTGCGCAGACTTTTTATTAGAATCAAACCAGGGAAATTGCTGTTTTTGCTTCTTTGCTCTTCCCAACAAAGTTTCTGTGATATCCTTTGCTTCAAGAGGGAAATCATAGGTTTGTGAAGTGGGGGTGTCTACATGGGGAGAGGCCCACGGTTCGTCATACGTATTAGGACTTTTAGATGAAGTTGCAACTGGATTTTGACCAGAAGTTTGTGAAATAGGTGTGTCCAGGCGGGGAGACGCCCACGGTTCGTCATACGTATTAGGACTTTTAGATGAAGTTGCAACTGGATTTTGACCAGAGGTTTGTGAAATAGGTGTGTCCAGACGGGGAGACGCCCACGGTTCGTCATACGTATTCGGATTTTTAGATGAAGTCGCAACAGGATTTTGATCAGAGGTGTGTGAAGTTGAAGTATCCAGACGGGGAGAGGACCATGCTTCGTCGTACATATCAGGATTTTGAGCTGGAGTGGCAACAAGATTTTGACCTTTTGATTGACCTTTTCGCCGTCTCCTATGAAAAAGATATGATATCCATTAGAGTTTATGAAAGTAATAAAATATGTTTAATGTATATATATTATCTATAGTAGCCAATTCTGAATTATTCCATTGCGTCAATCCTTTTTGATTGCATTAAACTTCTGCTTACAATTTTGCATTTAACTTCTTTTTATACTGCTTACAATTTTTATTTTAAGTCTCCTTTGATAAAAATTCAGCGGTGCACATTATTCATAGACAGTTTATTCTCTTATTTGATTAAGTTCATACCAAGCGCGGATCTACTAGAGGGGGCCAGGGGAAGTGTCCGGATCCTTGGACTTATTTTGCTGATTTCCAATTCCCTCGTGTTTACGTACCATTTGATTGATTTCTATCAAAACTACAGCTTGGATCCCCGGAATAAATTCTAGATCCGCCCGTGCATAATTTAATTTTTGTTGTATGATAGTCATTGTATACCTTCTAAGCACAATGGTGAGAATAAGAACAAGCAAGGCTACGAAGAGTAGGAAGGCGACCGCACTGAGGACTATGAATCCAAACAATGGCACATCCTGTCTAATGACGTCAGAGCTAATCTCTGCTGTTCTTACTGAGACAGTGTCTGTAATACAAAAAAAAAAGACAAGTTCAAGACATTGAACGAAATTATGAGCGGGGAAGTTATGTGACAAAAGAGGTAATTTTGACTTAAATATCGTAAATTTTCCTTGGCTTTATAGCGATATTCCTATACTGCCATCCTACGGTATTTATATTTCTCAAATCATAAGATGCACAATAGTGACGACGGAAATTCATGACGGACAGTGTCCACATCTCTCTTAATATGAGTGTGCTGTTTTGTCTTGAAGTCATTAAAACTGTCAAACTTATTGTGCTATCACCAAAGTATTGACGGACGGACGCACGGAGAAGAAGAATGACAGAAATGGACCGACCAGCATTTGATTCGGGACCCTTTATTATTAAGAGAGATAACTATACGAACCGTATTTGCATATATAAGCATGGCTTCCCCAGCACAGAAATGATCGGGTGTACAGGTTCAGAAACATCTTAAGTCCATGTACGGCATCGTAAGATCCAAATTCTATCGCTGGAGGACACATCTTTCTTACAGGCAAACCATCTGAGATAGATTGATTAAAAAAATTAAATTCATACATGTACATTGTCTATATTAACCGGAAATTTTCTAGCAACAAGCAGTTTAGCTTTATTTGACTTCTTTGAAATTAAAAACAAAATTTAATCTATTACTTTGGCCAATTCACATCAGAGTCAGATTTCCACCTGAAAATACTAACCCTCTCCTTACCCTTAAATTTCAAATGAATGAACTGTTATGTGCCTAAAGTCACAATGATTTGCTAAAATCGTGATTAAGTTAAGGCCTGTTTTTACCATTGCTTTGATTTCTTCTTGTAAACAAATGTTTATCTCTATTTTTCAACCTTACATTTATTAAATAAAATGAATATAAAATAGAACCGACATGTTTAAGAACAGGTATGTCGCCTGTCACGTGTTTGACATTGACCTTTCGGGTCATTTTGACCCTCATTGTACATTGTATCATACTCGACCATCCCTTAGTTTGATTCAAGTGTGATGCAAATCAATCAAGTTATAGCCGTTTATGTGACTGTGAATCTCAGACAGACGGACTGACGGTAAGATGCCGGACAAAGGGATCCCTAAATGTCGCTCTTGCAATGTAGGCGACATAAAACAACCTATTGTGATGTCCGTATCATTGTCGACCCAAAAGAATCCCGTGAATTTTGGATTGTCTTTGATTCGTTCAAAGACATCTTCCCGATCTGACGTTTTCCACAGATAGCCTCCCGTGACGTTGCAGCTGACCTTTGCACGGTCGAATGACGTCCTAATCGGAATGATGACGTAACAGGCATCGTCCGAATGCACCGAATTTTCTCCTGAAATGAAGTCAAAATACTAGTCGTATAAGCAAGATTAATAATAGCATTTCAAATTATTCATTTCAAGAACCTTTAAGGATTATGAGATTAATAGTTAGATCACAATAAAACAAAGAAAACAATTCAAATTAAACACACCAGATATTGGTGACAAAAATAATTCAAGTTAAAGAGGAATTCATTTAACGAAAAAGTTCATGGAGAACGAATGTTGAGATATCAATTTAAATTACGCGTACGTAGTTACGTAAGAATTAATGTGTTTTGCTTATTCTAAGCTAGATTTTAAACTACGCAGCTTTTCTCTGTTGATAAACAAGAAACACACTTTCCTTGAAGGGGAAACTTAAAGCATCTTAATTTCAATCCACTGTGCCTTAATTCTTAGGCACTTTCTATTTCACTGGTTACAAAGGTGGGGACAAATCGAAGCATTTCCTTTCATATGATGTAAAAGTAATATTATAAATTATAAGTGTTTTTAATGTTTCCCCGTTCGTGAAAATGATCTCAGATCCTGACCCAGAAAACAACTGGGAAACATAATAATATCAAAACTACGTGGAAAAGTGAACCCTCTTAAGAGAACGCAAGGAATTACACAAACTCCCATTTGTAACATTAACTGACCATTGTTTGATGTTTAATGAAAAAATAATAGTGCTCTTCCAACGTTGCATCATATATTTGGTTTAAAAAAAAAAAGGGGGGGGGGGAGAGAGAAAGAGAGAGAGAGAGAGAGAGTATCGAAAATTTCGGAACACAAAACGGTTGCAACTCCAACGAACCTTTCATATATAGAACAGATATCATTACCAGTTACTGAAAATTCTAAAAACGAACAGCATACAACAGCATTTGTATATAAACATTAGATATAAGACATGCATATTATACAGCCTGAAAGGATTTGAATATAGTCTACGTAACAAAAATTATGAAATGAAAAGTTTGAGATAAGGAATTCCAGACTTCGCGGTCGTTATTTACCCAGGCAATGCAGCATATCAGTTTCAGCAACATCGTGCGCGTCTCGCAGAATCGTTTGCAAAAGTTAACAAATGGTAAATATATATATATTACAATGTACATAGCAAACGGGGATCTGGAGGGGGATTCTAAATCCGCGTATGAGTGTAGAAAAGAATATTTAAACAGTTAGAATCACGGAAAGAGGTGGGGGGGGGGGGGGGGGGGTAGATCCACTAAGGCGAGATTAGATAAAGGCCTTGCTGATCACTCAAGGATTGATAAAAGTTTAGCCCGATTAGCCCAAGTTATAGTTTCGTAGCGTAAACTAGCTTTCAAATAGTAAGGGGGGGGGGGGTGGGGGTGGTTACGTCTTCTAGAACTTACTTCTCTCTTAAAGTGTATTGTACTGTAAACATAGGAGCCATTAATTTAAATATTTGAATGAAATACTGGGACTTCATCTATATGATTGAAATCGATCGAGAGTCCTACATGGTCGGATCGAAAATGGAGGGGGCGGAAGGGGGTGATGAGGCACCGTCAGGACCCCCATTTTGAACTATTGAGGACTTTATTTGACAAAATCTTATGCTTTATAGCTACCTTACCTTTTATATGTGTAATATATTTCTTTCAAATTCGTAGCTCCCCCCCCCTTGAAAATTAAAAAAAAAATTGGCGCATGACTACTACAGTAGCTAATTTTCAGAATACATATTCATAATATTTACCTGAGCAGACGTCTTTTCCATGTGCTGCAAAAATACACATAAGAAGAGTAATGCAGATTAACTTCAATGCTGCCATTGTATAAATCTTAAATTCTCATCCATCGCCGCTTTTAAAACATGTTTAAAGTCTATAAGTACGGCGACAAAAATAGCGAGGGAAATAGCACTCTGCACACTCATATTTTACCGTTGTGGTTTACACATGAAATACAGCTGTTCAATAGAGCAAAGTATTATCAACAAAACAAACTTCTATGTAACGAAATACACTGGTAAATACTACAAAAATAGAGATGCTGTTCATATCAAGCGCTTCAGTTTGAAAGGGGAGGGTGGTGGTGTTACTTCCTTTGTACAGATTAGTTCGGAAGTGTTAATTAATGTCAATTCAATAATACATCATTGGATAATAATTTCATCGGGTACATGCTGCGACCCAGTGGAGCAACGAAAAGCAGACCAAACTGTGCATCAGCTTCTATTTATACCCCAAAAGTAAGATAGCTAGGCTCCTAAGAACTCAGCAGATATCAAGAAATGTCCCCATATGCTTAGTTTCGTCGCGAGTTGGACGATCCAAATGAGGAAATAATTTCAATAAGACATTAATGTCTTAAAATAGGATTTAACGCATATTTTCGTACCTGTTGACATGGAGAATGGTCATATGTGTTTCATGTGGCAATTCGGTCTTTTCGAAATACAGAGTTACTTCCCATTTGTGCAGGTATCTGACGTCAACGCATTGTGACGTCATCAAATTCTATGGAAACCAGCATGAAATTCAGGGAAACAGGGTTACATGTATGACGTTTTCAAAGGAATTTAATGACGTCACAATGCTCTTACGTCAGATACCTGCACAAATCGAACGTACGCCAGTAAAATCGAAAAGACGGAATACAGCGTAATACATGAAATATTCTACAATTTTTTATGTGTATTGTTTCCATGTTGTGTATGAGTGTATGATCATTCTATAATTTGGTTGATCAATATTTAAGGTTTTATTCCAATTTAGCACAAAGAAACATGTATCGTGGTTTTCCTAAGATATGCTGCATTCAATATCCCGTCATCATTATTTATGGAATTACTTTAATGAAGTACAATTACCAAAGTCACGAAGAAAGAGAATTTCTTATATTTGTGATCATGGTGATGACACACAATTGATGAAAAAGGATCAGAAGTTAAACGTCTTCAAATTCAATAGCATCATTTAAGAACTATGGACCAGACATGCACGTTTCGGGTGCTTAACCCTCGTCAGTGATCCAAATTCTGAACAATGTAATATGACCAAAATGTGTGGAAAGATGTAGCAGTATGGGTGGGGTGTGATGCTACAGGACCCACGTTTTGGAAATTTCAAGAAATGTTGATAACGGAAATTTTCGAATGCTTTGAAGAAACGATCAAAGTATTGTATATGACAAATGTACATGTACACTCTCTCAGACATGATAAACACATCAGAATGGATTAGACTTTAAACCCCTAGTCAATACTGACAAAGTTTCACACTATGTTTTGTTCCCCACGTTTCATCCTTCTTTGATGACGAATGAACACGAGATTTTTTGCTGAAATTTAAATTAACCCCATTCTTAACAGGGGCATAACCAGAGGACAATTAATGAGTACGCACAATACAGACAGGGAATTCTTTATACTTTCGAGGTCCTTGCTTAGTGACTTTCAATTGAATTCTTAACTGTGGATGAGCGAGCCAACGAAATTTTTGGCACATGCGGAATCAAGATGTTAAAATTCTCTACCAATGAGTTTTCATAAAGTCCAATTCCTAACATATTTGATACAGTGGATGATTGGTAGAAGTTATGTAATATAGTAGCTAGGGGAAATGTTCAACATCTTCATTGAATAGCATGTTAAACGTCTTCAAATTCAATAGCATCATTTAAGAACAGATATAGAATTTCAGCATGGACCAGACATGCACGTTTTGGGTACTATCATTTAAGAACAGATAAATGCAGCATTGACCAGACATGCACGTTTCGGGTACTTAACCCTCGTCAGTGATCCTCAATTTAAACAATGTAATATGACCAAAGAGTTTGATAATCGCTATATCCAAAAATGTACCCAAACTGCAATATTTGAAATTGACGATGTTGTAAACTGGCAAGCGGTAGCGAGCGAGGTTTTTTTTTTAAATATTGACAAAAAGGAAACGATTAAGATTTCTCATAATGAATGGTTTAATTTAAATTCATACTTATCTTATCTAAATTGACAGTGAAAATAGAAGGGACTCTAGACATCTTACTTCTAAATATAATTAATGGTACCGAAAAGTATCAAGGTCATCCCTTCCACTTTTCCGGTTACCCAGAGGTCTCGAGCAACGCGCAATAGTGGTGTAAAATAACCTCCTCACTGAAGATGACCATACAAACAAGACATAATCACACAGGTGCCCAAGAAACACACATATGGATATCTAAATGGATATACATGTATATGCATGTATATACCCGAGGAGTCCGACCGACATTCAGAAAGGACAGGTGGACGGGGCCTTGTCTTCTCTAACGAGGTTTGAACAGCGCCCATGGAGTTCCAGTCTTTACAATCAGTTAGATTGAAATTCTTAAGAATACACCGGATACAAGACTGTAGATTGGTCAAGTTCCATGCCGAGTGTCCGTCTGGTGACAATAGGATCATATCCACAGGTAAAAAAGGTGTTTGATTATTCCGACACATTTTCGATTGTTATGCTGTCTACGTTTGATTGATCCTTCTTATTGTGTCCTATTATACAGGAATTCGAATTTGAAACTAATTTCATCCAAAAGAAGATAAGAAATTAAGTACATTTACATCTTTTAATTTCTGTTATCATTTTTATATGCAAAATGTATAAATTATTTCCAGTTTTTCATGATTTTTGCATAGAAAATGGATTTTGCCATCCCCCCCCAACAAATGTGACATAGGAATTCGAATTGGAAACTCATTTCAATGGAATGAATATAAGGAATTTAGTATATTCACATCTTTTAATTTCTGTTACTATTTTTTATGCAGTTGTTAAAAATTATTCCCAGTGTTTCATGATTTTGGCCTAGAAAAGGGAATTTTCTCCCAATAAACACATTTGATATAAGAATTTGAATTAAAACTCATTTCATTCAAAAGAACATTAGAAATTCAATATATAAACATCTTTTAATTTATGTAATTAGTAAAAATGCTTAAATTATGTATTATTTCCAATTTTTCATGATATTAGCCCAAAAAAGGGCTTTTCGCTCCAAAAAACACATTTGATATGAGAATTCGAATTTGAAACTCATTTAATTCAAAAGAACATCAGAAATTAAGTACATTTACATCTTTTCATTTCTATTATCATTTTTAATGCAACACTAATAAATTATTTCCAGTTTTTCATGATTTTTGCATAGAAAATGGATTTTTGCCCCCCAAAACACATTTGATATAGAAATTTGAGTTTTAGACTCATTCCAATTGAAAGAACATAAGAAATTAAGTATACTTAGATCTTTTAATTTTTGTTATCTTTTGTTATGCAAAAGTTATGAATTATTTCCAGTTTTTCATGATTTTGGCCTAGAAACGCCGAAGGGGACTCTTAGTTTCTTTCTTTTGTCATACACAATCGTATGAATCTCTGTAACTAACAAGCTTCTGCATGGTGAAAAAAAAAACTGTTATAAAGGTACTTTACGTCAGATCATGAAGTTTCTTTCTGATTGAACATGAGCGTTTGTGACCGTCGAGACCTTTTTCAACCGACGGGAAACTTCATGTCATAGCCAAACATGTCTTATTTTTTAGGTTTTTACATCGAATCCATCTTAAGTCTTTCTGTAAATTTTTCAAAAATTCGGAACTTTACAAGCAACAGAGTATATTTCTATGGGTATTTAAAAGCCTTCTTTTATGGTGACATAATAGACAAAATAAGAAGGATCAATCAAACGTAGACAGCATAACAATCGAAAATGTGTCGGAATAATCAAACACCTTTTTTACCGTGGATATGGTCCTATTGTCACCAGACGGACACTCGGCATGGGACTTTACCAATCTACAGCCTTGTTCCGGTGTATTCTTAAGAATTTCAATCTAACTGATTGTAAAGACTGGACTCTTCATAAAACAAAATATTTATTCATAAACGTAAATTATATATGTCTGTAAGATTTAAATATATTTGTTCATAAAACCTATATCTATGTTCATAAATCCTAAATAGTTATTCATAAAACAAAAATATTTAGTTTTAGTTTAAGATTTATTTATTCAAAATAAGTATGTGTAACATAAAACAATACATAAATAAGGATCTGGAAAAAAGCTATCAGCTTATATGAATCCATTTCCTTAAAGAGTGCAAGTGAGACAAAAATATTTATTCATAAACGGTAAATAAAGGCTGTAAAACAAAAATATATTGACGTTCATAAAACGTAACTACATTGTATATTTGTTCATAAAACAAAAATAATAGTTCGGAAAACATAATTATTTGTTGATATTTAACATAAATATTTATTCACAACTTGATTTTTATGGTCGATATGAAAATATTTGATCAATGTTAATAATATTTGTTCAATTTTTCCTCGAAATGCGTAGTAGAGGAAAACTGAGGGTTCTGACACAGATACCTAACATGGAGCGCCACACTTTCTCTGTGGCTTACGTATGGCGCAATGACGCCATCGGGTCCGGTCCAGATCTGACCATTATACTGACCATGCAGTCATTACCTTGAAGTGACTCTACTGATTAACCCTCCTCCACCCTCTACCCCTTCCCTCCGCCCCACCCCCTGGGGATGATCAGGTGTATCCGTACATTACAATCCGGGGTTGGTTCAGGGTCATTGAGTACAAAAATAAAAAAAGTTATCGTAAGTCTACCATGTAACATATCAAATGAAAGATCTCGAAGAGAACAGCCCGGGGGTGGTTCGGGGTCATTTGGGTACAAAATAAGAAAATAAGAAGTGTATCATGACCCCAAACTACCCCGGGCTGTATTGAACTCGTCGAGACCTTTCATTTGATATGTCACACGGTATACTTCTGAGTTTGCACGCCAAAGACAGGGGGAGACGAAATGTTACTAATCAGGAAAGACAAATTTACTATTGTGAAGTTGAAGTCGTCGATCTTGTGATATATTGAATTATTTTATTACCATTGTCTTCAAAAGATTTCAGTGGTATCTTTAAACTCTAGTTCACAAGGCAATCCACACACTTTTCTGTGCATGTAATGAATAGCCTTGGTTTACCTTTGCGTTGAGATCTAATGTTAGGCTATGTCTCTTCTGATCCATTTTATGTTTTTGTACTGTTCCTGGCCGCTTCCGGTCCACAGCAACTCGGAACAAAGTTTTGATAAAAACCCTTCCAGTGTGCGTTCACTTTGTACAAGTAAATGTGTTGAATAAAAGCTTTTGTAACAGATAATAATTTTAGGACTCATTTCCTTCATGCGATATCTTAAAATTGATTTCAAAAATTCTAATTAGTTACAGTTTGATTTCTACTTTAAAATACTTGATTAAAACACTTTAGACCACTCTATATTGCATTTCCAACCCTCCGTTGTGAAGTATAAAATAGATATAAAAACTACTTTGTTCCATGGGGACCCGAGATCCTGAAAGGTTTTGACATAAATATTGAAAAAATAAGTGAAACGATTTCATAGTTTTCATTTAATTTTGAAAGTATTGAAATTCTTTAATTTGACATGTCCTAACTTGATTAAATTGGTTGCATCTCTTGGTACCAATCGGAAAGTAAAGGTTAATTGTTGACACAGAACGTGATCTTCATGTTTTATGAGATAAGTATCGTTTTCCTGCGATCCCATACACACAATCGTATGAAAATTTAAGTATATGTTTTAAAAACACAAAAAGGAAGTGTATCGAAAGATTAAGGCATGGGAAACATTTTCCGCCTTTGTTATTGATATATATCAGAAAACTATCATGAAATTCACACCAATAATTTGATTGCAGTTTAGGCAAGACAATATAAACGTTGTCCTTGTATTTTTGTCATTCTCTGAACCAGAGTATTTGAATACTATAAGCCATGGATATGAAACTAGTTTTAGTATGGTTACACCATTACACTTTCGCAGTCGGTAAGTAAGAAAATAACACTTTTTTATTTTTATTATTTTGTCATTTTTACATTATGCAACACATAAAACATAGATGAAGGAAAAAGACCGTCCATTCTTACACTCTCACCCGCTTCTTTCACTCGTCAATAGATCTATATAAATATTGTATATGAGTGGTCCGTGTACTAAACCACAATTCAATTTTCCATTTTGGAAATGTTAATGAAAAATGGAAAATTGAATTAATTTTTCAATTTTCATTTTCAATTTAGTAAATGAAAAATGGAAAATTGGTTCAATTTTCAATTTTTCATTTTAAAACTTCAAATTAAAAAACGAAAATGGAAAATGGACTCAAATACGCTGTATTAAACAACAATTCAATTTTCCATTGCAAAAGTAAAAAACGAAAGTGGAAAATTGAACCCATTTTCAATTTTCATTTTGAAAATGAAAAATGAAAAATTGAAATTGAAAATGGGTTCAATTTTCAATTTTCCTTTTTGAAATTTAATTTTCTTAATAGTCCGGCAGATTCTTGCATCAATCGTTCACTTTTTGATAAAAGCATGAAATTTGGTACACATATTCATTAAGACCCATCTTGAAGATTTAGCTATGGTGCCATCCCAGTTTTAGTCTAAAAAGGGATATTTTGGGGTAAAAATGTTTTTTTGACTCAAAAAGCACTAAAAATTGGGAAAAGGCTATAACTCATTGATAAATTGATATTTTTTCCCATTTTCTCCCTTATTTCTATCAGTTAAACCCATTTGAAATAGTAAGGTATTGAATCAACTTGATTTCGGTGAATTAAGGTCTATTTTTTTTTGGTAAAAACGTTGATTTTTTTGCTCAGAAATCACCGGAAAATGGAAAAAGGCAATAACTCATGAATATAAATGTAATTTTTTTGTAAGTTCTTTCATAATATTATCCTGAAGTACCCTTTTGGAGAATTAGCTATATATAGTGCCATCTTAATTTCAAATAGCTAAGACACATTAATTTGGGTAAAAATTGTGTTTTTGGTCTTGAAATCTCTTAAAACCGGAAAAAGGCTTTAAGTCCTTGGACCAGACCCCAAATTTGAGGTAATTGGTATCATCCAAAGTGAATAAACGATACCCATATATTCTGATATTACTTTTGTGTATGAAAATGTATTATTACAATGAATAAAAAGGTAGCTAAGACAGATATTTTCCTTTTTTGGGGGGGGGGATCTTGGTTTTTTAGTCGAAAATCAATTATAATTGGAAAAAATGTACAACATTTGTATGGATGATGATTTAAAAAGTTGATAAATATGAATTATATTACTTTTGGTGCTCTTTCATATGTTATAAGTTCTTAGTTCCAAATTCAAATTCTTCTCTGTGTTTTGGGGTAAAACGTCGAATTTTTGCAAAATTTCACAGAAATTAAGACTGCTTTTCGCTTACCTGGCATTGCATATGACCATTCAATTATGAATTAAACAACATTTTCAATGTCTACTCTTTCAAATGACATATTTACATTCATATTTTATATATTTACATTCTTAATATTTTGCAAAATCCTCAGAATTTTCGTTTTTATACAGACACCTGTGTTTTCAATTAGCATGATTAGAAATCTAGGATTTTTGTACATCAATTTGAACAACCTTTATGCATTATGAAATAAATGATTGAAGTCTATTTTGTTGTATGAATTTTCTGACTTTTTCAGATAAAATATGTTTTGCTGATATTTTCATTCATATCTAAAGTGTTTTTGGGGAATAATAATGAACAAAAATCGCTTATTTCTGGAGAATTTTTTATCGAATCTCTAAGAATTTTTAAAATGATATCAGGAACGTACTTTAAATTATGTAGGTTCATCCATGAATTTTAAAATTGTTTAATTACTTAACTTTGGGCAAAATGCCTGTTTTTCGTTTAAAAACAACATATTTCTGAAAAAATTCTTTAAATCAAATTGTCTTATCTAATAATATAGATTTAAGGCAATTTTCATAAAGAAAGTAAATGATCTGATCAAACGAAAGTAAAATGCAAAATAATAGCTCATTTCAGTCAACATTTTGGGGCAAAACTTGTATTTTTTAGCAAAAACCACTTATTTTGAGAAAATGATTTATATTTCTGTTAAGCTGCCAATTTGAAACATCTTAGCTTTGATAATACTATTGTCTCCTATAATGAATGGATATGAATGTCCTTCAATAACTGAAATTCATTTTCTATGCTATTTTTGGGCACAAAACTCTAACTATGCACAAAATTACATATTTTGTGAATCATTTTTAAAATTTATATATCTTAATGAATGAAAACAGTAGAGCTTTCCTTTAATTTTATGGCCTTTAAGTGATCAAGTGAAATGAGTCAGAAGAGATTGTTTTGATTGTTTTGCTATTTGGGGGTAAAATATTCATTTTCATTTAAAAATCACTGACTTCTCGGAGATCTTTTTTACTTTGAAATGCTACATTACTGATTATATTCAAAAGTGTTCTGGGGTATATCATAGTTTGCCATAGTGAGTTATATAAATCTAAGGTATCTCTTGCTAATTTGTAAGATATTTTTCGCTAAAAAGTATGTTTTATAAATAGAAATAGCTGAAAACAAGAATTTTACTTAAGAAATAAGTATCATTTTCAAATTTGTACTTTTATTATCTTTATTTCCTATCAAATTGTTTATTCCTATTTAATGTTCTCATCATTTTATTCTAATCTTATAAAGTATTTTTACATTTGAGGTAAAAGTAAAACTGAAAATGCAATAAAACTTATTTAGAAGTTATGTATTGCTAGCGTTTGAAAGATAAATGCTTGCTTTACGACCTTATGTTTATGTATTTAACCCAAAATATAACATTCACAACTGAGAAATGATGAATTAGTAAGAAAAAACCAGCTAGATAAGAAATAAAGAATTTTAAAAATGATTTTTTCTTTTATACTTCTTGTAAATATGTTCTATGTCGGTCTAAAACCTCAGTAGAGCTTATGTTTTGTACCTGTTATAGTGGCATGCCGACTCTAAATAAAGCTTATCTTATCTTATTTTCCTGTTTTCTATAAATAAAAATGTTTTGCCCAAAAATATCATTCAAATTAATAAGGAATACATACTTGTATCTTAACGTATAATGACAACCTATGATATACCTCAAAACACTTTTGAATATGTGACTACAATAAAGATGCAGAATTTGATAGTATTAAGATTTTTCCAGAAATCGGCAATTTTTGAAGAACAATTAAGATATTACCTCCCAAAAATATCAAAATAATCAAAGTAATCTCTTCTGGCTCATTCCATTTGATCACTTAAAATGCCATTAAATAATAGGAAACCTTTCCTGATTTGATTCACAAAAATAATATTTTCTAGCCAATTCGACCAAATATTTCATTGCAGACAGAAATTAAGGTTATCGTAAAAAAAAACTTTATATTATAAATGAATTAATGAGTTATAGCCAAGTGTTTCCAAACAACAAAATTGAAGTTTTTAACAAAAACATTCCTTGTTACACTTGTTAAGATGACCATCACTTAAGGCTTTATAGCCTTTTTCCCATTTTCTCGGGATTTTAGTGCAAAACACAACATTTTTACCCAAAAAATATTTCGTTATACTCTGAAGTCAAAGTAACATCATTGCTCATCATTTCAGATTAGTTGTAAGGATGAAATAATATTGATCTAAAATGAACAAAATATAAATGAATCAATGGATATAAGCCCTTGAAATTCCAGATTTTAGAGATTTTGAATCCAAAAACACTATTTTTACCCCCAAAAATGTGTCTTTGATCATTGAAATTAAGATGACACTATAGCTAATTCTCCAAAAGTGTACTTCAGGACAATATTATGAAAGTTACTGTAAAAAAAATTAACAAATTTATGAGTTATTGCCTTTTTCCATTTTTCTGTGATTTCTGAGCAAAATTGACATTTTCACCCCAAAATAATCCATTAAACTTTTAAATCAAAGAAACATCATTGCTTACTATTTCAGATTAATTGTAAGGATGAAATATGATTAAAGAATTGACAAAATATGAAAGAATCAATAACTAAAATCCTTTTTCCAGTTTTTAGAGATTTCTGATCAAAAACACAATTTTTACCCAAAATTAATGTCTCTTTGCTCATTGAAATTAAGATCGCGCTATACCTGATTCTCCAAAAGGTCACTTCAGGATAATATTATGAAAGAACTTCCTTAAAATTTACATTCATTCATGAGTTATTGCCTTTTTCCATTTTTCTGTGATTTCTGAGCAAAATTTAACATTTTCACCCCAAAATAATCCATTATACTTTAAAATCAAAGAAACATCATCACTTACTATTTCAGATTAATTGTAAGGATGAAATATTATGAAAGAATTAACAAAATATGAAAGAATCAATGACTAAAAGCCTTTTCCCAGTTTTTAGAGATTTCTGTTCAAAAACACAATTTTTACCCCAAATTAATGTCTCTTTGCTCTTTGAAATTAAGATCGCACTATACCTGATTCTCGAAAAGGTCACTTCAGGATAATATTATGAAAGAACTTCCAAAAAATTTACATTCATTCATGAGTTATTGCCTTTATCCATTTTTCGGTGATTTCTGAGCAAAAAACAATGTTTTTACCCAAAAATATTATTTTATGCATTGAAATCAAGATGTTTCAATATCTTGCTATTTCAAACAGGTCTTAATCGCAAAAATAAGAAATAATGGGGGGAAAATATCAATTTATCCCAGACAAGACATTTCAATAAACCACAGACAGACTGACAGGTCAAGATTCATTTCAGGTTTTCTACTGATAACGAACAGACAAAGCAGATATTTTATATTAAGGCAAATTAAACAAAATAACAGATATATTTTTATGATTTATTGTACATTATTTCCTTTAGAACATATTCGTTACTGTTTTTGTTGATTATTGGCCGCGGCTGCACTAACAGGAGCCATGACTCAAATTGAGCCATAAAGGGCATCCTAGTTCAATAATTAAAATGCCTAACTTTATCCGAACTCTGAGATCAGCCGTTCTGGATAAGCTAAGTGAAACGAAAATGATATGTAAATATAATATTATCTGTTAGAAAAAGTGAAATGTCTGAACTGGTGAGGCGAAAAAATGCCATAATATCACTGTTACACAACATAAATCTTAAATTAGCACATGTCTTCCCATCTAGACTGTTGACCTGTTGTACAGCCGCGACAAGGTCTGTCTGACTCGGATATATCCGCAAATAGAAATGAGGATGAAGTTTGACATCAAGAATCTTCTCATCCATGCAATTGAATCGTTCTGTGCACTTTCACGTTGGTCTCGAAGTAATCCGAAGTCAACGTCATCGATAATTGCTGAAAATACATAAACTAAGAGCAGAATCAAATCCTAAATGATACAAAAAGGGTGGGAGGGAGGGTGAATTTTCAAACAAAAGTGACACAAGAGTGGTGAAAGCATGCGTATAAATAACCCGTGAGCGAAGTTCACATTTACTTAACAGGTGAAAAAATAGCCTGATCTAATCACGGTTCATTGATCAGATATAAATAAATACATAGATCTTATCGTTAGTGCATTTGGTTCACTCAAGAAAAATAAGCTATTCTTGTCTTGCTTTGATAAATGGATTTAATGATTAGCATTAAATCTTGTTATCCCAGACAAGACATTTCAATAAACCACAGACAGACTGCCAGGTCAACATTCATTTCAGGTTTTCTACTGATAACGAACAGACAAAGCAGATATTTTATATTAAGGCAAATTAAACAAAATAACAGATATATTTTTATGATTTATTGTACATCATTTCCTTTAGAACATATTCGTTACTGTTTTTGGTGATTATTGGCCGCGGCTGCACTAACAGGAGCCATGACTCAAATTGAGCCATAAAGGGCATCCTAGTTCAATAATTAAAATGCCTAACTTTATCCGAACTCTGAGATCAGCCGTTCTGGATAAGCTAAGTGAAACGAAAATGATATGTAAATATAATATTATCTGTTAGAAAAAGTGAAATGTCTGAACTGGTGAGGCGAAAAAATGCCATCTGGATAGCGAAGCTAGACACCTCCACCAGTGAAAGAGATATAAAATGCAACTGCAGAAATGAAAATACATGTATGAATAAAAAATAAATTTAAAGTATACGGTCGGAGAGATATTTCAACGAAGAAAATTCAAATTGATCATGTAAACTTAGTACAATTTTGCCACGCCAAAAATCACCAACAGCTAGCGAAACGACTAAAGGGTTCGAAGAATTTGTGTTTAATACCTAAATATTTATGTTAATGATAAATGTATATATCAGTATAGTTTAATTTCATTAAAATAAGGAGCTGTTAAGATAAGGGCCGTATTTAGCCCTGAATCTCGTGACTTATTTCTTCCGCATGGCGAATCGTATACAGAAAAACATGAATAATTATTGAAATATAATGTATTTGCAGACCTTTTACATGTTTTACATCATGTTAAGGACCTCTTGAGGTTGTAAAATTAAGGTCGAAAGAGGTAGGGGTGCTCGGATAGAAAATCCGATAATATCGACAAAAAAAGTATAAATTTCTGAATATTTTATCTAAAATGGATAAATATAAGCTAAAAGACATCAAGTATGTCTACATTGTGTATCAGCAATAGATTTCGAACGATCTACCTCCTTTAATCGGTAAATAATGAAATCCGGAACTTAAAATACGGTCTTATTCTTCATTCAATGGCTACAATGTAAGCCTTTTAGCGCGAAATACACATTGACGGAGAAATGAACATCACTCTTGCTTATTTCGTTTCTAATTCTTGTATCTTTCATTCAATCATATTGAGTACACAATGTTTGATGGATTAATGAGGAAAAATAGTCAAATGTGTCATATTTAATGGTCAAAAAGATCGATTCTTATAAAATGCACCCCCCTTTCCATTTTTGGTTTTTCGTCTCTGGGGTAGTGTTCCCCCCGGAGATACAGAACCCCACTTTGCCAAAAAGTTTGTATCATGGATACACATCTCCAGTAAAAGTGGCTTTCTGTATATCCGGGGGGAACAATGTTCAATAAAACTTTTCCGTTTTCTATTGATTTCTATGAGAAAAGGATAAGTTTTGACCCAAAAATTAGCAAAATTATGCAAAACAGATAAAAAATAACTTCATATTCTGATGGGATGCCGTATAGGTATACATTTTACCAAAAAAGGTTCTTGAATTTTCAGTTTTCAAAATTCCACTTTTCAGGGCTGATTTTACGCCTTATCTTAACAGCTCCTTTACGAAGGTTGAGTGTACCCTTGTTACTTTTTTTTTTGAGTAATAACATTCTGAATTGGGTTAACATTCGTTGACCTTGCTGAAAATCCAAAGATTGTAGATTAAATGTATAAATAAGTTCCTGCATCGTTTGAACTTAAACTTTAGTAGATTTTGAATTATCGATGTACAATCCTCCCAACTGGTAATAATTATTTATACCCGGTTGTAAAATATGGGTCACAATTTGTTGAAGGAAACCTACGCTTAAATTGTCCAAATAAAACTTGATTTACTTTACATACTCAGAATTTTACCATTCTCACGAAGTGTTACCGTCTTATTAATGATAAAAACCTTAAAAAGGTTTCATAGTTTTTGTTCTCTATTGCCATAATCTAAACACAATAAGTATAGTCGGGGAGCCAGTGGGGACCCCCATGCACCCCCTTGAGTACTTTTTTTCACGGGTACCATAATGTTCCTTAGGGTCTACAGAATCTGTTTTCAGGATGTACTCAAAAATAAACTCATTTAGGCTATGTGTTTTCGACCGTTTCCATGGCAACCCCCTGCTAAAGTCACGAAAGCACTATTGGTTAAGTAAAATAGCCATATCTTGGCCAAATGTTGAGCTAAACATTTGTAGCTGGTATCAATATAACGAGGAAAGGTTGTTCTATTGATCACGTTATCATATGCAAAATAACTATTTTGCATATTCATGAATATTCATGAATTGAAATAAAAATGCTTGCAAAATACATAAAAGTTGACACTTTTCATTTTGCTTTGGCTCCGTAACTCTATACTTTTATCTATGATCGTTATTAGATTATATAAGAAATACCTACAAAGTCTTCTCTCTCGAATGACAACATTTGGCTCAATATTTTAGTTCAATGGCTTCTAAATTGATGTTTTTACAGAAAAATGGTTATTTTATGTAAGATAAGCTGATTTTTGTATACAAATTATAAGATATTTACTACTTATAAAATCTAATATCTGAACCTGTTTTCTAGTGTGTTTTCATGTTTTTCTCATGTAATAAATGTTTACAAAACATGATATACGTAATTTTGGTAATTTTGGGACAAAAACCGTATTTTTCAGTAAAAAACAACAGATATCTGGATATTATCTATAAAAGGCAAACAGTTCCTGTAATCTATAAATGAAACGTATATGCTGATGTAATTTCATGGTTCTAAGATCGATGTTTGTATTAGAAGCAAAAATACTACTTTTTTCTGCTATTTTGGGCAAAAATGTCGGTTTTATACTAAAATTACAGATTTCTGAAAAATATTTCAAATATAATTTATATTTGTTGTAATATAGGATATGAAACTAAATTTATTTGTACATATCATAAGAGTATCAAATTAGAAAAATAAAAAAGTAAGAAATATAGAAATTCATACCATAACCACAGAATAACATTGCAAAAACACTCAATAAATCGTGAATAACACGGTATGACCACCCAATAACGTAACAGAGCAACTCAGTAAAAGAAGTATAGAAAACCAATTACATAGCAAAGCCACTCAAATTATGGTCTTTTAACCCTTCATTATATATACACAAATTGATAATACAGTATAATCACTTGATAACATAGCAAAACCACTGAATAACATATTCGTTTGATCCTTTATTACATAGGAACTACTTAATTGTACAGTGTAAACACTCAAGGACATAGCAAAACCCCTCAATAAAGTGGTTGTTAGACCCTTTACTATATCAAAATCACTTAATAATACAGTATAACTAACCAATAACGTGATGGTTTGAACATTTGCTGTAACAAAAATTTAAAATAACACCGCATAGCTACCCAATAACTTAGAATTACAACAAAATAACGTGATGATTTAATCCTTATCTTAGCAAAACCGCTCAATAACACAGCATAGCTACCCAATAACTTAGCATTACCACTCAATAACGTGATTGTTTGATCTTTGATTATAACAAAACCACTCAAGAACATAGTATAGCCACCAAATAACTTAGCATTCTTACTCAATAACGTGATGATTTGACACTTTATGATTACAAAACCACTTACTATCACACCATAACCACCAAATAACTTCTCAATAATGTGGTCGTTTGCCTCTTTTTTATAATGAAACCACTCAAGAACAAAGCATGAGTACCCAATAACATTACAAAACAACCAAATAACGTGATGGTTTGACCCTTTATTGTATCAAATCACTGATTAGCATAAATGTTTGACCCTTTATATTGCTAAAATCCACATTAAAACAGTCCTGGTTCCATAGAGGGAACGAGGAAAGATTGTTATTGAGTGGTAATGCTAAGTTATTGGGTGATTATGCAGTGTTATTAAGTGGTTTTGTTACAATAAAGTGTCAAACCATCACGTTTTGAGTGGTAATGCTATGTTATTGGGTGCTTATGCTGTGTAATTGAGTGGTTTTGATATAATCAAGGGTCAAACGACCACCTTGTTAAGTAGTTATGCTAAGTTATTAGGCGGTTTTGTTATAATAAAGTGTCAAATCGTCACGTTATGGATTAGTAATCCTATGTTTTGGGGTGGTAATTCTGTTATTGAGTGGTTTTGTTACAATAAAGGATCAAATCATCACGTTATTATGTAGTAATGCTATGTAATAAGGTGGATATGCTGTGTTAATACAAATGTAAGTGGTTTTGTTATAACAAATGGTCAAACCATCACGTTATTTGGTGTTTAATTTTATGTTATTGGTTGGTTATGCTGTATTATTTAGTGATTTTCATACAGTTAAGGGTCAAACAGTGTCTTTATTGAGTGGTTTTGCTATGTCATTGGGTATTTACACTGTATTGAGATGTGTTTTTATGTTATAAAGGGTCAAATTACTATGTTATTGAGTGGTTTTGCTATGTTATTGTGCGGTTATACTGAATTATTAAGTGGTAAGGGTTGAAAGACCATGTTATTGAGTGGCTTTGCTATATTATTGGTTGATTATACTGTATTATTGAACTGTAAATCATATTTAGAATATTTCTCAGAAATTTGTAAATTTAGTATGAAAAACCGACAATTTAACAAAAAATAGCCGGAAAAAGTAACATTTTTTACTTCTAACACAAAAACCGATCTTAGAACCAAAAATTACATCAGTATATACGTTTCATTTATAGATTACAGGAACTGTTTGCCTTTTATAGATAATATCCAGATATCTGTTGTTTTTTTACTCAAAAATACGGTTTTTGTCCCAAAATTACCAAAAATACATATATCATGTTTTGTAAACATTTATTACATGAGAAAAACATGAAAATACACCAGAAAACAGGTTCAGATATTCGATTTTATAATTAGTAAATATCTTATAATTAGTATACAAAAATCAGCTTATCTTACATAAAATAGCCATTTTTCTGTAAAAACATCAATTTAGAAGCCATTGAATTAAAATATTGAGCCAAATATTTTGTCATTGGAGAGAGAAGACTTTGTATGTATTTATTATATAATCTAATAACGATCATAGATAAAACTATACAGTTTAGGAGCAAAAACTAAATGAAACGTGTCAACTTTTATGTATTTTGCAAGCATTTTTATTTCAATTCATGAATATTCATGAATATGCAAAATAGTTATTTTGCATATGATAACGTGATCAATAGAACAACCTTTCCTCGTTATATTGATACCAGTTACAGATGTTAAAGCTGGACTATTACAATTTAAACTAAGAAGTTCTGTTAAATTTTTTTAGGGAACGGAGATTGTTAAAACAAACTTTAACAATCCCCATTCCCTACGAGAAATGAACTATAGCACTGTGACGTAGTTTGCATACTAATGAAGGTACGACCCAAAATCCAGGCACATCGCTCTACTGCGGGTATATAAAGCGACTCCTGGTCAAAAACCCGTGTCATTTGTCTCGCCAACGCATATACGTTCAAGACAGTTGAACTCCCATACTATCTTCTTGTACCTGAAATAATGACGGTAATTACATTAAGTGTCTAGTTTTAAAAACAGTAGTAATATATAAGAGAGAGAGAGAGAGAGAGAGAGAGAGAGAGAGAGAGAGAGAGAGAGAGAGAGAGAGAGAGAAAAAATATCTATACATCACCTTATCTGAACATTGAAATGTAGGAGAGGACCAAGTCATATATTTATCCTACAAACCAATCTAAATACACGAATAAGTAGAAAAACATTGTATGCATCGATAAAGTTCTGCTTTCAAACGAAAAAAAAAAATCTAATCCGGTTCATCCACTATTTTTGAATTTATCATCATTTTATGTCCCCAAGTTTATATTGTACAAGAGAGTCAGTACTTACATAATTATACACAGTAGGAAAAATTCCGTCAACAACATTGGACACACGTTTCACATGTTTTACTTCCGGCGAAGAGTGTTCGAATCCACTTCATTTGACTAATGTTTATTTGCTCGTGTTATATTTTCAATTCTTCGTCGAATTCACTCGAAGAGTGAAATAAAAATGAAGTAAATTTATAAGCATTCGTTTCCCAGACATTGCTGACCCTGACTTCTGAAAAAGTAGACTCCCAACCCCTTCTCCTTTTTTTTTATTAAATAAATAATACATACATAAATATACTGTGTATTCGCTTAAAACTTTAAGTCCTATAAAGTGTATTTTGATAACAATCATTTAGCATTTTCTACTTTTACATTCTACGTGTAGAATATTGATATATTGTAATGTACTGTAAATTATAAAAACGAATATAATTTAACTTTTTTTAAATTTCAATCTGATATGTTTTATTCGATCGAAGAATTTCAAATGGGGGTGAAAACATTTTGTAATATTTCAATATTGACAATAATCATGTTTATTCAATTAGATATATTACTAAATACAAAGTCATATATTCGTAATCTGGAGTTTTAAGATGAAATAAAGGAGAACAAATACACCAACCAACCTACCCCTTTGAAAATCCTATATGATGACCATTCAGCGTCTCTGATTTTTGAAATAATTATATTGAAACTTGCGGAAAAAAATCTTCGTTATCTGTTGTCGTATGTATTTATAAATATTAAAAAAAAACCGTAAACATGAAGAAACGATATTTTTTTCTATCAAGAGTTGTGGTTATTTAAATCATCTTTCATAGACTTGTTGTCCCTGTTCTAGGAAGAGCAAATGCTTCAAGTGGATGTACAAACTGCATTCTCTCCCCCCCCCTCTGCCATTTTAAAAGAAAAACAGAGGTAATTTTGTCTTACAGTTATCTTTGTTGTTTGATTTAAAAAAAATGGCGTGCATATGATATTAATTTTACACTTCGAGGAATCTTCTGATTCTATATTCATTCATTCTTTCATTCATTCATTAATTCATCCATTCATTCGTTGCCTTTGGTTGCAGGCGACACAAGAAAGGGACACTTTCCTATATAAATATAAAGAAACTAACATACTTAAAACCCATCCTAAATAGAGAGTCCTCATATTTCTGAGAGTGTAAAAACTTTTTTTTTGCTTACTTTTAAACAAATCAAAAACAAATATACTGCAAAAGATAAGCGTGGAACTCAACAGATTTTCTTTAGAAAAAAACATGGCGGTCATCTTGAGGATTGTAAGGGGGTGTTGAATCCCACTGATAAATTTTCATATGTTATCGCTCTTTTCATGTGGAATACTCTATGTTTCATCAATAGGAGAATGAAGTCGAAGAACCAAAAAGACAGCGTCTCAGTGAAGTGACAGACCCAACCTCAAATGAAAAAATAGTTGCCAGAGTCAACTTATGCTCGACTGCATAGCATAATATCTCTCATGACAGCCAATTTATTTAAAACTCCCTTTCTCAGGCAACAACATATATCAAGTCACATAAAAAATTTAAAGTTATAAATTACAAGTTTGGTGCATGTAGCACTTATAGTAAGCTCAATATTGCCAATTTAAAGCAAAATCACTGAAGCGGAAAAAATAGGTCAAGGTCATATTTCAATAGTCTAACCCAAGATGCATCCAATATGCAAGTCTGGTGCATGTAGCACTTATACTTTTCTCAATATTGGCTTTTAAAGGTAAAATCATTCAAGCGGAAAAAGTAGGTCAAGGTCATATTTCAATAGTCTAACCCAAGATGCATCCAATATGCAAGTCTGGTGCATGTAGCACTTATACTTTTCTCAATATTGGCTTTTAAAGGCAAAATCATTCAAGCGGAAAAAGTAGGTCAAGGTCATTTTATGAAAGTTTGATCAAAGTTACATCCAATATGCAAGTTTGGTACATGTAGCACTTATACTTTGCTCAATATTGGCTTTTAAAGGCAAAATCATTCAAGCGGAAAAAAGTAGGTCAAGGTCATTTTTTGAAAGTTTGATCAAAGATACATCCAATATGTAAGTTTGGTACATGTAGCACTTATACTTTGCTCAATATTGGCTTTTAAAGGCAAAATCATTCAAGCGGAAAAAAGTAGGTCAAGGTCATTTTTTGAAAGTTTGATCAAAGATACATCAAATATGTAAGTTTGGTACATGTAGCACTTATACTTTGCTCAATATTGGCTTTTAAAGGCAAAATCATTCAAGCGGAAAAAAGTAGGTCAAGGTCATTTTTTGAAAGTTTGATCAAAGATACATCAAATATGTAAGTTTGGTACATGTAGCACTTATACTTTGCTCAATATTGGCTTTTAAGGACTTTATTGCTATCTTAACATTTACCTTATCATCTCAACATTTACCTTATCATTTGAAATAATTTTAAAAATCCCAACCCCAGGGGCTATATCCTCATCTGGATATATTAAATGATGTATAATTAAACATTTGCAACAAAAAAAAACCCAACAGAATATGAATATAGGAAAGGTAAATGTGTAATCTTAACATTTACCTTATCATCTAGTTCGGACGACGCCGACGCCGACGCCGACGCCGACGCGGACGCCGACGCCGACGCCGGGGGTATTGCAATAGCTCTTTTGCACTAAAGTGCAGTCGAGCTAAAAAGGAAGGTACACGTACTTCAAATTTATTGTCTATCACTCTAAATACTACTTCCAAATATGGTTCTACTTTTTTCGTTAGTTGACATTACTCACTTCCGGTTGCATCACTCAGATGGTCAGACTCAACTAAAAGGTCTGTTCTGATTGGAGGAAAACCCGTAGGGAGACCTGTTACTTTATATGTGACAGAAGATGTGATTTGCTATCAATCATGTTTTCTTTTGGTTTATTGTTTTGAATATGACATATATAAGTGAAAAAATAAGTGCAATTAAAATGTCGATGCCCGGATGTTTTCTCTAGCTCCAGATCCGCTTTCGAAAATCATCCGCAGAGTACATTGTAATGTAAAATGCTATATTTTTATTTAGTATCGTGTAAAGCTTGAATCAATGAACAAATGCATGGCCAGCAATGTTAGTGCATTTTGATAACATTACAGACTATGGAAAATGATTTAGTTAAAGAATGAGATCTATGTTTTTGATATCTGTTGCATTCTTGTCGTTTATGAATATAGTTTCTTCTCTCATTTTGTAGTTTGCGACCAACCCCTCCTCCCCCCCCCCCATTTTTTAGTCTCAGAAGAAAAAAAAAGGGGGGGGGGGAAACAGCGCCGATAACTCTGCAGTCCTAATGGACTTTTTTTAATTACACGTAATATGCAGAAATCCATGTGGCGAGACCTTTTTCTCAATAGCAATCCCAGAAATGAAAATTTGAAAGTCATACTAGTATATTATCAAAATTGAATTAATGTAAAGCGTATGCTCTATAGTAAAAAAATCAGTGGGTGAACAGACGGACGAACACGTTTTCCAGTTTATCTATGCACCAACGGACAAAAAGACAGAGGAAAACCAAAGAGAGAGAGACTGATAAACACACAGAGAATAAAATATGTAGATGTTCATTAGTCATCTCGAATTTTCTAAAGAAATAGAAGAATTAACAAATAAATGAAAGAAAAAAAAAGTAATATGTACGATTATCTTTTAGGAAAAGTGTACTGTTTATATTTCACGTTTTTAGTCAACTTCCACGCAAGCGTACTATCTACTTCCGTCAAAGACTACACCACGAAAAGTACCCTTGCCACCACAGGTGCGAAGTTTCTGCAAGAATCTTGCAGAAATTTATTATTAATCAGACTATTAATTTAAGTCACTTATAACTTTTGGAATGAAAAGAAATCATGATTCAAAATAATTGTATATCCTATGTAATTTTGTTTTCGTTGAAGTGTGTGTTTACAATCACGTACTTATTTGCGTCGGCGTCATCACAGGTAGGTAAAATGGCGACATCCAACATGGAAAGAGCAATGAAAGAGGCTATTAATAAAACAGCCCAAGAGATGTACCCTGAGCTAAACTTAAGCGAGGATCAGGTTGAAGCAATCGGGGCAGTGATTCGGGGTTCTGACACAATAGTTAATCTTCCCGTTGGAAGTGGAAAAAGTTTGATTTTTCACTTGCTTCCAGGTAGGATAGCACCTGAAGTGGCTGAACGTCTGCTTGAAAATTCAGCTCCGTGCTTATGTTGCATGTTGAAAAGGCTGACTGTTATCACTCATAGTCTATCTCATGATAAATTTAAAAATCTATTTTGAAGATGAATTGTAATTCTCAAATAGTGTGTTCCCACATAGCCAAATATTTCCTCCATTTCCTAGAGTTATCTCCTTCCTTAATGTGTCCTTGGACTTCATCTTTGTCTGCTGTTAAAATTGCTCAATTTTAACAAATTTTCTGAAGTTTTTACATTGTAAACATCAATGTCTTGATCAGGTTGTGGAAACTAAGCTAATATACCTTGCAGTGGCGGATCTAGGATTTCAGAAAAGGGGGCCCAAGGTTTCAGCTCAAAAAAAGAAAAACTGACATGTCCTTATTTGTTATATTGAAGGAATCATTCATTCATTTTATGTATTTTGGTTTTAAGAATAACAATGGAAATTAAATGATTATATACATGATATAGCTTAACCTACAGCTCTTTTTTATCAAAATAATGATTAAAAGCAGTAGGAATATTTAATTTATGTTTTTGATAAAGAATCGAACAATTAATTGTGCTTTTTTTTTTGTGAAAGTGCATAGAACTTAAAGGAGTTAACAATTTAACAATCTAAGTACTTCAATTGAGAAAATAGCACAGCAAGTCATTATCTTCCGTCAGCGGTCATTATATGAAAATAAAGACTCACACGACAGCCTGAATCAGAATTGACGTTACATTCTGGTTATATAATATTATATGATAAAATTTCCAAAGGAATAAATATTTTGCTGGAAGAAACATTTCATCACTATGTGTAATCAAAGGGATTCTGTGGCAAGAGATTATTACATATCGTGTGGTATGTTACCGTGAATATATATATATAATTATAAAGCGACTCTAAATAAATATTACGTACTTTACTTGAAGATGTTGGTGAACCAAGATAATGGATTTCCCCATCCTTGTCCCCTCTATGTAATTGGGTGCCGTAGGAGTTTTAGGTTTTCCTGCCATGTGTTTCAGTGTTTGTCCGAAATGATATATGCTTTGACTGTCACAGTACATGTATTTGTGTTCTATTAAGATAAATGATATCCAAACCAAATGAAGCACTTCCACAATGAATGTTACTCTTTCCCATCGGATACCAATTAATAATTATACAGTAATTATACATCTCTCATATTGGGAATCTTTAATATGATTATCTGATTATAATGTATCAGAAGATTAATATACGTCTCCTTTAAAATATTCAATATTCTTTATTGTAATGATAGATGAAAATAATGAAAAATTCTTACAGATAAAACAACAATATCAGCACCATAACATGTCATCATGAATGACAGCTGTATTATGAATCTACAGACTCAATTCACCAAAAACATCATTTTACAGTGTTTGTTTTGCAGATGTGCAGTCTTGAAATTGGTGTCACTTTAGTTGAGCGAGTTTAACAAAATAGCCAGTAGAGCTTCAGTCTTATCAGAGACTTCTGGTTCTTTCTATCCATAGACAATAACCGATGCACAAACACAATACAATGTATAATAGCTTCGCGGATAGTTTGTGCATTAGTTTCTGTCTATACATTGATACACAGAAAAATTATAATAGTCAATTCTTGAATATTGCATCGTGGCTGATTTCAACATGTAAACATTGATTGTAGAGAAGTTTTATTTTCATTTTTTACCCGAATATCACACGTTTCAGTAGCCTCCCTTGACGAGAATTTTAAAGAAATCTCCACACTGTAAAGTGTTTGAATGTAGAGAAAATTGTAATACATCTCACCCATATGGTAATATCATTACACATGTGCTCATACTGTCGCATTATTTTAAAATACACAAAACCGGTATTTTTTTTTTACATGATGAAATACACATTCAGTCAGATTTTGCAACATGTGACGTGTTTTGAATGATTTCTTTCTATAAGAATCTGCACAATACTAGTATAATGAAGGAATCATGTGTGAAATTTCTTATGAAAATCTTGGGCTGGAAAGAAAATATAGCCAAGAAATGAGCATTTCTATTTCAATCAATGGATGGCTAAAAATATGATCAGTTTAAAAATCTCAAAATTTTGGATGGTGACCTCCTAACATTGTCTCTTACATCTGAATTATATTAGGAAATAAGAATTATGCTTTTTTTCTTAAAATGAATTGTCGTAAAACATGAAAAGTGTGATATCACCTTAATATGGGCAAGCTAAAATTACTGTGACCAAAATCAAATTATTAAGATGAAGTGGCCAAGAGCGCTTCACCTCAAAGTCACAAAATTTTGTGTAATGTTAGAAAAATGCATGTTCTATTGAAAATTTAACAGGTTTTGAGATTTTTTTGTTAGCACAATGTTGGTGGGGTTGGGTGGTGGTTGTTACACCAAAAGATTTATAGCAAAAAGGTTGTCTAAAAGAGTTTGACCATACATTATTCACTGAAATGTTTTTTGTGATATAAACGTGAGCTTTGAGACAAAGGACATTCATGGTTAATGCTACAGATCTTTAGATAATATTGCTGCATTAATTTACGAAAAAAACATTTCAGAGAAAGGAGGAGTATAAAAGGTTATCCTTAATTTATCTACTTCAACAAAATCTTTTATAAGTTCATTATTGATGTGAGCTGTAACAAAGGGTCAATAAATCAAGGTCATTTCTTAAACCTTAAGATTAAAAAAAAGTATTTGAAAAGTTGTACCCTTTTCAAATGTATGCATTTCAATCAATAGAAATTCACTGAATTAGACTTTGTACACAAATTGATACTGTAATATACTCTAGCATGGTTTCAATGTGAAAAAAACTATTTCGATTCCTCTACGAATCTCATCAGGCGGTGATAGCTAATATGTTTGAAATATCTAATCGCACACAGTAGCTATAGATTTCCCCGCTATAGTTTTTTTAGCTCATCTTTTAGGGGCAAGTATCTTGCATCTTTTTATGGAGCTTTTTTTTTTTTTCTCAAAGCTCATCTTTTTTTGGCAAGACATGATAAATTGAAGGTGATGTTAGAGAGAACTTGCATCTTTTGGTGGAGCTTTTTTTTTTTTTTTTTTTTTTGTAAAATAGATATATTAATATACATGTAGGTCATTGAATTAGAAGATTAAAGCACATTACGTGTTTCTAGCATGGCATTGAATTATAAATCATACATATGTGAGAATGAAAGAAGTTAATAATGAAATTATATGTGCAACAAATTAATATACACACAGACTAATTGAGGTGCAACATAAATTAATATAGACAAAATCTATATAAAAGATCTCAACAAAATATCCATAACTACTGGTAAACAAAGCCAAGCGTAAAATGAATGAGGTATGACGTCGCATATAATAATCAACAATGCGTAAACTGCCACAACAATTTATGTAAAACCGCTTAAAATGTTTACCGTTATTGAACGTAAAGAAGTTGAATAAAGTTATGAATTTACGATAGAAATGCAAGAGGTTAGAGACTGGTCTGTCTCCCACCGCTGTACTCTCTAATTCCAATTGTTTATTATATAAACTTCCCTACGGAGGACTTTCCTATATTTACATATATATCACAATTTTTATTAATATTACTACATGTTTGGATGTCATCTTAAAGTGCAAGTCATCATGAAATTTCTTAATGTTAGGAACATATTGATCTGTATAACTATAAAGAAAAAAGCTAAAAATGATCAGTATTCTAAAATAAAAATCTGACATGATCTTTATGATTAATCTATTGTATCCACAGGTACTTTGAAACAACTGAAAAGGCCACACATTACAATAGTATTGGTACCGTTAAATGCAATAATAAAAGATCAAATGAAAAAACTACAAGAAAAGAATGTCAATGCAATATATTTAAACATGGATGGAACATGTAGAAGGTCTGAGTATGATGAGGATGAGGATGAGGAGGGTAATGATCAAAACTGTTAAAGCATGAACAATTGAGTCGTCAGTTATAGATAAAAGTTGTACTTGTTTTGTTCTACCTAAAGCATGTCATAGAGAACTTTCCAAGCTATTTTGAATTAGCATATTATTCAGTTCTGCAAGTTTCTTTATTTTCTCTCATTTCTGAATTGTGGAAAAATCATTAGTATACAATTTGAAATTCAAAAACAATATCTTGATTCGTTATTAAGTGTTTTCATTCAATGGAAATATATAGATATGAAATTTATACATACGTACATGTATATAGCAGTCTGTTTATCTATGTATTACAAACTAAAAGAAAAAATCTGAACCTTATTTTCAATTATTAAAGAATGAAATCTTGCAAATTGAATATTGAGATGGGTGGCGTGAGCCTGGGATCAGATCCCTTTGGAAAGAAGCCCACATTCTTACATATGACATTATGAAATACTTTTTATCTATAACAGATGCAGTTGATGAGGCAGAAATTATTTTCTGCCACCCAGAAGCACTTCTGTGCTGTAAAAGTGGGAGCGACACTCTCACAAGTTTGTCGGGGAGAGTTGGTGTGATATGTATCGATGAGTGCCATAAAATTGAAGAATGGTAAAAAGAAATTATAAATGTTTTTTGTTCATTATTTGTTAAACTTTCTTCTTTCGCTACATGTTTGAGTAAAATTCAAAGTAGAAAACAGGCTAACTGACGAAAAATGCAGTTTTTTTTACAAGAGCTTTTTTTTTCATAAATAGAAGTGTTGAAGTTTTATCCAAATACACATCTTACCTTCTGTGTAATTATAACAAGAAAAAAAAAACATTATAGCAATGTTAACTCATCCAATTAATTACTTTTTATATACATGTATCTTGAGGTGAAAGATCAAAGAATATTCATTTTTATTTACATTTTCTGTCTTAGTTTTATTCAGATTCAATTTTATAATTCTTTTTTGTTTTTTGGAAGAATATAGCATTAAAAGAATTTTGACATTGTAAATACTATCAAAGAAACATCTTAATATCAAGTAAAGCTTCAAAGAGTTCGAGATGAGGTCATGAAAAGTTCTGATTAAATTAGTAGTACTATAAGGAACACAAAAGCAACAATTGAAATCAATACATGTACAATAATGATAATCAAAGGGGAATAACTCTGAAAATTTTATTCTCAAATATTTCAAGTACTTTCTGTGTTAGGTTAGAATAAACCAGTGCAAAAGATAATGTAGTGACTTGTGACAAGTGATCCCTTGATAGCACTGAATTACTACCTATGAGAACATATATAGTCGATATACAAGCATGAAAATCAATAATCTTAAAGTAATACAAAAATGATATATTGACTAATTTGTACAATGATTACATTAATTAATGTTTTAGGGGAAAAGAATTTCGGAAAAGTTTTTCTGATATTCATATGCTGAGGTCCTTTTTCCCCTGTGTACCCATGTTATGTTTGAGTGGGAGCCTGACATCTGAACTGATGAAGAATTTACCAACATTGCTTGGACTAAAAAAACCCAAAATAATTTCCAGGAACCCTGACGTGAGGAATGTTTTTCTAGAGGTCAGGTTAAAGGAGAAGGGCAGTGCCCAAGAAATTTATGAGGAAATTTTTATAAAGGAAATCATGTCTTTAAAATCACTGAAACTTTGTACCCTGTTACTTTATTATTTTTACCATTACAATATATGTCCTATGCCATGCGATATGCTTTCAAAATGTTTCCAGATGTTAAGTTAAGTGATTCCTTATTTTGTGCTCTTTTCTCAAACCAAGATGCTGATGTTGTAAATACTATTCTTTCCGACTTAAAGAAAGAATCCCCACAATTCAGATTAGTATTTACAACATCAGTAATTGGTATGGGATTTGACTCCCCTTCTGTGAGTAGAATCATCCATGCAAAACCCCCAAGGTCAATGACTAGCTACCTACAGGAGATTGGACGAGCAGGAAGAAGAGGTCAAGATGCAAGTGCTACTCTGTACTTTAATAAGTCAGATATTGCAAGTAACTTGCCAGGTATTGAGACAGATATTGTCCAATACTGCATGTCAGAGACATGTTTAAGGTCAAATTTGCTTAAGGCATTTTGCTATGAAAAGTCAGAAAGTTCTCCTGTAGGATGCAAATGTTGTAGCATTTGTAAAAGGAGTTGTGACTGTCTCTCATGTAAGTAAATAAGTACATAGTATATTACTCATACAGTTAGGTCAGATGATGAGAGATAATAATACAGCTTCCTTTTCACATCAAGGTTACTTTTAAGGTGAAGGTCATAGATACCATGTATAGATCAAGTTCGAATTTAGGTTGAAGGTCATGAGCACAATATACAGATAAATTTTGTAAGTTGGCAGTCATAAATATAACATTTAGATCAAGGTTACAATTAGGTTGAAGGTCATGAAGAATATATACATATCAAGGTTCCATTTAAGTTGAAGGTCATGAATACTATATTCAGAACAAGGTTACGTTTAAGTGGAAGGTAATGAAAACAATGCACAGGTAGAGGTCATTTTAAAATTCAGGTCATGAATAGGACATACAGATCACGGTCACAATTAAATTGAAGGTCATATATACTAGCTAACAGATCAAAGGTCATAAAGAAGAGGTCATAAATACATGTACATGTAATGATAATGAAGCATAGATGTTTCTATTCACATAGATTATTAACCTCCAGTTTTATATTATCTCTACAATCATGTAATGGAATTTCATGCTTATTTCTTTTGATACTTTTATAAAACCTTCATTCCTCTACATTAATTCTATCTATATATTATACCCTATGCAAAAAAAAAACAAAAATACAAAAATCAATCTTTACATGAATTTTCCAGTTTATGAAAATATTACTTCAAACCTACATGTATATACATGTATATTCACTCAATAAAATATTTTTGCAATTTCATACTAGAGACACAACTAATTTACCTTAAGGTTTACAGACTAGAGACATAATCTACCTTAAGGGTGGAGGTTATTTTTCGTTTCTAGTTTAAAAAAGTTTTTCTGTGATTAAATGTTTGATTTATGTTTATTCTATTTTTTTAAGTAATGTATGTAATATGTCTTTAATATAAGTATTTAATGTAACATAATATACAAGTAAACTGCATGAAACAGATCTGCCTACTTTTACGATTTTAGCATCATTTTTACAATTTTTGATTTTCAAATATGCTCTATACTTTTGCTGCTCATTTTCATGCCTAAAACATACATGTATTTTCAATTAGAATTACCTTTTAAAATATTTAAAACAAACGGATAGACTTGACTAAATTCATTGTCAAATGAGGATTTGATATCGTATATGTGTTGTGTAAAAGATGAAGATTTATACAAAAGTCAAAGAAGGGAAATGACTATGCTTGTTAATCTCAAAATTAGAGTCAGTAGTTTATGTTACACTAACATCCCTAAATTACACTTTCATTAGCAACATTTTACACTTTTTGTAAGAAACAGGTAGGCAGGTCTGTTGAAATATATATGATATATTATTTCGTAATAATATTATACAAATTCTTAGACATGAATATTGATACATTTGTATAATGACAATTCCCTATTGTAGTGCCACAAGAAGGAGCAATCATACATGTTGTGCATTTCAAAAAAATTATATGCTTTACATATTTTATGTATAGAATCTTGTGAAATAATTATGTTCTGAATTAATTAAAAATACAAATTGTCACTATACATTTATCTAATAGTCATAACACTGATATAAGAAAATTAAGAAATAAAATACAGGAAACAAAATAAATGGAAGTACAAAGTGTATGACTACATCATTAAGAACTACAACCAAATTAAATACATGTATATTTCATCTAAATGAACTATGCTCATTTTACTTAATGTATATACATTGTATATTATATGTGTACATGGGGACTGCTTATTGTGTCCAGGCAATGAGAATCAATCAATTAATTATTTAAATTATAGTCTTAACATTAAGCACATAAAATATTTTTGGAATCAAATGCCATTGTGAGGAGAAAATGTTATTCATGACAGATTTTCTATTTTATCAGATTTCACTATAATTGTAATAGAGATGTTTGGGAAGAGTTATAGAACAACCAAATACATGTATGTTTCAATGTTATCTGCTGTTATAATATATGTAGCATATATCAATCAATAAAGTATACCCTTTACTGTATTCATTCTGCTCATTGTTCTTCGTCATCTTCATCTGCTACAAGGCCGTTTGAGATTCTCTGGATGATGGTCTCAAGGGAAGAAAGAAGCTGCTCTGTATTTACCTTAAACTCTGGTGTGCCAAATTTGAATTTTGAACATTTTCTGCCAGGAGTTACTTTAAATGGATGGATTTCTCTGAAGCACTGTCTTATTGCTGATATGTCTTTTTCATTTGAATCTGGGGAGTGGTGACCTCTTCTTGTTGGAATCTTTAGATTTGTGTCTAAATCTTCTAAAATATGGCTAATAGCATTTGCTGCCCCAGTGACTCGCAATATGGCTTTATCTGTCTTGTTTGCCCCTAATCCCCTGATGAGCTCCTTCTGATTTCTTACAAAATGCTCTTGAACCAAGTCTGCCTCCACATTTTTACCAACTCCACCTTTTCTGTTTACAAAGAATCCCTCCAAAATTCTTGTTCTTGTCAAGGTTGATGCTGACTTGCACTTTAAGATGACATCCAAACATTCAACAAGGTACTTGGATAGTTTGGAATGGGAGAAAAGGAAAGGAATACATTTCATCAGATTTGGAATTACTCTCATAATGTCCCCCTCAGATGCTGTGTTGTCAAGTGCCATGAAATGTAACCCCCACTGACAGAGTTGACAGCAATAATTGTAGAGCTCATCAGGTTCTGTAGACGTTTCTCTGGTGGTATCATTATCATTTTCATTGTACATGTACATGTTCATGAACTTGTTCATGACTTCATCTCGAACTCTTGTTTTTGTCCCTTTTGTTGCTGCCGTGATATTGTCTGGCACTAAATTGTCAAATCCTCCATTTGTTACAAATTCCTTCGCCTGTTCAACAATCATTTCTGTTATAATTAAATTGATGAAATCACTGTGGGCCCTAAAGTTAGATTTGACCTTTCCATTTACATCAGATTTTTTAAGGATAGTTTTTAGATGCGACAATGTTCCTGGCTCACTTGAGGATTTCTTATCGAAGAATCTCTTGAATAGTTTCTGAAAGTTAGAAATTAAAAAAACATATCGAAAACTTGCATTGACAGTAACTGCACTGTACTGTACTATACTATACTATAATTACTTTTCATCTGTTATAATTAGAATTATTATTGAATTACTTGACAATATACAATGGAAAGGTACAATTAGTTTTTATTTCTTAAATATTGAAAGTAAGGAGATTAGAAACAATACTTAAGGAATTTTTGGTAACATGCAGTATTTGAAATATTCTTGTCAAATCAGGTATCTGTCTTAATTGTCATTGATGTTTTGTACAAAATTAATGTAAAATAGAAGGGAATGTCTAAATGCAATTAACTTCCTGTAAGACAACAAGGAAAAGTTACTTCTAACTCTACAGCCGAGAGCTTAATTAAATTAATACAAACCTCAAGGAGGTCTTGTTTTAAGTGCCATAGCTCGCAAACAATTGGATCTAGATGCTCTAGGCGTGCATGTGGTGTCAGAGAGAGTCTTTTGAGATCCTTTGCTCCTTCCATCCTAACCCTCGTAAGTTGGTCCCCTCCCAGAACAATTTTGTATTCATCCAAAAATCTGGTACTTCCTACAAAGAGACTTACATGATTAACGTCATTAATCAGATATATCATTTTAATACAATCATATCATTAATTCTTTTATATGCAAATTGATACTGAAAAAAAATCTAATAATGTCTATCTTGTTGTACTTGACTTTCTAAACGCATGCATCAAATCATGTCTTATTTTTATGTTCATGGTGTGTAAATCTGGTTGAACACAAAAAAAAACCAAAACAGTCAATTCAACGCTCTTTTTACCATGTTTACATGAATCTTGAACTGCTTATTCACAATGGTGATCATTTAGACAAAACAGCAGATTGACATACATGTATTGTGAATTCCTATATACAAATTCACATACAGTTGTGCAGGGATAATGAAATTATAATCATAAATTATTGCCATGTGCATCCTTGAACAGTTTAGTTATTATTTCCTCGTAGTTGTTCATGATTTCAATACAGTCCTCATATTTTGCCTCATTTCTCATCTGTATAGGCAACTGGAAAACCAATGACTTCTCAGACATCTCTGCTTGGTAGGGATGAGGCATATGTGTTGGTGTCACTGACTCCATCCATTTGAAGGACACACATCTGGGACTTACAATCTTGCTGAGCTGAAAATATCAATGAAAGCAATAAGTACTGACTGCTTTGATTTTCTTATTTCATCTCATGAATGAGGCATTATGCACTCTGTGTGCAACATGCAATCTGAATTGTAGAGCAATTTGAAAATTACAAGCCTCTGTATAAAAGTAGATTTTGATTGGCCAATTTTTTTTATTGATAACCGTGATAAGGCATGACTCTTATTTGTTTTCGTTGGATTTAGGTATACATCATGAGAAAAATGGCCTGAAAACTTATGTATCATGTGCATACATTTTTCTGCTTTTTTTTCTCGGTATACATCTATCCAACCAAAAACCAAATTTAAGTCGTCCCTCAATTCATTAGCAAGAAGTCTTTTAAAATCTTAATATACCTCTAATTCTTTCATTTATCGATATAATCTATAATCACAGATTTTTTTTTCTCTCATTTCATTTATAAAATTGTACCAAAAGTTTGTATGACATTCTCAAAATGTCTGCGTTATATCCTTGGAGTAGAAAGCTGGTGGGATCTAAGTCAATGTTAGTGGGCATTGTGTTATCCATATCGGTGGTTACAATTCTAGATGACAATAAATTAGATGCAAACAAATGCATGTCCATGTGTTGTTTCCCGAGACCCTGCAAACAGCTTCTGACATAGACATCTAAGTTATCGCCGGTGATCTTAACAAGTGGATTTCTTTTGATGTTCTCCAGTAAACTAAAATCATTCATCTCCTTGCACTCATCCAGGAGTCTGATCTTTGAAGTTGGAGATAGAACTAGACCAAGATGATTGAGTCTTGATAGGGCCTAAATGAGTAAAAACAATTACATCTTTCAAGAAATTTACATTATAGAATATCATTTAACATTGCTTTTTTCTTTCTATTTAACTCTATAAAAGTGTATCAAAATTTATCTCATTAAAATGAGACTTTTTTGTTAAAAGACTATAAAGGTTGAAGAATTTATTACAGTGATTTTTCTTTAACTAATAGCTGCTATATGCCCTTACACAGAATTCATTACCATTTAACAAGTAAACCCAATTGTTTTAGAGTTAGATTACTTACTATTTTACTTTTAACATTAATTTGTCAAGTAAGTTCAAGTTTGAAATTTATACTTAGTATAATTTAAATCAATAATGAAAAATTTCATTTTAGAAAAGTAAATTTGATGAAAATACAATAAGTATAAAAGTAGTGGCTTTCTCATATTGGCTTTGCTGATAATGAGATGAGGGGTCCCTTCTCAGGAGGGATTCGATCCCAGACTCACGTCACCCCTCTTTTCAAAGACAGCTGTTCAAAAGCCAAGAGAAGAGTCTCACTAAACAAAACACACAAGATAATCACAGAAAGCCACATATACTGAATGCTCTGATATTACAGTACAATTTACTTTAAATTATCAATTCACTGTCTTATTAAAGTTTCACTAGGGACTAATAAACATTAGATTATAAAAAGAACTTATTAACATTAATCCATGTCCTTACAGGCTTAAAATTGGGATTTAAAGGCCGAGCTTGACCTAGTTGAAATTCCGGTGGGGAAGCAATTAAGCGCATATGGTGTTTGGGGCGGTGCTTATCTCATACAATGTTCATGCTTGTGATAAAAATAACAAACCACGTGGTAAGATAATATAGCGATCCATGCACGTGTACATAGCTTCCTATAAAAATCTTTGTAAGTTCATTTGATCTACATGTATATGATAATATTGCTTAAATTAATCGAATTTCAAATAAGTTTAAGCTGTTTCATGGAAGCTGGAACTTAGGAATGTGAAGGAGAGGTGACAAAGGGTCGATCATTTCTGCAACATGAACGTGTCTAGAAATTTCATATTCACCAGCATTTTCCTGGTTGGCTGCTATTTATACCCCAAGTTCGGCCTTTAAGAATCTACATACCAGATTGATTATGTATGATATATACACATTTATATATGTATATGAATATAAGACTAACAATTCAGTAAAATAGGTCAAAAGTATAATGCACTTAAACTTCCAATAAATAAGCAAAAAAGTAGCAAAAAACTAAGTTTCTTTAAACTTAATAATTTGCAGAGTTTTTATGCATTAGAACTACTGAGGTATAAAATGTTCAAACTTGTATGAAGGAAACCTGTCACTTCTTAAAACAGTCAGCGTGTAGCATTAATATAAGCAGCTTTCGACAAACTTCATTAATGATTGGTTGGTTTCTGTAATCAAGATTCAAGATATAGAATACATGCTAATTTGACATTATATACAATGATTGAAGTATAAATTATGAATGTCAGGATGTCTAAGAAATACATGCAATTGAATACATGCAGATGAAGTAATACTGGATGTCACATGATTTCATTCCTATTGCATGTAGAAATAATACACAAATTCTAATTTAGCAGTTTTGTACAAAGTCTATTACATTCTGAAATAGACAAAATTAATGGAGTTGTATCATTTTAGAATTTTCATATTGTGACATCAATATCACATCATCCTGCGTTATAATCATACAGTTCAAGAATGTAATGTGAGATGATTGAAATAAAGTAATAGCCATACATGTATATGCGAAAGCATGCATAATACATGTACTTTCAGACAGATATGCCAGACAAAGTTATTCCTATATGTCAGCCCTCATTGCAGGCAACATACAACAATGATAATCAGAATTACATTTGCACGTTAGTACAATCAATTACTGTAATAATATTCAGGTAAATAAATATTTGTCAACTTTATTTTTACCATATCGTCAGTGTGTCCTCGAACACAGACTAATGTCAGCAATCTCTGCACAGCTGATAACTTATCATCTTTGTAAAACATCAATATGGAAAAGGCCATAGCTATAAAGGCCTCCAACTTAGACTCATCCATACATTGCATCCTTTGAGATGCAGCAATCATGGCATCATAAAGGAAGGGTATCCTTTAAATCAATGTATTATATGTTCATAATGTCATATGAATTTAAACTTATTTTTACAAGAATATAGAGAAAATCTTTAAGAATATTTATATTTACAACAACAAAATAAACCAGAAGTCTCTGATGAGACTGTAGCTCTCCTGGTTGTTTTTTTAAACATCATTTCCTTTCTTTCTTCTTTAAACCAAAGACCATAGGGAGTATGCGTTCCAACAAATTATAAGTAGCATAACAAAAACAACATATCCATTAGACTGCAACTAGAATATCACTCATATAATTCATAATACTCTGTATCCGATATAAAGTATTTCAAAAAAGAATGCCACACCCATCTTCCAAGATCCTAGGGGCAAGGGTCTGTTAGCTCAAATAAACTATCAATGACACAACAATGTCTTACAGATCCAAAATATTTCCTAAACTTTCCCTCATTAATAGATTTAGAAAAGTAGAGGGCACAATTACCCGGTATTTATGACATTGAAGAATTTTGTCTGAAAGCCCTCATCATGCAAAACCGCTTGTGAAATTTGAATAAAGTATTCCTCAGAAGATATGTGTAATACATCCCCCTTAATTGTTCACAATCACAGCAATAAAAATCTTAAACCCCTATCTTACATGTATGTATAACATTACAAATTTTCTATCATTGTACAAAATTCCAGACAATTTGGACAAAAGTGAAAACACTTTTAATTTTAACACTGATTTTCAATTTTTAAAAGTGAAAACACTTTTAATTTAAACACTGATTTGTGTAATTAATTTTTCATTCATTATTGTAAAAAAAAGCTATTTTTAGTCTAGAAATGACCTTGACCTTTGATTCTTTACCTTTAATGACCTTTGTCTCAAAGTATCTATTGGCGACTATATGCTCCCCAGAGGAGCGTAATAAATTTCATGATAATGCTTATATACTTCACTGATATTGTTATGTATAGGTAAAACAGATGTAGTTGACAATCATTATAAATAGCAAACCTTGTCTTCACCTCGTTGAACACTTCTTTAAAGATGTTTGGGGTTTTGCTCAATTCAAGCACCCCTTTCTTTCCTAGCAGCACACTGATGTGGCCTTTGTCCCTTAAGGTTATATTATAGCTTTGGGAAGTGATCTCCTTGAGCAGGCTTTCCTTAAATAAGCACCTAAGGCTTTGCAAGGATGTCAACGTAGAAAAGTCACCAGTTTCTACTGCCTTAAAGATTTAATGGACTAATCAATGCATGTATTTCATAAAGATCATAAATGGATGAAGTTTTTTTTTTAATAAATATACACAAATGTACATGTATATCATAATTTGAATTTGGCAAGTAGTTCGAAATCATGATAATGGTGTAATCAATTTGAGAATAGCACATGCTTTAATTTCTTGGCATAATTTATAATCTATAATTAAATTGAATTAAGCAATATCATATTGCATTAAATATAGGTTAAATATATAAGTTCAATGACATGATTACTCATTTTCCTATCAAATCTGAGGGATTCAATTAAATGAATATGAATTTCATTTTAACTAGATTATCACATGTATATATCAACATGACAGACTGACAGCTTGTGACAAATTTCCCTTAAAGTTTCATTGTTCATTAAAATGTATGAAATGGTCATCTTACTGAATAATATGGTACATTGTATAGTGATAATTCATTGTGTAATAAAAAAAAGAGGTGATTGTGAAACACCAAGGTAAAAAATGTTGGTATCCTTGGAAAGGTCTTGTCATAAAAAAATATCAAAGCCCTATTACTTACCTATCAAAAGTTATGGCCAAGGTTACAGTTTTTCCAAAATAGGTCATACTCCAAGGTCATAGTAAATAAATTTGGTATCCATGAAAAGGTCTTGTCACAAGGAATACACATGTGAAATATCAAAGCCCTATCACTCACCATTCAAAACTTATGGTCAAGGTTACAGTTCTTGCGGACAAACAGACAAACAGACAGACCAAAATCTATATGCCCCCACATCTCCGATTACGGGAGCATTATAAAAACAATCATGAGTATTTTGCCCTGTTTGTTATTGTATATATCTGGTTGTTAATAATGCACAATTTGCGAATCATGAAGAGTTTCTCTGAAAATTTTGCTCAATACCAACCAGAATAATTCAACATTGAACATCCAAAGTAATAAACTCACTCCTGAAACACATATACTAAAATTAGTTATATCAAATAGTCTACAACTGCAATCATATCATAGCAATTGATCATTCATTACAAAATTGAAAATCTAATTCCCTCAAATTTACAAAGTTCATAAAGGGTTATGTAGATAATTTAATTCTGCAAGTACATTTGATTTATTAACTGAAACATTGCATGCCTAGCAATGAAATCTCAGTGGGCATTCTGAATCACTTCGTCTTAAATTGACGTTTGAAAGAGGTCGAACCAGGGTTGTTGCGAGGTTGAGGAACCTTGAAAACTTGATTGATGGAGCTCAGGGTTATGTATCAGCCTGGATAAGTCAGTGGTTAGATTGCCTACTGTCTGAGTTTGAACCCAATATTGTTACATATTATACTATCATGTATATATTGTAAGTTATCATTTCATTATACCATGTTCATCATGTTTATAGTAATGTACATATATATACATTGTAGAAAGATTCAGATATTATTATTATCCTCAACTATTCCGAGAGTACTTTAACTTTATACTATATATACATATATATAATATCTCACCATCACTGCTGATGATCTATCATCATCGGATAAAGAGGAGTTGTTGGCATCGCCTCTGAAGTCTAGTCCCCTTCTTGCTGTGGGTATGTTAGGGCCCTCACCTAAACTCAGGCTGCTACAGGCTCCAGTACAGTCACCACATGGGTCTGCAGTTCTAGATTTTAAACATAAAGCATACTAATTAAGTACATGTACATTAGATCTTTTTATCTTTATCATGTTTATAATGAACGATATGCGATTGATTCTAAAACTTGATTTAGGCCAATTTTTTTTAATTCATATACATGTGTGTTTCCCCTTTCATAAATAAAAAAAGGTAAGGTCGGTATGTCCATTTCCTTTTTTTTAATAGCTTTCACTGATCTATATAATTAAAGTGCTTATATACATGTGAATATCCAAGAAAGTCTTTAAGTGTGTTCGAATTGAGAGAAAAGGTGCTTTAAAACACTAGTTATTTTTCCTCTTTTTTGAGAGGATTCAATTTTAACTGCCAAAATGATATTTTTTACTACTTTCATGCATTTCACACCACAACATCGGGTAACAATGCGTTTCTGCTTTTTTTTAGTTGTTAAATTGGGGACCAATTTCGAACCCGCATTTTTCTTCTTTTTTTTCAATTTCCATAACCAGAATCATAGGGTCGGCAGCAAAGAAAAAGTTGGTCGGTTGGGATATTGGATCAAAACATACATTTTCTTTTTTGACCTAAGTTTATAACTAATAGTATCTTTAAGTAGGACTTGCCTGGAAATTTAATGTAAATTTGTCAGAACTCATATTAAACTATAATATTATAATGTGATTATCTGAGACTGATGATTATGGCCAATTGGCCATAAAATATATTTCTTCTAACACAGTAAGCAGTGACGATGAAAAGTGCCAGTCCAAAGGATTTGACAGGCAAAATTTCATTCCGACTGGCAAAATTTTTAAAGTTGAAAGTTTGCTACACAATTCTTTATTCGGACTGGCATCGTATTACAGGCATGCCTCAAAAGTTTTCAACATCTCTGAATCAGTAACAATTATGTCAAAAAAAGGCCACTCTTCAATGTTCAATAGTATAATTCGCTATTTTCTAAAACAAGAGTTGCTTGACCCCTTTGGGACTGTATCTGATGTAGACTAATTGTGATGTCATATATTTCTAAGGAAAGGGACCATAAAATCTGGGATTAATTATGGTATACAATTGACCATTCTCATGTAGGGTACCTGGATCTAATCTATGGGTAAATCCAGGCAAATAACTCTGTTTTCCACAAAAAATCAAGAATTGTAGTTAATTGGTGCAGGACATTGACATCATTAAATTCAAAGGAAGTTGTAACATGCATGTATATTTATCTGCTAGGGTTTGAATATTAGAATTAGATATATCTGAAGCGGTTATTCTTAATCCTTTACATTTTCATACATTTGTTTATATGTCGTTAAGCACCATGTATAATAATTGTAACCTGTTAACAACATATATGTACTTTATTTTGCCTCGGACTGGTTCGAACCAATGTGAGTGTGTTAATCGTGTCACGTGCATGACGTCTAAATTTCTATAGACTGTCAGCAGTTCCACCATTGCTGTATAAATGAATTCCCATGTAACAAGAGTCGTAAAACAACAATTTTCGGCAACAAATAACAGAAATTTTGGTCCCCTCAAGAAAGTATTTGTTACTGACCGTCCATAGAGATTTGTCAGCTTCGCCTCGCCTTCTATGGGCTTGATCAACTCGACAAATCTCTATAAACGGTCAGTAACAAATAAAATAATATATGCCGAAGAAGGCCCATTTCGGTCAATAAAGTATCTATCTTAGTATCTAATCTCTCCCTCTCTCTTAGTATCTACACTACCTATATGCAGAAGTCTACTACAATTCATGTTTGCGTGCGTAGACCCAGCTACAATTTACAAATGTTCGTATCGGGAGCCTCTGTCTAAAATAAGGGATAAAGTATACTGCACTGTACATAGAGCAGTAGACAGGTAGAGGGGAGTTCTGACCAATACAAAACATGACTTTTATAAAACATCTAAGTTATCTAAAGATTACTGAGGCGAAAAATTCGACATCCTCTTCGTCCTTGTGTTTTTCTCTAAATACCTCTCCACAGAACTGGTAACGATTTCGTGAAAATCATAAAAGCGATCAAACGATGAAAAACAATTCCTACAGACTGAAGCATCCTGTGATAATAAATCATTAAACGGTAAATCAGGCCCAAATAAAGTTGTAATTTTCTCCCTCAAATCTTTACACTTCCTCCCGCTCAAACTAAATTTTGTCGAAATCCCCGTTGATAAACAAAAACAACAATCAAATGCAATATCCTTCGTCGGAGTCTGTTCCGTCGCCATTTTTGTTCAGTCTGCCGCATAGCGACGAGAGCAAGACCGCAGTGAATATCCATTGACTACGCGTATGAAAAAAGCGCGGTTGCAAGGATATATTGCAAACCTGTGCCGCTTATGTCGTTGTGTGCAAGTTGGTTTTTAGTATTGAATAAGTTAGTTTTATATATGAATGTGAGAGAAGGTGCGAGTGTGTGTGCGTTTTAAATACACAGTTTCTGTATTGTTTTAATAGGTTTTTCGTAATATTTTTTATAACACTGGTACAATAAATCTATAGTATAGAGATTATCTGTCCTTCCTTCATGTTATAAAAGGGATACTCTTAATTTTTTTTAACAATAAAATTAATTCATACACTGAATAGATAGAAAATTTGTAATTATCTGCAGATTACATGAAAATATTATTGACTTATCGAACACTCTGTCCATATACCGGAAATGAAAATAAAAACACAAACATTACATGTGGAAACGTGTGTATTTGCTCATGAGTTGATTTAGGAAAGCGTTATATCACAATAAAGAGTAAGTAAAACATTTTAAGGTTTGAATATTAAGTATAAAAAGCTTTCTCTTATCCAAAACTATTAATACCATTTTGATAAAAATATCGGCATTGTTTTTTCTGTTCATAGCAAGAGGGACTCGGAGTCGGAGTGGGTAGGGTATATATTGAACAGTTGGGCATTTTTATCTACTTGCTAGAAACTAAACAGAGAATGATAGTACATCTTTATAATTACTTTTATGCTGTTTATGAAATTAAATCATTATTGAAAAATTATTATCCAATGCTTCATGACTAGTGGGCCGTGTGTAGGGGGGGGGGAGGAATTGAAGAAAAAGGCAAATGATATGGTATTGGACATAAAAATGCTCACAAACATAGAAAAATATACATACATTGATCGTGATTTGAAATATTATAAAATCATGTGCGTCGTGTTTATCGAGAGGGAAAGGGTTTTGATGTACGTTGTCGTGGATGACCAATGCATACCAATGCGGCATGTAAAGTAAAATGAAATAAGATTGCAGAAAAAGCTCTAAACATGTGAAAATCAGCATATCTTAGCAAAAATATTAGCAAAATGATTATATACATTCATTACTTCGTCCATTTTCTCTCTTTCAGGTGGTCTGCTCGCATGAAATGGTAATCATAAGATGTCACGGTTCCTAGTCAGGAGTCGCTTTATATACCCGCGGTAGAGCGATGTGCCTGGATTTTGGGTCGTACCTTCATTAGTATGCAAACTACGTCACAGAGCTATAGTTCATTTCTCGTAGGGAATGGGGATTGTTAAAGTTTGTTTTAACAATCTCCGTTCCCTAAAAAAAATTTAACAGAACTTCTTAGTTTAAATTGTAATAGTCCAGCTTTAAGCTCAACATTTGGCCAAGATATGGCTATTTTACTGAATCAATAGTGCTTTCGTGACTTTAGCAGGGGATTGCCATGGAAACGGTCGAAAACACATAGCCTAAATGAGTTTATTTTTGAGTACATCCTGAAAACAGACTCTGTAGACCCTAAGGATAATTTTGGTACCCGTGAAAAAAAGTACTCAAGGGGGTGCATGGGGGTCCCCACTGGCTCCCCGACTAGTAATCATCATATTTTTTTATATTAGCTTTCAATTTAGTCATAATTTATCAAATTTTTAAACTTGCAAGTGTAAGGACATTTATATTATATTAAGATTTACATGATATATGGAAGCATAGTTTTTAGCCTACTTGACAAAAAACACCCGAATACTGTTTAAATTAATCAAGTTAATGTTGTATTTTGAATAATGCGTATAAACTACTCGTTTTATTTAATCGCCATTGGCTACCATAGATTGAGCGAAAGTGTATTTGTATTTTACTTGTGCATGAAAAAATTATATTGAGACAGAGGCTCACCTCCTCTAGCATTACGTATATCTTAAAATTCTGAAGTGATAAAATAGATCCAAATCGAAATTACAAAAATATAATCAAATTGCTGGCAATGCCAAAAATCTCATATTTCTAAAATACCGGTTAGTGTAGATATAACAATGTCATGCAAAATGAGAAAGGAATTATGTACCTATGCGTAAAATGTTACAAAAATTAGCAGGATTTAAATTTTGCAGATAAACTTATTCCAAGAGTAAATTAATGGAACACTTGTAGCATAAAGATAGTTCTTCATAAAGAAATACAAAATAATGTAACTCAGTGTGACCCAGGTCAAGTGCAGTGATCCATTCGATCGATTCGTAATTCAGCCAATCGAATATATGAAATGGATATACATTTATTAAGGATATCAAAGTCAATATGTTCAAGTATCAAAATGTTTTAAAAGTGCGCGAAATGTAGAAACGACATCACTATTTTATGTCTTAAGCTATATGTAAATGAAAAGAAAACAATATATGATAATTCAATATATCTTATTCATTTGTACGGAGGACAATCTACTGTATATCATCACACTGATCGATTTGATTTATTCGATTCTCTCCCTTGTCCTCAGAAATTATTTAGTTAAAAAAAATGAAAGAATAAGTTTTAATCAAACTAAAGAATCAAGGGGCAGTAACTAAAATTAAGTTTTTTGAAAAGAGGAATAAGAGAATTTATACTTATTTCACTTTTAGAATAATTTTATTACATACTATTTTTTATTTTTACTCGATCATAAATATGGTTTCGAGATTAAGACAAGATAGAGTAAACCATACGATATCAGTAATTTCTTCATAGATGACGATTTGATCATAACACAAGTTGAATTTTTCATTGGACCTTAGTTGTGTGAGAAACTTGATTAAAATGTATACAGGAAGAGATAACTTGAGTGTAAAGCTGCCAATCAATCAATCATTTATTTTTCATGAAGCAATGTTTACAAAGGTATATATTATATATGTATAATGCTGGTGATCAAGAATTGCTAACTTGCAAACATATAGTACAGCATGACGAAAAAACGTTACCTATATAATAATAATGTTCTTTTTTTGTAAAACATCTATTTCTGCCAAAGTCACTACTTTTAAACATTCTTTTGTTAAAACAAATACGTCCGTCTACCTTGAGCACCTACTCACTGCCATAATAAAAATAATTAAGGTATATATTTTTCAATAAGATAGATAAAATTATGGGAATATTTCTGTACTGAAATCAGATAGATGGCGTTTTGGGAATAATATCACATGAACAAAGCTTATTAAGATTTTTTTGTATATGATCATAAACATACGTAATTTACTTATCGCTAGCAAAGATGGAGAGGTAGATTAAGTTTATCAAACTGTTTATATCTGTCATGAAAATCGTCTATAATTTAGAATGAGAAAAAAAATTACATAGAGAGAAAAAAAAATTCTAATCATCAAAGATAAAGAGACGAAATTGACTAATGATAAAACTTATAAACTAGTTAATAAACCTTATTTCATTAATATATATCGGATGTTGTATCTAATGAAATTGAACGAAAAGAATAAGTAATAAATCAAACAGTGATCAATCAATAATCCCTGGGGTATATATATATATATTTAGCTACATATTGTTGAAAATTTAGGAATCATTTAATTTATAATACATGTATTCAAAACAAGAAATGAATTAAGATGATCCCCCGAGATTAATTAAAGGTGTGTTTTAATTTGCTCATTTATACACTTAAAATGAGGGCAGCTAGTATAGTTTAGCGATAATACTCTTATGACATATTATGAACGCAGCGTGATTAAATTCCTTCTCGCAAAGACATCAGATATTATCGAAGAAATAAATTACAGTATTTGTCGATGAAATCAGTTACGAGAAAACTTAGTGATAGTGATTTTTTAAAAAGAAATTCACTAACAGGAATAAGTTAGAACCAACTCTTGCTTCCTTTTCAAGAAAACATGTTGTCAGACTTCCTTTGACATAATTATAAATGAACTGAAAACTTGCTACAATTGTAGTTTTGGGTGTCGAAAAGCGTATTGCGATATGCCAAATTGTCATCGCGATTTATTGTAAATAAACAAAGGAAAATTTTAAATCAAAAACAAAATAAAAAAGAACTAACGAAAATACGTTCACGATGTCGACAAATGAGTGATGAATTTGTTGTATCTCCGGAATATTTAATATACTCACTATGATGATATTGTTGTTTGTTAAAACTTTTCCTTAAACTCACTTAAATTCTCACTTTAACACTAATTCGAATCTTTCGCTTTATCAACGAACACAGAGACGTATATATCACATTACGTATTGGGAACAAAAAAGTACTGCAAAATACCGGTATATCATTTTATCAGACAGTATTATGTAAAAACCAGAGAATTTCTTATATTGAAATAGAATCGCAATAGGTATAGTACCAAAAGCGGTTTTTAAATAAATGAGATATAAATCTAAATAGTCATATGCATAGGTCGAAATATTCATAAATTGAAATAGTCATAAATCGAAATAGTTGTAAATCGAAGAAAAAATATATATAAATCAACATTAAGTAAATTTAAATGACACTACCTTCGTAGTTCAAAATCTGCAAAGGTCGACGTATGATCTCCATCTGTATGCAATGTGCAAAGTTTTATTTAGCCTCCGGGTCTTCGAGTTTATGTTGACAAATCTGAAGCTCATAAACGTTATAATTTGTTAGATCTGAATATTGAAAAAGTCGGTAATGAACCATCATGTTAATATCAATAAAGGAGATGCAAACAAATTTGGCCCTTCAAATAAACTAGTTGAAATGGCTTAAATATAACTATTATCTGTACGATTAATGCCTCTGGTTCAGAAAAATTATTTTAAACTTATAATTGATAGAAATGAAAATTAAGATTCGCCAAAAGATATATTACCAACCTTATGGATTCACTAAAATTATTTAAACTTCTTCTTCTTCTTCTTCTTCCATGAACTTCTTGATAAATGTAATGGTCTGAGTGATAAGAAGTAAACTGAATATGATATAGAATAAATGAAGAAAAGAGAATAAATGAAGCAAGCATTAATGGAATAATTCCCTATATTTATTGTTAACCGACGAAGATGAGAACTGCAGCAAAAATACTTAAGTGTAGAAATCAATCAGAATAAAATTCAACGAAGAATTAACAAGGTGGCGACATCTATCGTTGATTTTAATATCGTTCTTTAGCTAATACATGTCGTAATGAACCAGCATGACTTATGCAATTTGTTTTTGTAAGCACCCGACGTCGAACAAGATTTATTACCAAGAATATAAATAAAATAAATATTTTAGATATGTTATACATGTGGATTATCAAAAATATACGTCACTCTTTAATTCGATCCAAATGCTCGTAAACAGATCAGATTTATCATAAGATATTATCTATTTAGAGCTATAAATCAGAACCAAATATAGAAATACCAAAGTGTAAAGATAATTTGAATAAAAGCGTGTAAATAACTTAAACTTAGAAACGTACGACCTATTTCACATAAGAAAGAAATGATAACTACAAACTGAATTTCAATAGGAAACGTTTAGCTGCTTCAGATCAATCTACAGTAATAGTTTTTTGTAACTATCGAAAAGCAAAAGAAAGAACTTAACACAGAAAAATAAAGAAGGGAAATTTGAAATGCACAAAGTCAATTCAATTTCATTGCTAAATAACAAGCTAAATAAACGAAACTTACCTGTTGAATTTTCAAACAAAAGTGACACCAGAGTGGTGAAAGCATGCGTATAAATAACCCGTGAGCGAAGTTCACATTTACTTAACAGGTGAAAAAATAGCCTGATCTAATCTCGGTTCATTGATCAGATATAAATAAATACATAGATCTTATCGTTAGTGCATTTGGTTCACTCAAGACTTGTCTTGCTTTGATAAATGGATTTAATGATTAGCATTAAATCTTGTTATGAATGAGTTATAGCCTTTTCCCAATTTTTAGTGATTTTTGAGTAAAAATAATATTTTTGCCCCAAAATATCCCTTTTTAGACTGAAATTGAGATGGCACCATAGCTAAATCTTCAAGATGGGTCTTAATGAGTGTGTGTGTGCCAAATTTCATGCTTTTATCACGAAATGAACAATTAGGCCCATTTTTGGCCAGAATCTGCCGGACTATAATGGAAAATAGAAAATGGACTGTGATAGGCTGTACTAAACCACAATTCAATGTTCCTTTTCAAATCCGTAATGGAAAATGAAAAATTGAGTCAATTTTCCATTTTTACACTCCGCGCGCTAATGCAAAAATGAAAAAGGAAAAAATGAATCCATTTTCAATTTTTCGTTTTTCATTTTCGTTTTAACGACACACGACCTGCACACCCCTATCTCTATAATCCAGAGGTCCAGCGATTAGCCAATCAGAGCGCTCGTTTCAAACGTACACAAAAGCTTGCCCTTTCTCTCGCTTCGCAAAGTTGTGGAAATAACATTTTATGATATAATATGTTTTGTTTTTAAAATAAAAATGATATGTTACTGAAGACATCGTGAAAGTAACATAAAACTAGCCCATGTTTCAGACTTTAGATCTGTTGATTTTATTTTATCAACATAAATGGCACATCTTGAACATGAAGTCCAACGGGTCTGTAACATGAACATGCTTTAAATAATGGCGTTTTAAAAGACATTGAATCCGTCTGACAATCAAAAGTTAAATTGGCGATTCAATACACAGAGTCACTGCTAATTAGATAATTGGATTAACGCAGGGGTAGATGTTGTTTGCACGCGCAGCGTTACTGACATCAAGCGAGCATGATCGATTCTCAAGCCGATTTTAAAGGTAACGGCGCTATGCATGGTCAAAATCAAATAAATCGATTCAATAATCCTTGTATACCTTTGAAAATAAAATAAACAAATAGACTCCCCCCCCCCCCCAAAAAAAAAAACTAAAATCGTACGCGAAATTTTAGATTTTTATGACAAAATGGTGTAATCCGAGGCATTTTTAAAAACCTTTATACATTTCCCATATTTTGATTTTTGTTTATGGACTTCACAGATTTTTCACTGGTATAGAAGCGCGAGTGGTCTGTGGTTTAAAATTTTTTTTTTCCTGATGAATGTTACTTGCATTTTTTTTTGCGCCTAAGTTATCCGTTTGTAGGTTTGCCAAACCATGACACGACACATTCATGGGACAGAGGGTACAGATTTGCTTGACTTTTTTTCAAAAATCTTCTCGGGGAGGCCCCCGAACCCCTTTCCAGTGGAGGGAAAGCATCTTCCATTATACCCTCCCAACATAGACCCCTCAGGCCTTGCGAGTAATTCCACAAAAAGTGTATGATTATGCAACACCCCCTCCCCACCCCAACCATTTGAGGATTTAGGCCCTCCGGCCCCTGCTAACCGTCCACATCGAAGCTACGCCCCGGCTCTGATCAATCAATATAATAGACGGTAAACTAATATTTTAGCGAAAATCCGGCAAAGTGGTCACCCCCCCCCTATTTTTACCTTATCCCAAATCCGTAATGGAAAATGAAAAATTGAGTCAATTTTCCATTTTTACACTCCGCGCGCTAATGCAAAAATGAAAAATGTAAAATTGAATCCATTTTCAATTTTTCGTTTTTCATTTTCGTTTTAACGACACACGACCTGCACACCCCTATCTCTATAATCCAGAGGTCCAGCGATTAGCCAATCAGAGCGCTCGTTTCAAACGTACACAAAAGCTTGCCCTTTCTCTCGCTTCGCAAAGTTGTGGAAATAACATTTTATGATATAATATGTTTTGTTTTTAAAATAAAAATGATATGTTACTGAAGACATCGTGAAAGTAACATAAAACTAGCCCATGCTTCAGACTTTAGATCTGTTGATTTTATTTTATCAACATAAATGGCACATCTTGAACATGAAGTCCAACGGGTCTGTAACATGAACATGCTTTAAATAATGGCGTTTTAAAAGACATTGAATCCGTCTGACAATCAAAGTTAAATTGGCGATTCAATACACAGAGTCACTGCTAATTAGATAATTGGATTAACGCAGGGGTAGATGTTGTTTGCACGCGCAGCGTTACTGACATCAAGCGGGCATGATCGATTCTCAAGCCGATTTTAAAGGTAACGGCGCTATGCATGGTCAAAATCAAATAAATCGATTCAATAATCCTTGTATACCTTTGAAAATAAAATAAACAAATAGACTCCCCCCCCCCCCAAAAAAAAAACTAAAATCGTACGCGAAATTTTTAGATTTTTATGACAAAATGGTGTAATCCGAGGCATTTTTAAAAACCTTTATACATTTCCCATATTTTGATTTTTGTTTATGGACTTCACAGATTTTTCACTGGTATAGAAGCGCGAGTGGTCTGTGGTTTAAATTTTTTTTTTCCTGATGAATGTTACTTGCAGTTTTTTTGCGCCTAAGTTATCCGTTTGTAGGTTTGCCAAACCATGACACGACACATTCATGGGACAGAGGGTACAGATTTGCTTGACTTTTTTTTTCAAAAATCTTCTCGGGGAGGCCCCCGAACCCCTTTCCAGTGGAGGGAAAGCATCTTCCATTATACCCTCCCAACATAGACCCCTCAGGCCTTGCGAGTAATTCCACAAAAAGTGTATGATTATGCAACACCCCCTCCCCACCCCAACCATTTGAGGATTTAGACCCTCCGGCCCCTGCTAACCATCCACATCGAAGCTACGCCCCGGCTCTGATCAATCAATATAATAGACGGATAACTAATATTTTAGCGAAAATCCGGCAAAGTGGTCACCCCCCCCCTATTTTTACCTTATCCCAAATCCGTAATGGAAAATGAAAAATTGAGTCAATTTTCCATTTTTACACTCCGCGCGCTAATGCAAAAATGAAAAATGTAAAATTGAATCCATTTTCAATTTTTCGTTTTTCATTTTCGTTTTAACGACACACGACCTGCACACCCCTATCTCTATAATCCAGAGGTCCAGCGATTAGCCAATCAGAGCGCTCGTTTCAAACGTACACAAAAGCTTGCCCTTTCTCTCGCTTCGCAAAGTTGTGGAAATAACATTTTATGATATAATATGTTTTGTTTTTAAAATAAAAATGATATGTTACTGAAGACATCGTGAAAGTAACATAAAACTAGCCCATGTTTCAGACTTTAGATCTGTTGATTTTATTTTATCAACATAAATGGCACATCTTGAACATGAAGTCCAACGGGTCTGTAACATGAACATGCTTTAAATAATGGCGTTTTAAAAGACATTGAATCCGTCTGACAATCAAAAGTTAAATTGGCGATTCAATACACAGAGTCACTGCTAATTAGATAATTGGATTAACGCAGGGGTAGATGTTGTTTGCACGCGCAGCGTTACTGACATCAAGCGAGCATGATCGATTCTCAAGCCGATTTTAAAGGTAACGGCGCTATGCATGGTCAAAATCAAATAAATCGATTCAATAATCCTTGTATACCTTTGAAAATAAAATAAACAAATAGACTCCCCCCCCCCCCCCAAAAAAAAAAACTAAAATCGTACGCGAAATTTTTAGATTTTTATGACAAAATGGTGTAATCCGAGGCATTTTTAAAAACCTTTATACATTTCCCATATTTTGATTTTTGTTTATGGACTTCACAGATTTTTCACTGGTATAGAAGCGCGAGTGGTCTGTGGTTTAAAATTTTTTTTTTCCTGATGAATGTTACTTGCATTTTTTTTTGCGCCTAAGTTATCCGTTTGTAGGTTTGCCAAACCATGACACGACACATTCATGGGACAGAGGGTACAGATTTGCTTGACTTTTTTTCAAAAATCTTCTCGGGGAGGCCCCCGAACCCCTTTCCAGTGGAGGGAAAGCATCTTCCATTATACCCTCCCAACATAGACCCCTCAGGCCTTGCGAGTAATTCCACAAAAAGTGTATGATTATGCAACACCCCCTCCCCACCCCAACCATTTGAGGATTTAGGCCCTCCGGCCCCTGCTAACCGTCCACATCGAAGCTACGCCCCGGCTCTGATCAATCAATATAATAGACGGTAAACTAATATTTTAGCGAAAATCCGGCAAAGTGGTCACCCCCCCCCCTATTTTTACCTTATCCCAAATCCGTAATGGAAAATGAAAAATTGAGTCAATTTTCCATTTTTACACTCCGCGCGCTAATGCAAAAATGAAAAATGTAAAATTGAATCCATTTTCAATTTTTCGTTTTTCATTTTCGTTTTAACGACACACGACCTGCACACCCCTATCTCTATAATCCAGAGGTCCAGCGATTAGCCAATCAGAGCGCTCGTTTCAAACGTACACAAAAGCTTGCCCTTTCTCTCGCTTCGCAAAGTTGTGGAAATAACATTTTATGATATAATATGTTTTGTTTTTAAAATAAAAATGATATGTTACTGAAGACATCGTGAAAGTAACATAAAACTAGCCCATGTTTCAGACTTTAGATCTGTTGATTTTATTTTATCAACATAAATGGCACATCTTGAACATGAAGTCCAACGGGTCTGTAACATGAACATGCTTTAAATAATGGCGTTTTAAAAGACATTGAATCCGTCTGACAATCAAAAGGTAAATTGGCGATTCAATACACAGAGTCACTGCTAATTAGATAATTGGATTAACGCAGGGGTAGATGTTGTTTGCACGCGCAGCGTTACTGACATCAAGCGGGCATGATCGATTCTCAAGCCGATTTTAAAGGTAACGGCGCTATGCATGGTCAAAATCAAATAAATCGATTCAATAATCCTTGTATACCTTTGAAAATAAAATAAACAAATAGACTCCCCCCCCCCCAAAAAAAAACTAAAATCGTACGCGAAATTTTTAGATTTTTATGACAAAATGGTGTAATCCGAGGCATTTTTAAAAACCTTTATACATTTCCCATATTTTGATTTTTGTTTATGGACTTCACAGATTTTTCACTGGTATAGAAGCGCGAGTGGTCTGTGGTTTAAATTTTTTTTTTCCTGATGAATGTTACTTGCAGTTTTTTTGCGCCTAAGTTATCCGTTTGTAGGTTTGCCAAACCATGACACGACACATTCATGGGACAGAGGGTACAGATTTGCTTGACTTTTTTTTCAAAAATCTTCTCGGGGAGGCCCCCGAACCCCTTTCCAGTGGAGGGAAAGCATCTTCCATTATACCCTCCCAACATAGACCCCTCAGGCCTTGCGAGTAATTCCACAAAAAGTGTATGATTATGCAACACCCCCTCCCCACCCCAACCATTTGAGGATTTAGACCCTCCGGCCCCTGCTAACCGTCCACATCGAAGCTACGCCCCGGCTCTGATCAATCAATATAATAGACGGATAACTAATATTTTAGCGAAAATCCGGCAAAGTGGTCACCCCCCCCCCCCCTATTTTTACCTTATCCCAAATCCGTAATGGAAAATGAAAAATTGAGTCAATTTTCCATTTTTACACTCCGCGCGCTAATGCAAAAATGAAAAATGTAAAATTGAATCCATTTTCAATTTTTCGTTTTTCATTTTCGTTTTAACGACACACGACCTGCACACCCCTATCTCTATAATCCAGAGGTCCAGCGATTAGCCAATCAGAGCGCTCGTTTCAAACGTACACAAAAGCTTGCCCTTTCTCTCGCTTCGCAAAGTTGTGGAAATAACATTTTATGATATAATATGTTTTGTTTTTAAAATAAAATGATATGTTACTGAAGACATCGTGAAAGTAACATAAAACTAGCCCATGTTTCAGACTTTAGATCTGTTGATTTTATTTTATCAACATAAATGGCACATCTTGAACATGAAGTCCAACGGGTCTGTAACATGAACATGCTTTAAATAATGGCGTTTTAAAAGACATTGAATCCGTCTGACAATCAAAAGTTAAATTGGCGATTCAATACACAGAGTCACTGCTAATTAGATAATTGGATTAACGCAGGGGTAGATGTTGTTTGCACGCGCAGCGTTACTGACATCAAGCGAGCATGATCGATTCTCAAGCCGATTTTAAAGGTAACGGCGCTATGCATGGTCAAAATCAAATAAATCGATTCAATAATCCTTGTATACCTTTGAAAATAAAATAAACAAATAGACTCCCCCCCCCCCCCCCCCCCCCAAAAAAAAAAACTAAAATCGTACGCGAAATTTTTAGATTTTTATGACAAAATGGTGTAATCCGAGGCATTTTTAAAAACCTTTATACATTTCCCATATTTTGATTTTTGTTTATGGACTTCACAGATTTTTCACTGGTATAGAAGCGCGAGTGGTCTGTAGTTTAAAAAAATTTTTTTTTCCTGATGAATGTTACTTGCAGTTTTTTTTGCGCCTAAGTTATCCGTTTGTAGGTTTGCCAAACCATGACACGACACATTCATGGGACAGAGGGTACAGATTTGCTTGACTTTTTTTTCAAAAATCTTCTCGGGGAGGCCCCCGAACCCCTTTTCAGTGGAGGGAAAGCATCTTCCATTATACCCTCCCAACATAGACCCCTCAGGCCTTGCGAGTAATTCCACAAAAAGTGTATGATTATGCAACACCCCCTCCCCACCCCAACCATTTGAGGATTTAGGCCCGCCGGCCCCTGCTAACCGTCCACATCGAAGCTACGCCCCGGCTCTGATCAATCAATATAATAGACGGTAAACTAATATTTTAGCGAAAATCCGGCAAAGTGGTCACCCCCCCCCTATTTTTACCTTATCTCAAATCCGTAATGGAAAATGAAAAATTGAGTCAATTTTCCATTTTTACACTCCGCGCGCTAATGCAAAAATGAAAAATGTAAAATTGAATCCATTTTCAATTTTTCGTTTTTCATTTTCGTTTTAACGACACACGACCTGCACACCCCTATCTCTATAATCCAGAGGTCCAGCGATTAGCCAATCAGAGCGCTCGTTTCAAACGTACACAAAAGCTTGCCCTTTCTCTCGCTTCGCAAAGTTGTGGAATTAACATTTTATGATATAATATGTTTTGTTTTTAAAATAAAAATGATATGTTATTGAAGACATCGTGAAAGTAACATAAAACTAGCCCATGTTTCAGACTTTAGATCTGTTGATTTTATTTTATCAACATAAATGGCACATCTTGAACATGAAGTCCAACGGGTCTGTAACGTGAACACGCTTTAAATAATGGCGTTTTAAAAGACATTGAATCCGTCTGACAATCAAAAGTTAAATTGGCGATTCAATACACAGAGTCACTGCTAATTAGATAATTGGATTAACGCAGGGGTAGATGTTGTTTGCACGCACAGCGTTCTCAAGCCGATTTTAAAGGTAATGGCGCTATGCATGGTCAAAATCAAATAAATCGATTCAATAATCCTTGTATACCTTTGAAAATAAAATAAACAAATAGACTCCCCCCCCCCCAAAAAAAAACTAAAATCGTACGCGAAATTTTTAGATTTTTATGACAAAATGGTGTAATCCGAGGCATTTTTAAAAACCTTTATACATTTCCCATATTTTGATTTTTGTTTATGGACTTCACAGATTTTTCACTGGTATAGAAGCGCGAGTGGTCTGTGGTTTAAATTTTTTTTATTCCTGATGAATGTTACTTGCAGTTTTTTTGCGCCTAAGTTATCCGTTTGTAGGTTTGCCAAACCATGACAGGATACATTCATGGGACAGAGGGTACAGATTTGCTTGACTTTTTTTTCAAAAATCTTCTCGGGGAGGTCCCCGAACCCCTTTCCAGTGGAGGGAAAGCATCTTCCATTATACCCTCCCAACATAGACCCCTCAGGCCTTGCGAGTAATTCCACAAAAAGTGTATGATTATGCAACACCCCCTCCCCACCCCAACCATTTGAGGATTTAGGCCCGCCGGCCCCTGCTAACCGTCCACATCGAAGCTACGCCCCGGCTCTGATCAATCAATATAATAGACGGTAAACTAATATTTTAGCGAAAATCCGGCAAAGTGGTCACCCCCCCCCCCCTATTTTTACCTTATATTTTGATATGCAATATGTGCAAGAATATTTAATTATTACTGATTGAAATACATGTATACATGTATAGATTTACTGAATATATTTATATAAGAAACCAAATACATTATATAGTTCCGGGCACGTACATCATGGTATATATACGTCCCTTATAGTACTTGTTAAGAAACTCAATATCATTCAAGAAATATACAATTTCACTACTATATAAATGTATACAGTAAATCTATCATGTAGATACCATGTAGGGGTGATAATTACATTTTTGTACTATGAAAACAATATTAGTGTTTGAAATACATGTGTCATATGGAGGCATGCGCTGTTCAGCAAGCGTAAGAAGATAGAGAACTTTATCATTTATTTTCCAATGAAGCAATCAAAATATCGGATATCTACTATCTAGATACTAGAAATCAATATCTATTCAACCATTTAAGTTTCAATAGTACAAGGACGGATTTAGGGGGTGGGTGGTGGTGGTGGTGGTGGGGGGGGATTGCAAGTTTTCGATTTTTTGGGGTAAAATCAGCAATCGAAAGAACCCTGCAAACACATCAGTAGAAACTGATAAATGTTCAGTAGAATTCACCAATTAGAAAAATGTTGTTTATCTATATTCAATCAATTATCGATACCTTATAAGAGAATTTATTGAGGTTGTAAATCCAATTTTTTTAAGGTTCTAAATTTGTTCGTACAAACAATATTTATTAAGTTTTGTAATGTACATCGCGCAGGTGTTTTTCTGTTCATTTTATGCCCGAAAATTGGTCCTTATTCCAAATAGTTATCATATCTTTCATTTCAATTTCAACTTTTTATCGGAAATTATTCACAATCATATAAACATGTCAAATGATTAACAAAAGATGTAAATGGTACGGGGATACGCTTCACGCTTTTATGCTTATAGTGGGGTTTTTTTAATCTTCAAATTTTGTTTAAAACATATAAATGTAAATGTATTAAACATTGGACTTGGAAATTATGTAAAAACAAATAAACAAACAAAAATGAAGAAAACAAGTTTTACTCCATATCATTCTGATTCTATGTCCATGTAACACTGTAATTGCGGGGACAAATAAACAATAAGTATTAAAGTACAAATGGTCTGAAAAAAAGATCGAGATAAACCCAGGCTTTCCAGGGCTACTAATTGGAAATGGTATCCCCGGGGAGCCCCCTACCTCCCGTACCCTCCTCCACTCGGCATTTCGTACCTCGGATGCAACACCCACCCTCCCGCTTTCCGGTCTAGATCCGCCCCTGATAGTGTACAACCATCCAAAGGATGACCGGATATACAGCGGTGGCAGTAGAATAATCTCTCGACAACACAGACTTCAACCGGGTTATGGGTTGATAAAAAAGGGATTTCTTTATAATTCATACTAATTAAATGTCCATTGTTTTTTATGCAAAAAGCACAATTCTGGTAGATTCACTCGAAATATCGGCGATAACACAAGGAAACTTAAAAGACCATGATCCTTTATATTCCCCATGACTTATCGCATTGCCTGTCATATAGCTATGTAATAAAAATACGAGAGAGCTGCACAAATGTGTCTAAGACATATTTCATCATATAATTAAAAAAAAAACATATAAAATTTTATTTTCACATAGGTTCCTACGACTGCTTATTTACGAAGCGAGAGAAAGGGCCAGGTGTCGATAGAAACCTTTTGTTTACGTTTGAGACGAGCGCTCTGATTGGCTAATCGCTTGGCCACTGGATTTTAGAGATAGGGGTGTGCAGGTCGAGTAGTCTTAAAACAAAAATGAAAAATGAAAAATTGGTTCAATTTTTCATTTTCCATTTTTGCATTAGCACGCGGAGTGTATTTTTCATTTTCCATTGCGGATTTTGAAAGGGAAAATTGAATTGTGGTTTAGTACAGCCTATTACAGTCCATTTTCTATTTTCCATTAAGAAAATGAAATTTTAAAAAGGAAAATTGAAAATTGAACCCATTTTCAATTTTCAATTTCATTTTTAAAATGAGAAATGAAAAATTTAATCAATTTTTCATTTTCAAAATGAAAATTGAAAATTGAAAATTGGTCCAATTTTCCATTTTCGTTTTTTACTTTTGCGATGGAAAATTGAATTGTGGTTTAATACAGCGTATTTGAGTCTATTTTCCATTTTCGTTTTTCAATTTGAAATTTTAAAATGAAAAATTGAAAATTGAACCAATTTTCCATTTTTTACTTACTAAATTGAAAATGAAAAATTGGTTCAATTTTCAATTTTTCATTAATGTTTCCGAAATGGAAAATTGAATTGTGGTTTAGTACACGGACCTAAATTTATATAGGTACTGTCCTATGACATATTAAAATTAAAATTTTAAACATGCGTTTATGACATGTTTAAAATTTTAATTTTAATATTTCATAGGACAATACGAATAGTGATGTATAAGAAAACATCTAGAGGTTAGAAAATTATAGTTACAGTGTTTAAAAAAATAAATCTTTAAGAATTTTCCATCTTGAATCTAGTAAAGCATTTCTATTTGAATATATAATCTTTTCAATCATGTAGTAGTAACTTAAAAATATTTTTAAGGAATCCATCGACAATGCGATACCTTTTCTTGAGTATGAATAGATGAAATACTTAGTGAGAAGATTTATACTGACGGAATATTACTGTTTGAGTTAAGACATGAAATGATAACTGTATTTTATTTTCAGTTTTTATCTTCAGCCATGTTACCAAACTATTCCAGATCTCTTTGACTTTACTGAAATATATATAAAAAGATGAAGAAGATTTTCTTCTGAAGAATGACAACTGCTACACATAGGAGAATTTGCGATATTTATGATAAAAAGAAATGTATTAGATGCCAAAATTCTAAAATTAAGCCTCATCTGAAAGCAACGTAGTCTAGTATCTCAAGTTGTTTTGAAAGTCAAACTTGTTGCCCAATCCCCTTTCTCTTTATTGAAATGAAATATGTTTAAACAAGAAAATAAAGATAGATTCAATAAATGCGAAATTTAAAAGTTTTTGTGTCTGTTTGATTAAAGTCAATCTCATAATTCCGGAAATTGATGCGTTCTGAGGCCGTCGTTTACATTGTATATTTATTGTATACTTTGATTATTTGATAAAGTATTTCCGTTGTTATGACAAGGCAAGAAGGTATACTCTAAACGGTATTTGGGCATGGATGGAAAATTGAATCTTTATTTGGAATCTATGGCTTGAATTAGCTTAGTTAATTCTAAAAGTATTCAGCTCCTTTTTTGTGAAGCGGGATATCATAACATTTTATGTAACGTGAATATAGTACACATAGAAAAGATTTAAATTTGAAAATATGATTCTTAGATTTTCACTGTGGCGTATCACGTGAGGTTTTAGCGATATCATAGATAAGATATTTCAAGTTTGGTTTCTCTAATAATCTTTGATTTAAAGAATTTTTCTTCAATTTTGTCAACTTTCGTACTTTGCAACAAGATGTTATCGAATAAAGTTTCCCTATTTGAAAAATTTAAGCGAATGAATTTTATTTTTAACCCTGCTTTGTTCAAAGATATATCCATTTCACAGATAACTGCACGCGTTATCGAGAACGAGGGAGGGGACTGACGTCCTCTTATTGACGCTTCCGTTTACTGTAGTTCTATTTCTCTTATATATATTTCCGTATCTCTAAATAGATTGATGGAATCAGATATGAAATTTTGAACAAAACATTTTTTAAAGCTTTGACTTGAACTTGAACTTTATTTGACAAAACTCATTCAACTGACACTAACAAAACATGAAAAGTTAGGTGAGTTTATAAAAGAAAAGGTCGAATAACGCTTTGCCAAGGATATTTAGAAGTACACATGTTACTTTACTTTTCTTGTTTATTTTTTCGACAAATCATTTGTAAACTTGTTTATTCTTATTTAATTTCGATGATGAATGATAATTGTATAAGTATTCTTCCTTGTATCAGAATTTGAAACTTTCACTGAATGTTGGGAAAGAAAAATCTCGACTCGGAGTGTCTGATTTTTAGCTCACCTGAGCTATTGTCATAGCGCACCGTCCTTCCGTCGTCTGTCCGGCATAAACCAAGTAGATTTTTACAACATGGAAAGGAGGTAAAACGGAATGTCTTGTACTTTTGTTAAAAGATTAGAGTCTGAAAGATATGTCAATTATAACAGTTTTTAAGAAATATTTTCATCGTAATAACTGTTATAATGTCAACTAAGGGAACAGGGCATTTTAATTTGACTTGTTGCAAATTGTTACAAAATCGTTACTATGACAACCAAATATTTTAAATCAGAATGAACGTTAACATGTACTTTTTTATATTTCTTTTCGAAGGACAGAGTTTGTCGTTGAGAAATATGTGAAAGAAAATAACTTCTGACAAAGACTTCTTATCACTTTGATGTCAAATAAGGGTACTGAGTACTTTTTTTTAGATTCTCATTTTGGGGTGGGGGTACCCAAAATGTACTTTTCTGGAACAATTTTCGCTATTTCACTCTTTGAAAGCATTATCTATAAAGAAATATACATATTTAATGATATTATGGTGAAAATGATAACAAAAATGGTTTCAATCTGGAATCATTATCAATATATCATGTTTTTATCTATCAAAATTCATTGTTTTGCGACATATCTCGGGGTTGGTTTACATATGTATATTCAGAGGACCACTGGTCAGTCAAATGGTCGATGATATGTAATCTTAATCACAAATATAAATCATCAAATATCAATGTTAAATAAACAGAATATTTTTTTCTCCTCTGACAAAAAATTCTTGGATTATTGAGCCACCTTAAACAGAAAATTTGTGTCCGTCCGTGCACCATATCATAACATGTGATGAGCATTGAAAAATTTCTATTTAAGTGTTCTCCGAATACATGTCTATTCTTGACCAGAATAGATTACCATCATATAATTGATGATAATGGCCATATGATAGGCCTAAAGTAAATTCATATAAAGTAGATTTAGACAGTATTTACTTTGTTTTTCCATGGAACATATCATTTGCGTATCACGTCATACGCCACAGTGATTTTAAGAGTTGTAGGATGAGTTCATGAATAATGAATATGTACATGGATCAATTGAACAATAATCGTTAAAGAGATTTTGAAGTCATATATAGCGTTAAAAACAGAGACGTAATTTTTCCGAACGTTCTTTACACAAAATCGCTCTTTGATCTAGAATTTTCGCATGCTTTTCAGAAACAATAAGATTCTTATCCTGCAGATGGGTTATTGGGCACTTTTTTTATCGAAAGGACAAATGGATATCAAATGCATAGAAATAAATACAAACGCACAAAGTAATAAAATATAAGTAAAATTTAAATTGCCATTATGATTTTCCCCATTGTAGTTCCCCTCTGGAAAAAATGCTATACACTTACTTAAGCCCTCCCTCCCCCTTCGGCGAAAAAAACTACTTTATAGTAGTCTTTGAATTCCCCTAAAGCAGGTTTCCCTCGCCTACCATTAATGGTTTGGATTTTTTAAATTTTGCATTCAATAGAGATCTTCGATGGGGTATAATATAGACCTTACACGTATATTTCAGGTGATAATGAAACTTGTAATTGATATGTTTATTTCCATCTGTGTATGTCTGTAGGTTCGTGTGTCGTCAATGTTAGTGTCTCTGTTTGTCTGCGAGTGAGTTCAGTCCGAGTTTGCAAGCATGTGCGTCTGTCTGTGAGTGAGTGCATCTGTCTGTGTCTTTTGTGTGTGTGATTGTCTGTTTATATGCATGTAAACGTCTTCAAATTGAATAGCATCATTTAATAACAGATAAATTGGCAACATGGACCAGACATGCACGTTTCGGGTACTAAACCCTCGTCAGTGATCCTCAAATCTAAACAATGTAATATGCCAAAAAAGTATGAAAGTTACTATGTCGAAAAAGCGAACCGAAAGACGTAGCAGGATGGGTGGGATATGATGCTACAAGACCCACGTTTTAGAAATTTTAAGAAATTTTGATAACAGAAATTTTAGAATGCGTTGAAGAAACGATCAACCGAAATTGATCAAACTTGGCTACATGTGCCCCATGCCTGTCTGTCCGTTTGTTTTTGCGCGTGTCTGTGTGTATGTCCCTGTGTCTGTTAGTCTGTAGTTTTGCGCATATCTATGTAATAACTATGTATTTCAGGATATTCATGTGTGTGTTTTGATCAGTGTCTTCTTTGGGTCTGTCTGCGTGAATGAGAGTTTCTTTTTTTCAAGTTAGAGATATTGGCCTAGTCTGATTTTCCGTCTGTCTTGCATGCTTTGATCAATTGAGAATTTACTGAAATCAGAGTCAGTTAATGTTTTTGTTTGTTTGTGATTGAGTACATCTGTGTATATCTGTGTACCTGTCTATCCGTCTGCCTATGTATATCTTTTGTTAGTGACTGGTGGGTGTCTGTATATATGTGTTTATCTGAAGATATGAGTGTGTCTAAAACCCCATATATGAGTGTGTCTAACCCCCTCCCCCCCCCCAAAGATACCTCTAGCATATTTTTCAATGTTTTGTGATTATTTAAAAGCATCTTTGATTAAGAGTGTCCAAAATACATGTATTCAAAGTTCAACTTTAAGCGGAAGACACGACGCATTGTTCATGTATTTTTCAATATCGGAAGGTTAACAAAATCCGGACTTAACAGGGGGGAGGGGGATGGTTATATAGCATTTCGTTTCTGTGGGAAAAATCCATGCTAATATGAGGAAAGTCTAATAAATAGCGGAATATCCCCCAGGGGGATGAAACACACTATATAGCCAATTTCCCTATGTGAAAACTACTACATTACACCGGTTTATAATACACTTGTGAAGTAAGATACTGTATACATTCAAATTTTCGCCTCCATTTATATTAACACTTTTCGCCCACAGCCCAGAAGATGAATTTAAGACGGGACGACTAAAATGTTATGTTAATGGTATCTTAACAAAACGGATAATTCGGGGCAAATCAGTCTCCATTCTAAATTGGTTGAAAATTAAATTTTGCGTATTCATAGCTATATACAGTATATCATGGTCTGATTAGCACCGGTATCATAGCATCATTCTATCCATTAAAATATCAAAGCAGACAACGGACTTCTGACAGCGGACAGAATTTTCGCAACATGAATTGACAACGGACCAGTTTTAGAAAAGTCCAAAAAAGTAGTCCAAAATTGAAATTTTGATCATGACACTACCAGAGGAGCATGATACAGACTTGATATTTATCATGAGTATATTTCTGGAATAACCTGAATATTCATATATTTCAAGAAAAAGGAAGGATACCACATGTGCAGGACGAGGTGATCGAAGGACGCCAACTCGATCTCCTCTTTTCAATCTGTATATCAGTACCAGAAAAGCATATAAACCAATAGCTTAATGTTATGACTACCCCCAATTGAATTTTCGGGTGTATTACTTCTAAAATGTCAACGTTTATAAGAAAATCCTACTTTCCACACATGCTCATTGTCACGACAACGGATGGTTTCCTTCATATCCTCACTTGTGGCATAATGTCAACGGACCGTTTTAAGTGCAGAACTTTTAAAAATGCTTCTGACAACGGTACTGTAAGGCGACATTACGTGTTCCTGCCCGTGAATACTGTCGGCGTCGTCCGAACTAGATGATAAGGTAAATGTTGAGATCACACAATTTCCTTCCCTATATTCATATTCTGTTGGTTCTTTTGGTTGTTCATGTTTAATTGTACTTTGTTTAATATTACCAGATGTAGCCCCTGGGGTGGGGATTTTTTTAATTTAATTTTTTTTATTTCAAATGACAAGGCAAATGTTGAGATGATAAGGTAAATGTTAAGATAGTAATTTTGTCTTTAATGGACAATATTGAACAAAGTGCTACATGTTCCAAACTTACATGGTGGATGTATATTTGATCAAACTTTCTTAGAATGACCTTGACCTACTTTTTTCGGCTTGAGTGATTATGCCTTTAAAAGCCAATATTGAGCAAAGTATAAGTGCTACATGTTCCAAATATACATGGAGGATATCTTTAATCAAACTTTCATAAAATTACCTTGACCTACTTTTTCCGCTTGAGTGATTTTGCCTTTAAAAGCCAATATTGAGCAAAGTATAAGTGCTACATGTTCCAAACTTACGTGGTGAATGTATCTTAAATCAAACTTTCATAAAAAGACCTGGATCTATTTTTGCGCTTGAATCATTTTGGCTTTAAAAGCCAATATTTATCTAACTATAAGTGCTACATTTTCCAAACTTTCAAATTGGATGTATTTAGAAGCCAATATTGAGGAAAGCATAGGTGCTACATGAGTATGCAATTATTGTGTATAATCATATAAATTGGGGAAAAAGTGAGCTTAAGAAATTGGCTGTGCATATGTGCATTTGATTTCCTTTCCTTTTTTAGAATTGAAATTGTACGGACATTTACATTTTTTGTTGATTATATTTAACATGTCCCTCTATTTGATGGACATTTTCCGTATGCTTTATAAAGGAGAATCACTGTACTTGATATACATTTTGCATAGGCTTTATATATAAATTTGTCTCTACTTAATGAACATTTAACGAAGGATTTATATAAAGTGTGTGTCTCTACTTGATAGACATTTAAAAAAAGTTTTATGTAGATCGTGTGTCTCTACATGATAGATATTTTACATAGTGTTTATATAGGAGTGTCACTCTACTTTACAGATATTTACATAGGCTTTATATAGAAGTGTGTTTCTACCCGATAGACATTTTACAAAGGATTATATAGGAGTGTCACTCTATCTGATATACATTTTACATAGGCTTTCAATAGGTGTTTCACTCTATCTGATAGATATTTTACATAGCTTGATATAGGAGTGTCACTCTACCTAATAGACATTTTACTAAGGCTTTATATAGGAGTGTCTGTCTATCTGATAGATTTTTTACTTGGCTTGATATAGGTGTGCCACTCTACTTGATAAACATTTTACATAGGATTATATAGAAGTGTCACTCTACATTGAGAGACATTTTACATAGGATTATACATGTATGGAAGTGTCACTCTACCTCATAGACATTTTACATAGGATTATTTAGGAGTGTCATTCTACCTCATAGACAATTTACATAGGCTTTATATAGGGGTGTCACTTTACTTGATACACATTTTGCACAGGCAAAGTTTTTCCTTTGATGACTTTTTTTGTATATTGTTTTCATTTCCGTGTGAACATCAACGGCGGGTGTGGCTAGCCAAACATGGTCCCACCTCTAGCTTGCTAGGGGCCCGTCGATGCTCAGTTTGGTGATCTATTGTGTAAAGTATAAGTGCTGCATGTTCCAAACTTATATGTTGGATTTATCTTTGATCAAAATTTCATAACATGACCATGACCTACTTTTTCCACTTGAGTGATTTTGCCTTTAGAAACCAATATTGAGCAAAGTATAAGTGCTATACATGTTCCAAATTAACATGTTGGATGAATTTTAAGTAAACTTTCATAAAATGACCTTGACCTATTTTTTCTGCTTGAATGATGTTGACTTTAAAGCCAATACTTAAGCTGACAACACGTGCTACATATTCCAAATTTTCAGCTCTTGCAACTATTTTTGATTTCAGTTTACATGTTTATTTCTTCATTAAGGTGGCTCCAAACACCTACCCCCCAAAAAAGATCCTCTCGTTTAATTTTTCTGAAACTCTCAGAATTTGATAATTGGTATACAAGATTAAATTTTGCAAAGTATTCGTCATTGAACAAAATCGAACCTACGTAACTGTTTTTACGACGCTTTGAATTTTGGCGGTTTTGGGGTTTCTCTTCTATTTTTACCAACGTTGCCAATTTGAAGAAAATATGCTGATTTTTAATATATTTTGCTGAATTTATTACTGTTTTTATGATTTAATTTTATATTCAAACTATTTTTTCATCTTTAAACAAAGAAGTTGAAATAAATAAAGAAAATGGAGGAATTATTACAAATTAAAGATCATCTAGGAGGTTAAAAACTCGTTTTCGATCGTCATTTTTTGAAGTTATATGCCTATTGCATGAAATTCTATCGTTTAATTTTCTTGAAACAAATATCAAATGATAAACTATTGTATATGAAGTATTTCTATTTAATATGAATAAAATCGAACGTAGCGAACGGATGTTATGATTATTTTTGTTACCCCACCCCCTTAATTTCTACGTTGCAATCCACATTCATACGACGTTATAGTGACGGCAGAGGTAAGCAAGAGTTTTAAATCAGCGTATGACTACAGTGATTTGCAGGAATTCTGGACCGAAACGGCCGTAACAGAAACCCTACAAAGCTTTCGTTGTGTGTGTCCATACATACGAGATTCTTGATATGTCTAAACAACAGAAGGCCACCCCCCCCCCCTCAAAGAAATTTAGGAAAAGAGAGAGTAAAAAGCGCGAATCTAGAGGGAGAAAGACTCAGAATTAACGAGGCCGAGTATAATTCGAGTTATCGCGCTTTGCGCACTTCTTGCGCATCGACCCCATTTCAGTTAGTTGTTAACGCGGTAGTTTCAAATAAGCTCTCATATGAATAGAAAACATGAACAAAACCAACATAATCGTATTCTGTGTAATCTAAATCAGAAAAATGACATTCCAAAAGTTAAATAGCGTACAGGTATCATTATTTCGTAAATACGACATAGCAGACGATTTCTGGTAAATGCTATTTTTAGATGCTTGATCGCCTATTTTAAGCCCAGTTTCCAAACCCCGCTTCAGGAAACCGATATTCGCTGGTAGAAAACTAGGCATAAGTTAGAAGGTAACTTGAAGTTTCTACGTGGATAAAAAGTGGTTTCGCTGACGTTCCACTCACATATAGAAACTTCAAATTTCCTTTTAACCTCCATCGATTGCAGTAGCCTTGATAGCGTAGTGGTTAGCGCGCCCGGGTAGTGTACTCTTTGTTAAAAGTATGGGTTCGAGCCGCATTCGTGCCACACATTTTTCTGTTCAGCTTTTTATGATGCTTCTTCACAAATTAGACGAGCAATAAATGTTGCCATCCATTGAATAATACAAGCTTGCCTGACTTCAATAAATAATGTCCAGCGTCTTTATTTTCTTTTTTTTTATTGTTAATGATGCACAAGTTTTATACTCCACCGACCCTCCTTAACCAGTAATCCGCTACATATTGTCTTGGTCGGGACTATGAGAAAATAAAACAAACAGGACTGCCTATGTTGCTTGACCTAGTTATGCAGAACATGGTCAAAAATCAGAATCCTTTAATCTTGACTGTCGATATATATGAGTCTATCTAACCATACACTTTGTAATGTATACTAAGAAAAAACAAAAACAAAATGAAACAAGAAATGCATTATGTAAACAAATCCGATACTCGTCATGGTCATTCATGAATTACTTGACCTTTAGGAAAATTCAGCGTTGTCGTGTCCATTTTCGAGAAGTATATGTTTGTGTTTTTCTACTGGTCATGAAAATGTTATTTCTTGCTTCAGATTGCAGTATTGAATTGATCAGATGAAACTCGGAATAACATCGTATTGACCGTCAACTTCTACAAATCTAATATGTTCGATTTCTTGAAATTGACCAATAACTGTGGGAAGAGAAAGACAAACCTCTGGGATCCCCCTACGTCAAATTGCATATAGCTCTAAGTCTTAGCATAGATACTTGTAACCACCACGTCTCGTGCTCGCTGATCTTTGAAAAGTAACAAAGTTTGAACAACAATGCATCACGTAAAAGATAAAAGAATAAAATGAGAGAAAAACATAAATAAATAAATAAATAAATAAATAAATAAATAAATAAATAAATAAATAAATAAATAAATAAATAAATAAATAAAAAAAAGATAAATAAATAGATAAATAAATAAATAATGTCAACTGATGAAGGCCTAACATGGACGAAACGTATAGCAAAAAGAAACCAAGTGTTTTTATTTAAATATATAAATAAATAAACAAGAGATTCGTGCATCCATAGGAAAAATCAAACAAAAACTTACGCGACTTTAAGAAATGAATAATTTACGGGGGAAAAACGACGTAACACTACTTGAAAAAGGATACTCCCCTCCATATGAGCTCAGCGGAGTCAACAATCCTCAATGATATACACATGGATGTGACATCGCGCTCCAGCCCCCCCCCCCCCCCCCCCCCCCCCGGTCCTTCTCATAATCAGCGGAAACTAATATTAAAAAAAATATATAAAGAAATAGATAAATAAATAATTAATATCTAAATTAATAAACATTTCTTGTTTTTTTCTATCGATGTTTTTTTTTCCAGTCCATACCGTGAATCATACAATCAATATGTATAAAATTTTCCTTCCTCTTATTAAAATACATTCATTTTATTCGCAGAACATTCTATAATAACATAGTCTACACTCTACTCCGAAAACTTAAAACTTACATTTTGTAACAATCAGTGTTAGGCCATTCATATTTCAATTTTCTTATTATGGATCCGCCGAATTAGTGATTGGCCAATAATCACGATAATCAGTTTATATAATAACCATATATAATTCAGTTCTTGTATTTATTTCTGTGTGCCAATGTCACATATATTAGAAAATTTTCATAAAACATTAAGTCTTATATTCAATATTTACAAAAGGTGTGAACAGATACAAAAAAACATAGTAAACATGTTGAAGTAAAATAAAAAAAGATAGCGAGAAACAGTGGGCAACCGGAGAGCAGAGCCGGGTCTTACGTCCGTATCGTATATTTACGTATATAGAATATAAAAAGGGTCAGGGACAGGAAGCTGATGATTTTTTTTTTTTCGTTTTTACTGGTTCTTTTTTTTTCAAAATGCATCCCTTGTCGGATTGGACTCTCCTTTTTTTCGGCGAAAAAAAATCTAGATCCTCCCTTCACTGAGTCCTTCGTGCACAAGATAACTTACCAGTATTTCTAAATGGGAGCGACAGTTACAGGATCATGGTCCAAATTATAAAAGTTATAAAAACAATTTTGTTTGAGTGTTGTTGAACATGTCTGTTTCATATAAATTTCTACTCCGAACCAAGTTAATCTTCATGAATCTCGGATGCGAAACCGTCCTACTCGGGTATGACGTATCGGATTCAGGCGCGGGTCTATCATTTTACCTCAGAGGGGGCACACACTATACTAATTAAACTTAGCCTTCTCGTATGACATTTTTATGAATAAAAAAAAATCAAGTAGGAAAAGGTGCCATTTTGCCTCTATGACACTGCCCTCCTTTTCACGGCAAATATTGACTTAATTAATTACATGTAATTACTTATATTCCAGATGCTTTGAGGTAGGCGATGAGCTGAACTTCTAAACATCTTTCTATTGTACCGAAACGTCCTTGTACCGAAACGTCCAGCATTCAAAAGTTTCGATTTTTTTACAAAAACTGAGACGATTCCTTTGTTGTACATATGTCATAGAGGGCAAAATTCATTTATTGCAAAATATTTCTTTATCTAACGAAACTCGAAGAAAGAAAGGTTTTTTTCTTAAGACAGATATATTCTAAAATCATTTGATTAGATTTGGTGTGTAATGTGCATATAAATTGCATCTTATATACATCGAAAGTGACCACACGAACATCCAGTAACTTTGGCGATAATTCCATTTCAATCGGATCCATTGGGGGGGGGGGGGGGGGGTTAAGCCCTTGGACTCTTCGGGACTTTTTTACTTTAAGCCCCGTTTACACTGTCAAAGTTTTCTTGTACAAGAAAACTTGGTCAAAGTTTTTGACGCAAAATTTGATAGTGTAAACGATCCAAGAAAACTTTGATCTCGTGACCTTGACTTAGATATTTGACCTACTTTTCAAACAATCTAAGATTCGCTATATCTTTTAATTGGTAAGTGATAGGGCTTTGATATTTCACATTTGTATACCTTATGAAAAGACCGTTCTAAACATTCCATAATTTTTGACCTAGTGACCTTGCCCTTGATATTTGACCTAGTTTCAATAAAAAAAAAAATCCGCTTCGCAGCCGACACAAGCATTCCTTGGATTGCTATTTTCTTGTACAAGTCGCCAAAGAACTTTGATAGTGTAAACAGACGACTTTGTCCAAGAAAACTTTGACCAAGTTTTTTGACGGACTTTGACCAAGAAAACTTTCATAGTGTAAATGCAGCTTTACACGAACTGTTTCTATTTTTATGTCTGGTGAATAATATAGGGCTTGCATATTTCACATGTACATACGTACATTCCTTGCGACCTTTCTATTGTCGTATTGGTATCAAAATTTTGACCTTGTATTGAATATTGAAGAAGGGGATGGCAAATATGGAAACTTTACGAAGCACAAGAATTCAAAATTGTGTAAAAAAGAAGTATTCCATATCTTATATCGGAGAGAAATTTCCTTACATGAATTTATTGCCCTTTATATTTTCAATTCGATTAAGAATGTCTCGTCAGTGAGGCTAGAGGTCGAAGTTTAAATGGGAATTCAAAAATATATATATATATATATATTGTTTGAATTTCATGATTATTTAGAAATTATCCACACTTAGTATGATATAAAGATCTAAATTATTTCTAACAACGTAAATGACACAAAAGATAAGTTATGAACACAGATCTCGTATCAAATAGCAAATACTTCAGGTTGTCAGATACGACTTTTGAGACAATCCCCATATTTTTATGCCGAAATACATTTATCTGAATTTGAATAGTATTATTGCACAATGTAAGAAATATACTGTGGATTATCTAATATCAGAAAACTTTCAAGTACCAAAAACTGGTCTTGGAATGTGACGTTTTCGTATAATTCAGATAAAAAAGTCAAAATTTATACTTTGAGACGGTCCCTTATTAAATGTAAAATAGAGAAAACCCTTTCAACATTGGGTCATAATGTCAAACATTATTATTACAATCACATGTATCATATAGGCTCAAGAAAAAGGCACTGTATGAGGTATAATGAGGACAAGATCATCCCATAATGCAAATATTATACCTGTTACGGTTACTTTGAAACGGTCCCTGAAAAAAACTAATCGGTGACTTGATATTTTTATTTGATAAATCTCAAGAGTATTATTGGACATATTGCTGATATAAATTTAATAAAAATCGCCAGGGCACAAATATGAAAAAAATGATAAAAACCTTGAATTCTTCTAGAAATCCAATATACCCCCATAGGGAAACGACCGAAAACTTTGAGATGATCCCCTGAAAATCCCAGACGGTAAATTTTCATACTTTTTTCATAAAACAATCCTCAAAGCATAATTTATTGATGACTTAAATTTTATCAAAATCGCCAGGGCAGAAAGTATTTTTTTTCAAATTGTACTCGGCCTCCTTAAGTACTAATGCAGCTCTCATCCTGAGAATTTTTTTTATTTGGTGAGGCAGGTGCAGAGTTCTCAATAATCTTTAAAGAAGAGGGCGATTCTGAAAGAGATTTTGGCGAGTATTCAAAGTGCTTTTACTAAGAAAGTAGGCGTCATTTTTGCTCAAAGTAGGTCGTGACAAATAATCGGGTACCGACTCATAAATGGGGGGGGGGGGGGGGGGGGGGGGGGGGCGCTAGGCGCTGTTTCGTATACGTTTCAGGACAGGGAAGAAATAATTTTCTCTGACTTTTATGAATAGGAAATTTTAAAAGATGTTAAAGTCAGATTCAGGAGCGTATCCAGAAACTCAACTACAGTGTGCACATATAACTTTTAATTGGATGACCTGCGATACTAGGAGGATTGAGGGCATTGAAGGATATTTATATTATCAACATATAGCTCATGATTACAATACAATATCTAGAAATACCATTAACATAGAAAAAAATCAAAACAAACTTCGAGGACAATCTATTTATTAGGCACAGTCCATTTGATATTCTGGGGGGGGGGGGAGGGGGTTTGTCGGAGCAAGATTATTTTTTTCGCCTCGGACCGGGGCAAAATTATTTTTTTCTTGCAAAGTCGGAGCAAGGAATTTTTTTTAACAAAGTGATGTGCATATATATTAAGAATGTTTGTGTTTTATCAATAGATATTATTTATAGTTTTACTCAAAACTCTAAATATTAATATATACTTTATTTTTATGCAAGTATTCAATTCAATTCTAAATAGAGAGATAAATAAAAGATTTCTACAATACAATTCTAAATAAACAAAATTTATATAAGGTACATGAATATAAGAGGGTCTTTGGGGAAAGTCTTCTAGACAAATTTTAAAATGTAGAATTGTAAAATTGTGAATAACTGAAGTTCTCCTTCCAAGCTTACAAGAACATAAAATTGAGACTCTATGGGATACATGCAACATGTATTAATAGTTATACAAAAGTATTGTTAACACTTTTGATATCTTCAAATATATGAACTTTGACATTAGCAAGTAATGATTGATAGAAAGCTATGGCGAGCGAAGCGAACCAAATTTTTTTTGATAGACTGAAAACTGCGGCGAGCGAAGCGAGCCGGAAAATTTACAAGAATTTTAGCAAAATTTTATGGTAATTCTTCAAATTCAGATTATTTGTAAGAGCAAGATTATTTTTTTCTGTCACACCATAAGCAAATTTATTTTTTTCATCAAAATTCAGAGCAAAATTATTTTTTTTCGAAAAAAACCCAAGCCCCCTCCCCCAGAATATCAAATGGACCGTGCCTTACGCATTCTCGTGAACGGGAATTTGAAAAAAAGGAAATGGGTCGCAAAGTGCAATGATTGTGAGCGTCAAAAGTATTTCCTGAGAGGGGCTTCACATGAATTTGAGAGAGAAAGAGAGAGAGAGAGAGATCTATCACATTAACAATTAACTTTTTTTTCTTTGTTTTGTTTAAATTTATTTGCTCAAATTCAAAATAGGACGCCCTTATTCTTTTTCCGGTGTTTTTTTTTTTCAAACAAATTCGGCGATATTCGGCCCCATTCCCCCTCACTGGAATATATATTTTCCCCTCCTGTCAGAGAAATTTCCCCAAATATAAACGTTTTTTCTATAGCTAAAAATGTTTTAGAATAGTGTGTAAAATTGAACAAAATCAGAGATATACGGCAGAATGAATCTGAGAGAAGGGAAGAAGTAAACGAAAACTTATTTTTATGGACGTCATTCACCTCGCTCGTTCTCGATAATGCGTGTAGTTATCTGCATAATGGATACATCTTTGAACAAAGCAGGATACTAAAATTCGTTCGCTTTAAGTTTTCAAATGAAGAAACTTAGTTCGATAACATTTCGCTGCAAAGTAGGAAAGTTGACAAAATTGCAGGAAAATTCTTCTGATCATAGATAATCAGAGATACAATACTTTAAATATCTGATCCATTATATCGCTGAAATCTCCAAGAAATTGCATGTTAGATAGTGAAACTAATATTTTCCTATTCGATTTTATTTCAAAGCAACAAGTTGTTGAATTTCCGATGATGACGGTATAAAAAGGAAACTTTTACAGCGATAGCCAGGGGTCTCATTCATGGATATTTTAGAACGTATAGATCAAACAATAAATCTAGCTGAAATTAATTACTATCAGATTGTAGACGATAATTCTCTGGTTTCATTGATACCAAACTTGCTGAAATCCCTTCTGATATAAGCGAAATAGAAGAGTTTGGACGTCGAAAATTCCGAGCGCTGTGGACACTAGATTCATCGGCGAGTTCACAATATTTATTTGGCGCGTTATCATGACGTCATAATCATAATGACGTCAAATTCCTCAGTAAGAGAGCCTCCGAAAAGACTATATATTCGGATACTCTGTGGAGCCACCTTAAATTAATCTAAAATACTCCATTTGAATTTTTGGAGTTCTCCTATTCTGAGTTCTACACCTACGGACAACGTATGACTCCCTCGTTTTTAATCAATTACAGCAAGAGAAATCTACATGTAACTGTTCATTATTAAAACAAAAGATGTCATGTTTAAGTGGTAGAAGAGACTAAAGTTATCCATAATGTCAGAGAAAGAGCTGCTCTCGGTCCTAACGGGCCTCTATCAGTACTTTTTCTCACATAGTGGATAGTTTTCGGCTTTTCTTCCTTACTTAAAGCTTGACTTTAGTGTTAATATGGACTAACGCTGCCGTCTGTTTGTCAGCTTTTTCTTTTCTGGTGAGAATGTTCTGATGTATATTTTTCAAGGTTGTTAGATTCTAGATTTTGTGTTTGACTTTCATTCACTTATTCATGCTAAATCGTGCAAACTACTTTCCTCCCTTTTATAAACAAATCAAAGTTCTCGTGTGTAATACAGCTATCACCATTTGAAATGCTTTGAAAGGCAACACATTGCCTCTGAATAATATATTTTGAAAGAAAAATGTCTGCCAAAATATCAGTATTCCCTTTATTATTTTAGCTGAAGGCAATTGCCCTTCTGGTTGGTACGGTGAGGTTTGCAATACTTGTTGTCCATCTACCTGTCCAGTCACCAATCAGAATGGAGTGAGTAGCAGACGATGTGAGAAACTCACAGGCCACTGTTTACCAGGCTGTGAAGGAGGAAAATATGGCGATGTGTGTGACAAGGATTGTAGTTTGGGATGTATAAAAGGATATACGAATGGAGTTCGAGCTAGACACTGTGATCGGACAAATGGATCGTGTTTGCATGGATGCGACGCACAGTTTGGTAAATATGGTAGCAAGTGCGACCAGCCATGTAGTGATGGTTGCCGCAAAGATCCTAATGATTTGATAAGAAAGTGTGATGGAGTGACTGGTATCTGTAGCCACGGATGTGAATCGGGATGGATTAAACCAAAGTGCGATGAAAGTTGTTCCCAAAACTGTGTGGAAAAATACGACTCATTTTATCGTACGTATGCTAGGAATTGCAATAATATAACAGGCGCATGTGTGGATGGATGTGAAAGTGGTTTCATGGGTTCAAATTGCGAATGTCTGTCCGTAATGAACTGTAATGAATATGGCTGTAGTAGCTCTACACGACTATGCAACTTCTGCAAAGTTGGATTTTATGGGGACCAATGCTCTAGAATATGTCCTGTTAACTGTGATCCAAGTGGATGCGCCAGAGTAACTGGGCACTGCAATAGATGTAAAGCAGGTTGGTATGGTGACAACTGCGCTTGCCTGAGACACTGTAATGACAAAGGATGCAACGGCACAGGACACTGCTTTGAATGTGCAAAAGGCTATTTTGGGGACATTTGTTTAGTTAGATGCCCAAAACATTGTGGTGCCAGCGGATGTAACGAGTCAATAGGAAAATGCTATGAGTGTAAAGTGGGCTATTTCAAGGACGATTGTAATACACAATGTTCTTCAAACTGTGACCAGACGACAGGGTGCGACCAAAAGACTGGGAATTGTAGTAGTTGTAAAGTTGGGAAACACGGGAATTATTGCACAAACGACTGTCCAAATAATTGTGATGACAAGGGATGTAACAGGTGGACCGGATTGTGTTCGGGTTGCAAAGATGGCTACATGGGTCTGAAATGCGAGTGTATAGGGAACTGCAATGTGCCGGTATGTGATCAGACAGGTAGATGTTACCAATGTGCTGCAGGATTCTATCGCGATGACTGTAAAGGCATGTGTCCTGGAAATTGTTCTGTAGATGGCTGCTATCGAACGTCTGGAATTGCTGTCGCCTGCAAACCAGGTTGGTACGGTGATAAATGTAAATTTCTTGGGATGTGTTTAAATGGCATATGTTCGACGGACGGAATTTGCGATGACTGCGCTCCTGGGTTCTTTGGAATATTTTGTAATATTTCGTGTCCAGATAATTGCAATTCAACAGGATGTAACCGTCTAGATGGAATATGTCATGGTTGTAAGTCTGACTGGTATGTTCCTCTAAATGATTGCTTATGTAAAGGACATTGTACAGATAGTGGTTGCAACACTGTTGATGGCATCTGTAACGAATGTGACGATGGATTCCATGGCAATCTCTGTCTCGATCAGTGTCCAGAAAACTTGTGCAGGGAATAAATGTGCACGAGGTGACGGATCTTGTCTGTCTTGTATAAATGGATATCACGGCCAAACATGTCAACTATCGTGTCCAGCTAATTGTCATGGTTCAACATGTAGCCAGTCAACAGGACAGGTGTGGATCGTGTAATGATGGATGGCACGGTCCTAGGTGTGACAAGAAATGTCCTGTTCACTGCACCGTGGATGGATGTCAACAGGACAACGGCGATTGCCTTAAATGTAAACCTGGATATACTGGAGCGAAGTGCCAATGTAGAGGACAGTGCGCAAAACATGGAGTATGCAGGAATAACGGCAGGTATAATACATATCATATTAGTATAGTTTCAAAAGCACTTGCGTTAAACACCATAGAAAAACGAAAAGCTCAGGTCTTTATTTCACATAGAGTGAGCGATTCCATATTTTTGTAAGGTTAACAGAAGCTATTCTTGAAAGATTATATGCCAACTTATCATTTTCAATTTTACATATGAAATTTATCATCAAGTATTCAACATTTTTAACGTCATGCTGATTTTAACTTATTTCATATTTACAGCTGTTTTGAATGTACAGACGGAATGTACGGAATGAACTGCGATTTTATGTGCTCCTCGAAATGTGTGAATTCCTGTGATAGACAAAGTGCAAGATGTGCTGCCTGTAAACATGGATATCACGGAGATACATGTAGTTTTACCTGTCCTGTGAATTGCTTTAACAATTCCTGTCATCGTGAAAATGGAACTTGTTTTTCTTGTAAACCGGGGAAATATGGAGACACTTGTGAATGTGAAGGACATTGTGGGAGTAATGGATGTGATTCCAGAACAGGAAAATGCCAGTCTTGTCAATATGGTTATCACGGCGATAAATGTTTACAAAATTGTCCTAGGAATTGTAACCAAAAGGGGTGTGATCGATCTACAGCCGAATGTGTGGAGTGTGAGAGTGGCTGGTTTGGACCCGAACTGTTCCTGTACTGGCCGCTGTAGTAGTGCAGGGTGTGATGGAAATGGAAAATGCCGTGTATGTGAAAAGAGTTGGTATGGAATTACATGCAATAATCAATGCCCAGTCAACTGTAACCGCAGTGTATGCAAAAGAGGAAACGGTCATTGCTTCTCGTGCAACGCAGATTGGTATGGAGATAAATGCAAATGTAAAGGTCACTGTGGACCATCTGCTTGCGACGATAGTGGCGTATGTCGTGAATGTGAAGATGGATGGTATGGATCTCTTTGCCTAAAAAAATGCCCTAAAAACTGCGATCCCTCAGGCTGTGATCGAGATACAGGGAACTGTAAAACCTGTGAACCTGGATGGTATGGTGAAAAATGTTTCTGCAAAGGACATTGCGGTTCAAACGGGTGTGATACTACAACTGGCGTGTGCTATGAATGTGCTAATACTTACCATGGTGAGTTATGCTTACAAGACTGTCCTATCAAATTGTAAAGATGGAAGATGTCATCGGAATGGTTCGTGTGATGGATGTGAAGCTGATTGGTATGGAGATAAATGCAAATGTACAGGTCACTGTGGGCCTTCTGGTTGCGACGATAGTGACGTATGTCATGAATGTGAAGATGGATGGTATGGATCTCCTTGCCTTGAAAAATGCCCTATAATCTGTGATCAATCAGGATGTGGTCGAAAGAATGGTACATGCTACAAATTTCTACAAGACTTGACATCAAACAGATGTACCAAAAAGTTTGACTTCAGTTGTCTTGAGTTATATATTAGAAGAACACTAGGATGGATAATTGTCATTCTCATCTTATGCTTTATAGTTATAATTTTGTGTTAGAAAAAAAACATGTCATTTTTAAGTACAAACCCATTTTAAAAAATGCAACTGATGATTCGAGAACCTTAAAAATGTAAATATTTTATTCTCTGAGCTTACTTACGCAATGGGTTTTGTTAATTTTTAATTGATCATAATTTCATTTTTAAATACCTTAAAAATCGAGCTACAAAGTAGTACTATATGGAAAGCCAAAGGGGTCAACATTCTAACATTGCAACTATACAATTGCATATTTGTATATCAAGATTTGTGATTTGTAGTTCTGTAAATGTACATTTGCAACATTGCAACTCTGCAATTGTATATTCGTAAATTAAGACTTGTGATTTATTGTTCTGTAAATGTACATTTGTATCATTTGAACTCTGCAGTTCTAACATTGCAACTCTGTAATTGCATATTCGACGGATATGAAATTTTCCTTCATACAATTCAAGGTAAAATTTTCATGTTCACGACAACTATTGAAAATACTTTCCCTGCTGCTTAGAGCGCACATAAAAATAAATGTGTAGCTGTGAAATTAAACCCGAGTTGAGCTGTACGTAATTTTGGTACACATTTCAAGAATGATGTTAAAATTTTTGCTTCTTTTCATTGATGTACATATTTTACAAAGTTACGATTGCTTTTTCAAACTTTGATGGGGTTAGAAATTTTCTAAAATGAGTTAAAGAAGATCCTGACGATAATCTCAACAGCACTCACAATAGAGCACAAAATCAAGCATCGACGTACAAGCAAGCTGGAGGTGCGACCAGGTGCCGGGAGGAGTAAGCATCTCGTCAATCTATTCTTGTCATGCTGTATCTTTAGCGATCTACACCGATCATGCTATCTATTGTTGTGAATCACGTTGCTATTTATGACTGAAAAAAAAATTTGGATGTTGTTTTTGTTGTCAGGAGGGAGCCTGATTTCATAAGTCTTTTCGGGTAGTTAGCACAAATAGATTTAAACTAGTGTCTTACTTATTTGATTGCTGCTATCGATCATGCTTAGTGCTGTTAATAAAATAGATGATTAAATGAATTTTAAAATAAAATACATAAATGATTTATTGAAATAAAAAATGATGATGCGTTGGTGTTGGAATCTTCATAAGTATTTTGGGTCGATTACACAAGTCGTCCGAGATTTAAAATATAACATAAAGCATTGACAAGAATTTGCCAAATAATAATAAAATTTGAACTTAAACGTTTGCGTTGCCTTTCCCAACGTTGCACACTAGTCAACCGTGACGACGGGACTCCATGATGGGCCTTGTTGAAATCTCGTCAGAGAAGACTCGGTCTTGATTTTCAGTCCTATCTGAAAGTTGGTCAGAATTCTCGCTTCAGTCAGGAGAGCACATACTGTTATACGCATGCCTTAGAAGTTTTAAGATCCATTTACATATAATGTGTGTTACAAGAGGCCACTGCGTTTAAATATCTTGTTTGCTGATGTCACCTTTCAGTGAGAAGTTTTATGTTTATACAACAATTGTGTGTTTATGGAGACCTCTGTGTATCCAGATAAGTAGGAGGGTTATGTGCACGTAATCCGGATAACTACACCATTTGCTAAAAGCAAATGGCCGTCCAAAGTCGGCGCCGGGTGCACATTGGTCTCCCTCCTTTTATGTGTTGTCATCAATGTTTGATGTTTCTGTAAGTCTGTTACGATTGTTTTGTATGATGTTCTAATGAATATTGTTGTGTCTTATTACGATTTGTAGTTTGTATGATGTCATTTAATAATGTATAAGAAACTAGCTTATTCCAGTCACATATGCCCTCGCTACCGAGCTATGATCATTTATTGCTTATAAAATGGGTACCCTAATATAACCTACTTTTCTCCGTAAAAGACCGAAAACAAACACGTGTAAGCACTTATTTGCATAAGGCTAGTACTGTAGCAAAACAAAACAACATGGCGGACGGATAACACGAGGGACGAAAATGAATCGACAATCGATGTTATCAAAATCTACGGAAGCCAGTTCGTGCCATGTTATATTTTTTTACTATCTTGTAGTTACGAGAAACTTTTCTCGTAGTTACGAGAAACGTTTCTCGTAGTTACGAGAAAAATTCTCGTAATTACGAGAATTTTTTCTCGTAGTTACGAGAAAAAAATCTCGTAGTTACGAGAAACGTTTCTCGTAGTTACGAGAATTTTTTCTCGTAGTTACGAGAATTTTTTCTCGTAGTCACGAGAAAAAATTCTCGTAATAACGAGAAACTTTTCTCGTAGTTACAAATGAGTTTAAGAAGATCCTGACGATAATCTCAACAGCACTCACAATAGAGCAACAAACTGAGCATCGACGGACCCCCAGCAAGCTAGAGGTGGGATCAGGTGCCCGGGAGGAGTAAGCATCCCCTGCTGGGGGAAACAATTCTCATCGTAACGAGAAACTTCTCTCGTAGTTGCGAGGAACTTTTCTCGTAGTTACGAGAAACTTTTCTCGTAGTTACGAGAAACGTTTCTCGTAGTTACGAGAAACTTTTCTCGTAGTTACGAGAAACGTTTCTCGAAGTTACGAGAAACCTTTTCTCGTAGTTACGGGAAAGAAATCTCGTAGTTACGAGAAAAAGTGCGTTCGAATTTTTTCTCGTAATTTCTCGTAATTACGAGATTTGTTTCTCGTAACTACGGGAAAAGTTTCTCGTAACTACGAGATAGTAAAAAAATATAACATGGCACGAACTGGCTTCCGTAAAAATCTGAGAAGAGAAATGTAGTAAACGACAAAAGGAAAGTAAATATTATTTGGCTTGGCATGGGACAGTTTTAGACCTTAGAAGACGACGTAGCCATTGAAAGTGAGGTCGGAAGAGAAATGAGCTAAAGGGAGCTATACAGTGTTCATGTACATATTCTTTCTCGTTTTTGTATTTATGAGATGTATAGATATAAGTTTGATGAGTATATATATACACAACATTTGTATGTGTTTAGATACTATATTTATTCACAGTCTATATCAAATATTAAAAAAGAGCTTAAAATCATAGCTAAATAAAGGCTAATCTTCATTCAGAATTTGTAAACAAACGCACCTGCCTTCCATGCAAGCCATAATACAGGCTGTAAGTCATTTGAAAGTGTTCGATTGTCCACGTTCGATATGGTTGTTTGAACGCAGCATAATATCTATACGTGTTGTAATTAATGAAATTATACATGTACTAGTACGACCTAAGTAAATGAATTGTTGGGTTTTTTGTGAGAATTTTAAAAAGATGGTGAATAAGCAAATGTTTACGCGGGGTTTACTACATGTTCCGTGGTTAAGTTCATTCAAGCGATTGGCTGATCATGGGAACGTGTTCACTCTGATCTTAGTATACTTGACATATTTCTACATATTGTATATGCAAATAACAAGTTCCGAGGTTTACCGAAATCGTGTGTAACCGAGAATAAAAATGTCTATAAAACCAAGGTGTGAGAGATAATTTATGCAAGTAATATGTAGATGTTCAAATGGTAGTATTTAAAACCCACTTACGGTAAAACTTCGTTATTGACAATTTATTCCTTGCGAAACCATATGGTACTTTAAGTATGCATGGAAAAAAAAATCAGTTCAATTCAATTACACGTGGTTTACTACGGCTGCGTTCGATTAGACGACTCGTGTCACACGTGTTTGACTCTTGTTAAATCGAACGACAAGTGTCGCGACCCGAGTGTTGAACACGAGTGACACGAGTATACTCCCCAGTTTACCGGGAGTAATCGAGTGTTAAGATGGCGGACAAGGACAAGCAATTGATTTCGAAACATTAGAAAAGACAAATAGTGCTGATTTAATACATTTTAACAACAAAATTTAAGGAATATTTTAATTCCTAAAATATTCAATGAAAAAATTTGAATTTTGTGACTTCAGGGGCTATAGTTAAGTTAGGGAGTCTTCTGTTTACATTGGACACGACACGATTACAACACGTGTCATTCGATGAAAGTCAGTCAGTTACACAGAGTACGCATGCGCTTCTCTAACACTCTTGACTCTAGTGTTGTTCAAATTAAACGCAGCCTACATGTTTCGTAGTTATCCCACGATGTAAAGTTCATTTAAGCGATTGGCTGACCGTGGTAGCGTGCTCACTCTGACCTTAGTATACGCGACTTATTTCTACATATTGTATATGCAGATAACAAGTTCCGAAGTTTACCGAAATCGTGCGTAACCGAGAATAAAAACGTATTTAAAACAAAATTGTGAGAAATAATTTATGTTAGTAATATGTAGATGTTCAAATGGTAGTATTTAAAACCCATTTACGGTAAAACTTCGTTATTGACAGTTTAATCCCTGCGGAACCATATCACTGTTTCCATAGTTACTATCATCCGAAAATGGCGGACACAAAAACAGGCAGAAACGATTTTTCCCTTTTATTTCACTTATTCTAGTGTATATAAACAATCTGAAGCGATGGAAATTTACATATACAAAGTATTATTATAGGAGAACCTTCATAAATCTATTATATTTCTATTTAGAGCAGAAAATATGCAGCGAAAGTTTTAGCCAAGACGATAGTAACGCAAATTTCTTATAATAATAACTCAAATCTCTCGAAATTCATGAGATGATAGAAACGCATCCTCAAAAATCCAGAAGGGACATTTTAACCAGTACAAACTAGAAATCGGACAAGCAAGATGTTTCTTTTTTACGTAAATTCACTTTAATGAGTGCCACAGATTATTCTACAGTAGAAAACGACCTTTTAAAGTCACTGATCTTGATCCACCACTGGAATATCACCATGTACACGTAGTCAATGCTGCAATTGCAGATACATCGTTATTTATCCAAGGTTGTTCAAAGATGTTTACAGTAAACACGCCTCATATAGTCACCCATTTGGATTTATATGAAGCATCAGATGAATATTAAGCATTGAAATTCTTCATTTTCCATAATACCTGTGCTCCTTAAAGCAGCACATTCCGACTTCGGGATATAAAGGGGTTATTACTTGTAATACATATATCTTAACATAGATTGTTCCATGTTATGGTCATTCATCGGTGTACCAAGTACCATATCCGATACCTCCCCGTTCGAGAGATACGGCCGTTCAAAATTTCAGTTGTAGCCGCGCCTCCTCATGAATATTAATGAGCAGGTGAGCTCCGAGGAGAACCACGTACCGATTTAGTGGGCTATTTCGATGATTATTCTAAGCAAAGAGAGGTGAAACAGACATCGTATGTTTCTTTCACACGTCATATCAAACAGTAACGATAAAATAATGTGTATCAAACGATTTAGGACCGATTTTGTCTAATCTGACTTGCTTGTCCAGCAAAATATCAGCTACTTCGTGGTGTGGGACGAGATTCAATTCATTTTCACCGAATTTTATATATCCATTTGGTCTCTAATATATACTTTCCATAATGCTCTTTCACACTCTGTCTTCTTTTTTCTTCTTTCTTAATCCAAATCTGAGTATCAGTACGTTTCCCCTTTTTCTGTTGAGAGTGTACGCTACTCGCCATGTTTATTTTGATTTGTACAACACGACGAGCCGTATCGCGCACGCTTGAGGGCTGGTCTATCCCAATCATGGGCAATTTTTGTGGCGCCACAAAAATTCGTTTTTAATTTCATTTATTTTGATAACTTCAAGGACCTTTGATTAACAATTTTGGTAATCAAAGGAAAGTTTATAACTTCTACTATCCAGGAAAAATGGAGAATTGCCCTATATCATTTTTATAAAGCATACTTTCGTCCGAAGGCGGAATGTGCTGCTTTAACCATGTAAAACTACACAAATAAATAATGAATATTCCCACCAAAAGAAATTTTCTTTCATACGGAAATTTAATTGGTTTTTTATTTATTAGGTTTTAAACGGACAATCAGGGTCTTTCGTTTCCGGGAGAAGACATAGTTGATACATATATATTGATAAATTTGTTGTTTCATTTTTATTCACTATGTAATAAGCACTGCTAAAGCCATGCATACTATTTACTAGTAGAAGGTAGGAGAGTATCAGATTATTTTAAAAACCGTTTTTTTTTTTTTGCTAACAAGGATTTATTTTAACTTTACACACACCAACTGTGGCCGGCAAATTAGACAATCAGATGACGGAGCTGAGGCCACAGACTATACACCGAAACTCAGCCCATGAATTTACGGAGCGAACCCTTTATAACTCCACTCCAAAAGGACCTGAAATAAATATCGTTCTTTCCTTTTAAAATGATAGTCAAGATTTATTTGTTAAAATAATCAACTTTACAACAAATATATCCTTTAAGGAGGCTCAATAATCGTTTGACGTCATCACATATCGAGTGCAGTACTTTTATATGTGGCCTTTTTAGTTTTCAGCCTTCCAACTCCTCCGTAATTCGCTTGTTTCTTGACGGATTTCGACATGTTTGGTATCGATAGAAACAGAAAATCATCATCTACAATCTGAGTGAAATAAATATTTAGTCAAATGTATCGTTTAATTTATATATACAAAAATATCCCGTAAGTGAGACACCATGGCTAACGCCGTAAACGTATCGTTTTTAGAACGTCATCGGCGGAAATTCAACCGCCTGTTGCCTATAACAAATTCAAGAAGGTAAACTTAAGTATATGATAAAACAAGATATTTCTTGGATACTTTAGCGATATCATAGATAAGATATTTCAAGTTTGGTTTCTCTAATAATCGTTGGTTTAAAGATTTTTTTTTAATTTTGTCAACTTTCGTTCTTTGCAACAAGATGTTATCGAATAAAGTTTCCCTATTTGAAAAATTTAAGCGAATGAATTTTAGTGTTAACCCTGCTTTGTTCAAAGATATATCCATTTCACAGATAACTGCACGCATGATCGAGAACAAGGGAGGGGATTGACGTCCACTTATTGACCTTGAACGTCAAAATGTTTAAAAACGCTTCCGTTTACTTTAGTTCTTTTTCTCTTATATATATTTCCGTATCTCTAATTAGATTGATGGAATCAGATATGAAATTTTGAACAAAACATTTTTTTAAGCTTTGACTTGAACTTGAACTTTATTTGACAAAACTCATTTAACTGACACTAACAAAACATGAAAGGTGAGTTTATAAAAGAACAGGTCGAATAACGCTTTGCCAAGGATATTTAGAAGTACACATGTTACTTTCCTTTTCTTGTTTATTTTTTCGACAAATCATTTGTAAACTAGTTTATTCTTATTTAATTTTGATGATAAATGATAATTGTGTAAGTATTCTTCCTTGTATCAGAAGTTGAAACGTTCACTGAATGTTGGGAAAGAATAATACCTGATTTTTAGCTCGCCTGATCTATTGTACATATAGCGCGCCGTCCGTCCGTCGTCTGTCGTCCGTCCGGCATAAACCAAGTAGATTTTTACAATATGGAAACGAGGTAAAACGGAATGTCTTGTACTTTTGCTAAAAGATTAGAGTCTGATCTTGAAAAATATGTCAATTATAACAGTTTTTAACAAATATTTTCATCGTTATAATGTCAACTAAGGGAACAGGGCATTTTAATTTGACTTGTTGCAAATGGTTACAAAATTGTTACTATGACAACCAAATATTTCAAATCAGAATGAACGATAACATGTATTTTTTTGTATTTCTTTTCGAAGGACAGACTTTGTCGTTGAGAAATATGTAAAAGAAAATAACTTCTGACAAAGATTTCTTATCACTTTGATGTCAAATAAGGGTCTTGAGTCCCTTTTTTTAGATTCTCATTTTGGGGTGCGGGGGGGGGGTACCCAAAATGTACTTTTCTGGAACAGTTTTAGCTATTTCATTCTTTGAAAGCATTATATATAAAGAAATATACATATTTGATGATATTCTGGTGAAAATGATCACAAGAATGGTTTCAGTCTGGAATCATTATCAATATATCATGTGCTTATCTATCAAAATTCATTGTTTTGCGACATATCTCGGGGTTGGTTTACATATGTATATTCAGAGGACCACTGGTCAGTCAAATGGTCGATGATATGTCATCTTAATTACAAATATAAATCATCAGATATTTCTGTTAAATAAACAGAATATTTTTTTCTCCTCTGACAAAGAATTCTTGGATTATTGAGCCACCTTAAGACAAATTAATTTTTTTTTCTTTTTCTTTCACAGTAAGTTGACAGATGAGTGATTTGAGAGAGAGAGAGAGAGAGAGAGAGAGAGAGAGAGAGAGAGAGAGAGAGAGAGAGAGATCATTTCCCTTTTAGTTTGGTTAACACTGTATCGTTTGTCCTTTTTTAAAAAGACATCGTCATGTATATCTGTACATACATGTAGCTATCCAAGAAGAGTATATTTTCTTATAAAGGGATTTAAATTTTTTAGAGAATTTTTTGTGTAATGTTTGTTTGAAAAAAAAATATTACATTCCCTAGATCTGTAGGCAAAATGCAATTCGGTATTCGCCGATATACGCAAGTAAATCATCTTAATCTCCTACAAGGACTGCAATAAAATGTTATACTTGAAAATTTTCGGTTTGCCGCGCTTCCAGTTTTACACATAAAAAAAAATGACAGGAAATTTAACATAATTTTGAATTTTGAGTCTTTTGAGGGGCCGATTTTTTTAAAGTCATCAAAAATCGTAGATTACTCCAATGCAATGGATTCAATAGGAATTCTAAATTTATATTCATTAACATGTACTAGTATATCACGAAGTCAGAATAAGAGGGGGGCATAAGAATTCTAGCCATCATCTAAATCTCTGCATTGACGCGTTACTTTTAAACAAAATTCTGCTAAAATTACAAATTTCTCATGAAAAATTATTTTGTCTACTGCCGTTTACTGTTTAAAATGATTAAGTTATTATTTATTTGTGTTCTTCTCTTACACAATGTATGACTGAAGCACTTGCGAAGTATATGGCGGGAAGAATAAACATCAGTTTTGCTGCATGACGTTAACAAATCTCGTAACGTCGTAACATACATGAATTCAATTTTAACAATATCTTCGTTGAAAGGCGATGTTCGAAAAGTATGTAAAATTGTATAATTCATATATAACTGAAACTTCAAGGCCTTGATAACTATATAATAGATCAGAATTTCAAAATAAAGTGTGTTACGATTTACACGAAGATGCCATGTAGCTAAATTCAGGCTTTTGAACCAAATAAATCAATTCTTTCTATCACAAAAGGCGATATTCAACATTGCTGCTCATCGAGATACTTTCATTTTTATTTCCAGTTACTATCATTATGCGTTGTCAGGCATTTTTGCGTTACTATCATCATCGATGATTTTTTGATCTGGCATTTTCTCGAATATAACGTTGAAACAGTAAACTCTAATAGTATAATTGGAATTTTATATCAATTCTCTTCAAATTTGCCGCTTCAACTTTTTGTTATACATCGCATAAAAGACAATATTTGGAAAAAATCGATTCTGCCTATTTTTGCATCCGCCATCTTGGGATGATAGTAACTACTGTCCTGTTCACTAAATCCAGAGCACCCTGTTTTCCCGGTTTCCTCTAAAATATGATACTGTCATCTTCCAAAAAGATATCAATTTCATAGTACACCTTTAGTCGTAACAGAAAATACCATTGTTTTGGCTGTACGTCAATTATGCTAGGAATAGGACGCAAAATAAAAAGTCTACGGGGATTTTCTATAGTAAAATCGCTGAAAATGCGTGACGTCGGGAGCTTTGACGTCACTGTTTACCATTGTTGACACGGAGAACAATATGGCGGCGGATTGAAATTAACATGGGAATTTCCCGTAGACATTTTATTTTTCATTTTGCGGCTTGAAGGCTGTTGAAAGGGTAAGTTGAGGATTATTTCAAGTTACGACTAAAGGAGGTAAACTCTCGGAAACTATCATCTATAGCAAAATTCTTCAGATGACAGAATAAATCGCCAAAACAGGGTGCTCTGGATCTAGTGAACAGGACAGAGTTACTATCATCGGTTTGACACCAGTGCATTTTCCCCTTCTTTCTTTTCTCAACATCACTTATGTTTGTACTTTTATTGCTGTCTTTAATGTCCTTGCTTCTTGCCTTTGCTTCATCATTTTCCTCGTCTTTAGATGACTCGTTAAATTTGTCTAGAATCTAATCCTTTTTAATATCCTTATCATTATCCGTATTTTCATCCTCATTATTCTCCTTATCTTCTTTTTTATCTGTTTGGCTTTCGTTTATGGTATTATACTTTTCCGTCACATTTTGCTCAGAACTTATATCAAAACTACTTTTAGAGGTAGATTTAGTTATCGTGTTCTTAGTCTTTTCACTTACGGAGTTATTTGAGTCTGTTTTTAACTCCCTTTGTTGAATATCATTAGGTTTAGCCATTGCTATATTGGTTTCAGTCTCTTCACTTTTAGGCGGTTCCAACATTGATGTCGCTTTAACTACCTCGCTCTTTTGTACAATGTCTAAGTCATCCATCGTAGGAAGTTCATCATAAGAAACATTCTGTTTTTCATTATCGATGTATCCGTCCTTCTTTGATGTTTTCCTCTGGTGGTTCATTTGCATTCCCTCAGTCTCCTGCGACTCTTGGCTCCTTGTGTCTTTGTCATGATAACATTTTTACGAGTCAAAGCTGCTTGTGCAGCATTCCCGATTGAATAGGGAAATTTCTGTTTTTCCTTTGTCACAGCTGCTGGTGCAGTGTTCTTCAGAGCTGCTTGTGCAGCGTTCCTGGTCGAATAGGAAACAATGTGTTGTTCCTTCGGTTTTGTTTCTTCTTCCAACAATGTTTCGTTTTCCTTGTTGTCAGTTTCTTCAAGGGGGATGTCGTATACCCGTGATTTATGAGCATTAGATGTTGGTGCGGCACACCGAAAGATTTACCTGGAAGAACAAAGTTAATGGATAATTATCCAAACAAATAAATTTTAATATCATTTTCGAAAACTTCATGGGATTTCACTATTTAACTTATCTAGCAACACAAAAGTGATATGGGAATCTTATTATGTGCATTTCTACTTGAACGAATTTTACCATAACATCTTATTGACTTTTTATGTGCGTACTTCTGCTTGGTAAACCTAACATATACATATTATACTTTTTATTTTTGAAATCCTTTTATCATGTTTATATTTCATAGAAAATGCACACCCTGCAATTCATCTTTCATGTATATCATGTACATACTAACACTGTACTTTCAAAATATAGATTAGATTAAATATAAAGAAGTTCAACTAAAGGCAACAATAGATAGTAATGTGTTTAAAATATTAGGCCATACTGATGTAATATTTTGTTTTACGTCCCTAACTTTTTCTGAAAGATACTCTCCCACCAGGCATGAATACACACAAACACAGGACCAATATGAGGGGATTTTGAAAGGAAGACTGAAAACATAAAATAAAAGTATCTTTCTCAAGTGAAGTTTATATTTAGAAAACCTACGATTTTCTCCTGATAATGATGATGGTATCTGTTAGGCATTTCCTGGTATTCAAGAACATTTACAGATATATTCTTTACCAAAAAACATGTTTGTTTGTGTGTGTGTTTTTCTGAGGAATTGTCATAAAAGATACCCGACCTCGGACGTAAAAGAATAATTAATTACTATGGCATTAGGGGGATTTCCTCAATTTCCATAAGAATAAAGTGTTCAATAAGCTGCAACATTTTCTTTTTTACCAGATTGTCCCCTGACAGCGATTTTTTTTTCAGTAGAACCACGAGCATTTTTCATATCAATATTAAATTTTGGGGGAAAAAACATTATAAATTGAAAAATAACGACTCATAATTCCGTTTTGAATTTGTACATATTTTATCTAATTTTATGTTTTTCAAAGAAGGACTTAATAAGTTCATAAACTCTTATTGTAAATGCATTTCATAGATCGTTAATTTGAAAATATACATGATATATTACCTTCTACAGATAATGGCGAGAATAGTAATGAACACAACTAGGATTTCGGTGACTATCAACACAGGTAGTAGTAAATTGAACTGTCCATTTGTGTCAGTTTTAACCAAAATGATTTCTGTAAAAAACAAAAATATCTGAAGTCGACAAAATAAGGACTGATTTCCTATTTTAGCCTGTGTGTATAATCCCATTTTTTCCAGTTCTGTGACAATGAAAATGGATTAACTCCAATCAACCATCATATTTGATAATTGATTAAAAGTGTATAGCTCGTACTGATGACCGCGGAATTTGAAATTTATAAGTAAGTTTAAATTGATTCAATTCATCCCGAAATGTGCATTTCATGTCCATGCTTAAAATTTATCTGTTCTTAAATGATGCTGATGAGTTGAATGTTTAACGTCTTAAAATTCATTAGCATCATTTAAGAGCAGATACATTTACAGCATGGACCAGACATTCACGTTTCGGGTACTTAACCCTCGTCAGTGATCCTCAATCTCAACAATGAAATATGGCCAAAATCTGTGAAAATTTTGTCCTAAATATACCGAAAGACGCAGCAACATGGCTGGGATATGATGCTACAGGAACCAGGTTTTAGAAATTTGAGAAAATTTTGTAAACATAATTTTTCAAATGCGTTTGAAGAAATGACCAACCGAAATTGATCGAACTTGGCTACATGTGCCCTCGGGGACTCCTGGTCCACCAGCAGTGGTACAAATGTTTAACGCATTTTAGAGCAGATAAATAACTTTTTGAAACTTTGCATTTTTAAAGAAAAACATACCGTATTTACAAATGAAATGAGCCCATGTTGTGGCGCAAAACAGCGATGACGTATGGTAGTTGATGGTCATTTGTAGTCCATGGTCCTTATCGTATGAGGCAATGTTATTGTTGGACATATTCCCTTCAGAATGCGCCTATCTGAAACAAAGAAGAGACATCAAAGGTTCACTATCGCTTACATGAGAAGCATGTTCATTCTTACATGTGAATAAGATTGATGCATACTTATCAAATTATTGTGCCTCATCATGTTTGATAATCCATGTAAAATGGATCCTGTGCCGATGAAATACGGTACATTCCTTATTATAGAAACTTCTCTTTTCTTGTTTATTCTTGATTTTATCTATAAAAGATGAGTTTGAAAATAATCGTTCAAATCGCAGTAATCTTTGCTTTTGAGATATTTTACATTTGATGGAAGAAAAACACTTCTTGAATGAACTAAGAAAATGAAAGAAAGGCATCTCTTGAATTCATAGTGATAATAAATTCCCTTTCCCTTTTGTAATAAAAATCATATTTAGATATTTCTTATCTGAATTGCGAGAAAAAAGATTGATTGGGTACAAAAAAACCCCAAGTTACTCATAAAGTTATTCAGTAAACAAAGAAAAATAAGCCTTGTGACGAATAAAAAATAGATGTCAGATAAGCTTAAAAGGACAATTTATTATCTCCATCTATTATTTCCAACAAACTAATTTCAAAACGTATATCGGTAAAACAAAGGAGGGGGACAAGCACAGAAAGAGACACAAAAGGGACAAGGAACACAAACGCACAGCACAGAATCATCAAACACAAAGAACTACACATAAACCAACGAGACCAATGGGGAACCGGTGCTGACTTAGGACGGCCATCTGCCACAGAAATAGCAGAAGGTGTGGTTACCTTGTATTACGTGCGCACAACCCTTACACTTTTCCGATTATCCCGAGGTTTCAAAGAACGTTCAATTGTGGTGTAAAACAAGAACCTCGGTAAACTAACGATAATTTTGTCTGTCCCTCGACGCACAGACAGAGAAACAGATTCGAAAATATCTGTAATCAAACTTTCTCGAAATTACTAAAATGTGGGTCATATAACATCATATCCCACCCATCCTGCTACGCCTTTCAGTACATTTTTGGACATAATTTTCACACTCTTTGGCCATATCACTATGTTTAGACTGAGGAACACTGACGAGGATAAGTACCCGAAACGTGCATGTCTGGTCCATGTTGAAAATTTATCTGTTCATAAATGATGATTTGAATTTGAAGACGTTTAACACGAACAATTAAATGGAAATATTATGTGGGTTTGGTCAAATATTCACAAGAATAGACATATAGAATGAACAACACAAAACCTATTGTAATGCCCTCATTGTTGGTATTGTCCACCCAAAATTGTCCTGTAAAATTTGGATTGTTTCTTATTCGTTCGAAGACATCGTCTAGATCTGAAGTTTCCCATAGACGGCCTCCTGTAGAGTTACAGCTCTCCTTAGCATGCAAAGCCCATGTTTTATTCTTAATCATGACGTAGCACAAATCACCAACCTTCACAGAATTTTCCTCTAAAAAGAAAATAAGCATAAACTGATGAATTGCAAAACTTGCAGCAATGTATTAGATCTATAATGGAAATGAATTAAAGCTCAAGAGACCACTTCGCTAATCTAATACTTACGTATTCTGACATTTGTACATATACTTGTTCATTGATGTGAGAAAGACAATTCTTGAATACATCATAGAAATAAATTCCCTATCAGTCAAATTCATGATGCTTGTTCAAAAGAAGCTGACAATAATCTCTGTTAAATTTGCAGAGTCTCAACTAGTTTATGAAAGCGAAAACATTGACTCTTCTGTTGTTCTTGAGAAAAAGTCGAAAATGTGAACGATTTACGACAGATGGTCAGGCGATGGACAGTGCGCTATGAAAATAATTTAAAACAATACTTCGTACGATCACGATCATCAAAGTCAAGAGTTGTATAATATCAATTTTCTGTAAGGACCAAAATAATTTCAATAGCACGAGGAAATGCCATGTCATCAATTTTGGTATGGATGGTGTAAATGATGCACTGAGATGAAGAAGATGTTAAAACATGAGTGGGACCGCTTCATAATTTTGTTCAAAAGGGTATAAAAAATGGTTACCATGGTAACATCCAGTTCAATACTATTATGCATAGAGTAATTTAGATGCCTTTTATATATTTAGAAGCATTTTTCTCAGTGCATCTTAAAGAGAAATTGATTAAGAAATGACCTAGAAATGTTCAAGGTCACAGGACCCAATTTCAAGGTCACTTGGACTGCGATTCACCAAATTTTATGAAATCCTGTGATTTTTCAAAAATGTAAGAGGCAGTGACTATGAAATCATGTGAAATTGAGTACATATAAAGTAATGTTGGATATATCCCTATTTATTGAGAAAAGTTGTAAAAATTTAAAAATCTTTGAAATCCTCGATTTGTAGCTAGTCTTTCATACATACAAAAAAAAAAGGATAAATAAATCATGATTTTTGTAAGAAGCTGATTTTTTTCTGTGAAATGATCTGAACTAAGATTTGTATTGTTTTTTTTTTTTCCTACTATCGGTCCTATCTCTCAGAAGAAAAATATCTGATACAAATATATGACAGTAAAGAAAAAAATAATTGAAAACAAAAATGCATATTTTCGAAAAAAAATTTGATCTTTAACTTGAATTGACCTTGAACGTAGGTGCAATGACCTTGACAAATTTTGGAAGTGCTCAAACAAAGAATTATTCCTTCTGTTGTCCCTACACAAAGATCAAGCAGTATAAGAATTTAAACGATACTAAAAATCAATTTGAAAAGATGAAGTCTTCAGGAATAAATGAAAATTGGCCATGGCAACTAATTTTGACCACAAAATTTAGGCAAACAAAACAAGGTCTCACTATTTTTCTATTTATCAGACAACGTATATTTTGTTCTGACATCATTGATGGTGTTATCAACCTGACATTTCATGTTTATTTTGCTAAAAAAATATAAATATTGGACAAATATTGCCTTAATTTATACTCTTCTTATGCCAATTTTTGACTGATTTCTATTTGATATGATTTGGCTAATTGAAAGAAATATAAAACTTTATTCCGAAGAGGTTTTTAAAATGATGTCAATACCAACTTGTTTTGACAATTGATTCCACATAATATCCAAAGATGACTTATTTGATCATTATTCTAGTGCTATAAATAGATAGACCTCGTTTCCATAGCAACAGAATTTTTTTTGTCAAAAAATTGTCATTTTTGTATTCAGAGCATTAAACATACCAAGTATATAGAAAAATATAGAAAATCCATAACATGCTATTTCCAAAATATTTTGTCCTTACAGAGAATTGATATTAAAAATTTCATTTAATTTCACCGGTCACGTCACTGTGGACGACATGAATATATCGTGATATCACAAATGAGTTAAAGAAGATCCTGACGATAATCTCAACAGCACTCATAATAGAGCACAAAATTAATTATCGACGGACCCCTAGAAAGCTAGAGGTAGGACCAGGTGTCCGGAAGGAGTAAGCATCCCCTGTTGGCTAGCCACACCCGCACTTGATGTTCATGCATGGAAATGAAAACTATATATATAATTTATGCACTCTGTGAGGTTATGTCTATATAGAAAGTATTATGGCGACCATGTCAGGGAAAATATTCAAAACACTTACTGTCAAACCCCTGTCAGAGAACATATTCAAAACACTCACTGTAACAGAACACGTGGTGCGCAAATAATCTAGTGCATGGGATTCCCATTCGTTTACACAAGGTACATACTGTCTAAATTTACTTTATGTATTCATATGACCATCATTGACAACCATATAATGGCATTCTTGCGTTGTTGATTTTTATGTTTGCATTTGCAAGTGCACTTGTCACTTTAAAAGCATGAAGTTGTTTTTATTTTTAAGTCAGTAAAATTTAATGCTATTGTCTCATGTCAACCGTAATAGCATGAACATCTAGGTGTATCGACATCATTTATGTTGACGTGTTGGAGTAAACGTACTTCCGTCAAGATGATTATATCGAATTAACGGTGGATTACGGTGGATAACGGTGGATTACCACAAAGTCGAATTTTCGGAGTCAAATAATGTTTATTTCAGTCAGATATCGAGTTATTAAACACACATTATTACCAAAATCTCGATATGATGACTTTGCAGATGACTTTCGAAAATTCGACTTGATGGATGTCCAGCATAAATTCGATATAATCTCGATGGAAGTTCATTTACTCCAAAAATCAACGTAAATGATGTCGATACATCTTGATTTTCATGCCTTTACGCACTTTTAAGACAACGATTTATTTTGAATTTTTTTTATAAATTACACTAACAACGAAGTACATGTATAGTGACTTAGTCCGTTGGTTTACTAATGTACGACTTTACAGTTCTATTTACCTGAGCAGATGTCTTTTCTTTTTGCCGCTAAATTACACAAGGCACCAACACCAAAACATGCACAAAGAAAAGTAATAAAGTTGAATTGTAAGGCTGTCATTTTAGGAATATTCAACAACATTCAAACCTTTAGAGCAGGTACAATAGAAAATATAGGTCAACCGTGCTATGTGTACAATACTACACACGACAGGTATCATGTTAGCATCTTTAGGTTTTTAAGGAGGGTTTGAACACCAAGATGGCGGCAACATTATTTGCTTTCTCACTTCCTATAAAAAGTTTAGTCTTAACTTTTTCAAAACATTTGATACGCTGATTGATATACACATTAGAGTATCCTGATGAAGTTTGAATAGTTTCCGGCGTCATTTGAAGAAATTATGGCGATTTCCGAAATTGTGGACTTTGGGAATTTTTCCATGAGCAAACGACGACGTCATTTCGACGTAATCGGGGGAAAATGACGTCACAAAAATTTGTACTCAAAATTCAATAAAAACATTAATACTAAACGTATCGCATTTAAACTTTGCATGTGTAAAATAGAAAGTTCAATCTTCATCACAGTGAATTCGTTGACAAATTGACATTACAGGTAAGCGGATGTCACTTCATTAAAAATGAACGATTTTGGAAAGAAAAATTGGAAAATATAAAGCTTTGTAATATTTTAATCCTAAATTCAATTTTTCTCATTTAATCAAGAAATCATCTCTGGACAATGTTGATCAATTTGTTAGTTTTTGACAAAGATTCATCCACAGGATTCCTAAGAATTAATTATCAACTACAGTCAATTGACACGAAATTGCATTTTTTTAGAGACAGTGTCATCTTTTATTCCAGTATTCTAAGTTTGTTTAAAACACAATTCATATCATCTTTTCCATATGCAAGTGCAATACATTTATGAAGATTTTGGAAGTTAAATTAAAATCATTTTCCAGCAGCTTTACGAGAACTGGAATGACACGTTTAATATTATGACGTCATCAAGAAATTCACGGAAACGTTGAAAATGTATATTTCAAAGTCTCATAGACAATTTTCCTGTGGATAGAATCAAATTTAAGTTTGTATAATCAAGGACAGACAAGTGATATATAATTTCAGAAATTTTGAGAAAAATTGAATTTGGCGTCCAAGTGTTCAATACCTCCTTAAATATCCTTTTTCTAAAATTTACAAGTAGCACCAAATTACTTACATCTATGCAAGCGGCGCGGATTTGGGGATATCTCGATCGCCTCCCCAGTTTCATCATCTGCATTACCAAAACGTACCATGCGCGGATCCATTGGATGTTTTCGGAGTTGAATGAAAAAAGTACATAAATTTTATTTTTACAGGATAATACATAGACAGATCCTTCCACAAACAAATCAATTCTGTGGTCTTGGGTTTATTGTTGCTGTTTGGAGTGGGGATTCATGGGGAGATTATCCTCCGGAGTCTCTGTTACGGTGCAACAGTGTTATTTTCATTATAAAATATTAATTCGCATTTCATAGGGTTACCTAGATATTAGTTTTACAGAGGCAATGCTTATCAAAATGCTGTGCTGGGAGCAAATTTTTGCAAGTGCTACAAATGATTTTACTGCAATGTGCGAATTATTAAAAGTCGAAATTTACATCGCGGCATCAATGCATTTCTTACCATCCGTATTGGCATGACAAACATGTATAATGTCCATATCTCAATACACAGTACAAAATCGATCATTCAGAAAATCATACACCGAAGGCATACAAAATCAGGATAAAACAGGAATAAACAAACAAAATCAGCCACCAAATGAAAAGAAGCGAACTCCCAATATGAGAGTGAGACTAGTTACCCAGGAAAAGTCAGCATCTCCTGCTTCCATGCAACATCTGTCTCTTCAGTTCACTAGAATTGACACACCTGACTGCTTTCATTTTGATAGAAGTAGAAGTACATACAAGTATATTATGTGAATGTATGGTCAAATGGTCTAAGACAATTCTGGACAGAGAGACATCATAGTGTATGACGAGTTCCCCTTATCGACCGTAGATCTTCCTCAGTGACGATGTTAGTCGGTCAAAAATATACCTCTGGCTGAGATCGATGCTTATCTGAAAGATGCCTGGCTCTAAGAACAAAATCTGCATATTTGGTACTTGCTCTGGCATAATGTATCAATTGTGATATGAACACGTCATAAGCAGGTAATGTAGGAATGTTGCTACTCAGAAAAGGACAGTTTGTGATGCTGAGACTGAAGTTGTCACGTTTGACGTAGATTGAGATGCCCATGCGACCTCCAGTGTCGTAGGACATCATTATGTTCAAATAGGATGCTGAACGGTTTGTAGTTTCTTTGAATTAAAGTTCCGATTGATAGATTCTGTTAAAGTAATCCGTGAATTTTGATTATTGGTGGACAGAAAATCGTCAATATATCTGTAGGTGAAGTTAAAGTCAGATGCTATGTATTTTTCCCTTCAGAGACCAAAGCTTCATACGAGTAAAGAAAATGTCGACAAGGAGTTGGGCGCAATTGGTTCCCATAGGAATTCAGACAATTTGTTTGAAGATTCTTCCTCCAAACACCACAAAATTGTGGTCGAAAGATAACATGAGATCTAAGTATGGAGCAGAGTCAATGCTTTCAGATGCCTCTTTCATCTATACTTCACATGGACATATGGTTATATAAGCAAAATTTGGATTATTGAGAGAATTTCATCGATTTATCTTAATCTAGAATTGAATTGGAAAAGCAAAGACTCAGCAAACTCGGCTTCATATGAGTATAGAAAAATACCATAGATAAGTTTAAGAAGATCCTGACGATAATCTCAACAGCACTCACAATAGAGCATAAAGTTGAGCATCGACGGACCCCTAGCAAGCTAGAGGTGGGACCAGGTGTCCGGGAGGAGTTAGCATCCCCTGTTTGGCTAGCCGCAGGCGATGTTCACGCATGAAAACGATATCTAAAATACAGGTAACACACAAAAGCACATTTTTGTCATTCCAATGAAAATGATTGTTATTGTCTGACTCTCCGTCCGTTTGTCCGCACTTTCTCTTCTAGTTCCACTGTTTTCACAATTTAGAATGTTCTTCCCATCTTTGCTCTGTTTCTGTTCAAGACTTTGTATGCCTATTGATTGTGGTTTTTGTCTCTGAATTTGGATTTGAATTTTGAATGTTTCGTTTTTCCGTCGGTTTGTCTTACACATGTATGCTGACAATTTTTTCTGTATTGGTTTGTTTTGTTACAGTTTATTTTCTTCCTTTATCATTGTCTCAATACAACATTCTGCAAACGTGAATCCCCAAATGAAGATGAAACAGTTACTAGGAGAGAGTAATTAAGATCATGTGATAATGAAATTTTAACATGGCGCGTTTATGAACATATACTGTTTATTCAGTTTTATGATAGATATCCTTTAAATTTGAATCAGTTTCATCTTTTTGTATGTAAAAGTGATGTGTAGTGACATTTGGTGATGTTACCATAGGAAACATTGAAGTTCTGAGTACTTCCCAAATAGACTCATGCAGACATTTTCCATTGCCAATTATAGCAAATTCAAAATTATACTCAATATTAACTTTTTTATTTTTGTATGATTTTCCTTCATATTTGGAACACTATATATTGGATGACAAATATGGATAATGACCATATCCCTGCACACAGCACAAAATCGATAATTCAAAAATCAGAAACCGAAGGCATACAAAATCAGGACAAAACAGGAACCAAAGCAAACAAACAAAAACCTCCACCACATGAAAAGAAGCGAACTCCCGATATGGGAGTGAGACCAGGTGCCCAGGAAGAGTAAGCATCTCCTGCTTGCATGCAACACCCGTCGCTTCAATTCTGTAGAACTGTCACATCCGGTTACTTCCATTTTGGAAGATATAGAGTACAATCTTTGGTTGGATGGTTCAAATGGTCTATGACAGAATATCATCCACCATTCTTGAGAGTGGAACATCATAGAGTATGACGAGTTCCCCATATCGACCGTAGAACTTCCTCAGTGACGATGTTAGTCGGTCACAAACATATCCCTGACTGAGAAGCTTATCTGAAAGACGCCTAGCTCTCAGAAAAAAATCCGTATATTTGGTACTTGCTCTGGCATAGCGTATCAACTGAGATATGAACACGCCATAAGCAGGCGATGAAGGGATGTTGCTACTCAGAAAAGGAAAGTTTGTAATGCTGAAATTGAAGTCGTCACGTTTGTCATAGAGTGAGGTGTTCATGTGACCATCAGTGTCGTAGGACAACATTATGTCCAAATAGGATGCTGAATTATTTGTCTCTGTGGTTTCTTTGACTTCAAGCTCCGAAGGATAGATACTGCTCAGGTAATCCGCGAATTTTAGATTATTGATGGACAACACATCGTCTATGTATCTGTAAGTGAAGTTAAAGTCAGAAGCTAAGTATCTTTTCCCTTCAGAGACCAAGGATTGAATGAATTCAGCTTCGTACGAGTAAAGGAAAATGTCGGCAAGGAGTGGGGCACAATTGGTCCCCATTGGAATGCCGACAATTTGCTGGAAGACCTTTCCTCCAAACACCACAAAAATGTTGTCGATCAGAAAGTTTAACATCTGAATAATGTCTGTTTCAGTGTACTTATTTTCAGAATCGGACTTTTCTTTTACAAAGTAGGTTTTGTCATAGTTAACAACAATAAATTTGTATTTGCGATTACCGTTCTTACTTGTAAACGCATTACTTATAATTTTTGCGAGTCTTTCTTTCAATTTAGAATGTGGAATTGTAGTGTAACGTGTCGAAAAATCAAATGCTTTGATCGAATGGACTCTACTAAAATGAGTGGATTTCAGATGTTCTAAAAGTTCCTTCGAATTCTTTAAAATCCACATCTGGTTGATACCACTGCGAGAATACACTGTCGAACAATATTTTTGAAGCCCAGATTTGATTTCAGATAAAACTTTGGTGAGTAAGACCGATACAGATTTGGTAGAACATTTTGAGGAACCAGCGATGAAACGTTGTTTGTACGGATTCTTATGCATTTTAGGTATGCAGTACAAGTATGGTAAATCTAAATCTAAATTGGTAGTGTCGAAGCCAAAGGAAGTAAGAGCTGATTTGTGGTTATCTATTATTTCAGAGGCAGAAAGGTTTGTTGGGGTGTAAGTGGGATTTCCAGGTGTCGAATTTAAACCCAACTCTTTAACTAGACTGTCGAAATAGTACTTTTTGCAAGTAAATGTGAAATTATTTGAGGCTTTGTCCGCTGGTGTGATGACATAATGTTCTTGGAGGTAGGTGAGCTCTGTGATAACATCAGGGTCTTTAAATATAGACACGAATCTGGTGTTCACAGTTGATTTTAATCGCTTAATTCTAGATAAAAGTAACCCTCTGATTGATTTTATCCATTCGGAAAGGGTGTCGAGCTGTACATCCTCTTTCTTTGCCCAACGTCTTGCATATTCCTCACAAGAGTCCATGATAATTTTGACATTTTGGTTCCATGTATGGATATTCTACTAATTGATTGAAGCGAAGAATTTGAAACCTTTCTGTAAAATAACATAAAAACTTTTACTTTAAAATATTTTTCAGAGAGAACTTTATAATGAAAATCGAAGTTATCTTTCTTTTTACGTCAGAAATACAGAATACTCTTCGATGTGAAGAGTCAAAATTTTGGGTGACGGATATGTCCTTAAATGTAACAGCGCCTTCTGCGGTGTATTCTGTAAATTTTGCAAATTGCATTTTGTACATGATCAAGAAGAAGGGAGGGGATTTCCAACCAGACATTGTTGCTGTACCAACAGCAAAACACCCGATGCAAAAACACAAAGACGAGCACAGCAAGAGACGAAAAAGAGGCATACGACGTAAAAACATCAAACACAAAGGACTACACATAAACCAACGATACCAATGGGCAACCGGTACATTATCAAGTTAAAGTTGAAGGAGCAAATAAATTTGCAAAACAATTTTTTTACATTTGAGGCCAAAATATAGGATTTATAGCACACATTTCTCAAATATAGGACTTTTACAGGTTACTATATTTCTTATAGGTAAAATAGGAACTATAGTACAGCTATGACCCAAGGCATTCAAGCTGTTTAAGCATGGCGTTTTCATATCATATATTTGAACTTCGATGTACTTGTTTTTTGTTGGGTTTCTTTGTTTAGTAACTACATTGATGAACACATGTGTCTACATGTTTTGATGACGGTCTTGAGGATCACTGACGAGGGTTAAGTACCCGAAAAATTTATCTGGTCTTAAATGATGCTAAAGAATTTGAAGACGTTTAATATTTGTACTACTTGGTGAGTGTCACTGCTGGTGGACCAGGAGTCCCCGAGGGCTTTTCGATCAACTTCAGTTGATCGTCTGTCTCTTCAACGCATTTGAAACTTTCTGTGACAAAATGTCTCGAAATTTCTCAAACGTGGGTCCTGTAGCATCATATCCCACCCATTCTGCTACGTTTTGGACATAATAATTTTCACACTTTTTGGCCATATTACATAGTTTAGACTGGGTATCACTGACGAGGGTTAAGTACCCAAAACGTGCATTTCTTGTCCATGCTGAAAATTTATCTGGTCTTAAATGATGCTATAGAATTTGAAGACGTTTAATATTATAGCAGCATATTGGTCATTCAACATACGGGTACCCGGTACAAATATCATCAGTCATAGAATTTCCTGATATACCGTAACTGAGCCTTAGTCTGATACACTGTGATACTGAGGGATTTCTGATTTATAGCAGACATATCTGAACAGTTTGTCATGACATTTTATTGAAACTTGCATGTAAACAAAGAAAAAAATAACCTTATATTCTTGTACGTTTAAGTTAATGAAATAACATAAAATAGCTAAACGTATATTTTAAAAAATATACAGTATTGATCATGACATTGATATCACTATTTTCAAAACATCAAGATAATATGTTTACTAAAAAAATTTTATCAATGTAATAAATATTCATACGTTTAATAAATCTCAGTATTTTTTTTAATGATGATTACTTTTATAATTCAGGATTTATTCCCTTACAAGGAAAATCTTCATTCAGGATTTTGACACATATGTAACAGACTATGCCTGTCTTCCAGTCAAGCAACACATGCTATTAGTCATTTGAGAGTGTTTGATTTTCGTCGTTTAACATGCAACATGCATCTAATATCTACACATGACCTTCAACTTTTATACACAACTAAATAAAATATGAAATTGCATTGTATTTTTACTGTCGTTAGAATTTAAAAAAGCAAACGTACACATATGGTTTACGACATGTTTCGTAGGTATCCCATTCATTTATGCGACTGATCTCACTCTGACCTGAATATACATGTAGGACATACCCAGTTAGCACAAGCATGTTTTAAAAACATGTCAAAAATATTTCAGTAAATGTTATAGAAACGTGATTTTGTATGATTCCAGAAATATCAACATTTTTGGAAGCATTTTATTTTGTTCAGCACTCTTAAATGTTAAAACGTTTTTAAAACATTCTATACAACTACATAGTGTTTAAAAAATGTTCTTGGAACGTTTTGTCAGAACCTGCTTGAAACCATACAAAAATATTTATGCTAAAACTGGCAAGTAGTAAGAGCAATGCTTCTGGCTATCAGATACTTTCTTCTATAATGAAACAAATTCAGATTGATTGCAACAAATGTCATTTATTATAAAATGACGAACATATGTACAAAATACAAATATGGCTGGGAGACTTACAACCTTGTTAACACAAATGTAAAGCACGATAAAGGTCAAGATGACTAGAATGTACTTAATTCTCAAATAACTTGGAAAACAATAAATGTCTCCCAGCCAAAAATATTACAACCTCACACAAACAGACTGTGTGATAAGTGAAAAACATACCTTGAAACAACAAGTGGTGCATAAAAAAGTAAAAAAGAACAAGTAAGAGTGTAATTCAAAACCCTGTAATTAATAGAAGAGGAGGTTGGAGTGGAGGTGGAGGATATGATTTTTTCTCTGTTTGTAAACAACTAGCAGCGCTCCACAAAATGTAAACAATGTATGCTAATTAGATTGAAGCAAGAATACGATTGGCTGACAAAGATAGCTGAATACAATGTAGAAAATTACAAAACGGAGTACGGATTGAAACGGATTTACAAAATGCGTTTATCATAAAATGCTTTATTTGATAATAAATCTGTATGTATGCTAAAACTGACAAGTAGTAAGAGCAATGCTTCTGGCTATCAGATACTTTCTTCTATAATGAAACAAATTCAGATTGATTGCAACAAATGTCATTTATTATAAAATGACGAACATATGTACAAAATACAAATATGGCTGGGAGACTTACAACCTTGTTAACACAAATGTAAAGCACGATAAAGGTCAAGATGACTAGAATGTACTTAATTCTCAAATAACTTGGAAAACAATAAATGTCTCCCAGCCAAAAATATTACAACCTCACACAAACAGACTGTGTGATAAGTGAAAAACATACCTTGAAACAACAAGTGGTGCATAAAAAAGGCCAAAAACCTTGCAGGCACTGAAAGGTTCAGCACCACTATAAGACATTAAAATCATGTGCATTTCAGTACATGACAAGTTGACAAGTAATGTGTCGCACATATAGTAAGTGAATAATCGCATAGTGAATAACCAAACACATATAATATTGAAAGTAAAAAGAGAACATATTATGTATATTCATGCATATGACTACACAGATTAAGGATATAAATTCTTTATACATTCTTTTAATAGTTCTTAAGATTGAAACATAATAAAAGATATAAGTTCTTTTACATTCTGTTATACTTAACTAGGTTCGTGTTTAAATTGAACTGACATTAAGAACTCAAACTTGTAATTTCAACTTGTGTTGTGTACATTAGCTACAAAATGAGAATCAAATTCATGGCGTTAACTATGGAAAATCAGAAGGGACTTAACAAAGAAATAACCTGCACAGGCAGCCAAATTCTGAACAAGATACAGGTTAAAAGCAGTACACGCAGACAGATGCTGAACATGCACAAACGTCAAATATTGGTGAGCCAGCAGCCATATCAAAATAATGATTTTAGATACTAAATTATGCAAAGTTACACTTTAAATGAGGATATTCGAATGTATTTCTGGAAGGCATCAGATTTCCATCTGCCTAGTTTTTGAATTTCAGTTTGAGATAACCCACGTTTCGTAGCTTCGGTCGCTGCCCCAATACTAAAACTATGACTTTTATAAAGTTTTGGACTTAATCCAATGAAAGTAATTGCTTTTTGAAGATGAGATGAAACGAAATGTTGTGATACTGTTGCAAATTGAAATAATGGTCCAGAAGAGTGTATGTGGGAGGAAAGATAAGCCCTTAAAGACTGAACCGGACAAGTGTAACTAGAATTGGTACCCGATATGAAAAGAGTAATAGGGTATACATTCTGCATTGTTTTAGAGTAACGTATGATAACCTGCACACAACCAGCTTCTGGGAAGGAGACATCCTCCCTTTGTACGACCTTTGTGAGAAATGCTGGTTTCTTAGCAATAAGTTCACCCATACGGAAAAACCCATGGAATGCTAAGGTAAAAAAAGAACGCAGCAAGGATCTATTAAAGTGTTCTGATATTGTCTTATCCAGAGCGTTGGTTATTCTTGAAAGAATAGGCAAAGTGATAGGTAATCTTGAATCTGGGTGACTTGCAGATTTGTTAGCACCCTGTAGGATTTTTCGAACTAAGAAAGTTTGAGAGTTGTCACACAGGCCAAGAATTTTATGAATATAACTGATAGCTGATAACATGGATGCGATAGAGGAGGGACTATAGTGTTTCTCAAATAAGTGAGCTATGAAATTGCACAGAGTTAATTCAGATACAGGTAATTGTAAGGAATTGTTAGAATTATTACAAAATTGAAGTAAAGCTAACCAACTGTGTTTATAAAAACTCTTTGTGGAGTCCGATAGCGAGGCTCGTAGCAATGCTAGTGCAGGATCAGTCAGATGTGCATTAGGTTGACTGGAACCTTCACTGGTTTCTTGTCGAGCCATGGCGCTGCCGAGAGGGCATTCTGGAATTCAAGGCGAGAAAGTTTGTCAGCTATCACATTATACTTCCCAGGTATATGTATAGCTTTGAAAAAGAAATTGAATTTCAAACTTGCAAGAACTAAACGACGGACTAACTTCATAATCAATTTGTCTTTGCTAGATTTTTTATTAATGATAGCTACAGCAGCTTCATTATCTGACATGAAAAGGATCTTTTTATTTTTAAACATGGGTCCCCAAATTTCCATCGCAACGACAATGGGAAAAAGTTCCATGATGGTAATATGAAAATCCTGAAAGGTGTCATTCCAAGGACCAGCAAACCACAAAGACCCCAACACTGCTGCAAATCCTTTGGATATTGCAGAATCTGTATACAAGGCTAACCGATCAGAGTTTGACCACTCATCATCAAGAAAAACTGATTTTCCATTGAACTGAGCAATGAATGTGAGCCATGTATCTATGTCTGCTCTAGCTTCAGAGGTTAGTCGTATGTAGTGCCTAGGATTTGTAACATGACAGGTAAGATCAATGAGTCTACGAAGAAAGGCACGCCCAGGAGAAACAACAGAACAAGCAAAATTCAGGAGTCCGATTAAAGATTGGAGTTCCTGTAGGGTAACTTTTTTGCGAAAAGATAACTGACACAACTGATCATGAATTTTTGAGATTTTATCTTCAGGTAAACGGCATTCCATAGCTACTGAGTCCACTTCTATGCCGTAGATGGTAATAATTTCAGAAGGGAGGAAAGTCTTATCAGGATTGAGAGGGACCCCAACAAAAGAACAGAGGGCAATAAAGTTGTTCAAATCATTCAAGCAGCTGGGTGATTTTGGATGGCCGATGAAGAAGAAATCATCAATCATATGTGACATACCTGCAGCATGGAGTTTGTTAATCATGATCCACTGAAGGGAGCAGCTGAGTTTTTCAAAGATTTGACAGGAGCTACTGGCCCCCATAGGGAGACACTTATCGTAATAGAAGTGATTATCCCAAATGAAACCTAGCAAGTGGTAATCGTCCGGATGTAGAGGAATATTACGAAACCCGTCTTTGATGTCCCATTTTGCCATTAGGGCCCCTTTACCAAACTGTTTAACTAATGCAATAACTGACTCTATGTTGTCATACGATACGTCCTTGTTTTCTTTTGGAATACAAGAATTTACTGAGTGATTTTCAGGATAGGAGAGATCATGTATTAATCTGAACTCACCAGGGACATTCTTAGGTACCACACCCAAAGGGGATTTAACCAAGTTTTCATATTGTGGAGTTACTGATGCTTCTGAAATTCTACCAAGTTTTTGTTCTTTATAAATTTTTTGAAGGACAACCATGGGATGTTGATTGGTGGAATTAGTCCTCGTCATATTGACGCCATGCATCTGATCTTGTAGTTGATGCCATTTCCCGAATCATAAACATGTATTTCAAAAGATGGGGGGCTTCTTCTAGTTTCTTCTGAATGTAAATAGAAGTGAAAATAAGAAAGGCTGAAGTCCACTGATTAATTGATATGGGGAACTTGTTAAACTTTCCTTGCTGAAAATTAATGGCCCCCTGTTCAATAGAGACTGAAAAGTTTTCTTCCTGTTGGTTTGGAAGGAGAAGTCTAATGTCAAAGTATGTGTCCCCCCAAATTTCCTGTTTAATTTTGTCTGATACAGTGGCCCCCAACGGAATGTTATTTGAAAAATTTAGAGGTTGCGGATCAATTGAAGCTGCTGACTCACCTCCAAGCAATGTATTTAAAACACCTGGAACAGACATATTATCGTTTAAAGGTTGATGTGTAGTTGCAAGCACTGGAGTCGTTGTGGATACATGTGGGGTTGCAGGCGCAGGATTGGTTGCAGGCACAGGATTGGTTGCAGGCGCAGGATTGGTTGTCGGCACTTGATTAGTTGCAGACACTTGTGTAGTAATGTTTGTTAGAACTTCAGGTTGCTGGTTGGAGCATTGAACTACACCGGTAGATGAATTTACAGAACTATGAACGGAATGTTCACTTGAGCTTGCTGGCGATGTCACGGAAAGTGATGCACTTGTACAGGTTGAGTTGGACTGTTTTTTAAGGATTGCTTCGGCCAGTTTATCGTAATCGACATCCAAATTTGAAGGTTGTTTGCGTCCCTTATTTGTGTCCGCAGGTGGACCTGATGACGACTCAGGAACCTGCTGCGTGGTCCTTCTCTTCCTAGGAGGCATGACCTGTAACAATGTAGATTAATTTAGCAAAGCACTATAGGATACAATTATGTAACAAATAAAAATGTATGTATATATAATTCATATACATGTAAAACTACAAGAGCATATAAATGAGCACAAACTCAAATGCATATTCAAAGTTGAACAAGCTTAGACATCATAACAGACTTGGTACAGTGAGCACAAACTCACATAAATAATAGAACAAACTGAACACATCAGGTGTTACAGACTGAGTATATAAATATGCAGGGTAATTGTCTCTATTTCAATTGTAAATATGAGTTCATGTATAGTTAATACATATTTCAAGTTATAATATGAGCACAAACTCATGAAGAAACATGTGAGCACAAACTCACAATTATTTTTTCAAGGTTAATTAAGCAACTTTAAGATATTTTAGATGCTTAAAATTGACTGCTTGCATGTTTTGGTTAGTATGAAAAATTACTATGAAATAATACTGATGACTATGATAGTTTGTATAATTAATTGATAGGAACTGAAGTTACAGTGAGCACAAACTCACATAAATAATAAAACAAACTGAACACATCAGGTGTTACAGACTGAGTATATAAATATGCAGGGTAATTGTCTCTATTTCAATTGTAAATAAGAGTTCATGTATAGTTAATACATATTTCAAGTTATAATATGAGCACAAACTCATGAAGAAACATGTGAGCACAAACTCGCAATTATGATAAATCAAAAGGGAGCACACACTCCCAAGTTATACTCGTATGTGTGAGCCCAAACTCACTCAGATTGAAGGTGCACCAATGTGCTATGCATGGTGAGCACAAACTCCATGTGCGTGTACCTAAACTCACATTATACACACATGATAAAACAACAGATTATTTTTTCAAGGTTAATTAAGCAACTTTAAGATATTTTAGATGCTTAAAATTGACTGCTTGCATGTTTTGGTTAGTATGAAAAATTACTATGAAATAATACTGATGACTATGATAGTTTGTATAATTAATTGATAGGAACTGAAGTTAACATGATTCCAATTCCGAGAACTTAACCAAGTTGGTTTAATACTGAAAAGTAAGAAGTAGTTCAACTACAATGTATATACAAGTAGCTAAAATGATAAATAGAATGCCTGATAATAAAATTTACATTTTAGATATCCTTTAATAAGAGTGCACTATAAATTCCTGATAAGTTTTACAGGGGAATAAAACCATATGCCTAGTGCTATCTATAAACATGCACTGTGTACACTACCTCTAGAGTAAAATGCTTCTGCTATTGTATATAGGCAACACGTGATTTATGACAAATTACAGTGTTAGGTATTGAAAAGCATGATAATCTTAATTGACTGACAGCAGAACAATTTGAATAAAAAAAAAACTTACTTTATACTTAGTATTGGGAATTATAAACTTTGGAAGGATATCGAGATAGATATATAACTGCAATTTTTTTTTGGGAATGAGCTCTAACTTTATGTTTATAAGCATTGTACCAGAAGATTAAAGCATAATGTAAATCCCCTACATCATGTTTGATAGCAAATTTGTGGAAGCTTGAATGTATAGAGTGTAATACTGGGTATGAACCCAGATAATAATACTAATATCATAACATATGTGGGGACTTACTATCTAGGAATTTGGTAAAGTGCAAAATTGCACTTTTAATGCTTTGTAAATACTTCCTTGAATATTGCCCCTCCAAGTCGCTGCGGATATGGACTCCATCAGTATCCAGGTAGTCAAGGGATGCCCAGAAGCCACGATGTCTCCAGAATGAAATCTTGGGATGGTCAGAACAAAGGGTTGTAAGCAAATTGTTCAGCTCCATAACGTCTTCATTGTAGGCAATATTAGTACTTTTAGTTCTACGAAGAACCTGTCCTATAATAACGTGCTGGACGTCAACCCCCTCTACTAAATATTGGGCATATTTTAGTATATAACTGACCGTCCTTTGTATATTGGGAGCGCTGCATGAAATATCATTTCCACCTACTTGAAGAAAAACAAAGTGAGGGCGTTCTGGAAAGTGTGTGAATTCACTCAGTTCGAATAGCCTCGGTACGGTCAAACCCCCTCTTGCGACGTAAGACACTGTGAATCTAGATTGATCCAGACGAATATTTACGTCCTCTGGGTTAAGATATATGTAGTCTCTCTAACGGCGAATAAATGAGTAGCCTATGAGGGAAACTTTTAGGGGTTGCATCTCCGATTTCAGGACGGCGATACTCGCGCCCTGTTCCTGCTGTTTCTGATCCATGCAAACTGACAAAGAAATTGTTCGAAGGCTACTAACCTTTGAATATTATGTCTCATAAACACTAAGGTTTGTACTAGCTAGATGCAATCTTCAAAAGATGAATTCTTTAAGACGAATTATATGATTTTTTCTCTGTTTGTAAACAACTAGCAGCGCTCCACAAAATGTAAACAATATCATCAAACCCATCTTATTGAAAGAACTACACCAAGAACTTGCACCTATCTTACAAATTCTTTTCCAACTTTCATTGGATACAGGTAAACTTCCATCAGACTGGGTAAAAGCAAATGTCTGTCCACTCTTCAAAAAAGGTGACAAGTCCCAACCTGCAAATTACCGACCAATTTCTCTGATCTGTATACTATGCAAAATCTTAGAGCATATTGTTACTTCCAACCTTGTAAAACATTTCTCCTACAATGATATTTTATATGATTTGCAGCATGGGTTTCGTGAAAAAAGAAGTTGTGAAACCCAATTGGTGATGCTTGTGGATGAGCTTGCTAAAAACATCCAGCAAAATAGACAAACAGACCTTGTCCTTTTGGACTTTAGCAAGGCATTTGACAAGGTCTCCCATGAAAAGCTCATCCTCAAGCTTCACCAATATGGAGTAAGGGGCCAGATTCTAGGTTGGATTCGAGCATTTCTGAGCAACAGGTCACAACAAGTAGTTGTTGACGGGATAAAATCGGATTCAATACCGGTAACCTCCGGAGTCCCTCAAGGATCAGTACTCGGTCCGATTCTGTTTCTGGCCTATATTAACGACCTCCCAGAAAATGTTACATCTCAAGTTCGTCTTTTCGCCGTTGATACTGTTGTATATCTCACCATCCAGTCCGATTATGATGCCCAAGTTTTGCAGCACGATCTTCGCAAGCTTGAGGCCTGGGAGGCGTTATGGGACATGAATTTCAACCCTAGTAAATGTCAGGTCATTCATGTGTCCACCTCAAGGTATCCTATTAAGTCAGTGTACACATTACATGGTCAGGTACTGGAGACAACGTCTTCAGCCAGGTACCTTGGAGTGGACATATCAAATGACCTGACCTGGAAAACTCATATTGACAGGATTTCAGCATCAGCTAATGAGACCTTGGGCTTTCTGAAAAGAAATATCCGGGTGAACCACCAGCAGCTCAAATCTACCGCCTATAAGGCCTTGGTCAGACCTCAATTAGAGTATGCCTCGTGCGTCTGGGACCCTCATCACAAAAATCAAATTCACCAGATTGAGATGGTCCAGAGGCGAGCTGCTCGGTGGGTCACTCGTGATTACTCACCCACATCATCAGTCACCTCCATGCTAGATCACATGGGCTGGAGAACCTTAGAGCAAAGAAGGAGTGATGCTCGGCTCATCCTTTTTCACAAAATTGTTAATGCCGCAGTAGCAATCCCCAACTCTCAACTTATCCCCCCAGCTCGTCCCACCCGTTATACTCACAATCTTTCCTTCCGACAAATTGCTACCACTAAAAATGTATATAAATACTCCTTTTTTCCACTAGCTATTGTACAGTGGAACCGTCTCCCACACAACATGGTCTCACTTCCTCTTGAACCCTTCAAAGGGGTAGTGAGCAAAGTCATACACCTTAAGCCATAATGCTCCAAGTTTGTTTTTATCTTTTAATTGTACATTCCTTACTTTCTTCCTTTTATCCCTTAACAAGTAACATTTCCTGCATCTTTCTTTTGCAAATTATCATTTATCTTTGCTTTTACCTTTTAATAGCGTGCGCACCTATGCAGAGTACTCAGTAATGAGGATGCATAGTACTGAGAGATAGATAGAATATATGCTAATTAGATTGAAGCAAGAATACGATTGGCTGACAAAGATAGCTGAATACAATGTAGAAAATTACAAAACGGAGTACGGATTGAAACGGATTTACAAAATGCGTTTATCATAAAATGCTTTATTTGATAATAAATCTGTATTTCGAAAATGATTTGTGTTACCTGAGTATTTACATAATGTAAACGTCTTCAAATTGAAAAGCATCATTTAAGAACAGATAAATTGGAATTAATTGGAACAGATAAATTGGCGACATGGACCAGACATGCAATGTTTATTCCCGAAACTTGCCGAAATGCTGTGTATCCCAGAATACAAACGTCTATAAAACAATTTATTTATATGCAAGTTATATTTAGATGTTAAAATGGTAACTTATTTGAAATCGTTTTACGATAAAACTTCATTATCCTGCGAGGCAATATGCAGCTTTAAGCCATCGAAGGTTCGATGAAACGGACGCTCTGATTGGGTAGTAAAATATCATGAATATATCATGAATATTCTGGTCTAAAGTTCATTGAACACGACCCTTAATGGGTGTACTCCAGACCCTGACGACGAAGGAGAAGGGGGACTGAAAAGAAACTCCTTGTATTTCCTATAGCTACACACCAACAGTTGCATCTAAAATTAACAATTACAAACGATTTCTGCAGTGTATTGATTTAAGTAATCCCTCACTACATCCACTTCCCTGCGAATGTTCGTCATCGGATTTCAACTACTCTCCTTGTGGACACGTTATTACTGGTGACCTTAGTATAGTCAAGAACGACAAGTTGAGAGAATTGTTAAAAAAGGGTCCCAAATACAGAGAAAGTATGTCCTTTACATGGAACCAAAATGTCAAAATTATCATGGACTCTTGTTAGGAATATGCAAGACGTTTGGCAAAGAAAGAGGATGTACAGCTCGACACCCTTTCCGAATGGATAAAATCAATCAGAGGGTTACTTTTATCTAGAATTGACCGATTAAAATCAACTGTGAACACCAGATTCGTGTCTATATTTAAAGACCCTGATGTTATCACAAAGCTTACCTACCTCCAAGAACATTATGTCATCCAATTTAGATTTAGATTTACCATACTTATACTGCATACCTAAAATGCATAAGAATCCGTACAAACAACGTTTCATCGCTGGTTCCTCAAAATGTTCTACCAAATCTTATCGATCTTACTCACCAAAGTTTTATCTGAAATCAAATCTGGGCTTCAAAAATATTGTTCGACAGTATATCATTACAAGTAAGAACGGTAATCGCAAATACAAATTTATTGTTGTTAACTATGACAAAACCTACTTTGTAAAAGAAAAGTCCGATTCTGAAAATAAGTATACTGAAACAGACATTATTCAGATGTTAAACTTGCTGATCGACAACATTTTTGTGGTGTTTGGAGGAAAGGTCTTCCAGCAAATTGTCGGAATTCCAATGGGGACCAATTGTGCCCCACTCCTTGCCGACATTTTCCTTTACTCGTACGAAGCTTAATTCATTCAATCTTTGGTCTCTGAAGGGAAAAGATACTTAGCTTCTGACTTCAACTTCACTTACAGATACATAGACGATGTGTTGTCCATCAATAATCCAAAATTCGCGGATTACCTGAGCAGTAACTATCCTTCGGAGCTTGAAGTCAAAGAAAGTACAGAGACAAATAATTCAGCATCCTATTTGGACATAATGTTGTCCTACGACACTGATGGTCACTGTCACACTCACATTTCTACATTTTAACATCCCTTACCGTACCCCGCAATCCCTTCTATTTCATATATTACGTATCCCTCTTTTCTGGCCTCAGACATTTCACCTGGACAGGTAAGATATATCTAAAACCTGTTTGGTCAGTCGAGTGAATCTTACTCGTTCGCTCGTGAAATTCAGTAAGGCGTTGTCAGCCGATCGAAACACATCTCTTTTGTATTTAGCTCTCATTCAGATAGTATGTTTCAACTTTAATTTACAAAGAGAACATACGGGGTGCTTTTGAGGTAAGAATATATTTGTATTTTATTATTAACGTACGAATATATCGTTTTATTTGTAAGAACGTACAGTATTTTGTATTAACGTTTTGTACACTTAAATTCTATGTGTTTTGTAAGTTTTCTACTATTTATCAAATGCTAACTAGTATGTATTATTCAGAATAGTACGTTCGATATACGTTTATAAGTAAATGTACCGGTATGACACACTGTGTGTAAACGTATATTGCTGTATACTAGTAGTGTGTGTAGTGTATGAGTATTCACTCGTAAGAGTCCGTATTTTGTACGTAGTTTCCTCGTATATGAGGCAGTATTCTAGTATGTGTTCTGTATTTCGAGTTACGTAGTTTGAGTTCAGTATTATGAGTTCCGTATTTTGTGTTCTGTATTTTTGTATTTCGTATTCAGTATTTCATAGTTTGTTCGTGTTTTGTGGTGAATGTATTTCTAATGATATTTTATTATTATTAGGCCCTATCACTATTTCCTAAGTGCTGTCACAGAGGCACACGTGACGCAGAGACGGTGCCGGAGATTTATATCACGTGGTCCGTGCAGTTCTGGACTTTTTGAAGTGTGACTGAAGTGGGTGCCAGAGTGATGTTATAGACTGTGATAGCTGGGATTGACTGTGATATGATATGTACCAATTAAATATTTTATTGTATATAGTAAATTGAATTGATTTTATATATTGTTTGTCTGTGTTCTTGAAGTCTGTCAAAAAGTATGTCAAAGAAAATCTGTCATTTGAATCAGAGAGTATTTACACCATAGACAAAGGCGATACTCGGTTATCCGTGAGAAATTGGTGTCAGAAGTGGGATAGCACGGATAAATTTGAGAAAATTATTGTATGCCTGTCGCCTTAAATCTTTTTGACAATTTTGCATTTGAAAATACTTCTTGTAAAAATTATATAATAGATTGAATTTCATATTCTGAATTCTTGTAATCAATTTTGTTATATTATTCAGAATTTATTTGCTATTGTTTAATTAAGAACACATTCTCATTGTTTGACACATTTTTCAGTGTATGCTGACAGTGTAAAGAAGAAAACAAAGGGCCTCAATGTACACCTCACAAGTGCGGTATGTTCTCAAAGAAAAGCTGATGTAAGTACATTTTCATCTATAGTTACTTGTTTATGTGATGCGCCTGAGGTCCGTACCTAACAAGTCGAAACATCTTTTAACTGCACGTCCATCATTGTGTTTGTTCATCGTCTGTCTTATCGTCTGTGTGGTCATAATGGCTGACCTTGACGAGTTGATAAGTAAAGGGAAAAGTTTAGGTTATGAAGGTGATGAACTCAGGAGTTTTGTTAAAGATCAACAAGATCGACTTAGAGATGAACGAGCAGCTAAGCGTGAGCAAGATAAACTTCAAGTCCAGTTGCAGTTAGATCAAGAAAAGTTTGACCGTGATCTTAAAATGAAACAAATGCAGCATCAACATGAAATTGCAATTTTGGAAAAAAGGGGAGAATTAAAAGGTCAGTTAGGTACAAGTGATACTGGTGTAAGGCCTAAAGCTCCGAAAATTCCTCCTTTTGATGATGCGAGGGACGACATGGATAGCTACTTACGTAGATTTGAGAGGTATGCGCAAGCTCAGAAATGGGAGTTAGACACATGGGCGACAAATTTGAGTGCTTTGTTGAAAGGTCGCGCTCTAGATGTGTACGCATTACTTCCAGCAGATCAAGCTCTAAGGTATGATGCCGTTAAAGAAGCTTTGTTGAAACGCTTTGACATGACAGAAGAAGGTTTTAAGCGTAGGTTTCGTTCGTGCCGCCCAGAATTAGGGGAGACATTTGCACAATTTTCTGTCCGTTTGAGTGGTTATTTACAGCGTTGGTTAGAAATGGCAAAAACTAAACGAACGTTTGATGATCTCTTTGACCTTGTTATGCGTGACCAATTTATACATATTTGCAATCATGACCTTGCTTTGTTTTTGAAAGAGAGAACGCCGAAGTCGGTTTGTGAAATGGCACTTCTTGCTGACCAATTTAGAGAGGCTAGACGTGTAGGAGCTTTTGCTCTAACTTCTAAAGTTACAGCACATAAAGCTTCAATTTCAGTTCAGGGTCAGAAAGCATCAGTTCCTATCAATCCAAAATCTGAACAAACTTCTCATCCACAAAACGTCAACTCGAAAACAAAAGGTTTCATTCCAAAGTCGGATAGACGTTGCTATAAATGCAATAAGGTAGGGCATATTGCGTCAGAGTGTCTTGCAAAAAGCAATGACTGTAAGGAAAAGGTCGGTGCTGTTGTAGATGAAGGTCACGACGATAATGTACCCGATGTAGAATGCATGAATGATTCTCTCAATGTATGTGGTGCATTCATGACGCCATCAGATTCTATCAGAAATAGTGAATCAGTCATTGATAATTCTGTGACCTTGACCCAATCGTGTCAGACAGTAAGTGCATGTTTGCCAGTTTCAAATGGGTATGTTGAAGGTAAGAAAGTTTCTGTTTTGCGTGATACTGGGTGTAGTGGTATCGTTGTGCGGAAATGTTTGGTTCCAGATGGAAATTTGACTCGTGATTTTCAGATTTGTACGTTGGCAGATAATTCAAAGATTAAAGTTCCCATTGCAAAGGTATTTCTTGACACTCCTTATCTTACTGGTGAATTTTCTGTTTGGTGTATGGAATCTCCTGTTTACGATCTAATATTAGGTAACGTTGATGGTGTAAGACGTCCTGGAGATCCCGATCCAGAATGGGGTCATGTTCATGCTGTCGAAACAAGGAACCAGAAAAGGGTAAGAGAGAGTAAACCAATGAAGATGAAAGTTCCGGAAATTATCAAAAATGATATAAGTCCAAGTGATTTCCGTCAGGCACAAGAGGATGATCAAACCCTCTCTAGAGCACAAACTAGTGCTGACGAAGAACAAGTCTTCCAAACTAAAACAGGTAAGGTGAAGTGGTGTAGAAAGAATGGTTTAGTCCACCGCGAATACACGGATAAAAACGGTAATGTTACATTGCAGGTACTTGTTCCAGTCTCGCTACGAGATTCTGTTATGCGTCTCGCTCACGAATCCATCATGTCAGGTCATTTGGGCACGATGCGAACGGTAAGTAGGGTATTATCGGAGTTCTATTGGCCAGGCGTTCAGTCTGACGTCAAAAGATTCTGCCAGTCCTGCGACATATGCCAGAGAACTGTATCAAAAGGTAGGGTGACTAAAGTTCCATTACAGCAGATGCCTTTGATAGACGAACCATTTCAGAGGGTAGCGGTCGATTTAATCGGACCTTTGCATCCTATCACAGATCGTGGTAACAGGTACATACTCACTCTTGTTGACTTCGCCATGAGGTACCCTGAAGCGGTAGCTTTATCTACGATTGACACAGAACGTGTTGCCGAGGCTCTCGTTGAGATATTTTCTAGGGTAGGCGTACCACGTGAGATGCTAACTGATATGGGTTCGCAATTCACATCAGCCCTTATGAAAGAGGTAAGTCGACTTATTTCCATGAAACAGCTTACCACTACCCCATACCATCCGATGTGTAACGGGCTTGTTGAACGTTTCAACGGAACGCTGAAACAGATGTTGAAGCGTATGTGTGCGGAACGTCCTCGTGATTGGGATAAACATCTTAACCCTGCTCTCTTTGCTTATAGGGAAGTACCACAAGAGTCACTTGGGTTTTCACCGTTTGAATTAGTATACGGAAGGGCAGTGCGTGGTCCAATGACTATTTTGAAAGAACTCTGGACCAAAGAGATAAAAGATCCGTCAGTAAAATCGACGTATCAGTATGTAATTGACTTACGCGAACGTATAGAATCAACCTGTAATCTTGCTAAAGAAAATCTTTCTCAAGCATCTAAAAAGCATCGCGTACTCTATAATCGAAAAGCAAGAGACCGTCGTCTAGAGGTTGGTGACAAGGTTTTGGTTTTGCTTCCGACTGACAACAATAAGTTATTGCTTCAATGGAAAGGTCCATACAATGTGGTCAAAAAGATGAATGCCGTAGACTATCAGGTCGATCTTGGTGGAAGGTCAAAGACATATCATGCTAACATGCTTAAAAAATATGTCGAACGCGCTGATATTCATTCTGTTCTACCCATCGAGACCGATGCGATCAAGCTTGTTTGCTCAACAGTAGTTGATGAAAGTTTGTCCGATCAAGGGGAAATTATTGATTTACCGAACGTCAGTCAGAAGGAAGGTCCTAGTGACGTCGACATTAATCAAGACCTGTCTTTAGAACAACAACGCGAAGTTTCAAACTTGCTACATTCCTTTGCGGATATTTTCACTGATCTACCCGGACACACAAATATTTTGAAGCATGAAATTAGATTAAACGTTCAGACGCCAATACGACCGAAAGCTCGCATTATTCCATATGCTATGATCGAAACTGTTTCAGCCGAAGTAGACAAAATGATTGACTTGAATGTCATTGAACCTTCTGATAGCTCATACGCATCTCCGATCGTCATTGTTAAAAAGAAGGACGGTACGAATCGTTTTTGCATCGATTTTCGAGCGCTTAATAGCCAAACCAAATTTGATGCCGAGCCAATGCCCGACGCGGATGAGATATTTTCAAAATTAGCATCGCACAAGTATTTTTCATCTCTTGATCTTACGAAAGGTTATTGGCAGGTGCCGTTATCTGATGATTCTAAACCTTTGACCACTTTTCAGACACCTAAAGGGTTGTTCCAATTTCGCGTTATGCCGTTTGGTCTTGTTACGGCATCAGCTACGTTTACTCGCTTGATGCGTGTGCTCATGCAAGGTCTAGAAAACGTTGACAATTTCATCGATGACATCATCGTTTTCACTTCAACATTTCATGATCATTTAGAAGTTCTTCGGAAACTCTTTCTGCGGCTTCGCAATGCAAATCTTAAGGTCAGACCATCAAAATGTGCACTTCTTTACCCGAAAGTTGAATGCTTAGGTCATGTAGTCGGTAATGATCAAATCAGTCCGAATCCTGATAAGGTTTCCGTGATCGAAAAGGCTCAGATCCCCACAACGAAGAAACAATTACGATCCTTTTTAGGTTTAGTCGGGTTTTACCGGAAATATGTTCCGAACTTCGCTGTTATTGCACTTCCTTTAACAGACATGACAAAGAAAGGGAAACCCAACCGATTAGAATGGTCAGAATCTGCAGAACATGCTTTTCAGAGTCTGAAGCAAGCTTTGGTAAAATTTCCCATTCTTAAATTGCCGAATATGGGTCAGATGTTCATTCTGCAAACTGACGCGTCGAACCGTGGTATCGGTGCTGTGTTACTACAGAATAGTGGTAATGAGAAACTTCCAGTGGCTTATGCTGGTAGAAAGTTGAAAAAAAGTGAGCAAAATTATGCTACCATAGAAAAGGAATGTTTGGCAATTATTTGGGCAGTATTGAAGTTTCAAAGATATCTGTATGGTGCAGAATTTTTACTTGAGACCGATCACAAGCCTTTGATATATTTGCACCAGGCAAAGGTCAATAATGCTAGACTCATGAGATGGGCTCTGTCTTTACAGCCCTACAGGTTCAGACTCATGTCTATAAAGGGCAAGGAAAACGTTGGTGCAGACTACCTCAGTAGAATTTAGACTGAATGTTGTGTATATATCAGATTTTATTGTAGTGCATAGATTGTATTTGTGTCAGTGTTGTGTGTGACTGTTGTCATGTGAGTGTTTCCTGGACAAAGTATTTCATACTTTCTCATTAGGGGGGAGGTATTGTCACACTCACATTTCTACATTTTAACATCCCTTACCGTACCCCGCAATCCCTTCTATTTCATATATTACGTATCCCTCTTTTCTGGCCTCAGACATTTCACCTGGACAGGTAAGATATATCTAAAACCTGTTTGGTCAGTCGAGTGAATCTTACTCGTTCGCTCGTGAAATTCAGTAAGGCGTTGTCAGCCGATCGAAACACATCTCTTTTGTATTTAGCTCTCATTCAGATAGTATGTTTCAACTTTAATTTACAAAGAGAACATACGGGGTGCTTTTGAGGTAAGAATATATTTGTATTTTATTATTAACGTACGAATATATCGTTTTATTTGTAAGAACGTACAGTATTTTGTATTAACGTTTTGTACACTTAAATTCTATGTGTTTTGTAAGTTTTCTACTATTTATCAAATGCTAACTAGTATGTATTATTCAGAATAGTACGTTCGATATACGTTTATAAGTAAATGTACCGGTATGACACACTGTGTGTAAACGTATATTGCTGTATACTAGTAGTGTGTGTAGTGTATGAGTATTCACTCGTAAGAGTCCGTATTTTGTACGTAGTTTCCTCGTATATGAGGCAGTATTCTAGTATGTGTTCTGTATTTCGAGTTACGTAGTTTGAGTTCAGTATTATGAGTTCCGTATTTTGTGTTCTGTATTTTTGTATTTCGTATTCAGTATTTCATAGTTTGTTCGTGTTTTGTGGTGAATGTATTTCTAATGATATTTTATTATTATTAGGCCCTATCACTATTTCCTAAGTGCTGTCACAGAGGCACACGTGACGCAGAGACGGTGCCGGAGATTTATATCACGTGGTCCGTGCAGTTCTGGACTTTTTGAAGTGTGACTGAAGTGGGTGCCAGAGTGATGTTATAGACTGTGATAGCTGGGATTGACTGTGATATGATATGTACCAATTAAATATTTTATTGTATATAGTAAATTGAATTGATTTTATATATTGTTTGTCTGTGTTCTTGAAGTCTGTCAAAAAGTATGTCAAAGAAAATCTGTCATTTGAATCAGAGAGTATTTACACCATAGACAAAGGCGATACTCGGTTATCCGTGACAGTCACATGAACACCTCACTCTATGACAAACGTAACGACTTCAATTTCAGCATTACAAACTTTCCTTTTCTGAGTAGCAACATCCCTTCATCGCCTGCTTATGGCGTTTTCATATCTCAGTTGATACGCTATGCCAGAGGAAGTACCAAATATACGGATTTTGTTCTGAGAGCTAGGCGTCTTTCAGATAAGCTTCTCAGTCAGGGATATGTTTGTGACCGACTAACATCGTCACTGAGGAAGTTCTACGGTCGATATGGGGAACTCGTCATACACTATGATGTCCCACTCTCCAGAATGGTGGATGATATTCTGTCATAGACCATTTGAACCATCCAACCAAAGATTGTACTCTATATCTTCCAAAATGGAAGTAACCGGATGTGACAGTTCTACCGAATTGAAGCGACGGGTGGTGCATGCAAGCAGGAGATGCTTACTCTTCCTGGGCACCTGGTCTCACTCTCATATCGGGAGTTCGCTTCTTTTCATATGGTGGAGGTTTTTGTTTGTTTGCTTTGGTTTCTGTTTTATCCTGATTTTGTATGCCTTCGGTTTCTGATTTTCTGAATTATCGATTTTGTGCTGTAAACAGGGATATGGTCATTATCCATATTTGTCATTTAATCAGACTGACTTTACGACATCTTATATATCACGATAGTACTCTATAACAAATTCGAAATATTGAATATATTTTAGTTTGCTGAATGACTTATAGTCATAAAGCAATTTTAAATATCTTTAATATTTCGAATTTGTCATAGGACAGTAGCACAACGCATGATACATAGCACATATAAACCAACTATTTGATGAGCTTTCTCATTCACGTGATGGAAAAAGATAGCTGTGTATTCAGATAACCTTTCGGCAGTAACATTTTGCATTTCTTTTGTGCAATTTTTGGATCTATTAGATTTTTTGATCGATTAAAAAGTTGTCCGTGTTTGACAAAAGTTTGAACACTTTCTGAGCTGTACTATTTATATTATACCGAACAAATTATACCGAACATTCGCTTCTTTTCATGTGGTGGAGGTTTTTGTTTGTTTGCTTTGGTTCCTGTTTTGTCCTGATTTTGTATGCCTTCGGTTTCTGATTTTCTGAATTATCGATTTTGTGCTGTATACAGGGATATGGTCATTATCCATATTTGTCATATTATGGAATTGTCCTAATTGCCTCATTAAAAAGGGATAGCGCAGTGATAGCGTAGTGACAAAAGGGACTTACATGTATGTGGGAGGCTATGGCGGTCGTCCATCCAGTCAAAGTAGGGTGTGATCCGGGTAATCGGCCGGTTCTTCCTGTGCAAGGGCCTCCTCATGCCAACACCAGGACCATCGTGAGACACCAGTAAAACTTTGTAATAATAACTTGTTTGTTAAAGGTTGTTAAATATTTATTATTTTGATTAAAGACGTAAGAGAGCAGTTCTTAATTGATGATTGTGCAAAATAATGAACATGGATTTTTTCATTCTAGTAGTCTACAATGATGTCAACTGCCCAAACTACATGTAGAGGGACCAAATGTATGCGATTTTACTTTATAGTTCACACTTAGTCATACCATCCTAGAAACATTGCGACGACATGTTTATATTCTTGTATGTACGCAGTCACTTTGTTAAAGAATCAAGTGAATCACCACTCTCGCTCACTAAATAAACTGAAAGTAGTTTTAAATTCATATTTCAAATTTCAATTTATGGATTGAATGGTCAAGCTTATTCTGTTTTTGATAATATAAATATATATCTTATATTCATAATTTTCAGTTGGTTGTATTCGGGCGAGTGCATGACTCCTCATGTGCTCACTTTCATTCAATAACCTGAGAGTAGCGTCAGCATTATCTTCATGTTCCATATTTCCACATGTACATACTACTTTGTCTGTAAATGCTTCCAATTATACTTACAATGTATCAATTTAATGATAACCAATGAAAATTGTTTATTGTATGGGTCTACATGAAAGGAGGGGATCTCCAACAACACTAGGTTGCAGCACCCATAGCAAAATCCGAAAACACCGAATGCAAAAAACACAGAGCAGACACCCACAGAAAGAGACGCAAAAGGGACAAGGAACACCAACTCACACCATGGAAACATCAAACATAAAAGACCAAACATCAACCATCGAGACCAAGGGGCAACCGGTGCCGACTAAGGACGGCCATCTGCCATGTAAATAGCAAACGGTGTGGTTATCCTGGATTACGTGCACAACCCTTCCACTATTCCGATTTCCCAGAGGTCTCGAAGAACGCACAATTATGGTGTAAAACAACCTCCTCGCTGTTAGATGACTACACAAACAAGACCGTAAAACACAGGGGTCCAAGCAACACAGATGAATATGTAAATGGATATAAAAAGAGGACGTGCGTAATACATCCCGTGCTCTGCCGGCTATAGCGAGCTCATATATGTTATCAACCGAGAAGTCCGATTGACATTCAGAGAGGACAGGTGGTTGGGGCCCTGTCTTCTCTAAAGAGGTTTGGACAGGGCCTGTCATGGAGTCCCGACATCACAGTAAGTCAGAGTGCAAGTCTTAAGAATGCGCTCGTACAAGACTGTAGCTTGGTCAAGCTTAGTGTCCGTCTGGTGACATTGGGATCCACGGTATAAAAGGCGTTTGATGACTCTGACGCATTTTCACTGTTATGCTGTCTACCTTTGATCCTATTTATTTTGTTAATTATGTCACCATAAAATGCAGGTTGTGAAATATCTAAAGTAATATACTATGTTGCTTGTATGGGTCCGAATTTCAAAAGAAGTTGATAATAATTTTTGTAAAATATCCAGAAAGTCTCTACTAGTTTGTGAAAGCGAAAACCTTGATGGGTTTATGAACGATACATGTATATCAAGCTAATCTGTCATCTCTTTCTAGCATTTAATGAGTACTGCTTGTGTTGATGAGTGTATCATGGTTCTCTTTCTTTTGGTAACTGCCTTATATTCATGAAATGTACTTTTTTAAATGTGAATAATAATATATATGTATGTATCAAGTCGTGTAACTGTATAATGGGTTTATAAACGATAAATTATAATATGTTCATAAATGATGAAAAATTACAAATCATAATTATGTTCAATTTGACTGATTTTACTGACATCAAAGAAGTACCTAACAGTTATTCAGTCTCGAAGTCGAGAAGGCAAGGCCAAATCTTGAGAATTCCATCTGAACAGTTGCGAATCCCGGAATGAACAACATTCCGAAGTGAGACCAGGTGAACGGGGAGAGTCAGCATCTCCTGATTGCATGCAACAACCGTCACAACAGCTTCATGAAAACCTGCCAAATTCGGTGATTGTCTCGATGTACATTTTGATGTACAGATCAAGTTAATATGTATTGTTTGGTGATGACGACAGTCATTCAATCTCAATGTAGAATGTCACTGGTCATTCTGGAAAGGGGGATCTGATATGCTTTTATTATATCCCCGTAGCGACCGAAGAACTTCCTCAATGATAATTTCAGCCGTTGTGTGATATAACCCTGAACAAGTAGCTTACTTGCAAGCCGTCTGGCTCTAATGATGAAATCTTCATATTTGGAACATGCCCTGGTGTACCGTATCAGCTGCGAAACAAAAACGCCATAAGTAGGAGAAGACGGAATGTTGCCACTCATGAAAGGGAAGTTAGTTGTGTGGAAGATGAAATCGTCACGCTTGTCATACAGTGAGGTGTTCAAATGGTCGTTTGCGTCCAAAGATAGAAGTATATCCAAGTACGAGGCGGATCTGTCGCTCTCTGTTGTTTCCTTGATCTCTAGTTCATGAGGATAGATTTCATGTAGATGGTCCTTAAACTGTGACATTCTTTTAGTTGCATGTTTTCGTATGTGTTTTGAGAGCTGCAGTGATACAACATGCCCAGTTTTCAGAGGGTTTTTTTTCGGTCCAAAACAATCATTGCTTTTTCATGTCTATTTTCCTATGGGTTTGGTATATCATAAATACATTTGTCAAGTCAGCGTTTAGTGTCTATAATCAACTGAAGCGCGTCGTGGCTTTATAATTACGCATCCTAACCTAATTTTTCTTGAATGCTCGCTGAACTTTCTGTTACCTTCCTGTCTCTGCGGCCAATATGTGGACTTCAATATTGTGCTTTCACTGTTTAGCTTTCCTACGACATATACTTAGAATAGTCGTCGTAGATAAAAGTGAAAATATTGAAAATACTTGTATGTAATTTTGATGAAAAATGTGCATGTACGTGTATATTTCAATCATTGAAAAATGATTGAATATTGAAAACTGGTTGAACCTGAAATACTAGTATCGAAAAGTAATTGAAATTTGAAGGGATTGAATTTTGATAGTGATTGAAATACTGAAAAGTTATTGAAATATTGAAAAGTGATTGAAATATTGAAAAGTGATTGAAATATTGAAAAGTGATTGAAATATTGAAAATTGATTGAAATATTGAAAAGTGATTGAATGATTAAAGAATGACTGAATAATTTTAACAAATGTTCAAATTTTCAGTTACACAAAAGTGAATTGTGAAATGATATAATTAAAGCTATGACAGAAACTGCCAATACATATGTTCTTTACTCATTTTCTATGCAAATAACATCTAAGATCGAAATCTATGGAGGTTTAATACCTCTTTCACAAATGAGACAATGCTTTTTGTTATTGTCTTCATCTTTTTGTGAGAAGACATTCTCGTATAGGGTAGAAGGTATTTTGAAGTTTCTACATCAATAAGAAGTGGGCGGAGCGAGCGAAGCTCCTTCTTATTCATGTAGAAACTTCAAAATACCTTCTAATCGGCTTAGATGGCAACTACCCTCGGTTGCGTAGTGGTTAGCGATTGAAGGCCTCGAGTTCGCGCCCCACAATTTTTCAGCATCATGTTCTGTTTAGCTTTTGTAGGATGTAGGATCCATGAAGACGGTTTCTTCACAGATTTTTCACAGATCAGACAAGCAATTTGAGAGCATGTGATTGACTTACCTTATATGTTGCCTTCTAAAAGAAAGGGGATCTCCAACAACACTTGGTTGCAGCACCCAAGTTACTTTGTATCTAAGTTACTTTGTATCTCCTTCTCCACCCTATTTGTTCTATTTTATCTTTTCCAAGAATTTGTATGCATCTTGGTCGTGATTTTGGGATTTTGACTTTTGGTTTGTTTTGTGCTTTCATGAACTGAATCATAAGTTCATTCTTGGTTTTGGATTTCAATTTGACTTTAACTCACTGGCTTGAATATACGTGGAACCTCATTAATAAATTAATGACATGTAAGGTCCATTTGTCGTTTAATGTAAAAAATATGTACATATTTGATTAATGAGCGATGAAAAGGGTATTTAATGTCCAGGACCCTTCCATAATATTTGTTCTCCACACTAATTGTTAGTTTTGCGAGAATTCGTCATTCGTATATCAAAAGTCCTTAAGGAGCTGTTAAGATAAGGCGTAAAATCTGCCCTGAAAAGTCGAAATTTCAAAACGCAAAATTTGAGAATTTTTTCGGTAGAAATTTCAAGTAACTTGGTCCACATATGAATCTGCTGTCAGGTGGGATAATTTATGCAAAATAAGACAGATATTTGGGTCAAAATAAGCGTTTTTTTACACAGAAATCAATGGAAAACGGAAAAGTTTTATACAACATCGTTCCCCCCCCCTCGCTTTACAATGCCACTTTCACCAAAGGTATATATCAATAAAACACATTTATTGGCCAAGTGGGGTTCTGAAGCGAGGGGGGGGGAACAATGTCCCACAGGCGAAAAACGAAAAAAGGGGGATAGATGACTATTTTTAAATTTGCCTCTAGAGCGATAATGTAGGTTATATTGCTATTTTTTCATTTTATATCACGGAACAATCTATTCAGAGTGTGTTCCGATCAAATTTTTAATCGTTTGGAAGGAAATAAACGAGAAAGTTGTCTATTTCTACACCGTGTGTGTTTCGCGCCAGAAAGCTACATAAGTGGCTGAGAAGAACGAAATAAAACCGTTTTTCAGTTTCCGGATTGCAGAGTTTGCCGATTATATTGATATAACAACCTCAAAGTTAATTTCATTTATACAATTTTGAAATGAAAAGGTAACAGAAGCATTTTTGTGCATTTTCGATCGATATTCAACGTTTTGCGTCATCTGTACCTCTACCTCTTCAACCCGTAATCATAACATCTTTCATCAATTTTTAAAAAATAAAATACCTACTATGAAACTTATAATACTTTATATTTTTATCTTGACCAACTATTATCTAAATTGGAAGGACAGCGCATGAGAAATAATCAAGTGATTTCAGGGCTAAATTGGGCCCTTATCTTAACAGCCCCTTTATGTTTTATCGGATCTTAACGTTAATTATTTTGTCAAATTCCTAATAATTCTAAACCTTCAATTTCAAAGGTTGTCTAAAACTAAAGACATTTTTAAAGTCACAAAGTCTACAAATACCCCTCTAAGTACAAACTACGAAGAACAAAAATGTACTAAGAACAATGGTTGACATGAGTAATTAATCACAAATTTTACATAATGTGAATCAAGAGAAATCGGTGAATGAAAGTCAAACAATAGGTAAACAAATTCTTGAAAAATACATATACATGTATGACAAAACAAAGAAAGAGATCCCTCAGTGAAAACAACGGAAAACAGTGGATCGTATTCTGAGTTCTTAGACTAGTTAAGTACAGGTCCACGTAAGGATCAGGTAGTTGAAAACCCTTAAAATTTTTGCAAAACTTTTTTCTCTTGAAATGTGTTCATATCAACCTCTATATGAATGTTCTGAAGGACTTTTGCTCATACTTTGATGGTGAAAAAAGTTATAGGGTTAGAAAATTTGGTTGAATTATATAGAGAAAATTTTCCCGCCATTTTTTTCTCTTCATAATCCTTTATAAATATTCAGGTGAATATCTCGCTTCACCATCGCTACATTGAGAAATGAATATCATGTGTTTGATTTGTACCACATATTTGTCTCAAAACAGAAATAAAAAGTTTTGCAAAAAATTTGATGTATCAACCCTGCCTGATTTTACGTGGACCTATACTTTAAAAAGCTGAAGCAATGTATTCTGTCAAATATAAGATATCCCTAAAACGTTGATACATATGATCATTGAATGAATCATAACCCCCCCCCCCCCCCCCCCCAACTTTATTAGATATTTGTGGAAAATGGAATAAACAATATCAAATCATGTCATCGAAATTGTTGCAAAATATCATATTTCATGTTTGGTAAAATTCAAAATCATTATATGTTATATCCTTTTTTATTTGTTACCATTCATAAAACATTATAATCTATCATTTATTAACCCAAAATAAAGTTACACAACCTGATACATGTCCATCTTTTAATAGCCATTCTCTGTAAGGACCAAAATAGTTCGGCACGGCATGTCATGGATTTTGATGATTTTCGGTATAATGGGTATATATAGAGTACTGACCATGAAAATAACACTTTTCATCCAATGTGACCTCTGGTTGCCATGGTAACGAGGTCATTCTATTTATAGCACTTTTGGGACCAGGAAATAAGCCAGCTCCGGAGACTTCGTTGTCATGGATACCACTGTAACAGCTTGTTCATCTTTATTAAATCTATTCTTCCTTACTTCCATTCTTACTTAGTACACTTAGTTATGTGATATGTATTACAGGAAGCTTATTGTATTAAGCCAAACTAAGTCAGAATGAAGCGAAAAATAGAGGTGAAAATAAGGGCCAATTTAGTGTGTTTTTGACCATTTTCAATCTTAAATATCACAAAAGGCACCAATAGGAGACTAGTGATTTTCATCAATGGAAATGTATGTTTATTGACAAATAAAATGAACGAAAAATTGGAGTGGGTATTTAAGAGTTTTACCTAAATTCTGTCGTCAAAGACCGTTGCCATGGCAACATTAGACCTTTTTGCTTGTTTCATATTATCTTTGAAATTGATTTTATTCCTCTTTAGAGTTACATAAGATTGTCATAATGTATGTATGTATAGATATGACTTGTATCTTTTACATAAGAACAATTAAAATGTTCAAGGTCATTGGCTTGATGTTCAAGGTCATTTATACTTTGAGACTCAAATTTTGAATAAAATATTGATTTTTTAAATTTTTTGTTACCGATTTTAGTGATTTTTTTATTTAAATATTTTCATAGGTCATATATATTATGAAAGCACATGAATATAAGAAAGACAAATCTTAGAATTTATTGAATTGTAGCTATTCAATAGGAAAATATTTTTCCGTCAAAAAACAAGAAAAATACAGATTTCGTCCCTTTTTTATCAACATACTCACCAAGATTTTAGATATTCGAAGATGTGAAGAAACGTAATCAATAGTTCTAAGAAATAAGTGATACATTTATCATTTTATGGCAAATAACTGTTAAGTTCAGTATTTCAAGGTTTCTGAAATATTGACACCTTCATTTTATGAAAAATCAGGATTTTTCATCAAATCTGGTCACTTAAAGTTTAATGACCTTGAAAATTCAGTGGGTGACCTTGAAATATTTTCAAGGTCATTTTTATATCAAAACGCCTTTGATAGATGTATACATGAACTTCTGTTCCAATATCATGCGTAGATAGTTTGATAGAGGTTGTGTTTAGATTCATCGTATTGAAACCTTTCAGCCAATTGTTGCCATAGCAACTAAATTTGATGCTGCTTTGCATATAAAAGGACAAATTAGCCCAATTAATTTTTTATATTAATGTAGAGTTCAAAGATGATACTAATTGGATAACTACAATTTGGACTTCAAAAATTGGTGCTTTTATGAAATTTTCAACCTTGTAAAACAGTAAAAACATGCAAAAAAGGGTCTTTGAGTGCCCAAAACAAAGCCTTTTGATACCCTGTTTCTGCCCAATTTTTCATCTTGTATACATAAGGCATCCGAGATGAATGTAAAAAACTTTACAAATATGCGTAATAATAAGGATTCAAAGAAAATAATCAAAGCAATTTAAGATTTAAAATGTACCTGTTTCCATGGTAACGAAGCCTACAAATATGCCTTGTCCTATAGATTTTCCCGATTTTTGAAACTTCAGACACGGTTACCATGGCAACGACAACCTTTTTGAAAAAACTGGGGTTGATTTACATACTAGTACTTCATATTGAACTTCCATACCAAAAATCTCAAAAATCCATGACATGCCGTGCCAAAATGTTTTGAAATTCTTTGGTTCTTACAGAGAATTGCTGTTAAAAACATCTTTAGAATGTGACTGTGTACATCAGTAAGAATATAAACATGTAGACTAAGTTGTTGTCTAATTTATTCAATACAAAAGCAAAATCGCATTTACCAGGTCTCTTAAGCATGGATAGTTGACATCATTGTAGACTACAAGAACGAAAAATGCCATGTTCATCATTTTGCCCAATCATCAATTATCAAATGAGGCAATAATTGAAAAGATATCAGAATATTCCATTCAGTTTAAATATATCTATTTCGTCATATAAAGTAATGGGAAAGTAGAAGAAAAGAAGCTTGAAGCTTATATCAATTTTGCATTGTATCACGTTATTATGCAAATATTTCGATTTTGTACACATAGTACAAATCATTACCGAGCCGTGTTCAAACTTCTGTCAAAAAAAGCAACACTGACACTACAAAATACGCCCATAAGGACTATATTCATTATCAAATTAAGTAAGTAAAAAAAAAATCGTGAACAGCTCTCCAGTATATTCCATTTTTTAAAAATTTCATTCTATATTTCCTCCCTATCGGAGATCATATAAAAATACAATATAAGTTAAATATGAATATCAAAAAAAGAAAAGAAATAACATAAGTTTCAATGTTACACAAAATTGGTCATTATCCCAGTTAACACAATTATATTTTATAAACATGTCAAATTTTATAGAAACGTAATTTTGCATGGTTCCAGAAATATCAATAAAACATTTTTTGGAAACATTTCATCTTGTTCAGTGCTCTTAAATGTTGTTAAAACGTTTTGAAAACATTCTATACAACTGCACAGTGTTTTAAAAATGTTCTCGGAGCGTTTTGTCAGAAATTTTTCAACAGAACCTGTTTGAAACAATACAAAAATATTTCGAAAATGTTTTGTGTTACCTGGTATGATCATTCATGATCATACCCACAAGTTATTATTGAGCTGAAAAATCAAATAGTGCGAATTATAAAAGAAGGGAGGAGATCTCCAACTTATGTACACGTATATAGATGAACAATCAATGAATAACATGTGCGTGCATAGTTTACATGAAACGCAGATGCCCATGTATGTTTAACAAAAATATGAAGTTTTTTAATTAAATCATAGACAAAATCGGTTTCAAATAGTACTGAAGCACAGATATTGAGAATTAAACAATCAATGCACTAATATGCGCGCGTTAAGTCCACATGCTCATATGTTTCTCAGAAATATCGGGGTTTTTAATCATCATTAATGCAAAATCAGCTTGAAAATAAACAGCATACATTAATTAATTGGAAAGGTATCCAAATCAATAAAAGAATGTAAAAGTGTCATAATGTCTGGAATAAATCCATCTATGTGAGACTCCTTGTAAATACCTAAAACGGCTTTGTCAGAAAAATCCTCGGTATTTATGTGACAAAGTCTAACCCCCCCCCCCCCAAAGTGTTTCCTCTTTGCTTTATTTTTAAAAGATATGGAATTGGATTTGAAAATCCGTAATACATATTAAAGAACATTCCTTTTTTCTACAAGTATTCAAAGTTTCAAAAACATTTATCAAAAATGTTTTTCTACGAATCTTAAAATATTAAATCTCTTTCCAGTCCAAAAATGACCTTGACTTTTGACCCCTGTCATTGAAAATCAATAGTGCTTTTCTTGTTAAGGTCGATCTACATGGAAAATAAGAAGTTTCTAGCTCGAACAATTTAGACGAAAGAAGGGGGTCTCCAACCAGACTCGGTTACAGCATCCACAGCAAAGCAAGATATGTAAAAGAGACTTACGACGCAGAGATCTTAAATACAAAAGACTACAGAGAAACCAACACGACCAATTGGCAATCGGTGCCAATTAGGACGATCATCTGCCAATCCAGTATCAAATGGTGTGGCCATCCGGATTACTTGTGCTCAACTCTCCCACTATTCCGCTTACCAAAAGATCTCGAAGACCGCACAATTGTAGTGTAAAGTAACCTCCTCACTGTAAGATGACCACAAAAAGAAGACAGCAAAACATAGAAGCCCAAGAAGCACAGATGAATATATGAGGCCCAAGGGGCCACATCGCTCATCTGAAGTGCAGACGAAAGAATGATAGTGGCCAATTTGGTAGAGGCCCTTGAGTACCTGCATCGTGTTTCGTGAAATTCTGTGCATCATTTACATACATGTACGGAGAATATGTCGAAAATATGTCAGCTCTCTGTGGCCATATTTGTTGACCGATCAGCTCGAAAAACAAAAACTTGGTATTGAACCTTGAGTACCTGCTTCCTGTAACGTTTCCTACAGTTCTGTGCAGAGTTTGGAAAGGAGACGTCGAAAATGCGTCAGCCAATAAAAGACTTATTAGGCCATATTTGTTGACCGATCGGCACGATAAATACAAACATGGTAGAAGAGTTTGAGTACTTTTCATAAAATTTTGTTCAGTAGTTGCAGAAATGATGTCGAGAATACGTCAATTATCCAGAGCCCTCGACGGCCATTCTTCTTGACCGATTGGCTCGAAAAGCACAATTTTGGTAAAGGACCTTGAGTTTCTCCTTCCCATAACGTTTCCTATAATTCTGTGTAGAGGTCTTAGAGAAGACAAAAATACTTCAGCCAATAAAACTCCTCGGTGGTCACATTTGTTGACCGATTGGATTGAAAAATACAAACTTGGTACAGGACATTGACTCGAAATATTGCTACATGTACCTGTAGTGTTTTGTGCAATGTTGTGTAGCGGTTGCAGAAGAGATGTCGAAAATACGTCAGCTAGTCAGAGCCCTTAGCGGCCATATTTCTTGACCGATCGTTTCGAAAAACACAAATAGGTAGAGGACCTTGAGTACTTGCTTCCTGTAAGGTTTCGTGAAAATTTGTGCAGCGTTTGAAGAGAAGACATGAAAAATGTGTCATCCAAGAAGAACTCTCGGAGGCCATATTTGTTGAACGTCGACATAAAAACACAAACTTCGTAGATGACCTTGAGTACTTATTTCCTGAAAGGTTTCGTGAAATCTTGTGCAGCGATTGCAGAGAAGATGCCTCATCATATCAGAGTCCTCAGCAGCCATTTTTGTTGACCACAAAAAAACCCCATAACTTTGGCAGATGACCTTGAGTACTTGCTTTCTGTAAGGTTTCGAGAAATTCTGTGCAGCAGTTGCACAGGAGAGGTCGAAAATGTGTCAGCCAATCAGAACCCTCCGAAGCCATATTTGGTAAGATAAAGGGGGTGTACCGAAACGCAGTCCGTGTTTTGCCGGCTGTAGAGAGCTCATGTATTTTTTCAACCGAGGAATGCTACCGACATTTAGAGAGAGGAGGTGGTCTGGGAAATGTCTTCTTTAAAGAGGTTTGGACAAGCACGTCATGGAGTCTCGTCGTCATAGTCAGTCTGAGTCATAAGAATGCGCTATTGCAAGGCTTTAGATTGGTCAAATACTATGCCGAATGTGCGTCTCTTGATAGTACGATCAACTACGGTATAAAAGCGTTTAATGATTTTGACGCATTTTCGATGGTTATGTTGTCTACCTTTGATCATCCTTATTTTGTACATGTCACCATAAAAAATGTTATGATCGCTGAGCGATATAGTCCCCTACCGGCGGCATATATTTATGTCCTGCAACTCTGCCTATGAATTACTCTTCAATTAAACAGGTATGAGTTTTAATTAAACTTACTGTCAGTGCAGCAGAATATCTCTATTTGTTGCAGGAAAAAGTCTGGAAAACTGACAATAACTGAATTGTGCAAGTCATCAAGGGGCATAACTCCTTGAAAAATAGGTCAAGCATGACAAAAGTCGAACTTGCTCTGTAAGTATCCAAGACTAAGCTGAGTATCACATTTTACCTGAATACAGTATCTCTATTTGTTGCAGAAAGAAGTCTGGAAAACTGACAAAAACTGAATTGTACAAGTCATCAAGAGGCATAACTCCTCGAAAAATATGTCAAGCGTGACGAAAACAAAACTTCCTCTGTAACTATACAAGACCAAGCTGTGTATCAAATTTCACTTAAATATCTCTATTTGTTGCAGAAAAAAGTCCGGAAAACTGACAAAAACTAAATTTTCCAAGACATAAAGGGGCATAACTCCTCGAAAAATAGGTCAAGCGTGACAAAAGTCAAACTTGCTCTGAAACTATCCAAGACCAAGCTGTGTATCAAATTTCATCTGAATATCTCCATCCGTTGCAGAAAAAAGTCCGGAAAACTGACAAAAAGTGAATTTTCGAAGTCATCAAGGGGCATAACTCCACAAAAAATGGGTCAAGCGTGACGAAAGTCAAACTTGCTCTGTAACTAACCAAGACCAAAATGTGTATCAAATTTCATCTGAATATCTCCATCTGTTGCAGAAAAAAGTCCGGAAAACTGACAAAAAGTGAATTTTCCAAGTCATCAAGGGACATAACTCCTCGAAAAATGGGTCAAGCGTGATGAAAGTCAAACTTGCTCTGTAACTATCCAAGACCAAGCTGTGTATCAAATTTCATCTTGATATCTCCATCCGTTGCAGAAAAAAGTCCGGAAAACTGATATTCGGACAGACGGACAGACGGAGGGACAGACGGAGGGACAGACCGACGGACAGACAGACCGAGAGGAAACTAAGAGTCCCCTTCGGCGTTGCCGGTAGGGGACTAAAAAACAGGTTGTGAAATACTCTTTTCTTGTATAGGTCCGAATTTCAAAAGAAGCTGACAGTAATTTTTGTAAAAAAAATCCAGAAAGTGTTAACTACTGTCCTGTTCACTAAATCCAGAGCACCCTGTTTTTGTTATTTATTCTGTCATCTTAATAATTTTCGTAATAATTATTGTCTCCTAGGCTGCGTTCGATTAGACGACTCGTGTCACACGTGTTTGACTCTTGTTAAATCGAACGACAAGTGTCGTGACCCGAGTGTTGAACACGAGTGACACGAGTATACTCCCCAGTTTACCGAGAGTAATCGGGTGTTAAGATGGCGGACAAGGACAATCAACCGAATTTGAAACATTAGAATAGACAAATAGTATTGATTAAATACATTTTAACAACAAAATATAAGGGATAATTTAATTCCTAAAATATTCAATGCAGAAAATTGAATTTTGTGACTTCACGGGCTTTAGCTAAGTTAGGGGGTCTTTTGTTTACATTGGACACAACACGATTACAACTCGTGTCATTCGATTAAAATCGGTCAGTTACACAGAGTACGCATGCGCTTCTCTAACACTCTTGACTCTAGTGTTGTTCAAATCAAACGCAGCCCTAGTGTTGACCTCCTTTAGTCGTAACAGAAAATTAACATTAACTTCATCTTTCAACCGTCGTCAAACTGCTATATTGAAAATAAAAAGTATACGGGAAATTCCCATGTTAATTTCAGGCCGTCACCATTTTGTTCTCCGTGTCAACAATGGTAAACTGTGACGTCGTAGAGTCCGACGTCACGCATTTCCACCGATTTTACCATGGAAAATCCCCGTAGACACCTATACGTCATTTTCACCGAATTCCATATATTCATATGGCCTTTATGTATTCTTTCAGTTTCGCTCTTTCACAATCTGTTTCCCTTTTATTCTTTCGCTATCCAAATCTGAGTATCTGTACGTTTTTCGATATTTTACGTGGAGGGTGCACGCTACTCGCCATGTTTGTTTTGATCTGTGCAACATGACGAGCCGCATCACGCATGCTCCAGGACCGGTCTATTCCTAGACGCGGAAACGGCCAACGACACTTGGATATTTGGTCGGTAGGGGTGTGTTGGCCGCGGGAATCTACATTGAATAAATCCGGGACCCGAATTTAGGATATGTCCGTCACGAATCGGCAAATTTTCCAGGGCATTATTGACTGTGTCTCAATCAAAAAAAAAAAAAAATAAATAAATAAATAAATAAATAAAAATAAAAATAAAACTAAGCGATCGGCAATCATATTTTACCTTGTTAAGCTTTAATATCAATGATACGGTCGGGATTCTACTAATGCCTCCGCGTCGTCTCTTCGAATTCAAGCGCCATGTTTATAGTTTACCTACATGCGTCAGATCAAACATGCGAACTGTTAGGTAGATAATTATTAGTATTAATTACATTAGATTGAATTGTAGTTATTTGCACGTTAAAAAATGTCTTTGAACTTTGTTTATTTCTAAGTATTGCTTGTGAAGAGAGAGCGAATGAGAGTAAGCATTCATATATGTAATCATAAATGTAAAACTGTATTGTCATCTTGCTGATGTGCCAAACTGGCATAAGGAAATAAAGAATTGAATTGAATTGACACCGCGAGGTTGTTTCCATAACAACGTCCATACTTATGGGTCGAGGTGTCACGTGTTTGACATATCCTGAATTTGGGTCCCGGATTTGTTCGATGTAGATTCCCGCGGCCAACACACCCCTACCAACCAAATATCCAAGTGTCGTTGGCCGTTTCCGCGGCTAGTCTATCCCAAACATGGGCAATTTATGTGGCGCCACAAAAATTCGTTTTTTAATTCATTTATTGCGATAACTATGATGGCATTTGGTTCAAAATTTTGGTACTAACGGAAAGTTCATAACTTCTACCATCCAGGAAAAATAAAGATTTGCCCCATTTCTTTTCTATTAAGCATATTTTCGACTGAAGACGGCACGTGCTACTTTAATGAAAGTTACTTAAAACTTATTGGAATCTCCTAGTCCTGCTTGCTAGTACCTGTTTCTCTTTTTTTAAGAATGGTTTTTGAAACAGTCTTGCCGCCCGGCGCTGCCTTATTTGTTAAGTACGACCCATAACTTGAATTATCCAATTAATATTGTGACACACTCAGATACATTCTGCACACATCGGTATTTTCCGATTCCGTGCGGGATTTCATCTGGAAAAGTACCTCTGCCGTCAGCCGAACTACTTTTCTGCAAGAATCTTGCAATAACTTTCAGGAACGGAGAGACATCAATAAAGATATTCTGATCAGATTTTCTTTTCTATTATAATCCAATTGAAAACTGTTTCAGTGAAGATAAAACGCTTACAGTCATTATAAATTTTGTAAATTTTCTCGAAGCGAACACACATATCTTACGTTAACAGGCACTTTCAGTGCTAAAGACGCCGTAACGGCCTTTTGATACGTAGCGCGTCTATGACGTCATAGACTAAAGTCCGCGTAAGAGAATATAGCTACAGGCAAGGATACTTTGCTTGTCTACTTTGTTTCCTTGCGTGCGAGATGACTCAGATACTCTCGGAACCACTTAATGAAGAATAATTGAATATAACTACACTTCATTATTTTTTGCGATAATATTTTTTGCATTTTCACCTTTAGTTGATGTGCTTGTAAATAGAAAGAAGGCGATCGATATGACCTAGTTTCTCGCAGCTGGATTATATAAAGACCAAAAGGTTTCTCTGAGGCAAAACTTTGTTCATAGTAGAACAGAAACGATTAGACTTTCGCTCTTCAGAATTTCATTGAATTTCACATTGATTTCCTCTTTTTCGGCCTCGAGCATCACTGATGAGACATAACTTGTTGAAATGTGCATATGGTGCACTGGAATTTTACAATAGAACATATATATATATATATATCGGTCTTTTCCAAAAAGAGAGTTACTTCCCATTTGTGCAGGTACCTGACGTCAACGCATTGTAATGTCATCAAATAGACCTTCTTCATATTACCGATAGATTTGATTTTTAGACACTCCAAGACCAGACATCACTACTTTTGACGTTATTTCTAATTGTGAGGCCATAAATCAGATACGACGTCACAGTTAAATGTTACGTCAAATCTTGTGATGTCGGGTCTTAGGATGTGTAAAATACAAGTCAACTGCGGTAATATGAAAACCATTTATTCTATGGAAACAAGCAAAATAATTCAGGGAAACAGGACATTTAAATCGAAAAGACGGAATTGACCACTCTTCTTCAGTTTTGATAGTACCATGTGGGAAGCCTATGTGAGACACATAAGTTGTCTCAAAGGCTACATCATCCAATCATTAAACGTCATATACCAACCAGCTGTTCCAAACGACCAATCAGAGATATTGTACTAATAAAAGCACGATCGTTATCTAATCCACCACTGTCCTCTACCGGTGAGCATTTTGTCTCGACAATGCGTAGTAACCGTTGTCAAGGAGTAGAAATGAAGAAGAAATAGATTCTTTCACTTTCTACTGAGTGAGACATAAAAATTTACACTCGTGACGGAAATTTTTAATCTTCTCCCTAGTTCTGCTACGCTCCACTCGGGAAAAGATGAAATTTCCGTCACTCAAAGACATGTAATTTCTAGCTCTACTGGTCTAAGACCAGTCGAGCTTATGCGATCACCCTGTGTCCGGCGTCCGGCGTCCGGCCGTCTGTCTGTCTGTCTGTCCGTCCGTTAAACTTTTCTTGTGAGCGCGAATCCTCTGAATCTGTGAATAGTACAAAATAAATTATTTTTGCATTATAATGGGCCTCTGGTCTAGTTGTGCACCTGATATTTTGTTTTAGCCCCTGACCCTCAGGGTCTTGGAAAATGGGTGTGGTCATTTTCTCCTATATAACTCTATGTAATCTTGTGAGCACCAATTCTCAGAAAGTATAATTGATAGAAAGATAATTATCTGTGCATTATTCTCAGTCTGCGGTCTAGATGTGCACCTGATATTTTGTTTAAGCGCCTGACCCCTAGGGTCTTGGAAAATGGGTGTGGTCATTTTCTCCATTATAACTCTATGTAATCTTGTGAGCACCAATTCTCAGAAAGAATAATTGATAGAAAGATAATTGTTTTTGCATTATTCTCGGTCTGTGGTCTAGATGTGCACCTGATATTATGTTTGAGCCCCTGACCCCCAGGGTCTTGGAAAATGGGTGTGGTCATTTTCTCCTATATAACTCTATGTAATCTTGTGAGCACCAATTCTCAGAAAGTATAATTGATAGAAAGATAATTGTTTTTGCATTATTCTCAGTCTGTGGTCTAGATGTGCATCTGATATTTTGTTTGAGCCCCTGGCCCCCAGGGTCTTAGAAAATGGGTGTGGTCATTTCTCCTATATAACTCTATGTAATATTGTGAGCACCAATTCTCAGAAAGTAAAATTGATAGAAAGATAATTGTTTTTGCATTATTCTTTGTCTGTTAATTTCAGGTCGCCACCATTTTGTTCTCCGTGTCAACAATGGTATTCTCACTCACTTGCGTCGTGAGACAAAAGAAAAACGTAGACGTAGCAGTTTGAGATTTCCTTGTCTCACACTCCACGTGACTCCTATAATGACGTCATAGAAAATAACGTCACGCCATCGTTAGATTTGCGTAAGTTCTGGTATCGATTCTAGCTTTAAAAGATATTAAAGTGATGATAAAATGAGGTGAGTGAGAAAAATAATCAATCACGACGTTACGACTGAGACAGGGGAATCTCATCCTCGTGCCAAAGATTTGTTACATCCACGACTCGGCAAGCCTCGTCGTGGATTGCAAATCTTTTACACTCGGATGAGATTCCCCTGTCTCAGTCTCAACGTCGTGATAGATTCTATTAATCTGTGACGTCGTAGAGTCCAACGTCACGCATTTCCACCGATTTTACCATGGAAAATCTCCGTAGACATGTTATTTTTCGTCCTATTTCTAAACTTATTAACGTACAACCACAACAATGACATTTTCTGTTACGACTAAAAGAGTTTTATACATTGGACAATTTTTTAGAAGTTGACAAACTCATATTTTAGAGAAAATCGTCAAAACAGGGTGCTCTGGATTTAGTGACGCGGACAGTAGTTTATGAAAGTCTTTACTACTGTCCTGTTCACTACTGTCCTGTTCACTACTGTCCTGTTCACTAAATCCAGAGCACCCTGTTTTGGCGATTTATTCTGTCATCTGACGAATTTTCCAAAAAATTATAGTTTCCGAGAATTGACCACCTTTAGTCGTAACTGGAAATTAACTTCAACTTACCCTATCAACTGCCTTCTAGCCGCAATATGAAAAATAAAATGTCTACGGGGAATTCCCATGTTAATTTCAAGCCGCCGCTATATTGTTCTCCGTGTCAACAATAGTAAACAGTGACGTCAAAGCTCCCGACGTCACGCATTTTCAGCGATTTTACTATAGAAAATCCCCGTAAACTTTTTATTTTCCGTCCTATTTCTAACTTAATTGACGTACAGCCAAAACAATGGTATTTTCTGTTACGACTAAAGAAGTACTATAAAATTTATATCTTTTTGGAAAATGACAGTATCATATTTTAGAGAAAACCGGAAAAACAGGGTGCTCTGGATATAGTGAACAGGACAGTAATTCCAGAGCACCCTGTTTGGGCGATTTACTCTGTTGTCTGAAGATATTTGCTATAAATTATTGTTTCCTAGAATTGACCTCCTTTAGTCGTAACTGGAAATTAACTTCAACTTACCCTATAAGCTGCCTTCAAACCGCAATATGAAAAAATAAAATGTCTACGGGAAATTCCCATGTTAATTTCAAGCCGCCGCCATTTTGTTCTCCGTGTCAACAATAGTAAACAGTGACGTCAAAGCCTCCGACGTCACACATTTTCAGTGATTTACTATAGAAAATCCCCGTAGACTTTTTATTTTCCGTCCTATTTCTAACTTAGCTGACGCACAGCCAAAAGAATTGTATTTTCTGTTACGACTAAAGGAGTACTATAAAATTGATATCTTTTTGGAAGATGACATTATCACATTTCAGAGAAAACCGGGAAAACAGGGTGTTCTGGAATTAGTGAACAGGACAGTAGTTTAGGAAACCTTGACATAAAAAATCCAAAAGTAAGGGCTTTGGCGTACCGGATGAGCTGTGATGTGTAAATACCGTGGAACTAGCAACTTCACCGTCAAGCCATGGGAAATTTACTATGAATATCATCCAGTGCCCAGTTTCACAAAAATTCTTACGAAAATTTCCAGGAATTTTCGTAACTTTCGTTCTTTAATAAAAGGTTCAAAATGGTTTCTAGTTAGATTGTATCATGTTTTCTAATATCACCTCTACATACTAAATGTAAATTCAAAAATAAAACTTCTCAAGTTTAAACAAGTTAATAGAACTAAGCAATCAAAAGTTACATAAATTCCTGAAATTGTTCGTAAGTATTTTTGTGAAACAGGCTGCAGGTGTCTAGATAGAAAAGGAAAGGTTCTCCAGCATGACCACCCTGTACTGACCCAGCGGATCAAACCAACAAGAAAGCGACACATACATGACATCAGACAAAACTACAACCTGAAACAGGAAACAACAATTTGCATTAGAACATCATACAAATCAGACAATAATAGTCGAAACAGACTTACACAAATTTCAAATATTAGTGACAACACATAAATGGAGAGAGACCAATGTGCAACCAGCGCCGACTTTGGAAGGTCATCTGCTATAATCAAATGGTGTGTTTATCCGGATTACGTGCGTACAACCCTTCCACTTATCTGGATACATAGAGTTCTCAATAGACGCACATTTTTTGTATAACATAACACTTCTCACTGTAAGGTGACATCACAAACAAGATAGTTAAACGCAGAACCTCACGTATCACATATTCTATGTAAATGATATGAAAAAATCCATGGCATGCGTATAACAGTCCCTGCTCTGCTGGCTGAAGTGAGCTCAAGATCAATCACCCGAGAAGTCTGACCCGCTTTCAAATTGGATAGAGGATCAGGACCAAGACTTCTATGACGAAATTTTGGACAGGGACTGTCATGGAATCCAGTTGTCACTGTTGATCTGCATGTAACGTCGGAAAAGACACTGGTATAAAGCTGTAGATTGGTCCAGTACTATGCCCAATGTTCTTTTGATGACATTAGGATTATATCCTCAGGAAAGTAGGCGACCGATTATTTTTTTACATTTCTTGTTAAAGTTTGAGCTGCCTTTGTTCCTTCTTATTTTGTTCATAAGATCACCGCAAAATGAAGGCTATGAAATTCCCAATGATACATACCTTGATGCTGAGTTGTCCCAATTTTAGATGAAGAGCAGAATAGTTAATTTGTTTATTTTTATCATGGAAGTCCGAAACCTGAAAGCAAGCTTTAGTGTATCAGATGAGTTGAGAGACGTGAATGCCGTAGGATGGCAATCTTGGAACATCCCCATCAAGCCAAAGAAAATCAACTATGTTGATGCAAAAGTATTTCCTTTTGTCGTATATCTTTGTCTGAATTTCTCTGTTATTGATTTTAATATCCAGATCCAAAACTGATGTTGCTATATCATCTGCGTTAGCTTTATTCAATGTTAACTCTGGTGGATCAATTTCATTGTTGTATTGGTCAAAATGTGAGTTATCAATATTCAAAATATCATGAAGATACATAGAGGTCCCGTTGAAACATTTCAAGTAGTCAAATTTCACAAGTTTTTGCAGATTTTACATAAATTCTTTTTCGCTTCGGTATAGACAAATTTGCAACCAGAGACGCACAATTTCGTTTGGGTAAAACAAATTTGCAACCAGAGACGCATAGGAATTCCAACAACTTGCCTATACATAGTGTCACCAAATCTAATAAAAATGTTGCTTAAAAGGAAGCACAATGCCTTGCACAACACAGATCGAGTCAATGATTTGTACGATTTGTATCCTACAGAGGAAAAGAACACTTTTGTGTCAGAAGTACATATAAATATTTTACCCTCTCGATCTAAACACCATTAGATAAGTTTTAATAAGCGACCTTTGATCTTCTCATGAGGGAGGGCGGTGTACACGTTAAAAGTACCATTGAAACATTTCAAATCATCAAGTTTTCTTTGAATTTTAGATTTTGGATAAATTGATTTTCATACTTGCATGTAGACTCTTTTTTGTTTCAAGACCTTTATCAGAAACAAATATGTGCATGTAACCGCCCTATCCTTATATATTATTTCTCAATTATGCGAAAATATATACTAGTATATATATAAAACCCTTAACATTTGGGAAGCAATCTTCTATCGGTATACAAATTAAAAAAAAACCCATTTGACAGAAAAAAAATCTCAATGAATTGTTAATTTAATTTCACCTAACTGTTTTATTACCAGCCCAAAAATGACATTTACCATTTTACCCTTGATCTTGAGAAAAGGCTTTGTTTAATGTTAAGATAAATCTAGGGCAAATTTGAAATTCCCAGATAAAATGGCTTGGTCGCTTTATTGTTTTCAAGGCCTACAGTACTTGCAGATTTGGGCAAATAAGCCCCCTCTCCACCGTCAAATAATTTGCTTTTCAAAAAAGTAAATACATGTAAGATTCAGGCAGTTCGATTTGCATATCATGCTTTATGTTTCCGTGATATATAAAATGTCCATAAGGTCCTATTTTTTCGCAATCCCGCTTAATATGAAATGGCGATGTCCGTTTGTGTGTCCGTTTGTTTAGTTACGTAAGAACTGTAAGGGGTACAGTCTTCAAACTTGGCATGGAGGTTAAGCATAGTAAGAATCAAAGTGCAGTTATTGTCTATGAGTTTGACCTTGAGGTTTGGCACTGACTTTTAAAGGATGTAGTTTTACTTTTAGGTTATACTTAGCGGTTTCCTGTTCATTTCAAACAGTGAAATAAAATCTTGATTCTAAGTCCTCTATACATGCAGATACTAATTCGATGTCAGACAGTGTAGTCGTAATTTTTTGGCTCATTTGCCATTCATAATCTTTCACTGCTTTTCGAAACGACTTTTCAAAGTCGTAATCATTGATATCAAAACCTTCATGGGGTTTACTGGACATCAACAGTCGAGGGACAACACTTGATGATACTAAAGCCAATAGACGAGATACCAACGATACATCATCAAAAGATAGGATAATTAACGAAACAAAGATAAGAAATCCTACAGTCAGTAATAGTTTCATGACCGTTTTTAAGATACAGCTGCCAAATGGACCTGGGGAATTCTTGCATTTCATCATCTTCATAGTTCTAATAAAAAAATTTCGCGGTAAACAAAATATATTACACTCGTTTACAAAAATTGGAACAACTCCTCTCAGTGTCATGTTTTCCTCTTTAACACTTATACTACATAAATCACTTGTAATTAGAAAAATTAGTTTCGGGCCATCTGGATACTCTCTAGTCATCAAGTAATCGCGAATGTATTTTTTCAGAGTGCCGTGATGTAAGTCATACGTCTCAAAGTCCTGATTTATCAAAAATACAATGTAAGATATAGCAGCAATTATTGACACCATTATGACAAGTTCCACAGACAACGTTATTATAATTGTGATGGCGAGATAGATCAGGTTGCTTATCAAGAAGGTAAAAATTTCTAATATCAAAAATGTCATTGATACGAAAAACAGAAACAGAGTAATAATCATGGGGAATTTTTGTAATTTGCCGTCGGTTTCTTCACAATATAATCGAACTGCTTTTTTACAAAGGTAAAACGTGCGTTTAACGATTAATGTATCCTTAAGCTCTTTTCGATACTTTAAGATTTCAGTGTAATTATTTTGTAAAGTATCTGTCAACTTAAATGCCAAGGATATGACGTAACTTAGAAGAAAAAAAGAGAGAAAGATTAAATGGAGTATTACGTAAACTAAAGCCCACATGTTGTAATGCGTTTCTAAACCATGCTTAATGGCGAAATCGGCACGTACCTTTAGATATGGATCCTTATAGCAGAAGTAAATAATAATGCGAACAATGAGCGAGATGATGATACAAAAAACCACAATCCAAGACTTTGTAGGAACTGTCCATTCGTTTTTTTCTAACTTGTTTTTTAAATGATATATCATGAACCTAAAATTATACGAAATACTGAATTTCTCCTCTATGAATAAATGGCGATTTATCGTTATATTGTTCGAATCTCCAATATGTTCGTAGTGGTTTTGTCCGACTTGAGGATCCTCAATGCTTACTACTTCTATTCCTTCAATATTTCCGATTGCTATCTCTTCATTCAAAGCATTTTCACTAAATAATTCCACTAACACATTAAACATTATAATGACTAAAATTTACAATTACAAACGATTCCTGCTGTGTATTGATTTAAGTAATCCCTCACTACATCCACTTCCTTGCGAATGTTGTTCATCGGATTTCAACTACTCTCCTTGTGGACACGTTATTACTGGTGACCTTAGTATAGTCAAGAACGACAAGTTGAGAGAATTGTTAAAAAAGGGTCCCAAATACAGAGAAAGTATGTCCTTTACATGGAACCAAAATGTCAAAATTATCATGGTCTCTTGTGAGGAATATGCAAGACGTTGGGCAAAGAAAGAGGATGTACAGCTCGACACCCTTTCCGAATGGATAAAATCCATCAGAGGGTTACTTTTATCTAGAATTAACCGATTAAAATCAACTGTGAACACCAGATTCGAGTCTATATTTAAAGACCCTGATGTTATCACAGAGCTTACCTACCTCCAAGAACAGTATGTCGTCACACCAGCGGACAAAGCCTCAAGTAATTACACATTTACTTGCAAAAAGTACTATTTCGACAGTCTAGTTAAAGAGTTGGGTTTTAATTAGACACCTGGAAATCCCACTTACACCCCAACAAACCTTTCTGCCTCCAAAATAATAGATAACCACAATCAGCTCTTGCTTCCTTTGGCTTCGACACTAACAATTTAGATTTAGATTTGCCATACTTATACTGCATACCTAAAATGCATAAGAATCCTTACAAACAACGTTTCATCGCTGGTTCCTCAAAATGTTCTACCAAATCTGTATCGATCTTACTCACCAAAGTTTTATCTGAAATCAAATCTGGGCTTCAAAAATATTGTTCGACAGTATATTCTCGCAGTGGTATCAACCAGATGTGGATTTTAAAGAATTCGAAGGAACTTTAAGAACATCTGAAATCCACTCATTTTAATAGAGTCCATTCAATCAAAGCCTTTGATTTTTCGACACTTAACAGAACAATTCCACATTCTAAATTGAAAGAAAGACTCACAAAAATTATAAGTAATGCGTTTACAGGTAAGAAGGGTAATCGCAAATACAAATTTATTGTTGTTAAGTATGACAAAACCTACTTTGTAAAAGAAAAGTCCGATTCTGAAAATAAGTACACTGAAACTGATGTTATTCAGATGTTAAGCTTTCTGATCGACAATATTTTTGTGGTGTTTGGAGGAAAGGTATTCCAGCAAATTGTCGGAATTCTAATGGGGACCAATTGTGCCCCACTCCTTGCCGACATTTTCCTTTACTCGTACGAAGCTGAATTCATTCAATCTCTGGTCTCTGAAGGGAAAAGATATTTAGCTTCTGACTTCAACTTCACTTACAGATACATAGACGATGTGTTGTCCATCAATAATCCAAAATTCGCGGATTACCTGAGCAGTAACTATCCTTCAGAGCTTGAAGTCAAAGAAACTACAGAGACAAATAATTCAGCATCCTATTTGGACATAATGTTGTCCTACGACAGTGATGGTCACATGAACACCTCACTCTATGACAAACGTGACGACTTCAATTTCAGCATTACAAACTTTCCTTTTCTGAGTAGCAAAATCCCTTCATCGCCTGCTTATGGCGGGCGTGTTCATATCTCAGTTGATACGCTATGCCAGAGCAAGTACGAAATATACGGATTTCGTTCTGAGAGGTAGGCGTCTTTCAGATAAGCTTCTCAGTCAGGGATATGTTTGTGACCGACTAACATCGTCACTGAGGAAGTTCTACGGTCGATATATGGAACTCGTCAAACACTATGATGTCCCACTCTCCAGAATGGTGGATGATATTCTGTCATCGACCATTTGAACTATCCAACCAAAGATTGTAATCTATGTCTTCCAAAATGGAAGTTACCGGATGTGACAGTTCTACCGAATTGAAGCGGCGGGTATTGCATGCAAGCAGGAGATGCTTACTCTTCCTTGGAGTTCGCTTCTTTTCATATTTTGTTTGTTTGCTTTGGTTCCTGTTTTATCCTGATTTTGTATGCCTTCGGTTTCGGATTTTGTGCTGTATACAGGGATATGGTCATTATCCATATTTGTCACACAGTAACACGTGCTCCTAGGGAAGACTTTTCAAAATATTGAAGAAAAAGGATATGTCCGTGTTCAAATAAGAGAGAACAGACGCTCACAAATAGTGTCATTTTGTGGTTTTCTTGAAAAAGAGTCAGAGCTGAAAAATTGACTTATTTTGGTTGGAATTTAAACAATTTATGATTTTTCGGTATTCATCAGCCATACCTTATTAAAAGCTTAAATCAATATTATTCAATACGTAAAACAAAATTCATGGGTAATTACTAACGTAAAAGAAATCCGAACAGTTAAAAAAGTACCTCCACGTCAATTTTTACAGAAATTACCGCGAGCATTTTCTTACGCATACTTCATTCATTTTAGATCAAATTTTCAAACTTGGCCGCTTTAATGTGTCTAATGAATTAAAGTCTTAAAAAGAGTAAGAAATGATACATTGGCCATAATGAATTAAAATATCTATAAAAGTCAAGCTCATTGAGTGCTAAAACAGGAGATTCGCAAGAATAGTCAAAAATCGTGACCAATGACGCACGATTTAATGGCTGGGTATGTCCCTGGGTAATATAACTACCGATTAAATTATTTATTTATTTCATTAATACATGCAACATGTACATTACGATGCATTTGAACATTTGGTTTTGCCATATGACGACGCTGTAGTGTACCAATTGCGCTCGCAATCCCTCCTAATTGATAATCAACTTAACTAAAGGATGTATTCGGGGTTTTGTTATATAGAGCTACTTCCCGTTCGGGACGGTATATGACGTAAACCTATTATGACGCCATTAAATTCTACGGAAACCAACCTTTGATTCAGGGAAAGTACGCTACAAAACCGATATTTCTATAGAAATTTTATTATGTTATAATGTTTTTACGTCAGATACCGTCCCAAATCGAACACAAGCATACACCAACGATAAGACGAAATAAACATTCGATCTTTTCGAAATAGAAAGTTATTTCCTATTTGTTTAGGTATCTGACGTCAACGCATTGTTACGTCATCAAATTCTGTGGAATCCAGCATGAAATTCAGGGAAATAGGGTTTCATATATGATATTTTCAAAGGAATTTAATGACGTCATAATGCTTTTACGAATGACAAATATGGATAATGACCATATCCCTGTATACAGGACAAAATCGATAATTCAGACAATCAGAAACCGAAGGCATACAAAATCAGGATAAAACAGGAACCAAAGCAAACAAACGAAAACCTCCACCATATGAAAAGAAGCGAACTCCCGATATGGGAGTGAGACCAGGTGCCTAGGAAGAGTAAGCATCTCCTGCTTGCATGCAACACCCGCCGCTTCAATTCGGTAGAAATGTCACGATTCTGGTTTCCCTCGACCAGACCTATTTCCCGAGGCGAAGCCAAAACCTTCGTGGTCACTTCCTCAATAGTAACTGTTTTATTATACTGAAGTCACTAGCATCACACGATGTAGCTCCGCCCCATTTCGAAGCTATTTCCCTAGGGAAATAGTCTTCCCAACTAACGCACCGTTTGCAGGGAAACAGTCTCATCAGGCGAACTACAGCTAGTTTGAAGGAGTATCTTTTTATATAGGAAAAACAAGTAGAGGTATAAGAGATATAACTAGGGTATCTCCCTGAGACGAAGCGCTGTTCTTAGCAGGTTCTTTGGCAAACATTTACTGTTTAGTTTAACTTTGCGCTTCATAAGTTGAAATTATTTAGATTTCTTCTATTTCGGCCTCTAACATCAGTGATGAGATATAAATTCATAAGAATTGACTGTTCAATTTTGACTGTTTATTGGAGTATGAACTTTGGTTTGTCGCATCACAAATTGTGTAAAACCGCGTAGCGTAGCGAAGCGTTTTTACACAAAATTTGTGGTGCGACAAACCAAAGCTATACTCCAATAAACTGTCAAAATTGAACAGTCAATTTTTATAATTTCCAAACCCAAATTTATCCCAAATTTCACAAATATACTCAAGAAATTAGTAATTTTATACATTGCGTATGAAAATATAAACGCTGTAGGGCCCGTAGGCGAACTATTTCCCAAACGAAATAGAAATAATGTATACGTTGCTAGTTAAAGGCAGCAAATATGTCAAAAATATTCGTTCCCCATCTTGAGCCCCATTTTACCAATTCATTACATCATCCGATGATATGACGTAGCATTTTGATGACGCGTTCTGCAGTTCAAGTTCAAGGTCGCCGACATGGCAGTTATGTATTTGGATTGTACACGCAGGAGCTTGGAGCTTATACAGACCTATTTTCTGTAGTTATAGATCTAATACTTGCAGAAAATGCATGATTGTGATATATTGGTATCAGAATACCTTCCTAGGATTTAGTTATTTCATAAGTGACAAGTTAATTGTGAAACTTCATGACGATACTGTATCCTTGTAAAGTTTCTAGTTTCAATACTTCATAGGTTCAGAACGATTGTACCTCATAGAAACCATTTGAAACAGTAATCTTCGGTCCTTTTCAATCAAAACTTTTGCACGTTGTCATTGACAGTCGTCAGTCATTGGAAATTTTCAAACGCAGGTACTTGCTACTATTACGACGGGAATGTAATTTTGATGAAAATAACTGGGAGTTTCTGTTTTTCTCGTCATTTACTGCATTTTCTGTCTTTCATCAAAATTTAAGGACAGGAAATGGTCTAAGGAACTTCAAAAACAGGAGCATAGCAACCGAACAACACTGTTAAAACCACGTTTACCGGTACATTAACGAAATTGTCATAAAATTTTCATGAATTCTGATATCGTATTTATATCTTAGGGCTACTGTTAACAGAACTATTTTTTCTTTGCATAATTATCATTCGAAAGCCGATCTTAGCAACATAATGAATTATTTTGATGGGTGTAGTTCCGGCTCTTCCGATATTTTATCGTGTTCATTGGGGTATGAAGGTGTATTATGCCATTTTCTGACGATCAATTAACCAATCAAAATTATTTGGAAATTATAATTTGTTGAAAAGCGCAACACTATAATTTTACAATAGAACATATATTTCAATGTTAAACATCTTCAAATTAAATAACATCATTTAAGAAGATAAAGGAGCTGTTAAGATAAGGCGTAAAATCAGCCCTGAAAAGTGGGATTCTGAAAATGGAATTTTCAAGAAACATTCATCGTAGAATTTATACCAATACGGTATCCCATCAGAATCTGAAGTAATTTTTGATCTGTTTTATATAAGTTTGCAAATATTTGGGTCAAAACTTGCATTTTTCCTATAGAAATCAATAGAAAAAGGAAAAGTTTTATTGAACATTGTTCCCCCCGGATATACAGAATGCCACTTTTACTGGAGGTGTATATCCATGATACAAATTTTCTGGAAAAGTTAGGTTCTGTATCTCCAGGGGGAACACTACCCCAGAGACGAAAAACTAAAAAGGGAAGGGGTGAATTTTCGAAAATATCGACCTTTTAGACCATAAAATATGACAAATTTGACTATTTTTCCTCTTTAATCCAGCAAAAAATGTATTCTCAATATGATCGAATGAAATATACAAGAAATGGGAACGAAATAAGCAAGAGCGATGTTTATTTCTTCGTCAGTGTGTATTTCGCGCAAAAAGGCTTACACTATAGCAATTGAATACAAAATGAGACAGTATTTTGAGTTCCGGATTTCATTATTTGCCACTTAAAGTAGATATGACGTTCGAAATCCATTTCTGATATACAATGTACACATATTTGATGTCTTTTAGTAAATATTTTTCCATTTTATGTAAAATATTAACAAATTTACACGTTATTTCGTCGATTTTATCAGTTTTCCTATCCTAGTATCCCTTCTTCTTTCAACCTTAATTTTGGAATCTTAAAAGTACTTCACCAAAATGAAAAACATATAAAAAGTCTTCTAAAACATCATATCATAGTATGATTAATTTTTTCAACATGTGAATCGTCATGCGGAAGAAATACGGCACGAGATTCAGGGCTAAATATGGCCCTTATCTAATTAGCATGGACCAGACAGCATTGACCAGACATGCACGTTTCGGGTACTTAACCCTCGTCAGTGATCCTCAATTTAACGATATAGTATGGCCACAGAGTTTGATAGTTATTATGTCCAAAAATGTACCGAAAGACGAAGCAGGATGAGTGGGATATGATGCTACAGGACCCACGTTTTTGAAATTTCAAGAAATTTTGATACCAGAAATTTTTTAATGCGTTGAAGAAATTATCAACAGCAGTTGATCGAACTTGGCTATATGTGCCCCCGGGGATTCCTTGTCCACCAGTAGTGACACTCAGCAAGTGGTAAAAATGTTAAACTTTTTCAAATTCAATAGCATCATTTAAGAACAGATAAATTTGCAGCATGGACCAGACATGCACGTTTTGGGTACTTTAAACCTCGTCACTGATCCTCAATCTAAACAATGTAATATGGCCAAAGAGTCTGATAGTTGTTATGTGCAAAAATATACCGATAGACGAAGCAGGATGGGTGCAATATGATGCTACAGGACCCACGTTGTAGAATTTTTAAGAAATTTTGATAACAGAAATTTTCTAATGCGTTGAAGAAACGACAATTATTGAAAAATCCAGGATATACAACTATTTTGAAGACATCAGAAACAGGACAATTAAGGCCTTCTTCCTCAACCAAAAGATATAAAGGGGATACTGATAAGACACATACATTCGAAATGAGCTTTGTATCTTTAATGACAATTTGTCTTTCTTACTACACAATTACATTATAGTAAGTTTAATCACAATACAGAAACTGATTTTATACAGACTTTAAAACAGGGAAACATCATTCATACAAGAGCTTCCACCCTTTTTATCAAAAGCAACAGAGAGAGAATTAAAGGTTGAGTATAATTGAAATATTTGATAACTATTTAATATTCGTAACACGTGTCTGGTGCATGAAAATTGGTTTGAAATTTTCTTCAAGAAGGTATAGAGTTGAAACACTTCCGTATTGTTAATATAAACACTTATTTTTTGTTGCAGTGTGGAGCAGTTAAAATCGTCCCGTGACTTGAGTGAGTGCTGTTGAGATTATCGTCAGGATCTTCTTTAACTCATTTGTGTCACACTTATGCCCTTTGCCGTGTGGAGCTCGTAAAAAAGTTCCCCGCGAGGGGTTTGACAGTAAGTGTTTTGAATATACTTCCCTGACATTGTCGCCATAGCACTTTCTATATAGATATAACGTCAGACAGTGCATGTATTTTATACATTTCCATTTCCATGCTTCATAAACATCGATGGCGGATGCGGCTAGCCAACAGAGGATGTTAACTCCTCCCGGGCACCTGGTCCCACCTCTAGCTTGCTATTTTGAAAACTTGCCATTTCATCGAAAAATGTCATAGTAATTTAAAGGAGAGTATAATCATCCCTTCAATTCTACTTGAATTGAATATAGATTTTGTTTCGATATGCAACTGAATCGACACTACAGGAAATTTGGAGTCGCACACTCTCTGTAAAGTAATTGCAGAAATTCAAGATTCTAAAAGAAATCAAAGCACTGAAGGTACTGAGAGCGAATAGCTAAATATCAGAATATGTATCATGTATATTTATGCTGTATGTCATCAAACTTTCCTTCGTAGACAAGTTTAAGCGAGTATAGAATAATACTGAAATGAAAATCTATAATGGTATAAAGATGACCGTTCTTGAACTAGCATATTCAAAACCGTCAATACTAGTTGCCGACCCAGAGGGTTGACTAAGGGGGTAGGGAAGTAAGTATAGTGGAAAGAGAAGAGTTGGTTGTCGAACAATCTAAGGCAATCTCTAACAAATATCTTTCATTAATATTCCTTGATTTCTATAAAGATCAAATGAAAAAAAATATTCCTTGAATTTTATTAAAGGTTGAATGAAAAATTAAATTGCATTTCATTTCAAAGCTTCCGGTTTCTCGTTCCTTAGTGTTATTAGAGTTTTTTGTTTCAAACATAACTGTATTGGTCAATTTAAGTTTAAGGAGTTTAACCGGTTAGAGGCTGTCATGGAGCCCTATGTAGAAATTTTTACAGACCTGGTCTGGCATATAATGAAGACAGACGAGTGTGTGTGGGGGGGAGGGGGAGGAGGTGTGTGGGTGGGAGAGAGAGAGAGAGATGTACTGGTAGTGTATTACGTTCAATTTCTGAAAAGAAAAGATTAAAAAGGAATTCAAGGTCTATATTTTCATTAAGCTTGTACGTCCTTGATACATGTGATATTATCGTACACGCCAAATTCTTCTTCATTTTCAATCTTAAACCTTCAACCCCATAAGTATTCTCGTTGTCTGGAATGTATCAATCCCTAGAGACTTGCGACGTTTTTTATGTTAATTTTAAAAGTCTATGCATGACTTGGGGTTGTCGCAATTATATTATCTACTGATTAAAAGTTTGCTCGTTGGAAGGATTTATTTGAGAAAGAACTTTTTGATATATAAACTAATACGTATCTTCGCGATTTCTTTTATAAACTTAGATAGAAATTTAGACAGTGGAAACGGGACGTGAATGGACGGTGCATACAACGAAAATGATTCTAAATATCGTTGTTTTACATAAATTTTACTTTCTGAAAATGATATGACAAATGGCGAAGGTAACAAGCTGAAAAAATTAACAAATACAGAATAAATAGTGTCTAAATTCAGTATTCTGTAAGAACAGCTTTATTTTACGAATGATGCAATGTTTCTAGAAATTGATATGGTGTACGTTATAATGAATAAATGATTTTTCTTAAATTTTTTACGTCGGATTTTCTAAAAAGGTAAACAACAATAAGACATCTCCCGTAAAAATAGTTTATGATGAATATAGTTGTATCTCCCCCCCCCCCTCTATCTCACACTCTCTTACTTCACATCAGGGACGTACGTATGTGTACATGCCTTATCAGATGTTCAATTTTCGGTCCAACAGAAAAGGGACAGGGAATAGGATCAGTACAGCCACTTAAAATTGGTTATGAAACGTATCTCCGATTAGTATCGGGTACATCGTATACCTTCCTCGTCAACGACCCGTAATGCGTTGGCCCCTCCCCGTCAATGAAATAAACGCATATTCACGCATGTACATGTCCATTAAAGCAGTTAGTGTACATCTCACTACATAAACATGCGCTTCTACGTAACAAAACAGCTTGATTCTAATTACATCGCTTACACATAGAAGCAGCATCGGCCCTTCACTTTCTCCGGCAGAAGAAGATTTAATACGTCACGATGCTGACAACTCTGTGATTTGATTGGTTCGTGCTTCAAATTATACATGTTCGGAATCGGGGCTCTCTAGCGTGAAAAAAAATCCAGAGACATTTAGAGTTATTCGCTCAAAAACCAGAGGGCGCTAGATAAATTAATTTTGGCGACTTTTGAAAAGCACTTTGGCTGGAAGTATGACTGATGAGAATTCAATATTCGAAACACGTGTCTGGTACTTGAAGATTGGTTTGAAATTTCCTTCAAGAAGGTATAGAGTTGGAACACTTCCGCAGTATTATCATTATAATATATATACATATATAATATATAATTGAAATATTGTATAAGTCAGTTAGTTCAAAATTCCCAAAGGCGTTCATACTAAGCTGTTTATAATATTACATGAAAACGTAAATATTTCCATCAGTTGTCGACCACGCAAATTGTTCATTATTACGGAACTAACGAACATAGAATATCAAAGAATACTAAAAACTAACTCGTCGAATAGATGTTTGCCAAAGAGAAGGAATAATAACACTGATGATTCTATCTTCCCGAAATGTGCATTTCGGCGGAAAATATAGATCTATGTGTCATTGTCAATCTGATGGCAACATTTATTAAACTAAGCTAATAACAGACTCTGAAATTGCTTGTCTTGTTTGTGAAGAACTAGTGAAGAACCCGTCTTCGTGGTCTTCATTACGCAAAGCTATTAACATAATTCTAATATGACTTTATTCTTTTTCCCTATCAAGACAACAGACGCGAGCCGGGCTCTATTCTCCAATATAGGCCCTATAGCGATAAGCCACGCCTATCCATTTTCTGAAAGAAGATAAAACGGCAGGAACTGGTTTTTACCAAGAATCGATTTTCATCAAAAGGTCTAAGTTTGGTCATCAATAGAATCGAAATAAAAAATGACAAGCCGGGCTCTATTGTCTCATAATGCCCTCGCGTCCTGACGCGGCTCGGTAATAAATGTAATTGGCTGAGGACGCTCGGGCATTATGAGACAATAGAGCCCGGCTTGTCATTTTTATTTCGTAAACCGTAGGTAAGGATCGCTCTCGGGATCTTCTGCATACTAACCATTGAGCTACCGGAGTAGTTACTAGCTTAGACGGCTAGAAGGTATTTTGAAGTTTCTACATGAATGAGAAGGGGCTTCTTTTTGAAATTTTATATTTTTACAAAAAGAAAAATTGGTCTTTCCAATTCAGTTCAGTTCAATTCTTTATTCTCAGCATCTTTGTAAGCAATAGCATACTTATTAGAGAAAATATAGAGAGCACGAAGGGGGTAAAATTTGATAATATTACAGAAAATATATAGAGAGAGGTTATGCAAGCAAATAAAAGAAATTGACAATCCTGTTTTCGTTTCGTTGCGATTACAATCCTCAAATTTATGGAAATTAATGGATGGTCATTAAATTCTATTGAATTATTTATTCATGTTGAATGTATTTCTGCGCATTACGTTTATCAGATAATCAGTCATGCAGTTTAATATAATTGTAAACGTGTTCAAATTGAAAAGCATCATTTAAGAACAATTGGCAACATGGACCAGACATACACGTTTCGGGTACTTAACCCTCGTCAGTGATCCTCAAATCTAAACAATGTAATATGCCAAAAAAGTATGAAAGTTACTATGTCGAAAAACATCATTAAGACTAAGTGATCGAGAATTCTATCTTATCTTCAATATAGAACTCGTCATACTCAATTGATTCAGTCTCAAAAGTCCCCCATCAAAATCAAGAAAACGTATCAACAATATCAACCCGCTAGTGCGGACGGAAAATTATTCTAGAAATGGAATTTAAACCTACCAGAATTAACCTCGTTCAAATGAACTTGAAGATACCCAAGCCTTGTTCCGTTTTTTCGAAATGAATTCATTATATCATTTACAGCATTGGCATGGAATTCACAAGTTTCATTGGAATTAGTGGTAACATTCTTCCTACAGAAAAGTATATCCTTCGATAAAACATAATTTGTAGATTTCACATTCCACAAAAATAAGATTACAAAAAAGAAGCCATTTTGACTGGATATTGCCATTTCTCAATATCAGTCCGTCGATTCTTCGATTGAGATGTGTAACTTTCGGAGACAGCTGGTGCATTCAAGTTTTTTTCCGTTTCTTATTTAAACAAATATAAAGCAAACGTCCTTATTTTAAAAGTTTGCATTTGAATAAATGTATACAGAAATGATAACATGAACTTTTTAAAAAAGCTAATTGTTGGCTGTGAAATAAGTACAGTCATATCTCTGTCTCGTCTCATTCAGTATTAACATTGCTCTTTGAGTGCATTTTAAAGAATCAAGTGACAAAAAATAATCAAGTCTTTGGTCTTTTGAAAGAAAGGCATTTTTAAAACGCTTTGAGTGGGGTAGTGCTTATTGTTTAGATTATTTGAATTGATCTTACAAGATGTAATTGATCTTTTTTAATCATTTATCATAGTGAATTAGGTATATTGATCGTGAAATACCGTACTTTAGATTCGAAGGCCCGTGAATTCCCACAATAAAGCGCAACCAAACATACATCTGAATTGTCTCTAGCTAGAAGTGATTTAGAATTCAATATTGTGTAAATACATGTTATTGACTCGAAAAACCCGTTTGAAGAACATGACCATCACAGTAGTCTTCTCCCTTTAAAGATTAGTTAATACATACACAGCTTAGATTTATAATAATATCACAGGAATTAGACCATGGATAATCTTCTTATGGAAGCGAGTAAATCAAGAAAAGTAGAAACTAAGCGGCTGCAGCAGTCACAAATATTCTCGCTACCCCAACATTATAATCAAGTATTGCAAATAAAATGGGTACCCTAAAGTAACCTTGTTTTCCCCGTAGAGAACCGACTGCAAGCACTTCTCTGCATAGGGTAGTACTATAGCAAAACAAAACGACATGGTGGACGGATAACACGTGGGAGTGATGGAATCGACAATCGTCATTATCAGAATCTGAGAAGAAAAATCAAATGGGATAATCACTTTTGACTTGACATTGAACAGATCGAGAAATCAGAAAACGACAGTGACCTTTAAGGATGCTCAATAATCGTTTGACGTCATCATATTCCCGGCGTCAATACTGGTTCGAATAGTACCGAGTGCGGTTTCGGTCTTCAACTTCCTCTAATTTCCTTGTTTCTTGGCGGATTTCGACAAGTTTGGTATCGATGGAACCAGAAAATTATCATCTACAATGTGAGTGTATAAATATGTAGTCAAAAGTATCGTTAAATCTATATATACAAAAATATTTCGTAAGTGAGACACGCTGGCTACCTCCGTAAACGTATTGTTTTTATAACGTCATCATCGGAAATTCAACCGCATGTTGCTTGGAAACAAAATAAAGTAGGTAAAGGGGTAGGGCCACGGGACCATTAAATCGGCCCTTGGTTTTTCTCTTAAAATAAATTTCATGAGGAATACTTGATATCTCTCATGAAAATACACGAATGTTTACCGCTTTTCATGAAAAAGAATAATATCACCAAACAATGTGCCATTTAACTGTAATGACGTCATGAAGTGACGTCATTTTGACGTTATTGATAAAATATGACGAAAATTAATGGGAATTTTGTCTTTTGTCGTATAATTCAATGTGGTCGCATGCGTTAACTGAGATAAAACGTTTATGACAAAAGGATATAATGATTATCTTTCACATATAAATTTTCCATCATAGTTAATGCATGCGGCCATTGCTAATTTAATTGAAATATTGAGTTTTTGCATCAATTTCGCCGAAATGACCTATTTTGGTGTTTTCAAAGGGCTAAAAGGTGTTGATAAAAGCAATGTTTACAAAAAGTAGATTCGTGAATCAGTAGAGAATGTTTCAAAATGTCAAATAACAGTTAAAAATTCTATGAAGTACAATGTTCAAAATTTATCAAAATTAGGGCCAATATCGGGCTTCGTGGCCCTACCCCTTTAATTCAATGATCAAACAGGAGATTTCTGGGAGATTTTAGCGATATCATAGATAAGAAGTTAAGTTTCTCTAAAAATAAATTGTGAAAAGAATTTTTCTTCAATTTTGTCAACTTTCGTATTTTGCAGCGAGATGTTATCGAATAAAGTTTCCCTATTTCAAAACTTTGAGCGAGTGAATTTTAGTTTTAACCCTGTTTTGTTCAAAGATATATCCATTTTACAAATAAGTGCACGCATTATCGAGGACGAGGGAGGTGAGTGACGTCCACGTATTGACCTTGAACGTCAAAATGTTTGAAAACGCTTCCGTTTACTTTTTTTTCTATTTTGTCTATTCATATTTCCGTATCTCCGACACCCGGCGATTTGTAACCACTTTCGTTGTACTTTAAAAAAAGCCTTATTGTACATTGTTAACGCCTTTTTAAATATAACTATACAATATAGAGCGATTTCATCTTCTGTGTTACTCATTTCAGAATCGCCCATTTCTTTAAACATTATTGAGAACCCTACCCCCCCCCCCCCCCCTTTTAAAATCGTTACTATGGCAACAAAGTATTTTGAATCAGGATGAACGAAAATATGTACTTTTTTTATAATTTTTTTTTTTTTTGGTAGAACAGAGTAAGTCGTTGAAAAAATGTAACAGAAAATAAATTCTTACGAAGAGTTCTTATCACTTTGATGACAAATAAGGGTACTGGGTATTTTTTTTTTTTTTAGATTTTCATTTTGGTGGGGTGCACAAGATGTACCTTTCGGGAACAGGTTTAGCTATTTCACTCTTTGAAAGCATTATCTATAAAGAAATAGACATATTTGATTATATCATGGTGAAAATAATCACAAGAATGGTTTCAATGTGGAATTATTATCCCTATATCATGTATTTATCTATCAAAATTCATTTTTTTACGACAGATGTCTGTAACTATATGGCCTCTCTCCCACAATAATGATGCAAATTGAGTATTTTGACCTTTAATTATTTTCCATTTATTTTGTTTATGGGATATTTCCAATCGTCTAGGAGAAGATAACTCTTATTTCAAACGTTAACTTTACGATCACGTGCTAAACTGATGTAATAGAAATGATTGTCATTCCCGCCAGTGTGTAACCCTACGTCTGTCAATACGAGGTGTCCATAGGTCAATTGACTGCAACGGAAACTATAGTAGTTCGCCTGTCAAAGGTCTGGGTGCAATAGACAAAATGGCGAGGATTTGTTCTAAGTTTAGGCAACTTTGTTTATACGTCTGAATTCCAATTTAGTCATGAATTTCGATGGCGAGGCTCCTAATATATACTGTGCGCATGATTTTGTACTCATTCTCATACTGCCTAATCAACATGTTACTTTCGTATGTTAAATAAACGTTAAAACTTAACTAGAACTTTTTATTCACGTCACAACATGACTTAAGTTAAATTCATCCACGGAAGTATATGATTTGTAGACCCGAGAGGGCTACAGTATCTTATTTGTTGCCGTGACGCTAAATGATACGAATCATTGGGATATACGTGATTTATTGCCTTGAATGCAGAGGATGTACTTGTACGCGAAACCAGGATAAAATAGGAGACAAGTGATGAACATTACACTGAAATTATGTATACTTCAGGTAGGACACAATTTACTTTTCTTGTGCGTATCCTCATTTTGATTGACCATGTAAATTCATTATTTTTGAATTTTTGATCTACACAGATAGGTAAATTGATTAAGATTTTTTTTCTTCGCAAGTAAATATGACTAACGTTGACGACAAAGTGACGTCTCACATGACGGGAATCGGTCAGGATTCGGATTCCGGTTCAGGTAGTTCTGAGGGTTTTGGTTAAAGTTGTTGTACCTTTGACTTTGGTGGAATTCCGGAAAATGGTGAAAAGGCTTTTAAATTGATTGCAAATCAGGATTCGATTTTTAGTCGTATCAAAGATTTAGTCATTGATGTTAAGGAACCAATCATTTCTTCCGGGTCCCGTTTATTCGGTATAACGCCGTGGACAGGCGTGGAATCAGCAATGCTATTCACAAAAAGTCCTAAGTCTAAGATCACTCTTAGGACTAATCTTAGGAGAATGATCAAATTCATAAAATATCTTAGAGAAAACTTACGACCAACTTCAGTCTTAACTTTAGGACTGCTTATACCCACCCCTAACTTTACGACCTGCACTTAAGAGCAGTCTTAAGTGCAGTCTTAGAATAATTCTCTGTCGCAAATATGGCCGCCGCTTTGTTTATTTTATTTTCTAAGAGATTTTGGTAGACAAGTTTTAGGCATTTTTCAGTGTGACGTCAAGCGGCTCAAAAGTAAGCGATATGAATCGGCTACGTGTCGCTGATCGCTGATTGCACCCCAAGATTGATTGTTCAAATTTACGACATGTCTAGTTATTATGTTATGATAAAGATGATAAAGACTTTTATAGATCAATGATGTATTATATTTATATTTCCTTGCATTATAAAGGTACATTTTACTCTACATGTCTTACAGTGCTCACCAAACCGATCTTGACGTTACGTCATTTTTGTGGGACAGAATGACGTCACATTTGTTTGACGTCAGCGATTTACGAAGAAAAAGTTTTGGTGCGTAATAAATACACATATTTTTTTCTTCTCAAAAGGATACACACAGAAACGTTCTCGATTGAAAGACATTGTAAAGCTTCTTGAGTCTATGAGAAATGTTTCCTAAGTGTGAACTTAAAATACATGGATTTAGGGGTTACCATGCATGTGTTTTACAAAAACTGGCAGGGTATCGGCGAATCCCCTGTCAGAAATTGAGTTTTACCGCGAGGCGTCAGCCGAGCGGTAAAACGGATATTTCTGACAGGGGATTCGCCGATACCCTGTCAGTTTTTGTAAAACATCAGTATGGTAACCCTATTCTAATGCTTTGGTCAGCAAGGAGCTAGAAAACGTCTGCTTTTAACGGCGTCGCCATAGGAACGCATGACGTCATAGCAAAAACTGCAGTGAAACGTTAATCCCCTTGCAGTTTTTTCATCGCTCAACCAATCAGAATGCGCGTTACAAACGGAGTGCATTAGAATATTTTATCCCTGCGGGGGTAAGATTGGACATTGAAGTATTAAGAATATGTAGGGTTTTTTTTTTTTTTGACTCTTTAGCACTCGATGGACTTTCAAAGCTTTGTTGATTTGTCATCACCTATGATCATGAAACTATACTACATGTATAAACTATGGTATACTAAGCACCACATTCGCACAGCGCAACCCCCCCCCCCTCCCTCATGGCACTTATAGCTATGATAAAGTTATCATGGTTGGCAAGTGTAGAAACAGAATGCAAAGCAAAGAACATGTATTATTTATGTATGTATTATGTACATACATTAGAAATGTATATAATGTTAACATGAAGGAGAAACAGTACATGTAATGTAAGTGTTCATCTTACATGCATATTGGAGAGAAGTAAAAAAAAATGTTAACGAAGTGCGATCACAAGAACGTCGTACATCATTGAATATTGGTCGATAGAGAAATTAACAAATGTAAATTTTTACATGTAGATATAGAGATAGGAGTTAGTCGTGGTAAAAAGGTTCCAATCGAAATTTTTATTATGAAATCTAATATTTCCAATTTATGCGTAAAATTTTCTCGCAATGATGGGTCAATCCTACCCTATTTAGCTTTCATAGTCGTAAAGCATGTGCCCGTCTGTTTGTCTGTTTCCAAGATTGAAACCAAGAACTCTGATTGGATGACACAGTTTCGACTCCTCAACCACTGCACGCAGAATGTGCAATATATGGACCTCTTATATGTTTCGTTTTCCTTTTTCTTGGGGGGATGTATTTTTTGTTGTTGCTAGATTTATATATGTTTACCCGAGGTTAACAGTTTCTGTCAGACAATTACTAATGAGGCAAAGTGCAAAGATGTATACACTGAGAAAAAAAACCCAAAATGTTCATTATCTAAGACACGGGCGAGCATAGAATAATCAGTTGCATAAAAAAGCAGACACGGATAAATAGATCTAAATTTTATAGTATATCTGTACAAATGAATATATTTTTTTTTATTTATCTCTAGTGAAATATCCGACTCGATATGTTATGCTTGCGCCGATTATATGATCGGAAGATTTGATTTTTTTTTTTTTTTTTTGGAAAAGGAGGTGATTTATTTCTCTCTTCCTCTTTTTCTCTCTCATTAAAATTTGTAGTTGAGCCATACAACGTGTAATATCTTACAACCTAAGCACCCACACTTCCACTGAGGACTGTCTGGGGCTGACAAAACGAGAAAGATGTAATATACGGTATATTTCATCTTTCTCAAATGTTTTTTTTTTTTTCATCATAAATACGTGAACGCCACACGTGCTTCAGATGGTCAGGGTAAGAGCTCATTCCCTCAACTTGTGAAACGTGCCCTTAATTAAGAGTAAAGTATTCACGTTTTGTAGAGACTAAAGTCCGTCCATATATTTTGATGAATTTCAAGTCACAAAATTGTCTTTTTATACTGAATAATTGATGTATATTATAATAAGTTTTGTTACTTTCCTCATAAATAGAGAATTTTAAAAATACATGTATAAAGTCCTCTGTATTTAATTTGGTATTGTCTTTTTCTAACTTTCCTTTTTATAAAATGAAAGTGAGCACATGACAACTAGTTGTCATGTGCTCACTTTCATTTTATAAAAAGGAAAGTTAGAAAAAGACAGTATTTTCTCCCCTTTTTATTTACAAATTTAAAAAAAAAAAAAAAAAAAGCATCAACACAGGCATACACGAAATAAACGGAAATTTAGGAACGAATTTGTTGTGAATTTATATGTTCTAATATCGAAAGGACGAAGTGATGAAAAATGTAAGGAATTTTAGAACTACAAAATCCAGTTAGAATTTCAATGAAAAGTTTCAAAGAATCGGGCGGGAAGGACGAACGTCATTTTTGCTGCATGACGTCAAAAGTTGTTGCAGTGACGTAACATTATTAGAACAAGGTTGTCGCAGCCTGAGATTCCAGTGGATAAAATGCCAAGAAAACATCACAAATTCACCGATTCCAGCGACTTTAAAAAGCAAACTTGCCCAGATATTCCATTTGTACGTTTCACACAAGCATGTTTACATGGATTCCCCAAAGCGGAAGTAGGAAAATATCTATAAATAGCCGTTGCTAAGACCAATAAACAGACTTACGACTGTCCTAAGTGCAATCTTACGACCGATCTTAAATTTTATCCTAAGTGCAGTCCTAAGATTTCGACCAAGTTTAGGAGTGGTTTTGTGAATATTACATAAGATAAATCTTATGACAGTCTTAAGATTAATCCTAAGACTTAGACTTAGGACTTTTTGTGAATAGCATTGCAGGGACTTGAAAGGAAGGAGGGGAAAGAAATTGAAAATCGTGACTTATCTTTTTAATATTTCTTAAGATGATGGTACATTACATACAAGAGGATACTTCGATGCAACCCATATAGTTGATTTTGTTAGGTAATGAGCGGTGAATAGCTCGGATTTTGGCGATGTAACGCCGATAAATGACACCAGACGGATTTCTGGGAACGTAAGAAGGTTCGTTTGGGTTTGTTGGATATACAACCCTGTCATTTGTATTTTGTGCGAGGTAAAGTGCACGTTTAAGTTTCGGATTATATGATGAACATCGAAGTATTCATAATCTTATGTTTGTGATTTACTGTCAGTTTGACGATCCTATTAAAAAAAGTAGGATTTTTTTATTTTAAGAAAGGGAGGAATTTGTGATTATTAAGAAATATTCGCTTAATATTACATCGAATTTTTTCTCTCTCAGAAATCGAGGACGTTTTGAAGACAAAAAACAGGTCGAGGCGTTGTATATAGTATAGAAATGTGTAACCCTAGTTTTGCATGTTTGTTTATGCATGATTTTATGTACAAGGTTTATTTATAGATGACTTTCACTCTGGTGATCGTGTTTCAATTCTCACCTCAGATTAGAGCGTAAATGATATTGACCTTTGTTGCCCTTTTCCCGGTGTTGGAGTTTATTTTGACGGTCGTCCCATGATGCAGGTTGTTAGCATCAGCTGTAATTTGTTTTTATTTAGTTTACACGCAGACTATTGACATATTTATGACGACGTCTTACCACAGTGAAAAGAGCTACTTGTCTTGATATCGTTTTATCAATTTTCTTTTATAAAAATGCCTGCATTTTCAGTTAAATAAACTTTAGTAAATATTAAGACATGGAAAAGAAATAAGTTTGGAAATTTCTTTTAAAAGATTTGAAACAGGCTTCTTAATTATTTTTGTAAATTCAAAACTATGGTCAATTAGAGGTACAGAGAAAAGCCCGGTGTCGCTTGACTACCAGAGACAATTAATCTCAATATGCGGCCTATACAGTGAACAATGATGCAGACTATCATGATAGATTTAATATAAACAGCGCAGTACTTGTCAATTAGATTCCAGATATGCAGTTTAGACACGGTCCATTTGATATTCTGGGGGGGGGGGGGGGGGGGGGGGGGCTTGGGTTTTTTTCGAAAAAAATAATTTTGCTCTCAATTTTGGTGAAAAAAATAAATTTGCTTATGGTGTGACAGTAAAAAATAATCTTGCTCTTACAAATAATCTGAATTTGAAGAATTACCTTGAAATTTCGCTAAAATTCTTCGCTCGCCGCAGTTTTCGAAATTGTATCAAAAAATTTTCCGGCTCGCTTCGCTCGCCATAGTTTTCTATATATAAAAACATTATTCACTTATAGCATTTTAAGTTCAAATATTTGAAGATATCAAAAGTTATACATGTATGTGAATGAAAAAGGGCTTCCTTAAAAGCTTCAATATATTATCAATATTTATGTATTGCTGTTAATACATGTTGCATGTATCCCATAGAGTCATGTTCATGTAAGCTTGGAAGGAGAACTTCAGTTATTCACCAATTTACAATTCTTAGTAACATTTAAAAAATTGTCTAGGAGACCTTCCCCTCAGACCCTCTTATACATGTTATAAACATGTACCTTATATAAACTATTGAGAATTGTATTGTAAAAATCTTTTATCTCTCTGTTTAAAAGTGAATTGAATACTTGCATAAAAATAAACTAATATGTTAATATTTAGAGTTTTGAGTAAAAATATAAATAATTTCTATTGATAAAACACAAACATTCTTAATATGCGCATCACTTTTAGAAAAAAAAAATTTCCTTGCTCCAACTTTGCCAGAAAAAAATAATTTTGCTCCGGTCCGGGGCGAAAAAAATAATTTTGCTCCGACAAAAAACCCAAGCCCCCCTGAATATCAAATGGATCATGCCTTACCCTTGAACTTTCGATATCTTTTGAGATTATGGAAACGCCTGCTGTGAAAAACGAGACGAACAAGCGTGTGGGTTAATTATGGGAGACAATCCAAAGAGACAGAAGCCGAAGATGAAACCCGAAGCTGTGACGTCAGGTGAACCTGTGCACGATGTTACCCGTGTGGCCGGATGTGTAATCAGCCCGTCACTAGGACCATTTTTCGCAGATAATGGCAGAGTGAAATCTGTCATTGCGAAAAGAGGAATATGAACTATTTTGTACTTGTTGACCTTCCTAGTAAGACGCTGAATGTATGAGAATATGTATACCCCGTCGCTTTTCTGGGTGCATGGCGTCATCCGGATTACGGGAAGATCTTGGTAACGTCACTTATGCCAAGATGCGTCAAAGGAGGTCGGTGATGAAAAAAAAGGGTCCAGACGAAGAGGATGCATCTGCGATCCTAAGACGAAGAACCCGATGACGATCGTACGTACGATGATTAACAGTACCGATATATCGTTTCCATAATGAATTCGAGGTCCAGATTTTCGTTTTGCTCCTCGGAGGTAAATCAGTTCACGAAGATTGACCGTTGAGGAACTACAGAAGGATCCGATGAAGATGGCCATAAGAAGAATAAGTGAATCCGTGTGGTGTGTTATTTAGTGGAAAAGCAGAGTAAATGTGTAATGCTTATAATGTTAATGTCATATGTTATTATAATAATATTGCAATTATTGATGAAAGGTTATTGATATTTGATGCATGCATTTGTATAGAAATACAATGGTATTTGATTCTATGATGCGATTGGCCTTGGAAATGTGTTTCTTTTACAGGTTATGAATATTTTGATAGAACATTTATTATGATGAAAATGAACGGGTCACTCCTGATGAACAATGGAACTGAATACAATGACCTTTTATTGCATGCGTTTTATTCTATGTTTTTGATTGATATGTACCAATGTTAAACGTCTTTAAATTCAATAGCATCATTTAAAACCTGATAAATTTTCAGCATGGACCAGACATGCACGTTTCGGGTATTAAACCCTCGTCAGTGATCCTTAGTCTATACAATGTAATATGGCCAAAAAGTATGAAAATTATGTCCAAAATTGTACCAAAACACGTAGCAGAATGGGTGGGATATGATGCTACAGGACCCACGTTTTAGAAATTTCAAGAAATTTTGTAACAGACAATTTCAAATGCGTTGAAGAGACAGAAGATCAACCGAAGTTGATCGAACTTGGCTACATGTGCCCTCGGGGACTCTTGGTCCACCAGCAGTGACACTCACCAAGTGGTTCAAATGTTAAACGTCTTTAAATTCAATAGCATCATTTAAAACCTGATAAATTTTCAGCATGGACCAGACATGCACGTTTCGGGTATTAAACCCTCGTCAGTGATCCTTAGTCTAAACAATGTAATATGGCCAAAAAGTATGAAAATTATGTCCAAAAATGTACCAAAACACGTAGCAGAATGGGTGGGATATGATGCTACAGGACCCACGTTTTAGAAATTTCAAGAAATTTTGTAACAGAAAATTTCAAATGAGTTGAAGAGACAGACGATCAACCGAAGTTGATCGAACTTGGCTACATGTGCCCTCGGGGACTCTTGGTCCACCAGCAGTGACACTCACCAAGTAGTTCAAATGTTAAACGTCTTTAAATTCAATAGCATCTTTTAAAACCTGATAAATTTTCAGCATGGACCAGACATGCACGTTTCGGGTATTAAACCCTCGTCAGTGATCCTTAGTCTAAACAATGTAATATGGCCAAAAAGTATGAAAATCATGTCCAAAAATGTACCAAAACACGTAGCAGAATGGGTGGGATATGATGCTACAGGACCCACGTTTTAGAAATTTCAAGAAATTTTGTAACAGAAAATTTCAAATGCGTTGAAGAGACAGACGATCAATCGAAGTTGATCGAGCTTGGCTACATGTGCCCTCGGGGACTCTTGGTCCACCAGCAGTGACACTCACCAAGTGGTTCAAATGTTAAACGTCTTTAAATTCAATAGCATCATTTAAAACCTGATAAATTTTCAGCATGGACCAGACATGCACGTTTCGGGTATTAAACCCTCGTCGGTGATCCTTAGTCTAAACAATGTAATATGGCCAAAAAGTATGAAAATTATGTCCAAAAATGTACCAAAACACGTAGCAGAATGGGTGGGATATGATGCTACAGGACCCACGTTTTAGAAATTTCAAGAAATTTTGTAACAGAAAATTTCAAATGCGTTGAAGAGACAGACGATCAACCGAAGTTGATCGAGCTTGGCTACATGTGCCCTCGGGGACTCTTGGTCCACCAGCAGTGACACTCACCAAGTAGCTCAAATGTTAAACGTCTTTAAATTCAATAGAAGTGATCCCGGTGGTAAATAGTTGAATGGTTCATTATTGTGGTATCCGTGCCATGCGTTTAGAAAATAACCAAGTATCACCGAAATTCAGTTTATGTTTTTGATGAAAATGCCTTTCAAGATTTTAGATGGATATCAAGAAGTTCATTCAGGTTAAAGATTATTTGATTGATTGTAAATCAAGGTCGCCGAAATCTTGGTTATTTTCTTAAGTGGGGGAGTATTGTAAGTATATGGCTCTCCCCCACAATAATTATGCAAATTGAGTATTTTGATCTTTAATTAATTTCCATTTATTTTGTTTATGGGATATTTCCAATCGTCTAGGAGAAGATAACTCTACTGGTCGGGTACATATTATCGCCGGGCACATATTATCGCCACTTCATTAATATCTCCGCATATGGTTGATTTAGGAACTTGATTTTTTCACCATGATTACACCTTTTAAACATAAAAGGGTATACGAAATTTCAAATAATCCCATAACCTGCAAATATTGAATTTTATGATAAAAAGTCGGTAAATCTGAATGCCTTTCCTCCACCTCCGTGGGGAAAGGGTAGGTCACTAAATCTTCCAATACCTTTTTTGTTTTTGAAAGTTTTTGCATCAATTTTTCACAGACGAAAAGGAGAAAGTTCAAAGATTCAAGTAATGTGAATTTTGTCAAAAAAGTTCAAGATTTTCAGTAGGAACAGGTGGAGGTGGCGATAATATGTACCCTTCCTTCTTTCAAACAAAGCCTAAATTTTACGTTCATGAATCACTGGTAAACAAGAACCGATCATCATATTTTCAGGAGAATTGGAAGAAATGTGTATCAAGCGTTCTTCTTCCATCTGTGCAAATTTCATTTAATTTCATGAAGAATTAGATATTTTAGAGCAAAAATCGTTGAAAAAAGTGGCGATAATATGTGCCCGACCAGTAATTTCAAACGTTAACTTTACGATCACGTGCTAAACTGATGTAATAGAAATGATTGTCATTCCCGCCAGTGTGTAACCCTACGTCTGTCAATACGAGATGTCAATAGGTCAGTTGACAGCAACGGAAACCATAGTAGTCGCCTGTCACAGGTCTGGGTGCAATAGACGAAATGGCGAGGATTTGTTCTAAGTTTAGGCAACTTTTATACGTCTGAATTCCAATTTAGTCATGAATTTCGATGGCGATTTCCACCTGATTGTGAAATATCCCAGGCTCCTAATATATACTGTGCGCATGATTTTGTATGTTACACTTTATTCTCATACTGCCTAATCAACATGTTACTTTCGTATGTTAAATAAACGGTAAAACGAACGTTTCTTTTTTGCCACCATATTATCTAGCCGCTAGATCGAGCGATTCGTTCAACAAGAGCTAGATATCTTAGCCTAGCGACTAGCCTAGCCTCCAGCTTATTGAACGCAACCCATGACTTTTTTTATTTCGAGGTATGAAAATGACTAAGTAAAATACACAACGCGAAGTACATGATTTGTAGACCCAAGAGGGCTACATGTCAGAATTGGTTTACACATGTATATTCAGAGGACTACTAGTAAATCAAATGAACGATAACATGTAATCTTAAATACAATTCTAATTTCACCCTATATGTACCATAGAACTCGCCTGGCGTAAAGTCTCCAACAAACTTCTAATGCGCTAAGCTCCACCCATTCACGTGCTATATTAGAATAGGAATAACAACTAGCTAGCCGTGATTCATTGTCCAGTAATTCCTCTCGTCACATGAACCAATCAAATTATCAAGATAACTTGATTGGTTCATCCGACTCGTGGAATAACTGGACAATAAACCACGGCTAGCTAGTAGTTATTTCTTAAATATAAACCATCATATATGAGTAAACAAACTATTTATTTTGCTCTGACAAAGAGTTATTGGATTATTGAGCCACCTTAAACTGAAGTCGTACGAGAAAATAAGCTGACGGATGGTGAAACTACTGTATACACTTAGTTCTCTTTGTTGTATTTATACAGGTGAATAGGTATTCGTTTGATATGTATTTATTGTATGTTCATAGCATTCAACTTCGATACAGTTTAGTCTATATCAAATGGGAAAAAAATGAAAATCCTAAGGATTATCTCAATTCAGGACTTTGTATACAAACGCACATGTGTAACTGTCTTTCATTCAAACGGCACATACATTGCTAGTCAATTAAGAGTGTTCGATTTTCCACATGTTTATGTTAACGCAACATAACATCTACACACAAATGAGTTAAGGTCAGGGTGGCGACTTTTAATAGAAATGAGGTAGAATAAAGATGGATAAATCTATATGTAAAGGAACATCGATTCGAACTATTCAGATCAAAAACTCAAAATTTGCCCGTCTCGTTTTTTGGCTACAAACGTCAAATTTTTGGCCTATTTTAACATTTTTGTAAGTTTAGAGAATACCACATCATAACTTGACATACCTCTGAAATGCATAAAATTTCATATATATCCTTATTTTTCAAGATTCTTGTTGCTTGTGGATGAATTAAAGGCTATTTTGAGAAATTCTGATAAAATAATCAGTTCTAAGGAGAGTATTTTCTTATAAAAACTATGTTGCTGGTTGCCATGGCAACAACTCGTTATTTTTATTAATAGCTAGAAGGTCGGAAGCTAAACAATTTTTTTCTACATATATATCTATGGTATTGCTTTATCCTAAAGCAGTCAAATCAATATGTACCCGCATTAGTTTTTGAGCAAAATGACTGTTTCTATAAATAGCACAATAATTTATGCAAAAAATCAACATTTTGACCCCAAAACATAGACTTTAACTTGAAGTTCTCATTTCTAATTATCTCACTTTTAAAGAGTATAATGGATAGTAAATATTCTGATGTTCTAATCTTTGGTAGCAGAAATCGTGCGAAAATGTCAATTTTTTTCCTATTTTCGGCGATTTTTCATTGAAAAATATGCATTGTTCACCAAAACATCCATTCAGCAATGAAAGTTTCAAGGAGTAATATTTTTTTCTAAAATAATGTAACAATCTGAGCTTATACCATATATTGTTTATGTCAGTTTCAAATAGTATGTGAAATGAAAATAGAGTTATCTCCCTGTAGTCGTAACCCTAACCTTAAAGAAGATCCTGACGACAATCACAACAGCACTAACATCAGAACACAAAATTGAGCATCGACGGACCCCCAGCAACATAGAGATGGGACCAGGTGCCCGGGAGGAGTAAGCATCCCCTGTTGGCTAGCCGCATCTGCCGTCGATGTTCATGCAAGAAAATGTAAATAGTATATAAAATACAAGCACTGTCTGAGGTAATGTCTATATAGAATGTGCTATGGCGACCATGTCAGGGAAAATATTGAAAACACTTACTGTCAAACAAGATCAACATTTTCTACAAAACTAGATAAACATGCGTATTTTTTCCAGCATAAATTCGATATAATCAAATCGACGGAAATACGTTAACTCCAACATATCAACTTAAATGATATCGATACATCTAATTGGTAATGTCATTACGACTTTTAAGACAACGAAGGGATCCCTATGGGAACTCACTGTGCACCTCTTGTTGCAGATATATTTTACACACTTAAGAAAAAGAACAAAGCAACGAAAATATGACGATTTGAAATTTTTCATTGGTACTACTACGTATGTGGATGATATTCTTACTATGGACAATCCTGTTTTTGAAAAATATAAAAATGTCATTCATCCACAAGAATTTAGACTGAACAAGGTAAACGTTACAAGCAGAGAAACACTATTTTGGAACTAATATCAAATTGTAAATGGAGAGACTCATACAAGTGTGTATGACAAAAGAGATGATTTTTGATTCAAAATAGTAAATTTCCCCCTGGCTTGTCGCTGATGTTCCCAGATTGCCGTCATACGGTATTTACATTTACAGCTCATTCGGTACGCTAGAACATGTACTAATGTTTTCGATCTTCACAGTAGAGATGTACAAATTACCAACAAACTTTTAGGTCAAGGTTTTCGCTTTCAAAAACTAGTTAAGGCTTTCTGGAATTCTTGCAAAACATATTGTTAGAATGTGGATCGATTCAAGAAACAGTATATTATGGTGACGTAATAAACAAAACAAGAGGGACCAAAGGTAGACAAAATTACCATCAAAATTGTGTTAGATTTATCAAACGCCTTTAATACCGTAGATATGATAATGCTCTTTCCAGACGGACACTTGTCTTGGTACCTGACCAGTTTATAGCCTTGTACCAGTGCAATTATTTGCATTCTGACTGACTTTGACGACAGGACACCATGACGGGTCCTGTCCATACCTCTTTAAAGAAGACAGGGTCCCAAACCTCTGTCCTCTCTGAATGTTGGTCGGACTCCTCGGGTAGTAGTATGCATGATTTAGCAACAGTCGGCTGAGCATGGGCTGTATTTCGTAGAACTTCTGATTTTTAATATCCATGTACATATCCATCTTTGTGTTGCTTTTGGGTCCCTGCGTTATGATGTCTGTTTACATGGTCATCTTACAGTGAGGAGGCTATTTTACACCACAATGGTGCGTTCTTCGAAATTTCTTGGTAATCGGAATTTTTAAATGGGAGGGCTCTGCATGCGTAATCTGGATAAGCAGACAAAGTCAGTAACGATTGCCCATTGGTATATGTGTATTTGCTTAAGTGTAGTTTTTTTGTTTTTGATGTTTCTATGATGTGATTTGGTTTTCCTTGTCCCTTTTGTGTCTCTTTATGCGCCTGTGATATGCTTATCGCTCTTGTAAATATCAAGGCCAATAACACGGATATTACACACCGTGAAAAATTATTGGAAAATTAGAATTCGTTTAGTCTGATTATTATTATTGTTTTAATCGATAGCCAAATGGTTAAACATAATGCCCACCAAGTTTGCTTGACCTTGACCTAATAATATGGGAGAATTTCTCAAGTGAAAATGGAATCCCACGATTTATTTTTACTCCACCTTTCCACTTATGGCTGAGAATATTTACAACAACAACAAAAAAGAAAACCCCAAAGTTTGTTTCTGTCATATCGGTATCATAAATCAGCAATAATAAATAATAAAAAAAAATAACTCAAGATTTGTCAAGAACTTAGTATGACACGGTAAAGTCTACTAACTTAAGTGTTCGGTTAGAAATCTTAGATAGTGTACATCATATGGGCAGCTATTCGTGTTTGATAACATTGCTTTTCAGATTATCAGATTCAAGCTACATTGTATACGTAGATGGAGAATTTTGTAATGTAAAGCTGTCGCATTAGTTGCTATTTCGGTCTCACTTACCATGGTGTCATGAAATTATTGATGAAGCTGCTGATAAAATTAGAGTAAAAGTAAAACAATGCTAATACAAAAATTGTAAATAACAGACGGGCTTATATAAGATATCCCAACTTCACACGCTGACTCGTCCATGCTCTTTGCGCATGACAGAATGAACTTATCACATTTTGGCAATGATTTTTTTCCTTAACACAATTCAAGATAAGAGGAAATCTCCAACAGAATTCGGTTGCAGCACCCACAGCAAAACACCGAAGCACACCATGTAAAACACACATTAGACAAGCACAACAAGAGACAAAAGGGGGCAAGGAATACACCGAGACGATATCAAAACATTTAACACAAAAGATTACACATAGACCAACGAAAACAATCCGCAAACGTTGTCACTATAGTAGTAAATGGTATGTTTTATCCGGACCACGAGCGCACAAACCTACCTTAGAAATAAATTACCCAGTGGTCTTGAATAATGCACAATTCTTGTGTTTTATAGTCAAAGAGCAAAACGCCCCGAGTAACACTCAGATGAATATATAAATTGATATCAAAATCATAACGGCCCACGTAAAACACAATCCTCTGTCGGGTGGAGAGAGTTCATACATGCTATCGCTTAAGGAGTCCAACTAACTTTCAAAGAGGACAAGTGTCTTTTCGAACAAGGAATGGACATGGCTAGATGTGGAGTCCCTTCGTCAGAGTGCAGATAGTAAGAATGCGCTTGTACAAGGTTGAAGATGGGCCAAGTACTTTACAGTGTCCATCTGGTCGTCGATTCAGTAGCATATCCAAATAAAATCAATGTTAAAAATAGCATAGGAGAAATGGTGCTAAGATGTCAACCTCCTTTAATTTCGATAATATTTTTGAAAAAATCACATCTTCATTTAATTTAGTACCAATGATGAGGATTTACTATCCGAAACACGTGTCTGGTACATTAAAATCGGTACGAAATGTTCTTCAAGGAGGTAAAGAGTTGGTACACTTCCTCATTATTTGAATTATGTTTACATGTTTTCTGTCTTGGTAAGGTTTGTTAGTTATCATCTTCCGGGACTCAACTACTTCTCAATATGTGAGCGTAGCGCGTTGATGCAAAAGTTTTCTGTCCAATTTTTCGGGTGATACCTGCATCAACAGAAAAAATATAAGATTCATTTCTTATCATTTTATCATGGAAAACAGACTGTTTTCTTGGATCTAAAAACAATCAATAACCGCACTATATTTCGTAAGTCGGAAGGTTTCGCAGTGATACGTCTGCCAAAACAAGTTATGGCAGCCGCCATGATTCAAACAGCGAACGATCGTCTCTCTATATTTTTGGAATTAGGACTAGTTTGAGCAAATTCTACATTCACTGTTAATTTTTGAGTAAGTAGAAAAGAAATGGTACCCTTGAAATGATAAGCAAACTTCTACAAATTGTATTTTCAGCAACGAGTTCATTCGTGTTTGAGGGAACCCCCAGTTCTAAAAATAGTGCTATAAATAGACTTCCGTGAAAATTGTGTTGATCGATGTATCAACAAAATTTCTCAGCCAATCAGAATCTTCGTTTCTTGAAAATGACAATGAAAATTAAATGATAAGAAGATCCTGACGATAATCTCAACAGCACTCTCAATAGAGTACAAAACTAAGCATCGACGGACCCCTAGCAAGCTAGAGGTGGGACCAGGTGCCCGGGAGGAGTAAGCATCCCCTGTTGATTCAAAAATAAAATGCAAAGAATTCATAAATCACACACAATGGGCAAACGAAACAAGAAAATAAATTAACACCGAACAAAATAAAATAACCCAATTATTCTGCAAACGTTAATCCCAATGAAGATGAGACAGGTGCGATGGAAGAGTAAGCTTGCATGTCCTCCTCGTTAACGACATACGTAACTAAAAAGAAATTGGGTGTTTTGGACAATTTAACAGTGCCACCTTAATGCCCTGTTCACACTAGTGCGCATTAAATCTAATTCGCATTAGATTTGATGCGCTTTATTCTAATGCGAATTAGATTCGCATTGCGTTCACACGACACATTCTAATGCGCATTAGATTTGGTACATTTGCACTGAGAGCTGTATACTTTAGATAGTAAAAGGGTCGAATGCATGCCTGTATGTTGTTTTGCTCATAATAATTTACCTCTTCGTAAGTTGGGCTTATGCATGCATTGCATGACGTCATTGTGAGATAAAATGACGTCATAATATAATGTTAAAGGACGCAGTACAGTTACTAAGAGGGTTCATTGTGAATGAAATCAAGTATTTTAACCTATTATTCTATGTTTTGAGGTCCAAGGGTGATTAAAAGTGCCCAGTTATGATGGAAATGTACTGTAGAATTCTAGTAAATCATATACGCATGCGCCAGATTTAATGCGAATTAGATTCGCTTTGCGTTCACACGGCAAAATCTAATGCGCATTAAATCTAATGCGAATTAAACTAATGCGCATCAGATTCCTCGTGTGAACGCAGCTAAAATCTAATGCGCATTAAATTCGATTTAATGGGCATTAAACCCGTCGTGTAAACAGGGCATTAGGGGAGTCAAGAACAGTATCCGAAAGAGCCATATGGGAAAGCTCTAGAACAATTATGACGTCATAATAGAAACTGTGACATTGGCGCGTTTTTCGCAAGAACGTCAGCATTAGGTAACGTAAAAATAAGGGGGAGGGGGTAACAAAATAAGTATAACTTAAAAACTGACGGTCAAATTTCAGTAGTTATTTATCGGTGTTTAACTTTACACACGAAGAAGATAACATCAAGTTTTTACAGAAAATAAATGATAGGGTTTTCAGATAAACGGACTTTATCATTAAAAATTAACAACTCGAGGATGTTATGAAAATAGACATACATTTTTCTCTTTTCGACAATTTCTTTTAAAAGTCTTAGTGATCATTTATAATTCTATACATATCCGATTGCCCACATTATATCTAAATGAAAAATACAGAACTTGTTAATTTTCTGCCTTTACAGAAGAATTGCAACTGGTTTTCATTACCTTAAGTGTGCTAATTCTAACGTCACATTTACGCTCCATTTTGGGGATTTCAATGGGTATATATGTATGTTCGCAGCTTCAAAACTAACGGTAAAAAATTGATGAAACTTTGCATGTAGAAAAAGTATGTTTCAATCATTAACATTTATAATTTTGAGGAAAATTAGATGATAGGATCTGTATTTAAGTCTTGCTGTCCTGCACCTCCTTAATTCCGTTCTTGCACTTGACTCTAAAGATTGTTTATAAAAAAGGAAGGGATCTCCAACAACACTTTGTTGCAGCACCAACAGCAAGCATTCCGTACAGAAGCACATAGAAGACACGACTAGCAAGAGACGCAAAAGGAGCAAGGAACACGAAATACAACATAGAAATATAAAACGCAAAAGTCTACATATAATCCAACGAGACCAATGGGCAATCGGTGCAGACTTGGGACGTCCAGCAATTAGCAAATGAATGGTGTGACCATAGAAGCAAGACAGCATAACGTTGGGGCCCAAGCAACACATAGATGGATATGAAAATGGATAAAAATACAGGGCGTACGAAATTAAGTTCGTGCTCTGTCGGCTGCAGTGAGCCCATGCATGTTATCATCCGAGGAGTTCGACCGACATTCAGAGAGGACAAATGGGGGGGCTGTCTTCTCTGACGAGGTTTGTACATGACACATCGTGGAGTCCTGTCGTCACAGTCAGTCAGAATGCAATCTTAAGAATGCGCTGGTACAAGGCTTTATATTGGTAAAGTACCAAGCCTAGTTTCTGTTTGGTGACAGCAGGTTCATATCCACGGCGTTTGATGATTCTCACGCACCACTTTTGATGGCAATTCATCCTTCTTACTTTGTTTATTATGTCACCATGAAAGGCAGGTTGTGAAATGCCTATAGTAATATACTCTGTTGCTTGTATGATTCCGAATTTCAGAAGAAGCTGATAATAATTTATGTAAAATTTCCAGAAAGTATTCACTAGTTTTTTGAAAGCGAAAACCTTGACCTCAAAATTTCTACTATGAAAATCCAGAACATAAAAATACGGAAGCGTTCCAACTCTATACCTTTTTGAAGAAAATTTCATGCACCAGACATGTGTTTCGGATATATAATCAAACTCTATGGACAAGGACTAACTTGTCTTTCTATCATTTGACCATTTCTCCTCTTCAAAGAACATGACCTCTTTCGTTTCCCATTTACATGTTTTTCTTTTCAATCCGAAGTCACAGACTTTTATAGACTTATTTTGAAAGCGACATTTCTCTGTATGGACAATTAGTACTGTGTGTTCAAGCTGTTTGGATGTTATCTGGATAACCATTACGCATGCTTCATTAGTATGGTATTTACATACCATGTATTGGCACTTCGATAGTTGTTTTTTTTTTTTAAATTTCTCTACGCGAACAGATGATGTACATGTGTGTACATGTTTGCTGATGGTCTAATAACAACAGATTGGTCAGTGATTTTATTTTTTTTTCAACAGACGAGTACAAATACCATAAGTCAGAATAAATTTTCTGATATGATTGAAATGTTTTAGGGGAGGTACATTTCATCTAAGACCCCATTCTGAGTATGGTAGACATTGAAACAAAATGATTTCTGTGTTTCTAGCAGACAAAGCTGTACATTTTGTCGATGCACTTTTTTTTGAAAATTATACAAAGAAAGAAAATTACGTTACATTCTTATTCTTTTTATGTTGATAGATTATCATAAAATATCTGTGTTTATAATTTTTATAAATACAGTATTTTATCTTTAAAACATTAAGATAAAACCTTTACTTTTATAAGAATAAATATAATTTTATACATGAATATAAAAATCTTGAAATTTTCTTTATCAATCTAAGTTTCTTTTTCTATGAATATTTATTTTTGTAAGAATACTGTTATACGACTCAAACATTTAAAATTGAGAAGATAAAGTTCTTCATAATCAATTATTTAGCGGGGTTCTTCGTTATCGGACACTAGAACAGGTTCGTAGTTCCGGCATCCATCTGTTCGTCTTTATTGTCAGAATAAATGATTCAACAGGATTCTTCATTTTCGTACACAAGAACGGGTTCATAGAGATCTTCCTCTGTCTGTTCGTCTTTCTTGTCATCTTCTTCCACATACATATACTCATGTGACGCCTCGTCTGTAAAAAGAAGAGTTACATAGGTATGTTGATTTGTATTGTTATACATATTTATATCTTTCAGCTTTCAGTGAAATAATTTTAGACTATTTGTCAACATTGGTTTCCTCGACCTATGTTTCTTTCAAATTTCTAACAAGATTCCGAACATATTTAAGGCATTAGGGGTATAATACTCTACTTCCGGTTGTTTTGATAACAAAAATAAAATTAAAAACCACGAAGTTGGTCGAAGACGCACGACTTCGGCAATGTTCGGAAGAAGTCAAATACCTAAAAATAATATGTAATATATGGAAGTACATGATTTCTAGATTTTTCCCAATATTCTTATTATACCCCTTATACCTTAAGGATATAGAGTACACTTTGTGATACTTTCTTCAGTGATGAGGAAAGATTTCATGTTATACCAGTAAATGAATGTACAAATGTATCCTGCTTTTAATAACTTTTCACAAAATTAAACCTTTGAGTTTTTTTTTTTTTCTATCAACGACGACGGTGACCAACAAATTGTTCACAAATTAAAAATGTCGAAGGGTTCCAACTCTATACCTTCTCGAAGAAAATTAACAAAAAAATAGAAAAGTTGGCAATAAAATCATAGAAAAACATCGCACAAGTTAACAATACTTGTGTTTGCACAACGCTTAAACCATTTTTTATCTGGAGAATACAATGTTACACGTTTCATTCACGTTCCTACTTACGTGCTTTTATCGCTATATCACGCTGCCTCTCTATTTCTTTATCCATCTCAAGTTGTTTGAGCCTTTCCTCTTCTTTCCTTTTTTCAACATCCGCTGTATTCGACTTTTTATTGCCCTTTTTATTGTCTTTGACTTTTGTCTTTACTTCATCCTTCTCTATGTCTTTCTGATGTCCTTTTAATTTGTCTAGAATTGATCCCTTTTTGATATCCTTGTCATTACCCGTCTTTTCACTATCTTTTTTCTCCTTAACTTCTTTTTTCTTATCCGATTTGCTTTCATCTATTCTATTCTGCTTTTCATTAGTATTTTGATTAACACTTGTGTTAAAACTACTTTTTGAGGTAGATTTAGGTAAAACTGTTATAGATTTATCACTTAATGGGTCCTTTAAATCTGTTTTTGACTCCCTTTGTTGCATATCTCTTGGTTTAGGTTTCGAGGCCGGTTTCGCTTTATCTGCTCCGGTTTCTTCAATTTTAGAAGGTTCAAACATCGAGGCCACTTTACCTACTTTTCCCTTTTCTATAATTTTCAATTCATTCAAAGTCGGATTTCTAGGAAGCTCAACAGTTAAAGAAGCATTCCGTTTTTCATTATCAGGGTTTCCATCCTTCTTTGGCGTTTTCTTCTCGTCATAAACTCGCATTTCCTTCATCTCTTGTGCCTCTTTGCTTTTACAGTCTTTATCGTGATGCCTGTGTTTACGAGTCACAGCTGCTTGTGCAGCGTTCATGATCGAATAAAAGAAGGAATGTTGTTCCTTCGGTTTTGTTTCGCCTTCCAACAAAGTTTCTTGTTCCTTGGTGTCATTTTCTTCCAGAGGGATGTCGTAGACCAGTGTTCTATGAGCATTAGATGTTGGTGCGTCGTATCTTTCTTGGATTTCTGGTGAAGTAGCCGCAAGATAGAGTGCTTTGTATTGGCGATGTTGGTGTCTCCTTTTCAGTAGAAATATAAGCATTTTCATATCAATATTATGAATACATTGAACATGAATTAAATCTATTTCAATGTCGCTATACAAAATAATGTCATCTTTGACTTTCAAAGGAGTCATACAATTATTTTCAACATTTCATGTAAATACATTCCATTATCTAAAAATGGTAAGCGCAAAGAATTTTTTTCATTTTAAAATTATCAAAAATACAAATGTATATTATATATACCTTCTACAGATACAGGCGAGAGTAATAATGAACCCAACTAATAACAAGGACCAATATTACACCCAAGATGATAGGAACATACAGTGGTACATTGGCATGACCATTTGTAACAGGTGGAAGAATGACTGATGTCGGCTTCAATTCCAAACTGATATCTGTAAAAACAAAACTTATCTGAAGTGGAAAAACATGTATTCATATCGCGAGTTGAATTCCTATTCAAGTATACATATTCCTAAATAAGATGTCCTTTGACGATGAAAATAGGTCGACTCCGATCACTCATATATACACATTGCTTAAAAGATTTGAAAATAACAAGAAAAGAGAGGACCTCGAATACGACTCGGTTGCAGCAATCATAGCAAAAAACTGAAACTCCCAAATCTAATTCATAATTATGTTTAAATTCAGCAAACTTCGAATAAAATGGAAAATTGATTAGTATAGCAACCTTCAATCACAGTATACTGCATTTTTACAGTACTTAGAGCATTTTACAAAGGACCATTTTCATTTCATTGCGTGCATTACCTGATCTAGTTAGGAAGAATTGACAAATACTAATCATTAATTTTCATTGCCATTAAAGGGAAATAATTCAAGCATATTTTGAGAAATAGTTCTTATCTAATTATATCTGAATGTTAATATTCTATGGCCTTCAATGTTTCTTACACTGATGTTCGACGGATGAGAACCGCAATCATCTCCATCAAAAGTGTAAAAATTATAACTTTAAATATAAGATTCTAATATATACTTAATATTCAATAATGATAATGATTGAAACTTTTCGCAAGCAATTTCATCTAATAGTGGTGAGATTCTAGAAGAAGGGAGGGGATCTCCAACAAGACCCTGTTACAGCATCAACAGCAAAACAATAAAACACCCGATGCAAAAACACAAAAGACGAGCATAGTATGAGACGGAAAAGAGACAAAAATTTACCTACGTTAGTATTTTGACAATAACATTCTGAATATAATCAAACCCGACTTTCATCTAAATATTTATTTATTTATTTTGGGGAGGAGCAGGGAAAAAATAAGGTCCCCAAATGGATAAATACTTCGTTTTGAATCGAGGTATCTTTCTAATAATTCATGTATTATTTAGTTCATAAAAACATACCGTATTTACAAATGATAAAAACTCTTGTTACGGTACAAAATGATGTGGTGTAATAGTTGATGGTCATTTTAAGTCCATGGTCTTCGTTGTATGAGCCTAATCTTATCGTTGGAAGGCATCTGCTCCATAGAGTGCGCCTATCTGAAACAAAGAGGACAACTTATTATTTCGACTTTTTTGTCTTATTTACAATATAATAATTTCATTTCAAACATTGCAACATTCATTCGCGTAAATAAAAGACATTGATAAAACTTGTAATGATAACAAGACGTGACTGAAACTTTGTGAGATTATAGATTAGAGTGAGATCTTGAGAATGATGTGCAATTTTGGAACCGATCTAAGTTGGATCTTAGCGCAACCGGCGCTCAAAACTCATGACAGTTAAACCTTGTAGCGATAATTTTAACGAATATTCTTCCAATTGTTAGAACCCTTTAGACGTCTAATCGCCAAAAGACACTTGGTGATAAAATTGAGATCTTGAGAATAAGGTGCAGTTTTGGAATTTATCTCGGTTGGATCATAGGCCTACAAGCACTCGAAACTTATGATAATTAGGCTTTGTAGTGATAAATAACGAATGTGTTGAACCTCCTTCAACTATGTCGACAGCTTAATTCTACATCATTTGAACGTCTTCAAATTCAATAGCATCATTTAAGAACAGATAAATTTGCAGCATTGACAGACAGGTCAGAACAAAATCTATACATTTGGAACTTGCTCTGAGATAGCGTATCAACTGAGATATAAACACGCCATAAGCAGGCGATGAAGGGATGTTGCTACTTAGAAAAGGTCCGTCGATGCTTAATTTTGTGCTCTATTGTGAGTGCAGTTGAGATTATCGTCAGGATCTTCTTTAACTCATTTGTGTCACACTTATGCCCTTTGCCGTGTGGAGCTCGTAAAAAAGTTCCCCGCGAGGGGTTTGACTGTAAGTGTTTTGAATATACTTCCCTGACATTGTCGCCATAGTACTTTCTATATAGACATAACGTCAGTCAGTGCATGATTTTTATATTGTTTTCATTTTCGTGCTTAAACATCGACGGCGAGTGCGGCTAGCCAACAGGGGATGCTTACTCCTCCCGGGCACCTGGTCCCACCTCTAGCTTGCTAGGGGTCCGTCGATGCTTAATTTTGTGCTCTATTGTGAGTGCTGTTGAGATTATCGTCAGGATCTTCTTTAACTCATTAGAAAAGGAAAGTATGTGATGTTGAAATTGAAGTCGTCACGTTTGTCATAGAGCGAGGTGTTCATGTGACTATCTGTGTCATAGGACAACATTATGTCCAGATAGGATGCTGAATTATTTGTCTCTGTAGCTCCGAAAGATAGATTCTGCGAATTTTGAATTATTGATGGACAGCACATCGTCTATGCATTTGTAAGTGAAGTTAAAGTTAGAAGCTACGTATCTGTTCCCTTCAGAGACCAAAGATTGAATGAATTCAGCTTCGTACGAGTAAAGAAAAATTCGGCAAGGAATAGGGTACAATTGGTTCCCATTGGAATTCCGACAATTTGCTGGAAGACCTTTCCTCCAAACACCACAAAAATGTTGTCAATCAGGAAGTTTAACATCTGATTATATCTGCTTCAGTGTACTTTTTTTCAGAATCGGACGTTTCTTTAACAAAGAAGGTTTTGTCATAATTAACAAAAATAATAATTTTATATTTGCGATTCCCGCTCTTGCTTTTTTACAAACGCATTACTGATCAATTTTGCGAGTCTTCAAAGGTCAAAGGATCAAAGGATCAAAGGATCAAAGGTAGGCAGCATAACCATCGAAAATGCGTCAGAATCATCAAAAGCCTTTTATACCGTGGGTATGATCCTAATGTCACCAGACGGACACTAGGCTTGGTACTTGACCAATCTACAGTCTTGTACAAGCAAATCCTTGAGACTTGCACTCTGACTGACTGTGACGACGGGACTCCAAGACGGGCCCTGTCCAAACCTCTTTAGAGAAGACAGGGCCCCGACCACCTGTCCTCTCTGAATGTCAGTCGGACTCCTCGGGTGATTACATACATGAGCTCGCTACAGCCGGCAGAGCACGGACTGTATTACGCATGCCCTCTTTTTATATCCATTTACATATTCATCTGTGTCTATGGGGCCTCTCTGCGTTTCACGGTCTTGTTTGTGTGATGTCATCTTACAGTGAGGAGGTTGTTTTACACCACAATTGTACGTTCTTCGAGACCTCTGGGTAATTGGAGAAGTGAGAGGGTTGTGCGCACGTAATCCAGGATAACCACACCATTTGCTACTTGCGTGACAGATGGCCGTCCAAAGTCGGCACCGGTTATCCAATGGTCTCGTCGGTTTATGTGTAGTCTTTTGTGTTTGATGTTTACATGTCGTGCGTCTCTTTTCCGTCTCATGCTGTACTCGTCTTTTGTGTTTTTGCATCGGGTGTTTTGGTGTTTTACTGTTGATGCTGCAACGGGGTCTTGTTGGAGATCTCCTCCCTTCTTTTTCTTTCAATTTAGAATGTGGGATTATTGTGTAAAGTGTCGAAAAAATCAAAGGCTTTGATCGAATGGACTCTAGTGAAATGAGTGGATTTCAGATGTTCTAAAGTAATATATATGATGTCACATTGATAAAGGGCCAAAACAAAGCTTCTTTCAGGCAACGGAGCAGGAAAGAAGTAATTATTACACTCTAAATATCCAAGCTTAACTGTTCCACATTTAAAAAGGAAATAAGTGTTTATGACAATAATACGGAAGTGTTCGAACTCTTTACCCTCTTGAAGAAAATTTCAAACCAAGTAACCCCAAGCTAGTCTTACGGAAGGGACTATATAGGAGGTCCCGTGTCTCGGATAGACGTAGGCATGTATAGGAGCCCTCATTGCTTTAGCGAGGTCCGTTGCATAGGTAAAAAAATTCATACATCTTAATTGCGTCTTCGGACGGTACGCCTTAAACTGAATTGAAGCTAGCTAGACCAGCCGAGCTCAAGTGATACCATGTTGTGAGGCGTCTGTCTGTCTGTCCGTCCGTCCGTCCGTCCGTCCGTCCGTCCGTAAACAATTTCTGTGAACGTAACTCCTCTTTAAACCATAAATTATAGAAACTTAATTCTTTTTGCATTTTCTTTGGTCCATGGTTTAGTCGTGCATCTGATAATTTGTTTGAGCCTCTGACTCCCCAGGGTCTTGCAAAAAATAAATTTGAAGAAAGTAAACCAGAGAGCGCTACTGAAATGATTTTTGGCGGTGTATGAAAATCACTTTGGCTGGAAGCATCACCGATGAGGATTCAATATCCGAGACACGTTTCTGGTGCATAAAAATAGGTTTGAAGTTTTCTTCGGGAAGGTATTGAGTTGGAACACTTCCGTATTATTGGAAAATGAGTGTGGTCATATATTCCTATGTAACTCTATGTTATCTTGTGAACACCAATTCTCAGAAATCATAATTGATGACAGAGTGATAAATCCTTTTTTCATTATCATTGGTCTGTGGTCTTGTTGTGCAACTGATATTTTGTTTGAGCCCCTGGCCCCCAGGATCTTGTTAAATAGATGTGGTCATATTCTCCTATATAACTTTATGTAATCTTCTGAATACCAGTTCTCAGAGAGTGGACTAGCTTATGGACTATTTATTTCATATTTCTATTGCTTCATATGACCTCGGGGACTCCTGGTCCACCAGCAGTAAAACCTACAAAGTGGTACTGGTGGAGAAGTAATTATCGCCTATTTTTAAAGCATTATTTGCTCAATTTCCTTTAATTTTCAAGACTTGCACATGAAATTTGGACAGCACAAATTAGAACCCTGTACCTGTATTTCCATAAATTTTCAATTAATTCTGATGACTGGTACTGGTTTTATAAGCAATTAAAATGCGCTACTTTTAAGCACTCTTTTAAGAGGTTGGAGAAGCAATTATCGCCACAAAGGATCATTCTCGTCTAATATCCACAATATTCCAACTAAAATTATACCATCGGATTCCTCTATTCTTTTTCTAATCAGTTGTGATAAAAATAATTGAAAATAGTGTAAAGTTTCTTCAATGATTGAGAGAGAAGACAGCAAGGTGCACCGCCATTGCCCCCGAGGAGCTCGGGGAAAGATGAAGCATTTTCATGAAATTTAGCTGCTGAAATCTTAGCTTTCATTGAATGGATTCATTTGAAATTTCATATACAGTTCGAAAAATATACGAAGTATTAGCGCTGAAAGAATCAAGTCTCTGTCATTAATATAAACAAAGTTAAAGGGCAAACGGCGATAATTTCTGCTCGGCTAAAATTCATACCTATTGTAATGTCTACGTCGTTGGCATTGTCCACCCAAAAATATCCTGTAAAATTTGGATTGATTTTTATTTGTTCGAAGACATCGTCTAAATCTGAAGTTTCCCATAGAAGTCCTCCTGTAGAGTTGCAGCTCTCCTTCGCATGAAACGGCGATGTTGCATTCTTAATCATCAAGAAGCAGACATCACCAACCTGTACAGAATTTTCCCCTAAAAAGAACAAAAGACGCATGGTGAATATAATAATTGTACATAAACAGGCTTTCTACTCTACCTTGATGAAAAAGTAGGAAAAAAGTAGGAGTAGTCAATGAAAAAAAGTAGGAGAAAAATAGGAAAATGTAGTAATGAATAGGGGAAAAGTAGGAAATTTTCCATCACTTTTAGTGATTGTTTTCAGCAAGTATGACACACAAATCACAGTAAGGAATGATTGTAGACTGGTAATGTTCATCTTTGAGGAAATCACAGAGAGAAATAAGGACAGATTGATTTTTTATGAAGATTAAACAGAATGGGCGAGCGAAGCGAGCCCGAAATTTTTCAAAAACTTTGAATCAGATGCCGACGATAAGTGAAGCAAGTAATTTTTTACCCTTGAGATGAAAAAGTAGAAATAGTAGGAGGTTTTGAAGAAAAGTAAGAAAAAATAGGATCAAAATAAAAAAGTAGGAAAAGTAGGAAATAGTAGGAAAAAGTAGGAACAGTAGAAAGCCTGCATAAAGTATAGAAATCGATTATATCGTGTATCATTAAATTTAAAGTCAAAGGATGTGAAAAAATTACAAACGTTTCATTACTGATTACGCAATAGCTGTGCTACAGTACTACAGTGCGGTACAATGACTCTACAATGGCGTAGTGATTTTCTACTAGATTCACCAAGTCACTGTGGTGTTTGTCATTGTGCATTAGCTTCACTACACAAATAGTATTGTTAAAATACAACACTGAAAATACGATAGTGTCGTTGTCATGTACAGTGATACCTGTCTAAACCGATATCGACTCGGACCAAGAAAAAATATCGGTATAGACAGTTTATCGGATTACACAGGTTTAACAGAATTAAAGCTTCTGGATCATTTCTTGAAATTATCTTATGTTTATATGCCAATCATAAACTGGGAGACAATAATGGTACTTCCTCGTTTATCAAGTATTGTTTAAACTCATATTTCTCATTAAAATTTTTCTTCTCTGAAAAAAATGGGTTGAATTTGGAAATATATGCTCCCTGGAAAAGACTAAAGTAAGCTGTAATTGGCAATGGAACTTTTATATTCTTTTGTACCAGGTGTTACAGTGATGTGGTGATCACACAATAGCTCCATTACAGTGGTATGGTAATCACACAATAACACCACTACTATGGCGTGGTGATCAGACGATAGATCAACTACAGTGATGTGGTGATCACACAATAGCCCAAATTTAGTGTGGTAATCACTCAAAAGCTCTACTATAATGGTGTGATGATCACACAATAGCCCTGCTAAATTAGTGTGGTATATACAAAATAGCTTCACTACAGTGGCGTGGTGATCACAAAATAGCTCTTACTACCGTTATGTGGTGATCACACAATAGCCCTACTAAAGAAGTGCGGCCACTACAATGGTGTGGTGATCAAACAATAACTTTGCTACAGTGGTGTGGTGATCGCACCATAGCTCAACTAAAGAAGAGTGATATTAACAAAATAGCTCCACTACAGTGGAACCATGATAACAAAATGCACAATAGTTCCACTACAGCAGTGTGGTAATCACACAGTTACTCCACTACTGTAGTGTGGTGATCACACAATAGCTCCATATAGTGATGTAATCACACAGTAGCATGACTACGGGGTGTTGTGATCACACAATAGTCTAATTAAAGTAGCGTGGTATTCACACAATAGCTCCACTAAAGTGGTGTGGCGATCACACAATAGCTCCATTACAGTGGTTTGGTTATCACCAATAGCTCCACTAAAGTGGTACGGCGATCACACAATAGCTTTACTACAGTGGTGTGGTGATCACACAATAGCCCAACTACAGTGGTGTGGTGATCACACAATAGCTCCACTACAGTGATGTGGTGATCACACAATAGCTCTACTACAGTGGTGTGGTGATCACACAATAGCTCCACTAAAGTGGTACGGCGATCACACAATAGCTCTACTACAGTGGTGTGGTGATCACACAATATTAGCCCAACTAAAGTAGAATGGTATTCAGCAAAATGGTGTGGTGATCACACAATAACTTTACTACAGTGGTGTGGTGATTGCGCAATAGCATTACTACAGTGGCGTGGTGTTTGTACAATAGCCCATGCAACTAAGGTAGTGTGGTATTCACTCCATATCTCCACCACAATGGTGTCGTGATTACAAAATAGCTCGACTACAGTGGCGTGGTAATCACATAATAGCGCCACTACAGTGGTGTAGGAGATCAGACAATAGCTCCAGTACAGTGGTGTGGTGATCACACAACAGCTGCACTACAGTGATGTGTTGACCACACGATAGCTCCACTATAGTGGTGTGGTGTCTCCTTCCTTATGAATTGCACTGTAGATTAGATAGTGTTAAGTTTTTGTGCATGTTGGATTAACGTACATCGTACATTTCAAACATGTCAAATTTTGAATACATCAGGATCAAAAACGGGAGCCATGAGTATATCTATGGGCATTTCTTTTTCTGTAGTTTGGTAAAAATAGGCTCTCGATCTTTGGTTCCTATCCTACTGACTTATTTCGTGAAAACATAGTTTACTAGAGTCTATAATGACGTCAAAACTAAGATGCTAGATGCCTATTAAATGAACTCAAAATCAAATAGGAATTAAATCGTTGTGGGTGTTGTTAATTTAAGAATATGGTACTAGACTCAGTAATTAGAGAAAAGTTTATACCGGTACACTTGAAATACTTTAACGATTAGAACCATTTTATAGTCATGATTATTATGGAATAAAATCTACATTTCTAATGTAGAAGTTCTGAAAATGTATTATTCACTATCTCATTCTTTTCTACCAAAGGCGGGGGAGGGGGGTTGCTTTTCTGTTATCTTTACTTATAATGAATTTGGGCACGGACCGTCGTGCGGCATGCACCACATTGTACCAATTTATTAATCGCGATTTTCCCCGTTTTCGTGTATGTTTTTGATCACCATGAATTGGAGTCCTCATCCTCAGACGGCTTGTCCCCCCCCCCCCTGCCCGCCGCCCCAGTGGAAAAAAACATCATTAGTATATCCGCCTTATATATTGACCATATGTATAGTGAAATCCATATAGTGTCTATAAGGTGATGTCTAATTGTATTTCATACTACTTCTACTCCTAATTCGAATTTCTAGTGCACATAATATTATTTTCTCTTGTAACACTAGTTGTCTAGTAGTCACCACAGGTTTGGCGAATTTCAATTCGATACATATTTGATTTGGCACCTATTCATACGTTGTTGACCTTTAAAATAATTTAAGCCGACATTCGACAGCCTCCCCCTCCTCTTTTTTCTCCTTTGAAAAAAGTAGGACTTCAGTTGAATTTTTGTTGGAAAAAAGACTAAAGGAAAACCAAATGGTAATGGGTTGAGATAACTTTTCACATGCCTAATATAACCCAAGCCCCCCCCCCCCCCCCTCCCACGCTGATGAGGGATATAGTGAATATGCCATGAACACCCCCCTTCCTCCATATTTTGGCTTTTAAGCATATAGACTTTATCATAATCAAATCTCGTTATTTTACACAACCATGGTTTTTAAATGGAAATGTCATAAAGAAATAAACCGGAAGTGTTCTAGCTGAACTACAATAATTAAAGGTCATAGATTGATTGATTACATTTTTCTTACCTGAGCAGACGTCTGTTCCTTTTGCCACCAAATTACACAAAACTCTATCATCAAAACATGTAAATAGAAAAAGAATGTTCAAGTAGACTTTCAAAACTGCCATTTTATGAATGAACCCTGATAATCTCATTAGCGGAGCAGGTACGGCGGAAAATTTAGGTCATTCGCACTTGTCTCGCTCGTATTTGTACTATGTGTACAGTACAGGCCTAGGATTACACACGAGATATGTCATGTATAGTAGTACCACCTTCAAAGATTTAAGACTGCAGACGACATTTTTAAATATCCTTTTCTTCCATTTTAAACTAGCGGACGGCTTATTTGAATACAATGGTGATCATATTTCATAAAAAAGACACTTTTTAGCACGCACGGATTTTGGGATGCCTCGGCCCCCTCCAGCCCCATCAACTTCATTGATCATCAGAACTGTTCCATGCTGCGGATCTAGTGGTGTTTTGGGGTTCTGAAACCCCGAGCTATTGAAAAAGTGCATTTCTTTTAGCTGGTCGCCTCCCTTATAAATGCCCCCCCCCCCCCCTCTATCTAGAAAAAAAATTTGTGATATGTTTTATCAAACAGCGTGGTGGTAGGATTGGGGAATGGGCGTCACTTAAAAGAATGCAACTCTGAATTCGGTGATGAAGTGCAAAATTACATGTTATTATTTTATAGTTAAAAGCTATGGAAATAAAGAAAATGTTCATTTCGCAAAAAAAAAAAAATGAAATTACATGTCGTAGGGTTATCTAGAATTAAGTTTTACAGAAGCACTGCTAATCAAAATGCTGAGCAGGCGGTAAACTTTTTGCAAGTGGTTCCCAGAGGATCGTTCAATCAAAGAGATCAAGACATGATTTTACGGCAATGTGCGAGAGATAAAAAGTCGAAGTATATCGTGGCATCTATGCATTTCCTACTCATATCTTTCCCTCCCTTATTGACTGCATATGAGAGACCCATCAATCATTCCGAAAATATATTAGGACGAATGTATATATCATATACAAGTTGGTTTGTAAAGTTCATACGCAGATGTAAAAAAAAAAAAAAAAAATTCTAGGGAATGTCAGTCCGGCCAGGTGGTTCCGCCTATGATTCTTAGATTATATAAGTTAAATGGGTAAATCAACACTTTCGGAAAATTCAGAGGTGCTGGAGTCCTGCAGCCTGTTTCACAAAAATACTTTGGAATTTTCGTTACTTTCATCATCAAATGAAAGCTAAAAATTGTTTTTCAATTTAGATTATGATATCATTTCTACATACTGAATATGGATTCAAAAACGAAACATCGCGATTTTTAATTTATAAGAAGTAGTTTCGAAAATTGTTTTTAAAAAATTGTTCATAAGTATTTTTGTGAAACAGACTGCTGAACTGGACTCATCTGGATTCGCGCATGTAGTCTTTGTTTAATATATATGGTCAACATTAGTTTTCGGTATCAGTGTGTTCCATTTTACCTTTATCTTCAATTTCATGCCGTTACTTGACTGCAAATTCCGTACTTAACCCGCTTTCAACACGTGAATTGGACGAAATTGGCACAAAAAATAATTCGGATTCTGCACGTTCACAGAATTGTTCCAAATCATTCCGATCCCAGTCGGGATTTTAAAAGAAAATAAGCAATTAAATGCAGGTAAACAGATCGCTGGCGAAATCTTAATGTTGACATTTGCGCATACCGGAAGTTCTAGTATATCAAAAAAATTGCAATATACTACCTAAACCGGAGGTCGTTCGTCTTTCATTCTTATCGGACCATTGACTTCACAGGAATTAACAGCCATGGAATTCTGTTATTATTATATGTATATTTCAGGAACCGGAAGTGATGACAAATATGAAATAATTACCACACCAAATACCGTTGTGATAGCCCTTGCCATTCGAAGAATACGATCTCCAAATGAACATGAATTGTATCATATAAACTATTTACTTTCCGTCACCATTAGGAAACAGTCCATTTGGTATTCTGGGGGGGGGGGGTCTTCGTTTTTTTGTCAGGTTTTCGCCACGACCCGGGGCTTATTCTTATGCAAAAGTTTTACAATGTATTGTCACTTCTCAACAGAGTATTAAAAGATTTTACAACATAAATCTTAGACCGAGAACAGGCCAATATTTCATTCTTGAGTTGGTATTAAATACCAAATCAAGAATAAAATTTTGGCCTGTTCTCGGTCTACATAAATCCCAGTAAGCGAAATATAAAGATACAAGTAGGAGAATCTGAGGGGAGGGTCTTCTAGACAAATTTTTTAACTTACAATTGTAAATTGTTGGAAAAAATACTGAAGTTCTCTTTCAAGCAATAAGCAATGAGACTCATCTATTACTACATTATACTGATTATATATTTAAGCCTTTGAGGAAGGCAATTTTTGTTTAATATGTATTTGCATGTACATGTACAAGACTACTGATATTTCAAATATGAACTTTTCTGTTACGCCATATGCAGTTTTTTTTAATAAAAATAAAAAAAAAACCACCAGAATATCAAATGGACTCATTACGACTTTACCTGCACTCAGAGCATTACGAAACTTTTTTTGACTCGCTTACAATACCGTTTTTGTAGTAAATTTGAAGGAAACCGGGCGATGATTGCTGAAATTAAAGAAAAGGCGCTTCCCCGGTGGTAAAGTATTTACTAGTAAACATAGGGTAATCAAAGATTACATAGCTCGCCGTTGAAAGTTTTTTGTCAAAAATCAAATAAACTTCCAAAGTACAAAAAGGATTGTCAGGAGGATTCTATGCATCTAATGTTAGTCTCATCCCTTAGAGAGTTAAAGGTACAGCCAAAGTATGAGTAAATTAAATAGTAGGTTAATGGTTAAGATCAAAGTCGAAGGTCAACATAACTCCGTCAAAGGTTATGGTCTCAAATGGAAGGTCCCATCACAAGGAATCTACATGTGAAATATAAAAACCCTACTCCTTATAGTTCAAGAGATATAGCCCAGGTTAAAGTTTATGAAAAGAAGAACAAAGTCGAAGGTCACTAGGTCAAAGGTCATAGTCTCAAATGAAAGGTATCATCACAAGGTATCTACTTGTGAAATATGAACACCATACCCCTTATGGCTGAAGAGATATAGCCCAGTTTAAGTTTTTGAAAAGTAGGTCGAAGTCCAAGGTCAAGGTCATCAGGCCAAAGGTCATGGTCTCAAATGAAAGGTCTTGTCACAAGGTATCTACAGGTGATATATGAAGGCCCTTGCCCTTATGGTTGTAGAGATATAGCCCAGGTTAAAATTTTTGAAAAGTAGGTCAAAGTCAAAGGTCAAGGTCATTAGGTCAAAGGTCAAGGTCTCAAATGAAAGGTCTTGTGACAAGGTATCTACAGGTGAAATATGAAAACCCTTGCATTTATGGTTGTAGAGATATAGCCAAGGTTAATTTTTTTAAAAGTAGGTCAAAGTCCAAGGTCAAGGTCAGTAGGTCAAAGGTCATGGTCTCAAATGAAAGGTCTTATCACAAGGTATCTACATGTGAAATATGAAAGCCCTACCCCCTATGGTTGAAGAGATATAGCCTAGGTTAAAGATTTTGAAAAGTAGGTCAAAGTCCAAGGTCAAGGTCACTGGGTCAAAGGTCATGGTCTCAAATGAAAGGTCTCATCACAAGGTATCTACATAAGAAATATGAAAGTCCTACCCCTTATGGTTGAAGAGATATAGCCCAGGTTAAAGTTTTGTCTACGGACGACGACAACGACATCGACGACGCCGAGGGTATGACATTAGCTCTTCGGACTTTCGTCCCGGCGAGCTAAAAATGTATATCGATGAAGATGACTTAAACATGAGTATAGGCCCATTTTAACTTTTGCTATGACTGTATATTGTTATCAATGAATGTTTCGTTTGTGATGTCGAGGGCGTTAATCGTCATAACCACAAGTCTAAGTATGTGGTCTGTATGATGAAACACACAGAGAAAGATGAGAAGGTGCTCAGGTCCGAATTTAGGCTGAAAAGAAAACGATGCTTGTCTGTCACTGACTAAAGCCACCGTTCCACTGCAATCCCGCTGTACCTACGACTATTCCCGACCGAAATTTTCACAAGAGCGGGTAAAACTTTCCCGACCTTTTCATTTTTTCCTTGAAATCACGCTCTATTCCCGACCGATTCCCGATCAATTTATGACCGATTCACGTTTCATTGCGGACTTACTCACGCTTTACCCGCTCTACTCACGATCATATTGCCGACCAAGTCCCGTTCTATCCGATCAAACTCCGATCTATTCCCGACCAAAACCCGATCTATTCCCGATGCAATTCCGATCTATTACCGACTGTCCCCGACGCATTCCCGCTCAACACATAATTTCTAACTTAAACTGATCTCATTTTTCATCCAATGATCGTAGCGACCGAGAAGAAGCCTATATTTCTCGTTTTGACCAAGCCTTACCCAAAAGTGTCGCGATAAAATTTTTTAAAAATTTCTTTCTTAAAAAGTGGCATTGGAAAGCTAAGAATCGTCGCCGCGACATTTTGGTAATAAGTATTTTGAACGAATCAATATCAGTGCGAGAAAATGAATGAAATATGCACAGATCCTATTTGAAGCGTCGTTTGGTCGTAACTTGGTCATATAAAGCGTGAATAGGTCGCTAGATGGTCATGAAAAGGTCTTGGTAAGATCAGCAAACATTGAATCTGTAGTGAATAGATCGTGGTAAGAGCGTAGAAAAGACGGGTAAAGATCAGGAACAGGGCGTAATTAAAGCGTATCTTATGCGTGAAGAGAGCGGGGTTTAGTTAAATGCCGATCAGACCACGCTCAAGCCACTCTCTTTCCCGACCAGGACACGATTAACCTAGGCTGTACCCAGGACTATCCCGACCAAGCGCCGACTATTTCACGACCACAAAGAGAGCGGGAAAGTTTCCCGTATTCTTTCAACCGGTTGAAAGAATACGGGAAACTTTTCCCGACCTCTAAAGCGTGCCCGCTCTAATACCGATCGATTTTGGACCAACATACGCTGTACCAGACCAAGATACGACTAAGAGCCGTTCTCTCCCGACCTGGCAATTTTCGAGGTCGGGAATGAACGTAGAAACAGCGGGATGGACAGAACAAATCTTTCAGTCAAAATCTCTAATTTTATGGCCCTCCGAGAAGTCGTATTTGTTTCCTGACTGAAAGCACGACACAACTGAATGATACATTTACCCACCTGTGTTGTCTTTTCGGTCAGATATTGCCGTAACATAGTTTTATTGCCGCTGGAATTGTTTCCATGGAGCTGTTGCGACGGGTGTTGCATGCAATGAGGAGACGCTGACTCTCCCCGGGCACCTGGTCTTACTTCGGAATGTTGTTCATTCCGGGGTTCGCAACCGTTTCGATGGAAATTCTCACGATTTTGCCTTGACTTCTCGACTTTGAGAATGAATAACGGTTAGGTACTTCGTTGTTGTTTATTTTTATTAATTCACAATAAATCTCATGATGACAACGATTTAAGCTGAACTGGAACCATCCAGTCCTAATACATCTATACTTCATGTATGGCAATATCTGGCCGAAAATAAAAAAAAAGGATTGGTTTTTGTCAGATCATTCGGACTACGTTTCAGATTGCTGTGCTTGTCCACTCCACGTTTCTGATCCGTTACATATAATACAATAATTATGTTATATAATACATTATATATAATTATATAATGTTATATAATACATCACCATTAGTTTTTCATTTTTGTGGATTGAGAAATTTCGTTGAACACATGGCTTATCTTTGTTAGTAAAACTGAATATCCAAGCACCACCTTCCAACGCTCTTTGGTCATTATGCAACTGAATTCACCCTACAGAAAATACCGAGCTCAGCACTCTTTACAAAATAGATCACAAAATTTTAAAAAATAAAGCCTGTGTTTGTGAAACACGAATGGCCCCGGTGGCATCATTGTTAGTATGAACACTATTTTCTGTTAAGTACATGTATGTAAAAGGTCAAGGTCATGGTCACTGGGTTAAAAGGTCAAATGTCAAGGTCAAGAATTTTGATATCAATGGAAAGGTCTTGTCACAAGGAATACACATGTGAAATATGAAAGCCCTATCACTTACCATTCAAAAGTTATGCCCAATGTTAAAGTTTTTTGAAAAGTAGGTCAAAGGTCAAGGTCACGAGGTCAAAAATTTTGGTATCAATGGAAAGGTCTTGTCACACGGAATACACATGTGAAATATGAAAGTCCTATCACTTCCCATTCAAAAGTTATGTCCAATGTTAAAGTTTTTCGGACAAACAGACAGACAGACAAACAGACAGACAGACGGACAGGCCAAAAACTATATGCTCTAATCTTTGATTCCGGGGCCTTAAAAATCAAACTAGAGGCCGCTTCTAAAATAAGCTTGGCCTGAAGTACCATTGATGAGGATTTACTATCCGAAACATGTTTTTAAAATGGATTGATTGCTCAAGAAGGTTACGAATTGGACCACTTCGATTTTCTTGGTACATTTTGATATCACATCCAATTCGGTAATTTCTTACGAGCTTTTCCACTTTGAGAATTTTTTGATAAACATTGGGTAGTAATCAGTGAATGAAAGTCTAACACAAAACCCGAAATCAGATTCCAAAAATCACAGTCAAAAGACTTACAATTTCTTGAAACAAAAAATAAAACAGAACTTTCTCATGAGAAAAGAAAAATTGGACAAACAGACGAAGACAATAAAACAGCTTCATAGAAACGCATAGGACAACTTTATTTAATGTACAATCTTCAGAGTACAGTGCAAATGCGGAATGCATTGTAAGTGGCGCTTTAAAAGCGGCGCCGTGCTAATTACCGGCAGTCATGACTGCCGGTATACTGTAATCAATCGTGACATACTTGCACGGATAAAATAACTCTAGGCAATATGATTGGTGGACAATCATAAAATATGAAAATATTCGTCAAGGTTATTTAAAATCTGTGCATAAGATACTTTCATCAGGTCGGCTCAAGATTCTAGATGACTTGACAAATGAAAGTCATATCGTATCAGTGCATTTTCATCCGAAAGATGCATCGAAAAGTGTTTGTACCGATACGTCCTACAACAATCACAGATCCTCCGAAATTTCCGTCGCTTGAATCGGAAATAAAAACGGAAAAACCCGGAAATGTGCAATTGGTCAACAAGAACAAAAATAGTTTAATATTCCAATTTTTACTTACTTCTATTTTACAACATTTATTATAATGTCAGCTAACTGCCGGCAAGCTTTGTGTAAAAGCTAATACTTGTAACTACAATCCAAACACACTCAAACCTCACACGAATCATGTTACCCTAGGTTTACACTATGTTCCCGGCGACCACGGCAGTCACGGCGGCCAAAAACGTAGCACACCGTATGATTTTTGGCAGTTTTTATCTTGGTATTCAAGTTCTGTTAGATCTCGTTACGTTTTCGGACGGTCTATCAAGGTATCCTTGACGAGCCGCGGCTCCTGAATCCCAGAGACCTGACGGCGCACTACGTTTCGACCTACGGCTTGTTACGGACGTTTGTACGTTTCCTCACGACCTGGCACGTTCTGATAAGGTCTATCACGGTTTGTTACGATCCAATCAAGTTGGCCACGACTACCAAGTTCTGTCAAGGCCCACTACGATTAACCGTGACCGCCGGGAACAGGAGACACAAAAAGCTGCATAAAAGGGTTTGGTTTGTTATACTTCTTGTATGACCGTGCGTGCCGTGCCAGGCCGTAGTAGAACTTGAAATAAACCGTAACAAGCCGGGATGTAACGTGACGAAACGGCTAACACATTCCTTAGCTCGCCATGAGAAACCGTAGCACACCTTGATAAAACGTGCATCTGACCTAAAGCAGCCGCAGCTAAACGGGACATAAACGTGACAGATCGTAACTCAACTTCACTAGGATCGTAATTTGTTGAGTCATACTTTTGCTTCCCGTTCCGCTACGGACACTGTCCCAAGTTTTGTCACGGTCTGTAACGTTCTGTCACGTTGCGTTGCGTTCGACCCGTTTTGCTACGGTTTCTAAAGTAGGCCATCTGCACCGTGGGCTGCCGTGACAAATATTTTGACAGTTAGCCCATTTGGGGTCAAGTATAGAATAGGACAAAAATAGTCCCAGGTGTATCCATATGAGAAAATTGGTTCTTGTTACTGTGAACCATATGCAAATTTGGTAATTCTTATACTGAATATTCATGAAGTAATTAAAGTCATTTGCATACTTGAAAATAATTTTCAACATATATACTATACATATATATATACATAATTTTCAACATATATACTAAACATATATATATATACATACTGCATATATATAAACTTTTATTTTCCTTGTGTTCACAGGTCGCCGGGTTGACAGTTTTGCAGCTTTATTTCCTTGTAATATCTTGTCGACATGATGACAGGTCGACAGGTTGACAGGTTGACAGTTTTGCAGATTGTATCATTTCTTGAGTTGACAGGTCGACAAGTCGACAGGTTGAAAGGTCGACAATTTTGCAGGTTACCTTATTACTTGAATTGACAGGTCGACGGGTTGACAGGTCGACATTTTTGAAGATTTGATATCCCTGAGTTGACTGGTCAACATGTTCACATATGAAATATTGATTTTCATTATATATATATATGTCGACTTGTCTACCTGTCAATCTATGGACCAGTCAATCTGTCTACCCCTCTATTTGTCGACCTGTCAACCTGTCAACCTGTCGACCTGTCGACCTGTCGACCTGTCAACCTATCGACCTGTCAACCTGTCGACCTGTCAACCTGTCGACCTGTCAGCTTTATCTCTGTGAATAAATGTAATTAATTGATCAAAATTAGCTGTTTTACGTGAATTAATCTTAACCAGTCAATCTGTCTACCCTTCTTTATGTCAACCTTTCGACCAGTCAACCTGTCAACCTGTCGACCTGTCAACCTGTCGATCTGTTAACCTGTAAGCTTTATCTCTGTGATTAATTGTAATTAATTGATCAAAATTAGCTGTTTTACGTGAATAAATCTTCATAATGAAAGTAGGTATTAAAATAATGGATATTTGCAGTAATAATTAGTAAGTTCATAAACTATGCAAATGTATTTAAGCTTTTATAAATATATGCAAATTAAAAGGATTGTTTATGCAAATCGATTCAAATCTCGGATAGAGATATTAGATCATTTTTATCCATTGTTCCTCCACATTTACTCCGGAACTACTTTCGTCCTATACTAGACTTGAGCCAACATTTGCCCCATCAGCCCCGGCAACCACGGCTAGTTACGATTGTCGATCCCGTTCCCCTACGCTTTCGTCCACAGTGGCTTGAAACGTGGCCGTCGGGAACATAATGTTAACGGGGGGTTACCTAACGCAAGCTAATTAAAGTATCCAAGTAAGTAGGACCGAAAAGGAAACTTAAATCTTATTGAATATCTCTCTCGCTGTATGATTTAATAAAAACACAGATGGGGGGGGGGGGGGGGGGGCTCATTAGCCGCGATATCCAAATGTAGAATAGGATAAATTGCAAAAAAAATCATTATAAGTGGCGCTACCTTGTAAAAAAATTAATGAAGAAATGGGCTGTAACGATAAGACTTTTAAAAATCTGCCCTGAAAAGTTGAAATTTCAACATGGGAAATTTGAAGAAATTTTTCATTTGAAATATCAACTAACTTAATGCATATCTAAATCTAATGTCTGTTTTAATAAATTATTAATAACAATACCGATATTTGGGTTTTTCTACAACATTGTTTAACTCCGAGTTACAAAATGCCACTTTTACCAAAGGTGTATATCATTAATACCAATTTTCTGACCAAGTGTGGTTCTATAACTCGGAGTGGAACAATATCACACAGACGAAAAACAAAAAAAGGGGGGGGGGGGCTATTCTTTTTTTAAGAATCTGACTTTAAAAAAGCGGTAAGATAGATAAAAATTGCCCATTTCTTCCTGTTATACAATGGAACAATCTATTCTGAGTGGATTCTGATGAAATGTACAACACACGAATGAAATTAAATCAAATGTTTTTCAGAAAAAAACAGATGTCTCCCCCCTCCCTCTAAGTTACTTTGACCTTGGGCCAAGATGATGTGAAACCTTTGAGTCATGGGCAACATCATACTAAAACATGAAAGTGATTAATTGTATTGTTTGAGGTAAAGCCCAAACATGATTAGCATATACAATTTCATATTTAGTGAAATTGACTTTTTGTCACATGACCTTGGATATAGGTGATCTGAAAAATACATTGTATGGATCATGCGCAACAAAAAACTGAATTAGTGATTGGATACAAGATTCAAAATATAAAGCCTAAACATGATAAGCATAACAATTTCAGCCTGGACATCATACTAAAATATCAAGTGATCTGATTACAGTTCAAAAGATTAAGCCTGGACATAATACACATAACAAATACAATTTCATTTAAAATACATGTATACTTATTGACCTTGATCTTGGTCACATGATTTTGAGTCAACGTGATGTGAAACCTTCGGGTCATAAGCAACAACATACTAAAATATAAAGCGATCGTGCAAACGGTTCAAGAGATATAGCCCAAAAAGGAATGCATGTACAATTTCATTAAAATTGTACTACATGACCTTGACCTTGGTCACATGACCTTGGGTCAAGGTGATGCAAAACCTTCGGTTCATAAGCAACAACATACTAAAATATGAAAGTGATCCGACAAACGGTTCAAGAGATATAGCCTGGACATGAATGTATGCATAATTTCATTAAAAATGCACTAACTGACCTTGACCTTGGTCACATGACATTGGGTCAAGGTGATGTGAAACCTTCGGGTCATAAGCAACAACATACTAAAATATGAATGTGATCCGGCAAACGGTTCAGGAGATATAGCCCGGACAGGAATGTATTCATAATTTCTTTTAAAATGCACGTAGTGACCTTGACCTTGGTCACATGACCTTTGGTCAAGGTGATGTGAAATCTTTGGGTCGTAAGCAACAACATACTAGAATATGAAAGTGATCGTGCAAACGGTTCAAGAGATATAGCTTGGACAGGAATGTATTCATAATTTCTTTAAAAATGCACTAATGGACCTTGACCTTGGTCACATGACCTTGGGTCAAGGTGATGTGAAACCTTCGGGTCATAAGCAACAACATACTAAAATATGAAAGTTATCCGGCAAACGGTTCAAGAGATATAGCCTGGACAGGAATGTATTCATAATTTCATTAAAAATGCACTAAGTGACCTTGACCTTGGTCACATGACCTTGGGTCAAGGTGATGTGAAACCTTCGGGTCATAAGCAACAACATACTAAGATATGAAAGTGATCCGGCAAACGGTTCAAGAGATTTAGCCCGGACAGGAATGTATGCATAATTTCATTTAAAATGCACTAGTGACCTTGACCTTGGTCACATGACCTTGGGTCAAGGTGATGTGAAACCTTCGGGTGATAAGCAACAACATACTAAAATATGAAAGTGATCGGGCAAATGGTTCAGGAGATATAGCCCGGACACGATGTGTGACAGACGGACAGACAGACAGACAGACATACGGACGGACGACGAAGGCAAAACCAATATGTCTCCTCCACGTTGGGGGGAAGACATAATAAACGATATAAAGATGTCTTTCATATTACCAGGGACATGTGTATACAGTATTTCACATAATTGCTTTATGAAACTTTGTTCTCCCTTAAGGTTATATACATGAATGACAAAACTTATATTCAGTATTTTTCCATTGTAAGAAAGATTCTACAACATGAAAATCTACATTTTTGTGTAGCTATTTCAGGGTATATTCTCATATTCATGTACAGGTATATACGTATATAATATTCTATGTGATTCCATCAAATATCTGCGAACCTAATTTGTATCCTTTTGTAAAATTTGTGTTTTTCTATATTGTTTTTTTAGTGTACACTAAGGTTTTTTCCCTTTATTCCTTGTTATCTTGTAAAACCAATCATGTACGCAATGTTATGGTATTTCACTCAACAACATAAATGTCCAAGCAGTTGCAATAATTATAAGGAGCGGGATTAATATTAGTATTTCTACTTGTTTCCCAATTCTGTTTTAATGAAAATACCATCTTAAACTAAAGATGTCTATATCTACAAAGTGTGTATTTCGCGCCTGAAAGCTTACAATGGGGCTGTTTAGTACAAAATATAACGGTTTTCAGTCTCCGGATTGCGTATTGACATACTCGTTTCGAACTTATTATTTTGTTATTCACTTTTAAAATAAGAGGGGATTAAAACATAACACACTGAAAATTTATGTAAAAAATGCATTTTTTGTATATTTTCGTTCGCTATTTGACATTTTCAGACATTGTTACCCCTACCTATTCAAGCCGTAATTTTCTAATCTTGCATCATTTTTTTAAGAATACATGTACACTATAATTCAAAAATGCAATTTAGATACGATAATCGCTATATTTGTTATTAATGAAGCAGATTGCCATTGGAAATATACCTCAGATGTTTGGCAAGCCAATGTGGACAAAAATAGGTATTTCCTAATATTAGAAATTCATTTTCTAATATAAGAAATTCATTTTCTAATATTTGAAAATCATTTTCTTATATTTGAAATTCATTTTCTATATTAGAAATTCATTTTCTAATATTAGAAATTCAGATAATTTTCTAATATTAGAAATTTATTTTCTGATATTAGAAATTTGTTTTCTAATATTTGAAAATGATTTTCTAATATTAGAAAATGCTTTTCTAATATTTTCTAATATAAGAAAATGATTTTCAAATATTAGAAAATGAATTTCTAATATAAGAAAATCATTTTCTAATATTAGAAAATGATTTTCAAATATTAGGAAATGATTTTCAAATCTTAGAAAATGATTTTCAAATATTAGAAAATGAATTTCTAATATTAGAAAAAAAAGTCGGTATTTTCTAATATTAGAAAATTGTAGGCAATATCTAATATTAGAAAACCATTTTCTAATATTAGAAAATCATTTTCTCATATTAGAAAATCATTTTCTAGTATTAGAAAATCGTTTTCTAATATTAGAAATTCATTTTCTATATTATAAATTCATTTTCTTATATTAGAAATTCATTTTCTAATATTAGAAATTGATTTTCTAATATTAGTAATTCATTTTCTAATATTAGAAAATGATTTTCAAATATTAGGAAATGATTTTCAAATATTAGAAAATGATTTTCAAATATTAGAAAATGAATTTCTAATATATGAAAAAAAAGTCGGTATTTTCTAATATTAGAAAGTCGTAGGCAATATCTAATATTAGAAAACCATTTTCTAATATTAGAAAATCATTTTCTCATATTAGAAAATCATTTTCTAATATTAGAAAATCGTTTTCTAATATTGGAAATTCATTTTCTAATATTAGAAATTTATTTTCTAATATAAGAAATTCAGTTTATTTTCTAATATAAGAAATTCATTTTCTAATATTTGAAAATGATTTTCTAATATTACAAAATGATTTTCAAATATTAGAAAATGATTTTCAAATATTAGAAAATGAATTCTTAATATTAGAAAATAGTCGATAATTTCTAATATTAAAAAATGAATTTCTAATATTAGAAAATGATTTTTTGATATTAGAAAAAAAAATTTCTAATATTAAAAAATGAATTTCTAATATTAGAAAATGATTTTTTGATATTAGAAAAAAAAGAATTTCTAATATTAAAAAATGAATTTCTAATATTAGAAAATGAATTTTTATTATTAACTATAATTCAAAAATGCAATTTAGATACGATAATCGCTATATTTGTTATTAATGAAGCAGATTGCCATTGAAAATATACCTCAGATGTATGGCAAGCCAATGTAGGCAAAAATAGGTATTTCCTAATATTAGAAATTCATTTTCTACTATTAGAAATTCATTTTCTAATATTTTAAAATCATTTTCTAATATTAGAAATTCAGTTTATTTTCTAATATTAGAAATTCATTTTCCAATATTAGAAATTTATTTTCTAATATTAGAAATTTATTTTCTAATATTAGAAATTTATTTTCTAATATTTGAAAATGATTTTCTTATATTAGAAAATGCTTTTCTAATATTAGAAAATGATTTTCTTATATTAGAAAATGATTTTCTAATATTAGAAAATGATTTTCAAATATTAGAAAATGAATTTCTAATATTAGAAAAATCATAGGTAATTTCTAATATTTAAAAAAAATTTTCTTATATTATAAATTCATTTTCTAATATTAGAAATTCATTTTCTCATATTAGAAATTCATTTTCTAATATTAGAAAATCATTTTCAAATATAAGAAATTCAGTTTATTTTCTAATATTAGAAATTCATTTTCTAATATTAGAAATTCATTTTATAATATTTTAAAATGATTTTCTAATATTAGAAAATGATTTTCTAATATAAGAAATTCATTTTCTATTATTTTAAAATGATTTTCTAATATTAGAAATGATTTTCAAATATAAGAAAATGAATTTTTGATATTAGAAAAAAAGTCGGTATTTTTTAATATTAGAAAATCGTAGGCAATATCGAATATTTGAAAATAATTTTCTAATATTAGAAAATAATTTTCTAGTATAAGAAATTCAGTTTATTTTCCAATATAAGATATTCATTTTATAATATGAGAAATTCATTTTCTTATGTTAGAAATTCATTTCTTAATATTTGAAAATGATTTTCTAATATTACAAAATGATTTTCAAATATTAGAAAATGATTTTCAAATATTAGAAAATGATTTTCAAATATTAGAAAATGAATTCTTGTAAATATTAGAAAATAGTCGATAATCTCTAATATTAAAAAATAATTTCTAATATTAGAAAATGAATTTTTTAATATTAGAAAATAAATTTCTAATATTAAAAAATGAATTTCTAATATTAGAAAATGAATTTTTAATATTAGAAAGTAATTTCTAATATTAGAAAATGAATTTCTAATAATAAAGAATGAATTTCAAATATTAGATAATGAATTTCTAATATTAGAAAATATCTATTTTTGTCCACATTGGCTTGCCATACAGATGCTTTGTCGTCTCCGAATTCTTGTGATTCTTTAAATGCTTTAGCACCCACAGCAAAACATCAGAACATCCAAAGTGATAATACAGGAAAGAACAGGAAAGAACTTTATAGCAATAGACGCAAAAGGGACAAGGAAAACTAAATTCGACATCGAAACACAAAAGACTACAAATAAACCAACGAGACCAATGGACAATAGTTGCTGACTTAGGACGGTCTCAAAGAACGCACAATTGTTGTGTATAATAACCTCCTCAATATTATATATAGAATAAGTGTCTTAATATATGTTTTGTTACGGGTATGCAACACACAGCAAGTGCATTTATCGTACATGTAATGCGCGTTAGCGCATTTCATGCGATAAATGCATTTGCTGTGTGTGTTGCATACCCGTAACAAAACACAAATTATGACATTTATTCTATATATATGCACCATAGTTGTCTGTTTTATTCTTGTTTTCTGAAATTGCTTTTGTCTGTGTAAAAGGGTGACGTTAAAATCACACCGCGGGTTCAGTTTGCAGATTAGAACAGCCGTCGCGGCATGTTTCTTTAGATCTTATGCATTGTGACGTCATGAGTGTTAATACACGAATTGCAGCACGTTTCTTTCAATAGTAACATCTCAGGGAATTATAATGGTTGTGCATATATATGATCATACAAACAAAACAGCAAAACGCAGGGTCTCGAGCAACACACAGATTAATTTGTAAATGAATATAAAAACAATAGGCATACAAAAAACAATCCTTGCTAGCCGACTGGAGCGGTTCGACTGATATTCAGAGAGGACAAATGATCGGGGCCCTGTCTTCTATACAGAGGTTTGGACAGGGCCTGTCATGGAGTCCCGTCGTCTTAGTCAGTCAGAGTGCAAATCTTAAGAATGCCCTCGTACAAAGTCATGTGCAATGCTGAGTGTCTGTTTGATGACACAGTAGGATCATATCGGGACGGGTAATTAGCCTCACCCCTGACTGATTGGTGAGCTAGTTACTGTATGTAGTTCTCGTGATTATATTGATATAGTTGTATGATTTAATTTTGATATATATTAATTTACACAGCGTAATTCAATTTTGATCAATTTTAGTCTATATCAAATATAAAATTAAACAAAATGTTTTTCATAAAAAAACAGATGTCTCCCCCTCCTTCTAAGTTACTTTGACCTTAGGCCAAAATGCAAAATGATGTCCTTTGAGTCATGGGCAACATCATACTAAAACATGAAAGTGATTCATTACATTGTTTGAGGTAAAGCCCAAACATGATTGGCATATACAATTTCATTATAAGCATATTTAAAGAAATTGACTTTGGTCACATGACCTTGGATATAGGTGATCTGAAACCTACACTCACTGACGAGGGTTAAGTACCCGAAACATGCATGTCTGGTCCATGCTGCAAACTTATCTGCTTTTAATTGATGCTATTGAATTTGAAGAGGTTTAACATTGTATGGATCATGAGAAACAAAAAACTGAATTAGTGATTGGATACACGGTTCAAAACATAAAGCCTAAACATTATTAGCATAGACAATTTCAGCCTGGACATGCTTAGCATATACAATTTCATTACCAAAGTAAGAAGCTACCTTAACCATGTGACCTTGGAACAATGTGATAAGAAACATTTAGTCCTTAGAAACAACATACTAAAATATGAAAACAATTGTAAGAAGGGTTCAGGAGATATAGCCCAGACAATATTAGTACGTACAATTTCATTAAAAAGAACTAAATGATCTTGACCTTGGGCACATGACCTTGGGTCAAGATGATAAGAAACCCTCCAATCCTGAGCAACAGCATACTATAGTATAAGAGTGATCCAGTATACGATTCCACAGATATAGCCCAGACTCAATAGCATTTACAATATCATTAAAAAAATGTAATACTTGACCTTAGTCATATGAACTTGGATCAAGGAGGTGTGAAACATTTGGGTCATCAGCACCATCATACTAAAATATGACGTGATCCGATCACGGTTCAAAAGATTAAGCCTGGACATAATACATGTAACAAATACAATTTCATTTAAAATATACTAATTGACCTTGACTTTGGTCACATGGCCTTGAGTCAACGTAATGTGAAACCTTTACGTGATAAGCAACAACTTACTAAATTATGATGGTGATCTGATAAATAGTTAAAAGAGATACATGAGCCCCAATGGGATAATATGTACAATTTCATTAAAATGTACTTAGTGACTTTGACCTTGATCAAATGACCATGGGTCCAGGTGAAACCTTTTGGTCATGACTAAATACATTCTTAAACTTGAAAGCAATCCAGTATGCGGTCCAAGGGATAAAGCCTAAACAAGAATGTATCTACAATTTCATTAAAAATGTAGTAAGTGACCTTGGCCTTGGGTCAAGGTGATGTGAAGCCATCGGGTCATAAGCAACAACATACTAAAATATGAAAGTGATCCGGAAAACGGTTCAAGAGATAAAGCCCGGACAAGAATGTATGCACAATATCATTAAAAATGCACTAAGTGATCTTGACCTTGGTCACATGACCTTGGGTCAAGGTGATGTGAAACCTACGGGTCATAAGCAACAACATACTTAGATATGAAAGTTATCCAGCAAATGGTTCAAGAGATATAGCTCGTACAGGAATGTATGCATAATATCATTACAAAATGCACTAAGTGACCTTGACCTTGGTCACATGACCTTGGGTCATGGTGATGTGAAACCTTTACGTGATAAGCAACAACATACTAAATATGAAAGTTATCCGGCAAACGGTTCAAGAGATATAGCCCGGACAGGAATGTATGCATAATTTCATTAAAAATGCACTAAGTGACCTTGACCTTGGTCACATGACCTTGGGTCATGGTGATGTAAAACCTTTACGTGATAAGCAACAACATACTAAAATATGAAAGTTATCCGGCAAACGGTTCAAGGGATATAGCACGGACTGAATGTATGTACAGTTTCATTAAAAATGCACTAAGTAATCTTGACCTTGGTCACATGACTTTGGGTCAAGGTGATGTGAAACCTACGGGTCATACGCAACAACATACTAAAATATGAAAGTTATCCGGCAAACGGTTCATGAGATATAGCCCGGACAGGAATGTATGCATAATTTCATTAAAAATGCACTAAGTGACCTTGACCTTGGTCACATGACCTTGGGTCATGGTGATGTGAAACCTTTACGTGATAAGCAACAACATACTAAAATATGAAAGTTATCCGGCAAACGGTTCAAGGGATATAGCACGGACTGAATGTATGTACAGTTTCATTGAAAATGCACTAGGTGACCTTGACTTGGTCACATGACCTTGGGTCAAGGTGATGTGAAACCTACGGGTCATAAGCAACAACATACTAAAATATGAAAGTTATCCGGCAAGGGGTTCATGAGATATAGCACGGACAGGAATGTATGCATAATTTCATTAAAATGCACTAAGTGACCTTGACCTTGGTCACATGACCTTGGGTCAAGGTGATGTGAAACCTTCAGGTCATAAGCAATAACATACTAAAATATGAAAGTGATCCGGCAAACGGTTCAAGAGATATAGCACGGACAGGAATGTATGCATAATTTCATTAAAAATGCACTAAGTGACCTTGACCTTGGTCACATGACCTTGGGTCAAGGTGATGTGAAACCTTCGGGTCATAAGCAACAACATACTAAAATATGAAAGTGATCCGGAAAACAGTTCAAGAGATATAGCCCGGACAGGAATGTATGCATTATTTCATTAAAAATGCACTAAGTGACCTTGACCTTGGTCACATGACCTTGGGTCAAGGTGATGTGAAACCTTCGGGTCATAAGCAACAACATACTAAAATATGAAACTGATCGGGCAAACGGTTCAGGAGATTTAGCCCGGACACGATGTGTGACAGACGGACAGACAGACAGACAGACAGACGGACGAAGAAGGCAAAACCAATATGTCTCCTCCCCGTTGGGGGGAGACATAACAAGAAGTTCCGGGGCCACATCGCTCGCCTGAGAACACTGGAAATCTTACTCTGTCGGGATTAAATAGTGATTTACATAATTCTGATCATAAGCTAGGTTTAATTTTTGCATATAATCAATAAGAAGTGCATATTCAAATTCAGAAAAAACGCTTTCACAAAAGAACTAGTTTATTGAACTCTACCAAGTAAAAGAATACAAATACTTCAAATATATCAACATTATTAAATTAGGGGAAACTAACATGTAATATGGAAAAATGCTCTTAACTGGAATAAAAATGACAGATTGCAAAACACAAATATGTTTCAGATATGAAGTGAGATTATTGAGATACATTTATAATTCAAAAATGCATAAACAGCTGTTAAAATTTGAGAAGTAGTAAGTTGAAAGAAAAAAAATGTTTGGTCCCGTCGGGATTTGAACCTTAAACATACCTATTTACAAAATTCCTGAAACAAAATAACTAAAAATTCAAAAGATGAGAAGTTTGAAATAATTCTTTAACAGTTTCATTTATTGTCACTTGGTCTCACTTCGGAATATTGTTTATTCCAGTTGTTCCGATAGAAATTCTTATAATTTTGCCTTGCCTTCTCGATTTTGGGACTGAATAACTGATGGGTAATTCTTCTATGTTTACTCTTACAATGACTACGATGAAACGTAAATGAGCAATGGTATGAAGGGGAAAAGTTAAAATGTTAATAAAACGAACCATTCCCTTTTTGCAGTCTAAAATATCATATAAAAATACTAATAAAATATTTTTTTCAGCGAAATACTTTCACATAATGATACGTATATCTTTGCGTATTCCTCTACTTTATACTTGTAATTGCTAAACTGGCATGTTTTATCAAGAGAGCCTAACGTCTTCAAATTCGATATCAACTTTTTTCATAGGGAAACAATCTTTACAGAGTAGCTGTATGAAATGGAACAAAGCTATTTCTACGTCAATTCCTTGCATCGTTGAAATTCTTAACCTTTATAGTGAATGTAATTCATAAGTCTTCATCTTTTTGGCACAAAAAAATTAATTCAAAATATCAATCAATAAATTATTTGTGGCCTTAACTCCGTTCGCTTCATAGATATTACAGTCTTTACTTATTTAAGCTACAATTGTTCTACATTGTTCCCCTTGCATTTGCATTACAGTATTTCAAACAATCTGGCTTTCTTATTTGCCCTTCGTGTGTTGACTGAATTCTCCTTTCTTTCTTCACCAATGGAATCTTGATTTCAACATCATTATCTGCACTTGTTAATCTCCGAGGCAATGGTGCTTGTGCGGCGTTAGATTTATTTTGTTCCACTGTTCCTCCAAAAACTGTTTCTCTTTTCTCTTCGTCTATTTCCGAGGAATTGAATGCTAGAACAAAATGTATTTTGATTTTTGAAGTTTTGAAGTACCCAGACGAACAACAAATAAACAAATCAAGCAAAGCCATCATTGAAACATGCATGGGGGAAAATGGAAAAATTAATAAATAACCGTATTCCACAGTGGATGACCATTTGAACTGTTTTGGCTGTATTTACAATTGTAACCCTTCCACTCATAGGGATTAGACAAACAGTTCTTGTACAAAGAAAGACTAATAAGTTACCCAACTCTTCAAGTTCCCCAGCGATCTGGACAAAAATGTCCGGATGATCCTGGACCTGAAGGATATGCTGTAAAATCGATTCCAGTAATATTTCAAAACAGTTAAACATGAAATAACATTATCATTAGATTATCAGGCAGATTACAATGAATTTATTTTAAGTAAATTATAAGCCCATAGTATTAGGTTAATTGCGAAAAATAGGACCTATATACAAGACATGTTCTCTCTATAGAGGGAAAAGCCATTGAAACATGCAATCATGTTCAAATTAGAGAAAAGGCATGAATAAGGTAGTATCGGAAGTACAGACTGACATACAAAACCACGGTGCTTCTAATACCACATACCAGTAACAGACAATATGTGTTAGCATGTATTCACTATAGAATTTTACTTAAATTGTCGTCTTCATTTTGTGATCATGTGACAATTCACTCTACCAATCTCATGCATATGTACATGTATATAGAAAACATTATTTTATGCCGGACTCAAAGGCGGTTAATTACCATTTTTAAAATATCGAATAACCTCTTCATACAACAAACAAGTGGAATATCAATAACTACTCAAGGACATGATTCAAAGGCGGTTAATCCAGGACATGAAATTTAAGGTTCATTAATTCAATAATGACGTAAAAAGTATGCGAATTCTCTTGAAATTTTCACTTATGAGTGAAAAAAGGGGACCTTAAAACCCGGGACCTTTTGGTACACTAGACATTAATGTTTTGGATAATATGAATGTCATCTCCCTGCAATGTGACATCACAACCAAGACAAGATGTTGCAGGTAGTAAACATGCAACTGTGATTATTTCTTTTCCACGTATATTTCTTATTATCATCAAACAATTTCATAAGTCATACTTCAATTCGTCGATGTTCAATTTGGTGATCTATTGTTAGTGCTGTTGAGATTATCGTCAGGATCTTCTTTAACTCATTTGTGTCACACTTATGCAATTTGCCGTGTGGAGCTCGTAAAAAAGTTCCCCGCGAGGGGTTTGACAGTAAGTGTTTTGAATATTTTCCCTGACATGGTCGCCATAGCACTTTCTATTTAGATATAACCTTAGACAGTGCAATGCATGTATTTAATATATATTTTTATTTCCGTGCATGAACATCGACGGCGGGTGCGGCTAGCCAACAGGGGATGCTTACTCCTCCCGGGCACCTGGTCCCACCTCTAGCTTGCTAGGGGTCCGTCGATGTTCAATTTGGTGATCTATTGTTAGTGCTGTTGAGATTATCGTCAGGATCTTCTTTAACTCATTAGTATGAATTTGTCAATATTGAAATATATGTTCTATAGTAACAATTTTATTGTGCTAGACACGTGTTTCGGATATTGAGTCCTCGTCAGTAGTACTTAATGTCATACAGTTTAAATAAAGCCAAAGTGAATTTTTCTTGCGTTAGATGTTTTCGAATTATGTTAACGGGAATTTTTGTCATATTTTATCAAATGTTGTCTCTAAATGTCTTAAAATCCTTAAAATAGACAATTTTCCGATCTTGATGGAGAGCTCAAAATGTCCGAACCAACATCTTTTGGTGTTGTTTTTCTTTATGACGCTACTGTTATTAGACTAATAGACGAAATCCCATCGTGATGTAACAATTAAAAAGGGCGCAAAACATTGCCTATCCTGATCATTTTACGTCATTTTATCAGCAATTATCAATTTTGGCAAGAAGTCTATTGAACTTACCTACTCCATTCCGTTGTCTCAACCTAGAAAAAAGATTATTCAGAAAATGAAATTCAGAACACATACCAAAAAATCAAAATCAAAAGTGTTGTGGCTACCTACCAAGAAGATACTAAACAAGGGGGGTATATATTTTTTAAAAAATATGTGAGTAAATAACTCTGTCACTGTTGAAATTTGAAAAATATTATGAAACTTTAAGACAATATAACAACTCGTTGTCAACAATGTTGAACATCGTAGACCATCGTATAAGACACCATAACATCATCGTTGTTATCAATGTGGAACATCGACGGTGGGTGCGGCTAGCCAAACAGGGGATGCTTACTAATCCCGGACACCTGGTCCCACCTCTAGCGTGCTAGGGATCCGTCGATGCTCAGTTTGGTTCTCTGTTGTGAGTGCTGTTGAGATTGTCGTCAGGATCTTCTTTATCTCAAGCAGGATATGACTATACTCCCCCGGGCACCTGACGTCATCTCCATTGAAGATTCCTTTGTATTTCCTTTGTATTTTTCGTGGTTTTATATATCAATTGAATGTGATTTTTGAATTCCGATTTCGCTTTTGTTTATTAATTGACTACAACGCTTTCTCATTAGATTAAAAGCTCAAATAGGGTTGTGACAGCACGAGCGCAGGGAACATGTCCAATAAAATGTCATGTTTCGTTGTCCAGAATGGTGAATTGTGATCTGCATTAGAACAGGATTATTTGAAGAACTAAATTGTTGCATTATTTAAATGTGAAGAAAGGAAATTAATGATTCATAGTAGGCAAAACCACTACATTAACTTGGGTGGTCCAATTAAAATATGTAGCCGTATCACTTTTCTTTGTCCTTAATTTTAAGGAAACCATCCGAAAACACCCAAATTGATTTATTCGCCGATTATTATCTTTCCTGCAAGGCTAAAGTGGCATGCAGTGCTAGGAAGTGACAAATGCCTACTCAGTCCGGCATCCGATCTCATTACCATTGGAGATCCACGTTCGCTCATTTCCATGATTTTAATGTCTTGTTTGGTTTTAAATTGCTCTTGGTTTCAAAATGAACAATGGTAATGATTGCTGAATTTTGATTTAATGTTTTGGCTTTCATTTCTGATATTTCGTGTTTTGCTTGATTATCCATTGCTGATTCGTTTTGTGTGCTCTTCGATCTATTTTCAGTTTGTTTGGGGTTGTTTTTTTTTGTAATTTTCATAGTTTAAATTAAATTTTGTCAATTAGAAAAAAAAATATGTAAAAGTAAAATCAAACGTTTCATATCAAATCTATAATGCGTATTAATACCTTATTATCACAACAAGTAAACCGACGATTATAATGGAAGTCACGACACAAATTATTATGGACAGTCCATTGATTTTGAAGTCGGATTCAGGAAAAGGATTTGTCTTGATTCTTCCTGTAAAAATTAAGAGGAACATTTTATACAACATGACAAATGTTTAACGTCTTCAAATTCATTAGCATCATTTTAGAGCAGATAAATTTACAACATGGACCAGACATGCACGTTTCGGGTATTTAACCCTCGTCAGTGATCCTCAGTCTAAACAATGTAATATGACCAAGATCTGTGAAAATTATGTCCTAAATATACATTTGTACCGAAAGACGTAGCAAAATGGCTGGGATATGATGCTACAGGACCCAGGATTTAGAAATTTGAGAAAATTATGTAAACAGAAATGTTCAAATGCGTTTGAAGAAACGACCAACCGAAATTGATCGAACTTGGCTAGATGTGCCCTCGGGGACTCTTGGTCCACCAGCAGTGACACTCACCAAGTAGTTCAAATGATTAAACGTCTTAAAATTCATTAGCATCATTTAAGACCTGATAAATTTACAGCATGGACCAGACATTCACGTTTCGGGTACTAAACCCTCGTCAGTGATCCTCAGTCTAAACAAGGTAATATGACCAAGATCTGTGAAAATTATGTCCTAAATATACCGAAAGACGTAGCAAAATGGCTGGGATATGATGCTACAGGACCCAGGTTTTAGAAATTTGAGAAAATCATGTAAACAGAAATTTTCAAATGCATTTAAAGAAACGACCAACCGAAATTGATCGAACTTGGCTAGATGTGCCCTCGGGGACTCTTGGTCCACCAGCAGTGACACTCACCAAGTGGTACAAATGTTCAACGTCTTCAAATTCATTAGCATCATTTAGAGCAGATAAATTTACAACATGGACCAGACATGCACGTTTCGGTTATTTAACCCTCGTCAGTGATCCTCAATCTAAACAATGTAATATGACCAAGATCTGTGAAAATTATGTCCTAAATATACCGAAAGACGAAGCAAAATGGCTGGGATATGATGCTACAGGACCCAGGTTTTAGAGATTTGAGAAAATTTTGAAAACAGAAATTTTCAAATGCGTTTGAAGAAACGACCAACCGAAATTGATCGAACTTGGCTACATGTGCCCTCGGGGACTCTTGGTCTACCAGCAGTGACACTCACGAAGTGGTACAAATGTTCAACGTCTTCAAATTCATTAGCATCATTTTAGAGCAGATAAATTTACAACATGGTCCAGACATGCACGTTTCGGGTATTTAACCCTCGTCAGTAAACTGCACTTGCCAATAGCAAATCAATGACAGTGATTTCATCATATATCCGCCTCGAGCATCACTGACATTACTTGTTGAAATGCACATATGATACGCTGAAATTATTTCAATAGAACATCATTATATTCTTATATTGATAATTTCGACTTCTTAGTTGGTATCTCTTCTAGTAGACTGTTAGTCCCCCAGGATATCATTCGCCTTTTTAACTGCGTTTCGACAAAGGATTCGGAATACATTTGTAAAATTTGATAAAGTATTCTGAATTGAAGGGGGACTCATTGAAGGCATAAATCTTCCTAAGCTTGGCTTCTGCAAAAATTATTGGTCATATATAGAATTGTATATCTTGCAATATTGTTCGTTCTGTTTTGTGTATGACTGTTTCGATGCGACTGATCGTCTGTCTCTTCAACATATTCGAAAATTTCAGTCACTATATTTCTTGAAATTTGTAAACATGGGTCCTGTAGCGTCATATCCCACCCATCCTAGCTGCTACGCCTTTCGGTATATTTTTAATATAATAATTTTCACACTCTTTGGCCATGTTGCATTGTTAAGATTGAGGATCACTGACGAGGGGTAAGTACCCTGAAACGTGCATGTCTGGTCCATGCTGCAAATTTATGTTCTTAAAGGATGCTATTGAAGACATTTAACATGTGTACTACTTGGTGGGTGTCACTGCTGTTGGACCAGGAGTCCCCGAGGGCACATGTAACCAAGTTCGATAAACTTCGATGGATCGTCTGTCTCTCCAACGTATTCGACATTTTCTTGAAATTTTCTAATGTTAAACGTCTTTAAATTCAATAGCATCATTTAAAACCTGATAAATTTACAGCATGGACCAGACATGCACGTTTCGGGTAATAAACCCTCGTCAGTGATCCTCAATCTAAGCAATGTAATATGGCCAAAAAGTATGAAAATTATTATGTCCAAAAATGTACCAAAAGACGTAGCAGAATGAGTGGGTTATGATGCTACAGGACCCACGTTTTAGAAATTTCAATAAATTTTTTAACAGAAAATTTCAAATGCGTTGAAGAGACAGACGATCAACCGAAGTTGATCGAACTTGGCTACATGTGCCCTCGGGGACTCTTGGTCCACCAGCAGTGACACTCACCAAGTAGTTCAAATGTTAAACGTGGGTCATATACACCCATCCTGCTACGTCTTTCGGTACAGTTTTGAACATAATATTGTTCACACTCATTGGTCATGTTACATTGTTAAGATAGAGGATCACTGACGAGGGTTAAGTACCAGAAATGTCTTTTTCATTCTGAAAATTAATCTGTTCTTAAATGATGCTATTGAATTTGAAGACGTTTGACATATCTCCCGTTTAGATAACCATCCTTGTTCTAAAAGATTCTGCGTCTATTTTGAAATTTTATTTAAATTTAAGGCCGTCTATATGCTATATCACATGACCTTACCGTCTGTTTCTAACATTTCGTATTTGCAAATGTAGCCAAGTCGGCTCCAACACATATGTTGTAAGGAGTAAAAGTGTAGATTCATCGTCATTCCTTTGGCTTTTTCATATCTAAATCGTACTGACGGATGACACAACTCTTTTCCTACTGCATTGTCTATATAAAAAATATAATGATCGCTATGCGATATAAGTCCCCTACCGGCGGCATAAATTTATGTCCTGCATCTCTGTTCATCAATTCATTATCTGTAACAACAGCCAAGAAAAGTCTGGGAAACTGAATAAGTTTAACGGCCATAACTCTTGTGAAAATTAGTCAATCTAGATTAAACTCGAACAACTTGATCTGCATCACACTATAATGTATTCACATAAAAAAATCAGTTAATTATCTGCAATAACAGGCACGAAAAAGTCCGGAAAACTGAAAATTTCATGAAATTTGCTACATGAAAGTATAAGGGCCATAACTCTTGTAAAAAAAGCCAATGGAAACGAAACTCAAATTTGGTTTGTATCACACTGAGATGTATTCATATACCAAAAACCAGTGCATTATTTCCAATAGATCCGAAGAAAAGTCAGGAAAAGTGAAATTTTCATAAACTTTGCTAAGTCCAAGGGCCATAATTCTTGTAAAAAAAGGTCAATGGAAAGTAAACTCAAAATTGGTCTGTATCACACTGAGATGTATTCATTTACCAAAAATCAGTGCATTTTTTTCGATAGAACCGAAGAAAAGTCCGGAAAACTGAAATTATCATAAAATTTGCTAAGTCCAAGGGCCATAACTGTTGTAAAAATAGGTCAATCTAAAGCAAACTTACTCTTGATCTGTACCACATTGAGATATATCCACATACCACAAATGACTTCGATTTATGCAACAACAGCGAAAAAAAGTCCGGAAAACTGAAAATTTCATAAAATTTGCTAAGTCTAAGGGCCATAACTCTTGTAAAATTAGGTCAATCAAAAGCAAACTCGAACTTGATCTATATCACATTGAGATACATTCTCATACCAAAAATGAGTTCAATATATGCAACAAAAAAAAGTCTAAAAACTGAAAATGGGACAGACGGACGGACAGACAGACAGACCGAGAGGAAACTAAGAGTCCCCTTCGGCGTTGCCGGTAGGGGACTAAAATAAAGAATATTGAGCGCTAATACAAAGCAAATCTGACATATTAAGCACTACAAACATAAGTGAATTGCGATAGAACCGAAGAAAAGTCGATAGAACATAAGCAAATCTGACATATTAATCACTACAAACATAAGTGAATTATACAATTTCAATATGCATCTTTCATTCATAAGACAATTCGTCTTGAAAATTGAAGCGTTTAACCTAGTCAAAAGTTAAATAGGCGTGCTTTTTAGCTCACCTGAGCGAAGCTTAAGTAAGCTATTGCCATAGCGCGGCGTCCGTCTTCCGTCCGTCGTAAACTTTTCACATTTTCAACTTCTTCTCAAGAACCACTGAAGGGATCTTGATGAAACTTGGTAGGTATGAAGTACTCATGATCCCCTACAAGTGTTGTTGTTTTTCGTCCGGATCCGTCAACAGGTGGCACACCACAGGCAAAAGTATGTCACGGGGGTACCCTCCTTTGACAAACTTCTTCAGAACCGAAGCACATATCGACAAACCGAAAGCATCTGGATGGTCTAGAAGGATGTCTTAACAAGTGTTGTTGTTTTTGGTTCCAGTCCGAAGTCAATTTTTTGACGCGTTTTTCGTGCCTTTTTGGACTCATGTTTTTCAATTTTGTCACCTTTTTTGCACTTCTAAATCATCTGAATGCCTTTAATTTATTTTTGACAAAAAAATTTTTTCTCCCATTTTCATTTTTTCCGTTTTGCATAATCTTTCACTGTGTATTTGACAAATTTAAGTCTCTTATTGATGTACATGTATATTTCATGCCTAAATCTTATATTTTTGGATTTTGAAAAAAAGGTTTATGTGTATATAGTCCCAGGGTTGTGGGTTCAAATTCTGGCACTGACACTATCATAATGCAATATCAGTAGGTTAAGAGTGTGCATGGGTATCAGGTGAGCGTTGTGCCCCTGGGGCTCTTGTTTACAATAACGACAATATGAATATTTATATTCAGTTCTAAGTTGACTTCTGTTGATTTAAACGTTTCCTTTCGGTTGTTGTTCCATTACGATAAAAATGTTTAAGAAAGGAGGGGATCTCTAACAGGTCTCGGTTGCCGTATAAACAGCCCCAAAAACCGAAACACCTAACTGCATATATACAGAGTGGACAAGTATAACAAAACCACAAAAGGGAGAGGAATACCAAACACCAAAGACGGTGACACATCGAGACACATCGCACTTCACACATGACTCGACATACACCAAAGAGAGCAATAGTTAACCCCGACTTTGGACGGACATCTGCCACAAGAGTAGAAAATGGTGTGCCATATAAGAAGCATCTGCCACATACTAGTAAGTGGCAAATGGTTATCCTGATTACGATTATTCTCCAACTTGTCCGGTTATCCAGCGATTTCGAAGAACTCACAATTGTTGTATATAGTACCCTCCTCACTGTAAGATGACGACAGAAACACGGCAGTCAACCAAAGGGGTCAAAGAAAGAAATAGATAAATATGTCTATAAATATCAAAAGCACAGAGACATATAAATGTAAGAAACATTCCATACTCTGTCGGCGGTAGCGAGCTAATGTATCCAATCACCAAAGGAGTATGACCGACTTTCAGATAGGAAAGGAGGTCATGACGCTGTTTCCTCTTACGAGGTTTGGACATGGTCCGTCATAGAGTCTTGTCATCGCAGTCAATCAGTGTCTAATTCTCACTTCTTACACACCACAGTTTTATCTGAAATCAAATCTGGACTTCAAAACTATTGTTCGACAGTATATATTTTTGTAGCGGTATTAACCAGTTGTAGATTTTGAAAAATTCGAATTAACTTTTAGTACATCTGAAAGCCACTCATTTTAGTAGAGTCCATTCGATCAAAGCCTTTGATCTTTCGACACTTTATATACTACAATCCCACATTCTAAATTGAAAGAAAGACTCGCAAAAAATATAAGTAATGCGTTTACAAGCAATAACGACAATCGTAAATACAAATGTATTGTTGTTAACTATGACAAAACCTACTTTGTAAAAGAAAAGTCCGATTCTGAAACTATTAGTACACTGAAATAGATATTATTCAGATGTTAAACTTCATGATCGACAACATTTTGTTGTAAAGTCTTTCAACAAATTGTCAGAATTTCAATGGGGACCAATTGTGCCCCACTCCTTGCCGACATTTTTCTTTATTCGTATGAAGATGAATTCATTCAATCTTTGGTCTCTGAAGGGAAAGATTCTTAGCTTCTGACTTTAACTTCACTTACAGATATATAGACGATGTGCTGTCCATAAATAATCTAAAATTCGATGATTACCTTAGCAGGATCTATCCGTCGGAGCTTGAAGTCAAAGCTACAGAGACGTATAATTCAGCATCATATTTGGACATAATGCTGTTTCATGACACTGATGGTCACATGAACCCTCACTCTATGACAAACGTGACGACTTTATTTTCAACATCACAAACTTCCCTTTTCTGAGTAGCAACATCCCTTCATCTCCTGCTTATGGCGTGTTCATATCCCAATTGATACGTTATGCCAGAGCAAGTAGCAAATACAATGTATACAGATTTTGTTCTGAGAGCTAGGTGTCTTGCAGATTAGCTTCTCAGTCAGAGAAACGTTTGTGACCGACTAACATCGTCACCGAGGAAGTTCTATGGTCGATATGGGGAACTCGTCATACACTATGATGTCCCATTTTCCAGAATGGTGAATGATATTTGTCTTAAACCATTTGAACCATCCAACCACAAACTATACTTATATCTTCCGAAATGGAAGTAATCGGACATGATATTTCTGCCAAATTGAAGCGACGGGTGTTGCATGCAAGCAGGAGAAGCTGACTCATCCTGGGTACCTGGTATCACTCCTAATTGGGAGTTCGCTTCTTTTTATGTGGTGGAGGTTTTTGTTTGTTTGCTTTGGTTCCTGTTTTATCCTGATTTCGTATGCCTTTAGTTTGTGATTTCCTGAATTATCGATTTTGTTCTGTGTATTGTGATATGGTCATTGTCCATATTTTTCATCTTAAGAAACTTATTTTGTCAAGGAACACTCTGATTCAGAGTACTAACGACAACATCATAAAGATGCTGGAATTTTTGGTAGACAATATTTTCATATTTGTTGGAGGCCTTAAAAAAACCTTTGAATTCCAATAGAACTGTGACCCTTTCCTGACTGACATATTCCTTTGTTCATACAAGGCAGTTTCTGCTTTCAAATAGTAGAAGGAAGCTAGCATTGCAGTTCAATAGATCGTAAAGATACATTGATGGCGTACTCTCCATTAGTAATAAAACCATTCAGGATTACCTTGACGCCATCTATACAAACGAACTGGAAATAAAAGAAACAACTGAAAGCAACACTTGACATACTACTATCGATCATTGACAACGGTCATTAGATCACCTCTCTTTATGAAAAACGTGACGATTTATATTTCACCATCACAAACTTTACTTTCATGTTTAGCAGCATTCCCTATTCGCCATCTTCTCGAAACAAGTGTACGTACACGTTATATCTTACTCTTACTTGTCTCGAGAAGATGCCTTTTAGACTGCCTATGTTGTAATCATTTCGCAACTAATAAGCTACGCAATAACATGTTCTCAGTACGAGAACGCCATGTTAATTGAGGGCAAAGAGGCTCCTCTCGTGCACCTCATCCTGTCTCTATTCAGGGATTCACGATTCTCTTCTTAATGGAAACTTATACATGCAACTTTGTCATATTCCCCTGGATCTTTGACTCATGAACTGCGATGGCTATTTTTTTCTCTGGAATACCTAAAAATGTGCTGGAACAAGATTAGTCTAGTGTCATGCAGAGTGATCTTCTGGTGACACCAGGGTAATATCCAAGGTATATATGGCGATTAATAGTTCTGGCGAATTTTCGATGGAAATTCAGTGTATCTTTGATTCTCCTTATTTTGTTTAAGTCTCCATAAACCCAAATTTCTAAATTAATGTGTATAAAATAAATCATAAGATATGAAATTAACCTATTTTGATATCCGCTTCTCTGTTCACCCAATATTCCCCTGAGAAGTTGGAATTCTTTTGAATCTTATTGAAGACGCTGTGTCGATCTGGTATTTCCCAAAGATAGCCTCCAGTGATATTACATATCTCCGTTGCTCGATCGTATTTCGTCAGATTTTTATATATAGTGAAGCATACATCCCCGATAAGAACCATATTCTCTCCTGAAAAGAAGAAAGTTGTCTTAGTCCACTAATGTGAGGAAAAAATAATTTCTATGGAATGCTAAATTAAAAGAAATTAAACTAAAATATTGACTCAATAATACATGTAACTCGAAGAGCTCCAATTCCATAAAAGAGTTCTCTAATACAATTGAAGAAATCTCTAAATGAATTATAGAGCTCTTTCATTGAATTAAAGATTTCTTTAAATTAAGTAAAAGACCATCAATTAAATCATAGAGCTCTCCATTTACAACAAGTGGCTAAGTTTGAAGAGCTCTTTACTTGATTGAAGAGCTCTCTACTTATTTGAGTATATGTTAATTTGCTTTCTGTAACCACATGGCCTCTCCCCCACAATAATTATGCAAATTAAGTATGATGATCTTCAATTAATTTCCATTCATTTTGTTAATGGGATATTTCCAATCGTCAAGGAGAAGATAACTCTAATTTCAAACATTAACTTTACGATCACGAGCTAAACTGATGTAATAGAAATGATTATCATTCCGCCACTGTGTAACCCTACGTCTGTCAATACGAGGTGTTCTTAGGCCAATTGACAGCAACAGAAGCTATATAGTGGTTTGCCTGTCACAGTTCCGGGTGCAATAGACGAATTCTAAGTTTAGGCAACTTTGTTTACACGTCTTGATTCCAATTTAGTCATGAATTTCGATGGCGATTTCCATATGATTGTGAAATATCCCTTGCTCCCAATATATACTTTGCGCATGATTTTGTTAGATTCATTCTCATACTATAACCAACATGTTACTTTCGTATGTTAATAAACCGTAAAAAAAATATAACCAGAACTTTTTATTCCAAGTTACAAAATGACAAGTAAAACACACAACGTGGAAGACCAGAGAGGGCTACATTTCCAAGCATTTCGTGCAACAGTGTTTTTAAAATGGCCTAAATCTACCTGATTAAAAGTTCATTTTCTGATCAAAATTCAGTTTCGTTTATTTTGTAAAGTGCATTTGATCTAAAAACGGAAAAAAGGAGGGGATTTCCAACAAGACTCCGTTGCAGCGCCAACAGCAACACACCAAACACCACAAGTGAAAACACAGAGAAGACAAGCACAGCAAGAGACAAGGAACAGCAAACGAGACACCAAACATCGAACATAAAGACAACACATAAACCAACGAGACCCTTGGGCAATCGGTGCCGACTAAGAGCGGTCATCAGCCATGTTAGTAACAGATGGTGTGGTTATCCTGGATTACGTGCGCACAACCCTCCCACTTTTCCGGTTACCCAAAGGTCTCGAATAACGCACAATTGTTGTGTAAAATAACCTCTTTCTGTAAGATGACCATACAAACAAGACAGCACAACGCAGGGGCCCTAGGAACACAGATGAATATGTAAATATATATAAATAGGGTGGGGGCGTACGAAATACAGTTCGTGCTCTGCCGGCTGTAGCACTGAATAAGAACGTACAGGTACCGAAAAAAAATGATACCTTGACCTTGCAGGTGACCTTGACCCTGAGCGTGTTTGACCATTCCTACAAGTTTGATGTACGTACAATGGATATAAATTACTGTATTGCCATTTATGTGATAGCTCGACTACCAGATGAACAGAAGGAAGGACGTACAAACAGAGTGATCTCTGTATGCAGGCGGAATAAAACAATAAATACACTGTCAACATATTACTTTGTAGTAGTATTTCGACGAAATCAGTCACGTCATGAATCAAGCGATGAGTGGGATGAGAGTTTTCAAGAGACCCTTAACATACTTATATTAGTGCCTTATTGTATTCATCATTATCGGAAAAAAAACCCTCTTCTTTTTAATGCACTTCGTTTATAAATATATCGTCTATGTAACACATCGCGATGATTCATCTTAGACTAATGCCCTGTTTACACGACGGGTTTAATGCGCATTAAATCGAATTTACTGCGCATTAGATTTCGTAAGCTGCGTTCACACGGAGAATCTAAATGCGCATTAGTTTAATTCGCCTTAGATTTAATGCGCATTAGATTTTGCCGTGTGAACGCAAAGCGAATCTAATTCGCATTAAATCTGGCGCATGCGTATATGATTTACTAGAATTCTACAGTACAGCTACGCGCACGATGCAGTTTTCCCTCAATTTTTGGTGTTGATACCTCTATCAACCAAAAAAATATTACAAAGATTCCTTAAAACTAATATTCTACGTTGGTTTAAACAATAGGATTTATTCAAGAAATGAGTTTAAATCAGACTGAACATACAGAAAAGGCTAGGATTGAGCAACTAAGCTCGCTCGAAAAACCCAAACTTGGTAAAGGACTTTGAGTACTTGCTTCCTGTAAGGTTTCTTGAAATTCCGTGCAGCGGTTTCAGAGGAGAATACGTAAATGTAAAAAAAAAATTCTACGCCCGGCGGACGACGGACGGCGCGCTAGTACAAAAGCTCACTTGAGCTTCGATCAGGTGAGCTAAAAAGCAAGTGGAATGCATGAAATGTATTCAAAAGCCTCGTTTGTTTTATCAACGACCCCCCCCCCTTATAAGAAGTAGCTTCTTGTACACGGACGCATTTGATCCCCGTGTGTGTAGAACAAGTATTTACTAATATTACTAGCTAGTATTCGCCTTTAACATAGAAATTGTCTGATTCCTACTTTATCATATACTTACTTACCTGAGCAATTTCTTTTCCATTTAAAGCCAAAATGCACATAACTTGAATACCAAAATATGAGTATCGAAAAACGTGGAAGGGAAACTTCATAGCTTTTATTTCACCCATCCATTCATTTCATCTACAGTATCTCTATAACGGGTTTTCAAAAAAAAAACCAACTTATTTTCATATTTCATGAGTAATTCAACTCGTTGAGATGTTCATCTTTTGACTTTCCCGCAAACTATGGTGACTCTTCGTCATCAAAAGTTTTTTTTTAAAAACCTAGAGTTGAATACTTAGAACTGCCTCCTGCGTACTACCTACCTAGAAATTAGATCACATGTGTAACCAAATACCTCCGGTATAAAAATTAACAAAATCTTCGAAAGGTAGACTAGTACTAGTACATACATACATACAAAAGCCATCATAATTTATATATGCACAGCCAATGTAATTATCTGAGGTGAAACTATTGAAAGGAGCGTGTTGCATTCCTGAATGTAAACGCTTGTGAGTTCACGATGAAATATAATAACCTGCAAACTGAACCTGCGGTGGCCTAAATTTTAACGTATGTCTTTACATGAAAAAAGTCCTTTTTCAGAAAACAAGAATGAACCTGACAATTGTGATGCATATATATACGAAATATCATGTAATTCGTGTTTTTACGGATATGCAACACACAGCAAGTGCATTTATCGCATGAAATGCGCTACCGGTAAAGCCATCGTTCCACTGCAATCCCGCTGTACCTACGACCATTCCCGACCGTATTTTCACAAGAGCGGGCAAAACTTTCCCGACCTTTTAATTTTTTTTCTTGAGTTCACGCTCTATTCCCGACCGATATCCGATCAATTCATGACCGATTCAAGTTTCAACGCGGACTTACTCACGCTTTAACCGGCTCTCTACTCACGATCATATTGCCGACCAAGCCCCGTTCTATCCAATCAAACTCCGATCTATTTCCGACCAAAACCCGATCTATTCCCGATGCAATTCCGATCTTTTACCGACTGTCCCCGACGCATTCCCGCTCAAAACACAATTTCTAGCTTAAATTGATCTCATTTAATTCATCCAATGATCGTATCGGCCAAGAAGAAGCCTATATTTCTCGTTTTGACATACATGTAGCCTTACCCAAAAGTGCCGCGATCAAAGTTAAAAACTTTTCCGTACTTAAAAAATGGCATTGGATATCCAAGAATCGTCGCCGCGACATTTTGATAATAAGTATTTTGAACAACCCAATATCAGTGCGAGAAAATGAATGAAATAAACACAGATCCTATTTGAAGTGTCGTTTGGTCAGTAACTTGACACAGGTGCCTGCAGATATGATCGTCCCCCCACCCTCTTTCTTTCTCAGAATCATGGCTAAATGGCCGTGGAGTAAAGAAGGGGGAAAAAGACTCCCTTCTTTACTCCACGGCCATTTAGCCATGATTCTGAGAAAGAAAGAGGGGGGGGACGATCATATCTGCAGGCACCTGTGGTAACTTGGTCTTATAGAGCGTGAATAGGTCGCAAGATGATCATGAAAAGGTCTTGGTAAGATCATCAAACATTGAATCTGTAGGAGAAATTAAGATCGTGGTTGGAGCGTAGAATAGACGGGTAAAGATCGGGAACAGGGCGTAATTATAAAACGCGTATCTTATGCATGAAGAAAGCGGGGTTTAGTTAAATGTTGATCAGACCACGCTCAAGCCACGCTCTTTCCCGACCAGGATACGATTAACCTAGGTTGTACCCCCAACCATCCCGACTATTTCACGACCACAAAGAGAGCGGGAAAGTTTCCCGTATTTTTTCAACCGGTGGAAAGATTACGGGAAACTTTTCCCGACCTTTAAAGCGTGCCCGCTCTAGATAATACCAATCGATTTTGGACCAACATACGCTGTACTACCAAACCAAGATACGACTAAGAGCCGTTCTCTCCCGACCTGGCAATTTTCGAGGTCGGGAATGAAGGTTTCACTACACAGTATTGGTCTTTGAAAATTTAGCGTTTTCATAAAAGGCATGCAATATAGTTGACGTCATATTAATAATTTTATATTGTTCGTATAATATAAAGCTACATATCAATAAAAAGTACTCTTGTTGCTGATTACTTCTATAATTCTTGATTTCATCTGGACAAATCCTGCCAGTCAGACATGAGAAGATGACATGGAAATGAGGCATGACCCCTCAAAGTGACTCAAATTTGACATCCTTCTCAAATGATTTTCTTAATAAACTGTATGTCTATTTGTTGTGTATTTCTTATTCTATAATATGTGCAATTTATTTGATTTTTCACCTGATGCAATTCGAGAAATATGACGTCAAAGTTTTCTAACCTAAATACAGCACTCTTTTCTTTGCCCATGGCTAGTCACATGACCTCTTACTTTCACATCCAGTCATACTATACATATGAGGTATACAATGGAAATAATGAGCTTTTCTCAAGACAACAAGCTAATTACATCTTCCAAACATCAAAAAACATAGTTATTTCAATTATAAAGCTCACATAATAAAGCTGGACCCATCTGTCCGCTATTTAAAAATTCATAATGCGACACTGCGGATATACTATATGTATGTAGTGTAACCGAACGTAGGTACAGCGGGATTGCAGTGGAACGGGGGCTTAATTTCTAGTCCGACTCATGCAGACCTACGAAGGTGTTATCCACCGAAGACAAAAAAAAAAAACGGTAACCCCGTCGCCATGTACGATAGTGTTGTATAACAAACACAAAAGACATGTATTCTCTGTGCCCTGCGCCATATCTTACATATTTTGAGATATTTAATTTTATTTCACTTCAGCATTGAACTTTTCATGACCTAATGCGACCTCGGTCAACTTCGTGGTATTTAATCTTTCTGTGTAAAACAAACGGAAGTATCTATAAAGTATTATACCCCTACAATGTAGAATCTGTTGAGACCGCCATACAGAACAAGGAAAGTATTATAAATATTACCGTAGTAGTCATGGTTTGGTATATTTCTGAGAAGAAATGGTGACGAAATATTTGTATTTAATGACACTACCGAGGGAGACTTCCCCTCCACAACCCGGCCTGAAACCGCAACTGCAAAAAAAAATATTAAAAAAAGGATTCTGTATGTAATGTCATTCTAATTCTTTTAAAAAAATAATCTGTTTTATTTTGTTTTCACTTGGCAGCAAAGAAAATGTTGACATCGACTTTGAGGTTGGGGAGAGGGTGGGTAGTTCAGTCTAGGGATAATTACTGGCACCAAATGAGGGGGGGTGTTGAAAGTGTTACAAAGGTCCCGGGCATATCGCACATGTACTTCAAATGGGGGGGGGGGGGGGGGTGGACAGGGTCAAAGGGGGGCGGGAGGAGGGAGAGAGGGGGCGGGAGGGGGGAGAAAGAAATATGATTGGGAGGGTAACAGTAACCAAAAAAAAATTAGGAAATTACTTTAATATAAATAATCTTGCTCTTATGTGTTCATGTACATAATCTCAATTTGAAAAAATACCACGAAATTCATCTTAAATACCTTAAAAAATTTTCGGCTCGCTCCGCTCGCCGCAATTTTCAATTCATTTTTCAATATATTCACGCTCGCTTCGCTCACATTCGTTTTTATCTCAACAGGTCTATTTTGTTCAAGGTTTTTGAAAAAAAGGAAATTACCCAAATAACTTCACTATTGCACAAATCTACACTTTTAAGTTTAAACATTTGTCTTGACTCCCTCCAAGACCCCTTCCCCACTTTACAAAGTTTACGTGTACCTTATATATACTTTGCAGCTATTTGTATATTTCCTATAATCCCTATATTTATTGATGTGCCCTATTTTCCTTATATAACCCAAATTTTCCTAAATTATCCCTGTGATTTTAAAAGATTTCATTGAAAGCAAAATCTTGCTCTTATATGATAATATTCACTGTTTCCTCTAAATTGATACTGCAGTGCATCCTAAAAAAATTTCAAGCTCGCTTCGCTCGCCAAATTAAATTAAGCTTTGATCTCTTACACATATAATTTGCCTGTGCATTACAGATTTACTAGTATTGTATACATGTAATTCTATAGATAGAAAAAAAAAAATCTTTTCTCAAACTTTATAACAAAAAAATAATTTTGCCCCAGTCCGGATCGAAAAAAAAATCTTGCCCCGACAACGAAAAAACAAGCCACCCCCCCCCCCCACCCCCGATATTCAAAATGGACCGTGCCTATAAGCAACAGTTAAGTAATGTTCACTAATTAAAACCATATTTAGAAGTTTTCTAATGCCTTTTTCTATTTACTCGTATATACAATGTGATAAGTATGTCAGTTTAGTGCATTGTCATACATGTATATGTATTTCCTTTAAGCACGGGGACTTTTGATTGAAAAGGGAGGAGGGAGGAAGGGGGAGGGAGAAAGGGGGCGGGAGAGGGAGGTAGGGGAGCGGGAGCAGGGAGGTAGGGGGGTGGGAGGGGGGAGAGTGGTACCCCCCTGTCCGTCCCCCTCCCCTCAAATAACATACAATGTACAAAGGTGATAAATTTCATTTCTGTCCAGAAATTTTTAAAAAATAATAAGGTTTGAATGAACAGGAAAGAAAATTAGCCAGGAACTGGTCCAGTAGAAATAAAAAATGGTAAATCAAGATCGAAAGCTTTATCCAGCCACTCGGACAGTAGGAACGACTTAGTGTCAGTACGAGTTCGCCCTATCCTGACGAAGGTCATTTTTACCTCCACGAGAAGAGAGAGCTCCAAAATTTCACAATCAACACGTTTTTAGAGGAAAATAATTATACATAGACGGTGTCTAATCATTTGTGTGAACAAGCTGAATATTTTGTAAGAATACATATAATATCTTCAAATGAACGCTTCGGTATTTCAGAATCAGATTTCTTCTCTTTGTGATTTGGAAGATGAATCGTGGCTTGGGTAACTCGGACTTCCATAATTTCAATGGAAACCAAGAAAGCTATTGACTATCGGTAGTAGGAATTACCGAAAAGACAACATTTACCGAAAAGACAGTGATACTTACCGAAAAGACAGATATATTTACCGAAAAGACCATTGGAATTAAGAACAAATTATTCTATTATTCATTTATGTCAACAAAATATGATATTCATTCAAAATTCATAATTAAACTGCAACTTAACAACAGATACAAGTGCATGTACATGTACCACAAAAAAAAATTACCAAATACATATATTTCGTACTTGTTGTTATGAAATATGCACTTTATATAATTAATCAGTTATTCACACTCTACTTCATGATAATTATGACTTTTGCTACAACATTCATATCAATTTATCATGATTGAAGTAAGTTCTACATTCTCTATCAGAGGAAAGTATGACTAAATCAAACCTTAAATTAAATAGCTTTTTTGGTTTTGATGATACATTTAATTGTATAAGCACATTTTCAATCATAAAATGTGTTGAGTTTTAAAATTTAAGTGTCTTTTCGGTACAATTTGGGGTCTTTTTGGTAAATATCACTGTCTTTTCGGTAAATGCTGTCTTTTCGGTAATTCCTACTACCCATTGACTATCAGTTCGCCAGACGAGTTCAGATACAAAAAATACCAGTTTTATTATTCATGAGGAAATAGAATCTAAATGTGATCTTTTGGTATATATGTGACCCTAGAGTGAACGCACCAATGCTGGGACATTTTGATATGTTTTTCTCAATTTTGATAAAATACATTAGAGAAAATGCCATTAATTTGATTTTAAAATATTGTAAAGCAGTAAAGAAACCTTTTTAAAGAACTTTTTTGAAACTGGGCTGGGATCAGCGCTCAAACTTTAGAAGACTCTTCAAGTGGAGTACCAAAAAGATGGATATTTGACAAAATCCGTACCAATGCTCGGACACTTGGCTTTGTTGCACACAAATGTAATACTGTAATCAAGCAAATGAAAAACAAAAGTAATTTTTACTGAAAATGATTCAATATCTAATGGAATATTCAAATAAAATCAAACATAATTCATCCAGTTCTTTTAATTCATTGTTTGATTAGAAGATGTTAAGTTTGCCTTCTGAACATGTGAAATTTCAAGCAGATGCGAAAAAAGTAAGAAATTTGTTGATAAAAATGTATCAGTTTTGAATCTTGTATTTGATATCGCTAAAACATCCAAGCAATTTTTTTATGAAGAATTGTCGTGACTGTCGGTCAACCCATAGAGCCAAATACACTAGGCGTCCGAGCATTGGTAGTGTCCGAGCATTGGTTCGATTAGTCTAGACCAAAATAGGCCAACTTACTAAAGGGCATGTTTCTATCAAGAGATAATGCTATAATCCATCAGTTATTCACTCGTCTGAGATGTTCAGGGAGCTTGTTTAGCACTCGCCCAGTCATACTTGCAACTAAATTTGGCCTGGGCGACTTTGAAATCCCAAAGTGCTCTTTCAATTGGCAACTAAATAAATGTATTGTTTTGTTTTGTTCTGTATATCCTTTTTTATTCACTATTTTCGAAATGCTTACTTGTCGCTGGGAGCCCCGAACACCTCCACTGGAACAGCCATAATCAGCGTTCTCATTAAATATGAATTTGCTATAAATTATTGGACCGAACATCCTAAAACTACAGTTATAAAGTAATTCAAGTAAAAAATAATTGCATTTCATTTCTCCTTTTAATGCATTGTTTGTATCCAAAGTCATCCAAATGCTCGATTGATAAATGCTTAATACTAAGACGAAATGTTACCCATAGGTTTATGGTCATAACTTTAAGTATTGAAAGGAATTATTATCTTATCATTTCCCAATTGAAAGAAAACTCTGACTGATATTCGTCTGTAATTTAGATTTCAATAAGATTCTCTGCATAGGACGATAAATGTTTTGGGTATGGCCATAAACGCTACCAATGAAATTTTCTTTGGTAATGCATATGCCTGCTCACTGTCCAGGCAATTCGTTGGTGTTTTGGTTCACTTGAATTTTTTTATCCGTTTTGTTGCTTTTTCAATGGTCTGTTATTTTTGTAACAATCTGCAGACAAGACATTAAATAACTTGTACATGTGTTCGCACCTCTGAAAATGGCACATCAGCATTTTTCTAACCCCAGACTGCCAATCAGTCAATTTTGTGAAGGTACATAGGTTCCCTATAACTTTATATCGTCCTCTGGCCGTATAACAAAATTTAAAATACTTCATTGAAAGTCCAACTTTGTATAAAATCGTTTGGCCACCGAATGTTAGCCTTACGTGACGTTCATTCAAGCCTGCTAAATTTCATATTTGTGTATGGCTCTGCAATATTTGGTTCACTCCAGCACAATTTTGATAATCCTGAAAGAAAAGTTTTGCACACAATGGAATTGGCAGGGACAACAAATGAACAATTTGGGCTTCTGAAATTTAAGCTGGGCTCCTAAAATTTCTGTTCTTAGGAGCCCAGTTGGTGACCACGTTTTTCAAGTTAAACAAACTCCCTGATGTCTGAGTTTTGTTTCCAGTAGTGTTGTAAAGATAGTCACAGATGTCGTCGCTATCGTCTCTAAAACTTAAAAGTCACCGACTATCGATAGTGGTTTTAAAAATCCATTGTCACTATTGAACTTACTTTGACGCAATTTCTGCCATTTGGGACCATATTAGCTTTAGAAAGAAAAAGGACGGTCTTTCTTCTCAAGCAAACTTCAAGATTTTGTTATTAAGAACAAGGAATGTTCATCATTTAATTTATTTCCATGATTTTAAATAAAAGTCAGATTCTTAAATCACAAGCACGGAGTATTCTTACTCTGAAAAGATACAGAACATTGAACAATTTTAAACAAGAAAAAAGTCCAATATTCCAATTGTGATATCGATTGTACTCCTCCGATAGTTTCCAATTTTACAACACTAGTTTCCAGCTACTTCTCTCCAACACAATTCATGCTGTTTTTGAATCTGCCATCTCGTTTGTTATTGACTATAGCCAATCAAATTGCTCGAATGTTTTTGGAGTAGGATACTAGGAAGATAGGGATAGACAGGGGAAAACCTGGTCTATTTTAGAAGAAACAAAAAAAAAAATGGATTAGATTCCACTAGCAGTCTTATACACAGGCTTATTGTATCTACAGTGTACGTATCTGGTTTTTTTTTCAAATTATATTCAAATTAATATTTTTCCTTTAACTCAGGCATACACTTTTTGACGTATTCTTCTCCCGCCATAAGTATATTAGAAGTTATGACAGAAGCACATGCTTCTTCTAAAAATAGACCATTTTTCTCTGTTTTTGTACGCCAAAAAGATCCGAGTGAGTTTACAAAGTGTATTGGCTAGAGTCAGTAACAAACCAGAATCCTCATGATCATAGGTTTCATTTGATATCATGACTTTTGACTTAGTGATCTTGACCTTTATTTTTTAATGAAATTTCCATTTCACTATCAAAAACCTGCACGGGAGCGATGTTGTCTTATGACAAGTCTTATTGTTGTTATAACAAAATGATTAAGGATTAAAAATTTAAAAGTAAATATTCCCATTTAAAAAGGTAAAAAACTTGTAAATAATGTACTGTACCAAACTTTGCCAGTAAGAATTTTTAGCAAGTCTGAAACCAGTCAGTGGCATAACTGATATCAGTTACTTTTCTTTAAAGATTTCAATGAGGTCAGGGAATATTTAACTGATCTAAATAGAAAAACCTTGGGAGGCAAATTATGATTGCATCGTCAGTTCTTAGTGGTTAACTTTTTTGGCATCAGACACAGATTTAACAGATGTCAAACAAACTATTTGTAGATAATATAAGAGTTTAGATATCATACTTTTAGGAGGGTTTTAAGTGTTGCTTGTTTTGATTTGAGTACCGATATTATACAAAATGTACATGTACATCATTGCATGTACCATACTTTTTCATATAAAGTTTATTAATTTTGCGTCTTTCTTTTAGAGAGATTTGGTAAAAAATGGCCTCCAAAAGTTCCATGAAATGTCATTATGAAGTGCTCAATGTCAGCAGAGACGCCAATTCAGATGAACTGAAGAAATCTTACAGGAAACTAGCTCTAAAATGGCATCCAGGTAGGGTATTAGAATATGTTTCAATCAAAAGGTTTCTTGAAAGTGTTCTAGTATGAACATTTATTATTTTTTGTGTAATGATATACACTTGTTTACACATAGTATAGAACATTTTGAAAGTAATTACAGTATCTGCTCATCAGGTTTTCAGAGACCTGTGTAAGTGGGTTGGAATTAAACTTACTCACTTATGTCATTGGAAATTGAAAGTTTTGATTATACATACATGTATATGTACAATGTAAGAGAATCATTCATTAATGACTAGTATTGTACCCAGAGCATACATGTATATTAAACTTATCATATTTGTTTGCAGACAAAAATCCTGATCAAATAGAAGAATGCACAAGGCAGTTCAGAATCATACAGCAGGCCTATGATGTGTTGAGTGATCCCCAGGAAAGGGCCTGGTATGACAAACATAGAGAGGCTATTCTCAGGGGAGGTAAGAGATAAAGACTTTATTTCCGATTTTTCAACGTGATCCTTCATCTACCCTCTAAGAGGTTGACTTGGAGTATATTTTCTTTTTAGCCTTCATGAAAACTTTTTGGGAACCTTAAGCCCACAGACAAATTTCTGCCAAGCATGCTAACCCATGGTATTCACTGTGGCATATCACATGATACACAAGTGATATGTTCCACGGGTATCCCCTTTGATTAAACCAAGTAAATACTGTCTAAATCTACTTTATATGAATTTACTTTAGGCCTATCATATGGTCATTATCATCAATTATATGATGATAATCTATTCTGGTCAAGAGTATACGTGTATTCGGAGAACACTTAAACAGAAATTTTTCAATGCTCACCACATGTTATGATATGGTGCACGGACAGATACAAAATTTTCTGTTTAAGTGTTCTCCAAATATGCGTATATTTTTGACCAGAATTGATTACCATCATATAATAATAATGAACATATGATGGGCCTAAAATAAATTCATATAAAGTAGATTTAGACAGTATTTACATATTATTTGCGTATCACGTGATACGCCACAGTGTATAGTGGTATAGATTTTTAGACCATTTCTACTAGTATTAGCACGGCAAAATTGTTTAAGTAACCTCAGACAATGGGCCAATGAGTTTTCATCTTGACTGTGTGCATGTACATGTATATATACTTAATTTACTTCATTTTAGGATGCCAACATGTGAAAGTGAAATAGACAGAAATGGAACACAAAACATTAATTTGGCAGTATAAACCAGAATTACAGTTGCTTTTTTTTTTCAGGAATGGGTCATGGGGAATCATATACAGATGATAGCTTGGATGTCTTTCAGTATTTCAATACTTCCTGTTTTATGGGTTACGGGGATGATGAAGAAGTAAGTGATAGATCTTTTAACTTACATGTAGTTGTGAGAAATCATTTATAAATTCTTGTAAATATCATAATTTTCATGAGTTTGATAGGAAAGTAAATAGACAATCTTCACATTAATGCAGTAGACTGGAATTTTATTAACTCTAAGACCTGACATCACAACATTTGACATTATTTCTTACTTTGACGTCGAAACAGATTTGTGATGTCATAATGAAAAAAAAACGTCAAAAGTCATGATGTCGGGGCCTTGGAGTGTCTAAAATGCAAATCTAGTGGTAATGTGAAATTGTCTATTATAGAGGTACTTAAATGCAACAACAAAATCTCACTTTTTTCAGGGTTTTTATGCTGTCTACCGAGAAGTTTTCAACGTAATAGATCACGAGGATGATGAATTCAGAGATGATGACGACGAGGAATTTAAAGCTCCCGAATTTGGACAGTCAGACAGTTCTTATGAAGAGGTATTCTGGTTTAAATTGTTTGAATTTCAACACAATATATATTGTAAAAAAGAATTTTTGGCGATTTTTAGATGTAAAACTACTGAAATGAATTTTGACATAGTGCGTTAGTTATATAAAAGAAGTGTAAAAAATTAAAATGATTTTCATTATGTTGCTTGCAATGCAAGAGCAACATATAGGGCCCACTCTGTCTGGCATCCATCTGTTTGTCTGACTTGTAGTCACGCTTTTGTACAAATGGCCTTTACTTGATTGATATGAATTGTATTACCATCAAACTTGCAGAGATGGTCGATTTTCTGGAGACTCAAGGTCACCCACTTGTTCAAGGTTACATATTAAGGGTCGAACATGCAACAGGCAATATCTGTTATGAAACAGTTCTATGTTTAGAAAATGTTTTAATTACTACAGGATAATAAGACGTATGCTGTATTCAGACAGAGTATTTGAATTCAATTATTGTACTCAATATTATAGATTGCAAGCTATCAGATTTTATTGTTGTATTCAGTTTTCTAATATGACCTGCCATTTTCACCCTTTATGTGCTATAGAGCCAGTGGTCTTCATGATCAGATAAGTCACGTTTTCTCATGCGCACTCTCCCACGCCCCCATTTTCTGAAAACTATGTACACTACTTGTCGTCTGTTATAATCAGAATATATTAGAATTGAAATAACAACTAGCTACTGCTAGCCATGGTTTATTGTCCAGTAATTCCCCTCGTCGCATGAACCAATCAAACTATCACCTCACCGCTTCGTGGCACGGTGATAATTTGATTGGTTCATGTGACAAGGGGAATTACTGGACAACAAACCACAGCTAGCTAGATGTTATTTCTTCATTAGATTGCAACCTATTATACAGTCACGTGACAAAATGCTTATCCATATCTTACTTCATTTTTTCAGGTAGTAAAACCATTCTATGATTACTGGGAGCATTACTTCACTGTAAAATCTTATGTATGGGTAGAAAAATATGACACACGTGAAGCACCCGATCGTAGGACACGTAGAGCTATGGAGGCTGAGAATAAGAAGTTAAGGGACGCTGCTAAAAAAGAAAGAAATGAAGAAGTCAGAGTAAGTATGACTTACTCCTACATGTAGTTATCATTGTGTCCATATTCCAATTTTTTTTAACTAACTGATGGTTCTTTTATCTATAGTTGATGAATCTGTGGAATTGTGATGATTTTCTTATGAGAAAGAATATCATTTACTGTATACAGCTTTGAATTCGCCCAGTCTTACATGTATTTTCGCCCCAATTTAGGTTGGAGACCGATTGGCCCAGTATTCCACTTACACACTATGTTAAGAAATCCTTTATGTTAAACTCAACTTCATTCACCCTTCATGGCTGTGAGTGAAAAAGGGCAAAAATAAACAGGGGCGAAATTTTGCCTGTATACAGTATGTTTGCCAAAATAGTATACATGTATTCAGTATTTTTTTGTTATATGACTTAAAATTATTTTTATTTTGGTTCTACTGTATTGAATTAAAATATACATTTATTAGAGGCTGAATACCTTAAATGTCACAGACCAAGAGCTCATTTAATTCATAGTATTTTATTTGTATTAAAATTAATATATTAAACTAATTAGAAAAGATTTCAGGTTTCTTGCCAAAAAGTATGCTCTCATCGTATAAAGCTAGTCAATACAAATGTACCGGTACTTGTAATCTTGCTCTAATTTCTAAATTAACAAAACTTGAAAAATGTCATATTTACTACATGTACATGGACAAAGTTAATAACAAATAGATTTTTACGTGAATTCTGATGACTTTAGGCATTGGTTGGTTTTATCAAGAAACGTGACAAGAGAGTCCAAGCATATAGGGTAAGTAGACAAATGAAATCTAAATATTTCATGATTTGCATTTATATGATGAAATGTAAATCTTACTTTAGTAAGTGATCTGAAAAAAAATCAACATTGTCAAGTAAACATGTATTTTGTAACCAAATCAATGTGGTGCATTCCTAAGGTATTCTTTGGTAGTATATGAAAGAAAACTTCTAATTCTTTCACAGAAAAAGATGGAGGAAAGAAATGAAGAAATTGCAAGAAAAGCAAAAGAGAAACGAGACCAGCATAGAAGAGAATTACTGAAGTATGTATAGTAATTGAGAATCATATATTTAAAAATGTACATGTATTTTGTACCTAATATTGCAAAGAGAAGTAGAAATTCCCATGGTTTTCTTTTCTCAGCTATGGCAGGAAGGTACCCATTTGGAATCAGTTTTATGGTGGGTACCCAAATGGAATCAGCCTGTCAGTCTGTCTCTTTATTGCAGATATGTAGTTTGATGGATTTTTTTTTATTTAATTATTTCACATAGGAATATGATACTTTCTTTGAAACATTAATTTTCATATGATCATTTATATATTAAAGATGGAAAATTGGCACAGAAGTGAATCAATGACATTTCATATGTTCAAGAAACTAATAAAAGTACTTTTTCAAAAAATGTTTGCCTTCTCATTGCTGTTAGTATTTAGCTTCAATACTGTATCTGTGTATGTGTACTAAGGAAAGACTTAGGAAAGCAGGATGCATATTTTAGCGGAGTTAGCGCTGCTTAGACTGCGCTAATTCAAGACTACGCTAAATCATGAATCTCTCATAGATTAATGTGGAAAATAAGTTAAAGCACTAATTTATGATTAGGCTAATATGTCAATTTACCCAATTCCGCTCTGTTTCCTTTAAAATTTGGTTGCACTAAAGTAAGTACACGTACAGTATTTCGACCGTCCCACATGTTTCTACTCAGTTATTTTTGCGCTTGAGAGGGCTTCGATTCCGTCCCATACACTGCTGTGCTGCAAGCCAATTGTGTATCACAATCGCATGTTATTGCGTATTGACAAGATGTTAATGCATATAATGATGTAATTCAAAACCATGAAGGGTAATGAACTCATGTGTCAAAATCTACCTTAATAGCTAATATTCCTGCTATGATAACGATAAAATTTCTAAGCCCTCTCACACACAAAAATAACCGAATAGAAACAACTTGTTAGAAGGGTAAAAAAAATGAAGCTAGGCAGTATTCTGTTGTCTGCATTGTATCTAATAAATCTGCTTCCCTTTCTTTGGAATTCAGACAAGCAGAGAATTACGAGGATAAAGGATGGTCGGCCATGACAGAGCTAGAGGACGATTTACAGAAGTTAGAATCTCAGTTTACCTCATCAGAAGAAGAAGGTACATGTATGCTATTGCTAAAAGATAAAGTGTTTATTTTTCAAGATAAAAATGATCAAGTTATACATTAATATTTACATTACTAGTGTATTCCCCATGTTAAACACCCATTAGGCAATTAGAATTATATTCCAATAACTTGGGTTGCTATTGTGACATCATGTTCATGTAGAGAGAATTTACGAACGTTAAAATACCTTTGACGCTATTACAGGCAAAATGTGCAATGTGTATGCAAATAAAAATGACCGATATATAGAATAAATGTAGATATAAGTAATGACTGTCTGACTTTTGGTGTTCATGGGCGTATAATTCTGGTTGGACACATCCGAGAATTGCAAATTTGCATGTGACCAACCAGAATTATACATCCATGAATACCAAAAGTAAGACAGTCATTTCTTAATAAACATGTGTGTTTTGCCTTCTGATAAACATTGTAAACACTGAGCAGCTAGTCCTTGCATGTATACATTTTGAAAGTGAAATTGAACTCAAAATGACATCAACAGGAGTTATGAACCCTGGAATTAGAACTTCACTTTCTAAAATAGTGTGTCCCTGCTTTACCCGTGGATGGATTTCATTAAATTTTACACCATATAGATGAGCATGAGCAGGAACAGATCTTCACTACTGTATCTGATTCTTCAGATTATTTCATTTGATTTGGGTATTATGAAAGACCAAAACATGTATATAGATGTGCAGTAAGGAAGGAAACTGCAGTTTAAAATTTTGTAACATGGGGTGCGTTCCATTTGAAGAATCGATCAGCTTGTTCCGGCCTTTTTCTGGTAATGGAACACGCCGTTCCAGCCAATTGGATCGGATTGTCTGGCATGTCTAGTACCGACGTTCCAGGCTGTTCCAACATGGCGGACAATGTTACGATCTCCTTGCAGTGCTGGAATTTTTTTGTTATTGGAAATTTCGGTATGATTGTCACTAGAAATTATCAATATTTGATAAAGGAAGTAAAAATTAAACTATTTCAACATTGATTAAAACTTTATATTTGGATTTGGTAAATATTGAGGTTTTGCTCTATCCATGGTTACTATGGTGAAGTCATTCTGGGACCATTTTCGTTCCATTATCAGAATGGGAACATTCTGGAACGATCCGGCAAGTGGAACGCAGCCATGGACTTACATTATTTTGGGTTTTCTATACATGCTCATACTCTCTTGCCAGGCTATGTGCATAAGTTCCAAACTTATACATCATTTTATATTATATTTCAGAATGTGGTGAAGAGGAGGATGAAGAGGAGATTTATGATGAACCATTCTGTGTGGCATGTAATAAATTCTTTAAAAGTGAAAAAGCGTAAGTACATTTATTGTAATACATGTACATTTACAGATGGAATTCATATAAGCATGTGTGTCACTGAGTAAAGTCAAGTATTGCCTTGAGGATTAATAGAATCTATCACAATGTTGCGACTGAGATTGAGACAGGGGAATCTCATCCGAGTGTAAAAGATTTACAATCCACGACGAGGCTTGTTGATTCGTGGATGTAGCAAATTTTTTGCACGAGAATGAGATTCCCCTGTCTCAGTCACAACGTCCTGATTGATTATTTTTCTCATTCAGCTCACTAAAATGATTCTCTAAACAAGAATGGAGACTAAAATATGCACAAATCTAACGATGATGCGACGTTACGTTCAATGACATCATAATATACATGTATGTCACGTGGAGTGTAAGACTTAAGAAATGAATCTTATATTTTTTCTGTTGATGCAGGTATCACCCGAAAAATTGGACAGAAAACTTTTGCATCAACGCGCTACGCACATTGATGCAGTTTTCTGTCCAATTTTTCGGGTGATACTTGCATCAACAGAAAAAATATAAGATTCATTTCTTTTCATTTAATCATGGAAAACTGACTGTTTTCTTGGATCTAAAAACAATCAATTACCGCACTATACATATATGTATTTCGTAAGTCGGAAGGTTTCGCAGTGATACCTCTGCCAAAACAAGTTATGGCAGCCGCCATGATTCAAACAGCGAACGATCGTCCCTCTATATCTTAAGAATAAGGATAAGTTTGAGCAAATTCTACATGCACTGTTAATTTTTGAGTAAGTAGAAAAGAAATGGTACCCTTGAAATGATAAGCAAACATCAACAAATTGTATTTTCAGCAACGAGTTCATCCGTGTTCGAGGGAACCCCCAGTTTAAAAAATAGTGCTATAAATAGACTTCCGTGAAAAATTGTGTTGATCGATGTTTCAACACAATTTCTCAGCCAATCAGAATCTTCGTTTCTTGAAAATGACAATGGAAATTAAATGATAAAAAAATCTCAAATTGCTACGTCAAAGTTTTTCTTTTGTCTCAAGGCAAGAGTGAGTGAGAAAACTTCATATGATTAAGAATTAAATGAATTAAGAGACATAATATTTTTCCAATAGCCACATTGTTTGAAATTATGAGTTTAGATTTGAATTTGCAGGCAAATGAATTAATCCAGAACATTGCAAAAATTCCTTCAGAAAATATAAATTTTTACCCCTGTTTCAATTATATGATTGTATAGTTGTTGCCTCACATTCTTAACATAATTTTCTTACAATCCATCAATATTCCCTCCCTTTTCAGGTAATGAATTATGCAGGGTAAATGCTGTATTCAAATGTGAAATTGATTCATACAGCTTATTAATTTTTATTGACTTGACTTGCTCATTTCAAGAGAACTTAAGAAAGAATTTTCCATTACTAAGTCTGTGATGGTTCTTGCAGCTATGCATTTTGAGTATTGTTTAAATACCTAATTCAGTAAAATCAAATCTTCTTATCTTAGGCTTTCAAATCATGAACGTTCCAAGAAGCATAAAGAGAATGTGGCATTGTTAAAGGAGCAGATGCAGGAAGAAGATGAGGACCTGGTAGAATCAGGGGGAGGCACTGAAAATCCTCAGAACGACGTGAATTCCGAGGAAGACAGTGCCGATCAGGAAACTCAACCAACCAAACAAAAGTAAGTATTCCTTATTTCTGTTGGATTTTTTTTTTTAATTGCATGATGTCTAGGGCTTGGATGATACTGCACCCAGCCGATCCGATACGTATCACAATACCCGATATTCGATACAATTCCTAATGCAATTCTAAGTTAATTAACGTATCCAATGTACAAATGGAGATCTAGCTGATGTCTCGTCCATTTAAATAGTGTTAAAATTATCTCGGTAATCTTCGGCAGTGTCTCGATAGTTTCCGTGGCTTGAGCGACGATCAGCATGTTGACCTTTGATGATAGGAACCATTATTTATGTAGTGCTAGGTATATTTAGGTAAAAATATGCCATGATTCTAACTATATAATACACTTGATATTTATTTGTACAACGGATACCTTAATAAAACCTTCTCAAAAAGCTATTTGATAGTATTTATATTCATCATATAAGTAGCTTTTTTTATTCACACATGTTATACATATATTTATTCAACACTGGATTTCTGTCTAGAATAAAGATGAAAAAAATAAATAAATGGTTTGTTATTTGACTAGAAGAAATGGAAAACAGACTCATTTAAAATAGCAATTAGAAGTCATGGAAAGTTTGTATTAAATATCAATGGTTCTTATCATTTTGTCATGGTTATAACTATATGTAAACTAAAGAAACTTTTAAGTTGGATTTAAACTTGAGTACTTGAAAATACGGAAAATACGGAAAATTCAAACACATATTTTTTATAAGTTTTAACTTGGGTATCATTGGGGTTTTCAATACTTGGATCGCAAAAAAAAAATATCGTGATGAATCGGAGTATCGTCCCAGCCCAACGATGTCACAGTAATTTTGACTCAAAATATAATCAGGAATTCTTTATTATCACATACATTGATTACTGCACATAATTGAAGAATACTTCTGTAGAAATATTTGAAACTGCAGACAATGTCTCTATTGTTTGGAAATTATGTTTATCATGAAATGTGACTGTTTCCTACAATAACTGTACCTTGGTATGGTAAGCTTTTGACAATCATCGAAGGAAAATGAATTGTAAGTTTGCAAAGTTAAAAAAACTTGCCAAAGGTATATTGAGTCTTTGCGGAATACAGAGCTATTTTCCCTTACAGACGGTATCTGATGTAAAACCATTGTGACGTCATGAAAATGATATGGTAACGTCCATTTTACACCGTCATTTCCCAGACTTTAAGAACTGTTTCCATAGAATTTATGTCATAATCAGTCTACGTCAGATACCGTCTCAAATGGGAAGTAACTCTGGTTTTCGAAAATAATGAATAGAAACAAGCAAACTGTGTTTGTGAAACATAGTTCTGCTGTCTGTATCTTTCCATGTAGAATTGTAATGTCTACATGCTAGGTAAAGAAAACTGGGCCAAAGATCATGGTTTACAATGAATGTGCATGTGAAGTATGAATCCATGATAAAGGGAAAAAGATGAAAGGGATTTCTAATAAATATAGTCAAAATTAAAGGTGAAGGTGACTAGATCAAAGGTTAAAACTTAGGAAAGGTCTATGTAAAATTTGAAATTCCTATCTTTAATTATGATCAAGATACTGTCACCATTGTGTTTTCCTATAAGTTGGTCACAGATCTGCCTACTTTTTCAATTTTGGCATAATATTTACGATTTTTGACCTACAATTACGCTATACGCTTTTCCTGCTCAATTTTACGCTTCCAACATATTTTCAAGCAGATTAACTCTTAAAAAGTATCTCTAACAAACAAATAGACTTGCATACATAACCTATTTGAACGTTGAGCGTTTGATATAGTATATGAAATGGTGTAAATGATTTAGATTTGTAACAATGGCAGAGAGTGGAAAAGGCAATGTTTTTATCAAAGTTATTGTCATTTATAGCTCTACTGGTCTCTGACCAGTCGAGCTTATGTCATCACCCTTCGTCCGGCGTCCGTCCGTCCGTCCGTCTGTAAACAATTCTTGTGCTTGCAACTCCTCTGAAACTATAGGAGATAGAAAGTTAAATCTTTTTGTATTCTACTTGGTATGTGGTCTAGTTGTGCACCTGACATTTTGTTTCAGCCCTTGACCCCCAGGGTCTTAGAAAATGGGTGTGGTCATTTTGTCCTATATAAGTCTACGTAATCTTGTGCTCGCAACTCCTCTAACACTATAAATGATGGAGACTTAATTCTTTTTGTAATATGATGGGTCTGTGGTCTAGTTGTGCACCTGATATTTTGTTTGAGCCCCTGACCCCCAGGGTCTTAGAAAATGGGTGTGGTCATTTTGTCCTATATAAGTCTATGTAATCTTGTGCTCCCAACTCCTCTTACACTATAAATGATGGAGACTTAATTCTTATTGCAATATGATGGGTCTGTGTTCTAGTTGTGCACCTGATATTTTGTTTGATCCCCTGACCCCCAGGGTCTTAGAAAATGGGTGTGGTCATTTTGTCCTATATAAGTTTATGTAATCTTGTGCTCGCAACTCCTCTGACACTATAAATGATGGAGACTTAATTCTTTTTGCAATATGATGGGTCTATGGTCTAGTTTTGCACCTGATATTTTGTTTTAGCCCCTGACCCCAGGGTCTTAGAAAATGGGTGTGGTCATTTTGTCCTATATAAGTCTATGTAATCTTGTGCTTGCAACTCCTCTGACACTATAAATGATGGAGACTTAATTCTTTTTGCAATATGATGGGTCTGTGGTCTAGTTGTGCACCTGATATTTTGTTTGATCCCCTGACCCCCCAGGGTCTTAGGAAATGGATGTGGTCATTTTTTCCTTTACGGTATAAGTCTATGTAATCTTGTGCTCCCAACTAATCTGTCACTATAAATGATGGAGACTTAATTCGTATTGCAATATGATGGGTCTGTGTTCTAGTTGTGCACCTGATATTTTGTTTGAGCCCCTGATCCCCAGGGTCTTAGAAAATGGGTGTGGTCATTTTGTCCTATATAAGTCTATGTAATCTTGTGCTTGCAACTCCTCTGACACTATAAATGATGGAGACTTAATTCTTTTTGCAATATGATGGGTCTGTGGTCTAATTGTGCACCTGATATTTTGTTTGATCCCCTGACCCCCAGGGTCTTAAAAAATGGGTGTGATCATTTTGTCCTATATAAGTCTATGTAATCTTATGCTCCCAACTCCTCTGACACTATAAATGATTGAGACTTAATTCTTTTTGTAATGTGATTTGCCTGTGGTCGAGTTGTGCACCTGATATTTTGTTTGAGCCCCTGACCCCTAGGGTCTTAGGAAATGGATGTGGTAATTTTTTCCTATATAATTGTGCTCTCAACTCATCTAAAGCAATTAGTGATGGAGAGTTTATTCTTTATGCAATATGATGGCTATGTAGTCTTGTTGCGTTATTGATAGTTCATTTGAGCTAGTAGACCCAGGCACCTAGGATCTTGAACAATGGGTGTGACATTCTTTTTTGAAATACTATGTCACGGATATTATGAATTATATGAGTGATATTCTAGTTGCAGTCTAATGGATATGTTGTTTTGTTGTGCTTCTTATCCTTTGTTAGATTGCCTGCTCCCTATGGTCTGGGTTAAAAAAAAAATGGAAATTTATATTTATGTGTATGTATCTTATTGACTTGTCAATGAGTGAAGAAAACAAAACAACCAGGAGAGCTACAGTCTTGTCAGAGATTTCTGGTTTGTTATATTACACTTTACTTCCCTAAATTACACTTTCTTGAGGAAATATTACACTTTTGCAAAGTCTGTGGTCAGAATATGAGGTCAAGGTTAAATAATATGAAATGGCTTGTCACAATGTTTGCATGTGTGAGATATCACAGCTTTATAACACAAAAGTTATTCTCTAAGTTTTCAGTCAATATTTCTAAGGTCATGCTTCATGGTCATGGGGTCAAAAATCAAAGTATCCATAAAATTGGCTTAACCTAAGAAAGAAATTATGAAATAATAGTGTATCTTTAAGGATCATAGTGATATTGCTGAAGGTTTTTCCCCCACAAAGTCTAAGTCCATGGTAAACAACATCACAAGTCAAATATCAAGATGTCAAATGAAAAAGGTTTTGTCACAATCGATTGTCGTTAAATACACATGGGAAAAATTGAATCTGGCTGTATTTGGTGTGGTTCCAAAGGCAGCCAAGCTAAAAGAATTTTGAAGTTACTACTAGTATTCTGAAAGTTAGGTCAGTCATGAAGGTCAAGGTCAAAGGATAAAAGTTCATGGTATCAACAGAATTACCTTGTGAAAAGGAAGAAACGTATTAAATTTAAGAATCATATGCTTAAAAACCATGAAAATATTGCCAAAAGATTATTTTCCTATAAGTAGGTCAAACTGCAAGGTTAAGGACACGGGGTCAAAGGTCAAGGTGTCAAAATGAAGTTTTCCCTTACGTAATTCACGTGTGAAATATCTCAGCATTGTCCAAGACATTTGGTTCGAAAGTAATGACCGATGTTTAGTTTACGGCATAGCAACAGGCTAGGAAACAGACAGCCAGACAGACGAGTCAAAAACAGTATTTCACTTCATGATCTTCGAAACGTGGGCATAGAAGTGAAACAATAGCATGATTCTCACATACATGTACGAGGCCCGAAATTTGCGGTCGTGTGGTTGTCAAAAACATCCCGAATCGGCTAAGGACAGCCTGATTATCCACAGCTCGTCTGAAAAAGAATCTCAAATTTCAATGAGAGTTGAGGTCTGCACGTAGATTTACTCCAAAGCTATTGCCATATATAATAAATAGAACTAGGATAGTGCTGGTATTTATATAGCACCCACAATTCGACAGAGATGTAAGTGGAAGTTTATGGTAAACTGGAGTCACATTGTGTATGTTTGTGTTAGGTTTGATGAACTGACTGTGTAGCCAGAAATGTTATAATGACCTGCAAACTTACATGGATAATACGTCCATTACTACAAATACGGATACCGGTTGCTAGTTGTACACCCATTATGCATTTATAAATAAATGTGTGAATATTGCAGTGTCACATACTTTAACAATGATTATTGGTTCCCCGCCACTGAAGAGTTCGAAACATACATGTAACCATACTCTGAAATGCAAATCTAGATAGTCCTTGATTACAAGGCGATTGAAGACGTGAATTAAGGCCATTTCTGTGTTATCGGGAAAAAGGATGACATTGTCATTGAAATTCGTGTAAGCCGATGCGGGCTTACAAGCCATACTTAGTACTTCGCGTTGTGTGATTAATTAATGTTCTGTATTTTGTTGTGGAAGGAAAACATCGTTGAAATTTTAACAAGTTTATTTCACGAAACATAATCTGACAGAATCCATAGCATGCGAGAAAGTAGTTCTAACAATTGAAAAATGACAAATTGTATTTAAACAAGGGAGGGGAATTGCACAATATGATGGACATATTTCTAGATAATTTCGTGTTCATCCCTCAAAGATAAGGTTGTCTACAACTCTTCAAAAGCATCTGAAATTATGAGGGATTGTACGTAAATAAACTCAATATGCTGGTACTTCACGTGTAGATTTCTCCAACAAATAGATAAAACCAATTTGTAATTAAGTTCTTATCAATCTCTGGACTTTCAAGTATTGGAAAATCAATATTTACTATTAAACATGTTAAAGTTGAGAAAATATTTCCCGCAAAATCTTAATATAAAATCATTAACTGAGATTTCATGAATCTGTTTCTAATCTTGTTTCAAAATTATCTTTATGTGAATTAATATTAACATCATCCCTTTTTCATGTAAGGGAATTTATTTACTTTTGTGTTCTGACAAATGCATCTATTTAGTTTAGAGTTATCACTCTTTCTACAGTGTGCAAATTCCCCAACATAAAATAATTATTCACCATAAATATTGTGGGGGAGAGGCCATATGGTTACAATACTCCCCCAATTAAGAAAATAACCAAGATTTTCACAATCAAAATAAAACATTCAACTTTATAGCTGACGTTTTAGTAACTTTCATCATTCTTTTTTTTTTTCTTTTCTTTATTTGAATCTATGCTTGGTTATTTTCTACACGCATGGCCTTGACACCATTATATAGATAATTGCATCATCTTATAGTGCACTCAGTCAATCATGATCAAGTAAATAAATATAAATGACATGCAGATTAAAGTCATCATCTCACGTTTTTCACTGTCTTTATCAAGTGACCCAATGTTCATCATCATAATAAACTCATTATTGTTCATTCAAAATGTCCTTGACATGATTATCAAAACATAACAAATTCATTCAAGGCCAATACGTCAAATAGTAGTATGATATATATCAATGTTCAATGTACATCATGCAAAAATCAAAATTCATGAGTTAAATATATGCAAGTATCATCATACATAAGCATAATACATTATAAAATTCACATTTACTCTGCTTTTTTCCACTGAAATAACACTACACACAACTTGTACACTTCTTTTTCTTTTCTTCTGCAAGGGCCCTTTTTTATCTGATGGTTCTTTTCCGTCTTATGGTCCTTCTTCGTGTTCTGTGTAACCTCTGTCGAGTTAAACGAATACATGGACCTCGATTTCATCATGGAAGGAATTCTGTACCATATGGATTTATCATCGTATCATCAAATGTTTTTCTTTTCGCTCGAGAATTAAATCATCTTCTCGTCTTCGGCATCATCTCCCACGGAATTGCATCTCATGGTTTCTTCTAAGTAAAAATTTCTTCTTCATTGGTCTACCTCTGACGCATCTTGGTATTAGTGACGTTACCAAGATCTTCCCGTAATCCGGATGACGCCATGCACCCAGAAAAGCGGCGGGGTATAAACTTTCTCGTTATAAAGCATCAAATAAGGTAGTTAATTAATCTCAAATTGTCCTTTGCATTGGATTCTGCACGGATCGCACATCCCTATGGCAGATTTCACTCTACCATAATCTTCGAATGTCTCTCCGTTTGCTATCGTGACGGGCTGGTTTAACATCCGGCCACACGGGTAACATCGTGCACAGAGGTTCCTGACGTCACTACTTCGTGCTTCGTCTTTTGGCTCCCGTCTTCTGTCCATTGGATTGACCTGTACACTCTTAATTGTCTCTCTTTTAACAACAGGCGGCTCCATTATAATAGCTGCTATTCAAAGTTCAAGGATATTCTGCATAACTATACTGTTTATCAAGCATTTCCCATCGTCATTTCTCCAAGTGATACCAGCATCTATTGTTCATTTATATAACATATCTGCACGTCAAACTAAATTGTTCTTGGTAGTTATGACACCGGGTTTTCTCTGTACCCCTTGATTGACCAAAATTTTGAATTTACAAAAATAATTTAGAAGCCTGTTCCAAAACTCAAATAATTCTCAAAAATTATATCTTTTTTTTTATTTGCAATAATTCATTCATTTTAAAACTTGTGTTCACATATATAAATACTCAACAGGCAATGTCATTCATTTTGATTCAATAAAAAATTTAACTGATCTAAATGAATAAAACAATATTTGCCAAGTTGTACTTTTTCATTGTTGTTAGACGTCGTCTGTATTTATGTCGTTTGCCAGTAAAATACCAACAAATCATTTGTCAGCTAATGCTAGAACCTGCATCATGAGACGACCGTCAATGAAATTCCAACACAGAGAAAAGGGCAACAAAGGTCAATATCATTAGAGTATTGACATAAAAAAGTGTGCGAGAACTGAAATACGATCACCAGAAGAAAAACTACATCGACAAAACCATACATTAACAAACATGCAAACTAGGGATATACTTCCAATATATGTATATACAAGATCCTTGCGATTTCCTATTAACTTGATTCCTTAAACTTATTAAACTTCACATGAAACTTTTACTTTCCACCTTTTCCCTCCCTTTCTTGAATAAAAAGAAATCTTCTTTTTTTTATAACCGACTTCAAAATGCCAGCACAATACGTACATAAGATTATGAATACTACGATGTTCATCATATAATCCAAAAATAAAAATCCGTGCTACAAACCGAGCACAAAGTATATCAAATGACAGGGTTGTAACCTCAACAAACCCGAACGAACCTTCAACGTTCCCAGAAACTTCGCTGGTGTCATTTCACGGCGTTTCATCGCCATAACGCAGGACATTTTCCTCTTCGTCAAAACATGAAAAAAATGAACTATACAGATCACATCGAAGTATCCTCTTTCAAAATGTAAAATGTCATCATTTTGAAAAATCTGGAAAATGACTCGAATAATTTTTATCACCCTATACGTACGCTTTACGCCTTCTCTTGGGCGTTCTACCCAAATACCTGGGTCCGAATCCCATCTCAGAGACTATATTTGCATGAAAACTAATCGAGCCACAAACTCTATCAAAATTTAAGCTATAAGCGTCTTGACCATTTATACCTGACAACCGTAACGTCATCTTGTCATTGAAAGTCAACGTTATGAAAGTAAACTTTTCAAACAAGGAATTAACGTATCAAGCCCATCTTACTTTACCATCGAAGAAACCAAAAATAGAAAAATGTAATTACATGGTCAATCGATTTACGGGTACGTTGAGAAAAGATATTGTGTCCTACCTCCCACTTTGAATAAGTTATGGATAAACTCCATCTTCTGGTCGTTAAAATCCATTATTTTGTTCTTCTTTGACTCTCTTTTCCTGGTTCCAAAGTATCCAGGCCAAACGGCACCAGAATATTTATGTAAGCCGATGCGGGCTTACAAGCCATACTTAGTACTTCGCGTTGTGTGATTAATTAATGTTCTGTATTTTGTTGTGGAAGGAAAACATCGTTGAAATTTTAACAAGTTTATTTCACGAAACATAATCTGACAGAATCCATAGCATGCGAGAAAGTAGTTCTAACAATTGAAAAATGACAAATTGTATTTAAACAAGGGAGGGGAATTGCACAATATGATGGACATATTTCTAGATAATTTCGTGTTCATCCCTCAAAGATAAGGTTGTCTACAACTCTTCAAAAGCATCTGAAATTATGAGGGATTGTACGTAAATAAACTCAATATGCTGGTACTTCACGTGTAGATTTCTCCAACAAATAGATAAAACCAATTTGTAATTAAGTTCTTATCAATCTCTGGACTTTCAAGTATTGGAAAATCAATATTTACTATTAAACATGTTAAAGTTGAGAAAATATTTCCCGCAAAATCTTAATATAAAATCATTAACTGAGATTTCATGAATCTGTTTCTAATCTTGTTTCAAAATTATCTTTATGTGAATTAATATTAACATCATCCCTTTTTCATGTAAGGGAATTTATTTACTTTTGTGTTCTGACAAATGCATCTATTTAGTTTAGAGTTATCACTCTTTCTACAGTGTGCAAATTCCCCAACATAAAATAATTATTCACCATAAATATTGTGGGGGAGAGGCCATATGGTTACATTCGGCCAAATTTTGCATTAAAGCGAGCTTTAACATATATAACATTAAGTATATATACCCATTGATGTTTTCACACACAAAAATGATAAGATACAATATTTTATCATGGAATAAGCGAGTGAAAAAAAAGCCGACGTCTAAGTGTCTAAGCGGAATTTGAACTCAATAGGGTCTTGCCCGTTAGTACTGCGCTTTTGACGATTGAGCTATCGGATAAGATATATAACACGCGCTGCCCCCCCCCCCCCCCCCCCCCCCGGTTGGTCCTAACCCGTATGTTCTTTAGAAATTAGACGTGCATGCTTTTGTGAAACGTGAAACATTGCGATATCAAGGTCACTTTATGGCGTATGTCAGTCTGTCTTGAATGAATGGCTTTTTCTTTCATATAGAGTGTCACATATGTGTGAAACAAACCATGCCGTGATGTAGCATCCGTTGAAGCCAGAAGGTCAGTTTACGTTCAAACTTGAAGGTCATTAGCCGAGTCGAAACTAACCCGAACAAATTTCCTTTCGGTGCCTCTGTTAAACGTGTTGAAAATGTTGGAATTCAACTTTTATCAGTATGACTGTCAGACGTGATTTATTTCTCCATGATGATTGTCACGTAATTTTTAGATAGTGTTATACGCTATTGACTGAATGCAATGTTCATTCTCAACAAATCACTTGTAATACTGTATTGTTATATCTTTATTTCGAAATCCGACCTTTGAATAAGGAGAACTACCACAATCTTCAATTGAACATCTTATTGGCAACAAACAATGAAAATCAAAACTTCAGTATAAAATGAAAATTGGATTCGTTTCTACATGAGCTATAATAAAATTAACGAAAACAACTGTACACATTTCTGTACCTCTGAAAACCGTACAATATTTTGAATAGAAAGGGTTCTCTATGATTCTCTAGAATTATGATACAATTTACGGTTTAGCTTGAATAGGATGTTGAGTTAACGTAAGGACAACTGACAAAAACGAAAATTTACTGTATAAAGTACTTTTAATTATCTTTCGCTTAGTTGCTAAAACGATTTCCACTTGACGTAATTGTCTCAATATTCCTTCAGAATTGTTGTCATGCATGATACAAGATCCACATTTATGATTTTACAACGAATAAAAGTTCAGAAAATGAACATCAATTCTACTCCATTTCAAACCAGAGGTTCCTCCTCTATCTCCATGGATTGTTCTGGTGGTTCGGAAGTGTTCTCCTGGCTCTCCTGACTGCTCAGCTCCTCTTTGACACCCTTCAATGATTCTTGGACACTGTCTAGTGATTCCTGGGTCTCCTCGATCATCTGTTTTTGGATCCTTGGCGGGTTTTGTGTACCGATGGGGGGAGGGGGATTCAGCAACTGAACCTCGTCAGAGTCAATTTCCTCACTCCCTGCATCGTCCAAATAGCCTTTAAAAAGGTGAAAATAATCACAATGTACTTGAATGTAAATGGGGATATCTAAAATGAATACCGATCTGATTCCAAGCTCGGATCGAGGGGGGTTCAGAGTTTCATGACACCCCCCCCCCCTTGGAATTTACTATTAGTGCTTATTTTCCCTGTTTTTACGTATGTATTTTTTAAAAACATTATCTGGACCCACTCCCCCCCCCTTTACCTTACGACTGTGCCCTCTTAATTCTCTAGATCCGCCCATATATTCTAAGAATAAATAAACATATGTATAGTAGGACATATAACACTAAACTTGCCGATACGAAGTGTCTACTTGAAATGTCGATATACAGAGAAAATGTACATGACTTGGAAATGGGAGAACATTAGACTATTTCCCTGTCTGGATATTTATATGAAATTGAAAAAAAAAATTTCTTAAATACGCATATATTCCGAGTATAAACCCCCAACCCCAATATTGAATAAAAAATTATGATACGTCATAATCTATGACGTAAAGTAGAAAGAACTCAAAGTGAAAGTATAGTACCCGAGTCTTCGTTTTCCGCCTGCATCAGATCCTGTAGTTTTCCCAGAAGTAGGGACTGTGCCTCCAATGCATCACTGATCTGACCAATCTCCTGTTGAAGCTGTTCGATCTCCATGTCATGTTGCTCTGTTTTCGCCACTGCCGTGTCCAAAGCCTCGTCAATATGATAGCCAAAAATGTCTGCGAGATCATCTCGGGAGACGGAATTCAAATTTGAATTCGAATCCGAATCTGAGGTGTCCGCCAATGGAATACAGTTCACGAACGGTGTGAGACACAAAACCAATAATATGAAAACTTTCTCCATCTTTTCTCTTGCTCGTCCAGATATAAAGTACTAGATGTTCAGAGGAAACCGCGCAGTAAATACTATTGTAAAAGGAAGTTGGGATTGAAATTTAAGATCAATTTAGAGAGTGCTACTTGTAAAATCAGAAAGACGACTATTACCGTTCACCCTCAAATTAATTTTGGTGTTTTGTTTAGAGGAACGGGTAATGTCTTCTTTAGCTCACTAGAGTTAGAAGCTCAGCAAATTGTTGGTAAGAAAATCGTCTTTGTTAAGTTTTCGTATTTTCCTTTTTCTAGAAACCGCAGAAGGGATATGATCGATACCCTTTGAACAAAAAACAAACAAACAAACAAACAAACATCGAAAACATTATCCGAAGTCGAATTGACCAAGATATTTTAGGACTTCTAAGTCAACTTTTATTGTTTTATGGATTCTCTTTATTTCTGCTCATTCTATCAATAGATTTGTAGAATAACAGATCAATTCGCAGCATGGCCCAGACATGCACGTTTCGGGTAATTAACCCTCGTCAGTGATCCTAAATCAAAAAAATGAAATATGGCTTAAGTCTGTGAAAGTTATGCTTTAAAATACCGAAAAACGTAAATAACGTATTCAAAGCATGGTTTGTAGCTCAACTAATCGAAGCACAAGTGAGCAATTGTCATAGCGCGCCGTCTAGGGTCCGTCGTTCATCGTGCTTTTAACATTTTCGACCTCTCCTCTGTAGCCGCTGCACGGAGTTTCATGAAACCTTACAGGAAGCAAGTACTCAAGGTCCTCTGCAAGGTTTGTGTTTTTTGTACCGATCGGTCAACAAATATATATGCATTTTCGACGCATCCAAACTGATGCTCATAATTTCATGAAACTTTAAAGGAAGCAAATACTCAGGGGCCTCCACCAAATTGTCCACTATCATGCATTCTTTGTTTGAAACTCAGGTGAGCGATGTGGCACCCTTGGGTCTCTTGTTTTCTCTCATTCATATGTATTGGCCTGATTTTTTTAAATTTATTTATTCATAGATTTAAGTTTGCGTATGTGTTATATTTAAAAAAGTACATGTATATACTTATTAGATAAGAAAGAATCCGAATCGGATACTTTTTCCTTTAGATTTGAGAGGTACCTCCAAACTTTAGAGTAAATACGGTAATGCCTTCAGTTTGGCCTCTTCATCTACGAGGAAACGGACAATTACGTTGTAAGTGACAGAAGATGCACGGGGACATATGTAGCCTATTGAAATGGATACTTTTACTTCACGTTTTCTCTGTATTCTTTTACTAGATAATTGCCACCAATCAAATTATGATACGTTGACAATAGAAGATACCTTCCTTGTGCGACATTTGAAAAGCTCTTCAGTTAGTTTGAATCTTATGCATGTTTTAAGTGTCAGTGGTTTTGTTACATTGAGTGTCTTGGATTCATCCAACGTGACATGGATTGAAATCTGTACGAGATGAATTCGTCTGGTGTTGTCAAAATTCGACTTTTCAGATTTTTGTTTTAAAAAATCTGCAATAAAAGCATTAAACGATAATCAGTTACATTTAGTTTGCCACGTTCTACGCAAAAGCAACATAACAGGATAACTTTGTCTGTTCGTAAATATGTCCGACTGTCTGTTTGGTAATCACACTTTCACACTGATAATTGGCAAGAACATTGTGTGACATATATCTTAAAGCAGGTTTTCTTTCACACTTTTCACCACTTTCCATGGGTCAACATTGTGTTAGAACGGTCTACAAATATTATATATGATTATTTTATCGCTTTCACAGATTATCCAAAAAACAGAAGAAAAAGAGAAAACAACAGAAGCTACAGGAGGTAGATTTGTTCTTATTTTTTTCAGTTCTTGGAACGCTTAATCTCATATGTTCTACGCGTGTGTTTTGTATAACTACTTTATAAAATTGTGATGTTCTGTTCTTGGAACACATAATCTCATATGTCATACGTGTATGTATTGTATAACTATTTCATAAAATTTCACTGTACTTGTGATATTTTCAAATACTTGATGTCTCATGTTTGTTACTTATGTATGCATGGGGTCCATTAAACATTATAGTTTTACGTAATAAAAATGTTATGAGCACAACATATGATTGACACTGGAAAAAATGCTCATAAAATATGTCTTTGATTATCATAAGAAAAGGGGAGTTTGGGTTGATTTGGATAATTGTTTTCTATTTCTGAGGGTCGGTGATTTATATTTTACAAAGGGATATTTTTGTAAAGCTAAATAGAAATTTATATGATTTTGAAACCCCACTCATGGATCTATCTTTCTTTTGGAGGTAACTTGGAACTCATAAAAAGAAAGTCATATTTCTTTTAATATAGGAAAACTAGCTAGTTCATGTACGTTTACTTCATTTCTGTATTTTTGAAATTATGAATTTTAATCATGATATACACCACTACAATCCTTCTAATTCTTGTCACTAGTATGTAAACACTATGTCTTGAAGCATTTTGTTGAAGTGCCTTTCACTTGCAAAACAGTTTGAAGTATTGCTCATTAGCACAGATTGTATGATTATTTGACATACTGTTCCTCAAGTGTTATTTTCTTCTTTAAAGGTCAACGATAGTGAAGAAATAGGCGACATAACAAATAATCTATGTGAGCGTGTTTCTGACTTGGTGATCGAAAATGATACTGAAGGTCCTGCAAAACAAAGGTGATTATATCTTTAAAATTAACTTAAAGGGATTTGAACATTTTAGATACTCTTGGTAATTCTGAATTTATATGGAACATTTATGGTCTTTCATAAAGATTGACGTAAGACCATTAATGTACAAGTAGACAAAATTAATTATATTTTCATATGGAACATGCACTCTTGAAGACCCATGTCTTTTACGTAAAAGGTAATGATAAGATTGTAGGGCCAAATGTTAAGAGAGATTTCATTCATATTTTGCAGTAATTTGTACTGAAAATCCCTTGAGGATCAATTTAATAGATAGAATGAATTTTTGAAAATTCCAGCAATAAGTCAAGAAAAGCAAGAAGAAAAGAGAAAGATCAACAAAACTGGATTCTGTAAGTATTTTATTCACAAACAAAAAAAACTGCTTTCCATGCATTGTCAATCCACAATTTTCAGTTTGATTAGTTCCCCGTAAGTGAAACCATAAGCAACAGTAGGTTTCTCTCTGTCTTTAAGTCTGTCTGATTCATCTATGTGTCCTGTCTCTGTCAATCTGGTACGCTTAGGTTTTCCTTACTCTCTGTCAATGTTACAGATAATTGAATTTGTGTGGAGAATGACTATGGTTGTTGGTTACCTAGTTTTACAGGAGTTATTGCCCTTTGAAGAAATTTGGCTTCCTATACTTTTCTCAGTCACTTTTACAGATATTTTGATAAAACATGGTGTGGAGCTTCAAATTCATGAGTTGCAGATCAAGTCAGATTTCCCTTTAAAGAAAATTGGTTCTCAGAATTTCACTTTGTCATGGTTACAGATATTTGAATGAAACTTTGTGTTGAGTTACATCCTTCACATGGAGTGATGCAACACATGTCTTATCAAAAAGTTGATTTAATAGTACATGCTTTACATTGTGATTACAAAACAATTAAGATTACCTGATATCATTTGATGAATGTGAATATAATTATAGGCATTTCAATTTCAGATCCAGTCATCTACCTCAGAAAATGTTTTTCAGAAAGACAATGCAGATGTTACTGAAACAAGCGAAAATTCCCAAGTTCCCAACTGTGATAAAACTGACAATACTGATAGCTCAGAACCATGTGCTGAACAGGAAGTGACATCAGAGACAGGGAATTGTGGGCAAGGTGATGGGAAATCTCAGAAGGAATCCTTCAATAAGCCAAATACCGCAAAGTCAAATAAGGTGAGTATAATTGATAAGATGAGGAAATTTGTTGGTCAGGGTTAGCTAAAACCATTTGCAAATTTTTTTGGATATCTGAGATGAAAATGTTATGTTTTATGTCGCATAGATAACAAGGATAAACCATCACCCCACCTCTGGTGCCAGAGATAAGACATCTTGACAATTATTCCCAAATGCGATGTGTCAGTGCATATTTCAGATAATTAGTCCTCTTTAGTTGTACTTCATGCGGAAATGATTCAAAGAAGATAAAAGATTTAGTGTGGTGTTCCCTCTTTAAATTTCTGAATTTCAGTTACCCAATTTTTTATGGGACCAGAAATCAGTCTTTCTCTAAACTCACTAGCCCGATGCCCGAGGTTACCAAAATATTTGCTCGGCTAGAAGAAATTCTTTAAGAAACTTCAAAAAAACTAGTAAAATTTATCTTTTGGCTATTGGCAGAAAAAAGGTTTTCGTACAGACTGAGAAATGGTGTGGATGATGGTGCAAGGGTGTTAACCTCCTATATTTCACTTATACAATGTATTTGAGAAAGAAATGACAGTATTAAATAGACAGATTTTCAAATATGACTGAAGACACATATTCATAATATTTTTTTCAGGATCTCAAGTGCAATGTATGTCAGAAGGGATTTCCGACCAGAAATAAACTGTTTGACCATATCAAACAAGAAGGACATGCCATTAGGTTAGATGTGCCACAATCTGTGTTAGACAATGTCAATAAGAAAGGCAAGAAAAAGGGAAAGAGATAAAACATAATTTTAATGAATATAAGCTATTGTGATACATGTACTGGTGAAATGATATCTGATAATGATTAAAATTCCTTAAAGAATAAAATCCATGTCTATTTTTTGTATTCAATTTCAAATTGTTTCAAGCATCTTAGAAAACAGAAGCAAAGACTTGCGTGTATGAAGAGAGAAAAGATGTGAATGTCTGCTTTGATAGCTGATACATCAGGTTGTCTGTTTTGTTTGTATGAAGACACACTGACTGTCAAAAGGAGTGAAGCTTTTAGAAATTCTGAATTTTATCGGTAGGTTCTATTTGGATGGTGGTTGAATGTCCTGTTCACAAAAAACAGAGCACCCTGTTTAGGTGATCAAGTAGAATGTTTCGTGAAACGGTGATATAATTTTCCAATTCAAAAATAAATTATTTCTCTGAACTTTTACACCTTTTTCAAAATTTTCATCATCTTAAAACTTTCACCTCTTAAAAATCTGCAGTACAAAAATAAATTTCTCATTTCTCTTAATTATGACAAAAGCCTTATTGTTCCCAATGTTTTAATGGTGAATGGTGAATTATGGCATCTGACATCACTCATATTATGATAGAGAACACCGAAAGATAATTTCTGTTCTAGTAAACAAATGAAACTACAACCTATCATAACTGCAACATTTTCCATTATGATGAAGAATTTTGAAGACAATAAATACTATATAATTTGACAGAAGCAATCTACTTCTGGTGATCAATAACCTTATGCCTTTTCTGACAGAGAGTTCAAGGTTAAACGGAGTAGATTTCAGAGAACTATCAAAGGATTGTGCTCTGAGCTTAGCTTAAGGGAAAGTATGAGGATTTGTACAGATGTGAAATTTCAAAACATGGTTAAAAAACTTGACACAGAGTTGTTGTCCCCTGCACAAAGTTGTTGCAGAGGGGAAACAGCAATGCCTCTGTTACTGTGTGTCTTTGAGATCATGTGAACATTATGGTTGTCACAGTTAACTGTGTAATACACTTGTAAGATGCCTATGGTGAAAAGAAGAAGCCTGTTAATTTTGAAGGTCAGAGGTCAAGGTGAAAATTGGCAGTGAAAAGATATCCATGAAGGCAATATAGAAGTTATGGTTTACCATAATAAAAAGTTACATGTGAGATTGAGATAGGACAAAGCCTGTTTGATGAGATGGTATCTATCACTTTTTGTCCGTTTGTTAAATTCATCTTATCTTGCATCCTTTTGAGACAAAAGTATGTGATATTACGTACACTTCTCTCGATAAGATGCTCATCTTGTGGTTTTACAAAACATACTATTTTCTGATATGACAAGAAAATAAACGAATATATTATTCGTTCATTCCCTGACTTTCCTAATATTGGACATTTTTCAAGTTGACGTACTTCGGACTTCGAACTCCGGACTCACAGCTTTAAATAATTTTATATATTTCACAAATTAAAACAAATTATTCACACCAAGTAGTCTAAGCACATTGGAATAGAATCAACATTTTGCTTTTGTGACACAGTCCCTTCGAAGTGCGGTGTCCAAAGTACGAAGTCCGTGAACATGAAAAATGTCCAATTAATTTATCAATGAAGTTCTCCTATTATTCCATGTGGTGACTTTGGTCTTTAATTCATAAAACTGACTTCAAATGAATCTCAAATATTTTTTGTGATTACCATCTAAGATAATTCCTGACCTTGACCTTTGACCACTGACCTTCAAAATGAAGAATGTAATTATTTTCATCATATGCTACAAACCTTAGTTTGGTGACCATCTAAAGTAATATATGACTGACAACTGACCTTGAAAATGATTTTTAAAAAAATGCCTTTTAATCACAAGAAAATCAACATTCATAGTCTGATGACCATCCAAAGTAAATTGTGACCTTGACCAATGACATGGAACTCAAAGGATCGTTTCATAAGTAACGCCTAATTTGGTGACCATCTAAAGTAATATGTGACTTCTAGAGTAACCACAAAGATTTTTTTACTGCATGTGAATACCTTCACCTGTTACTTGTGACCTTGAAAATAAGCAGTGAAGATGATTATTTGAATTTAAGATTGTCATTTCTAAGGGATGATTCCATTTCACTTTGAGGTTTGAAGGTCAAGGTCACTTTATGAGAGTCTGAATAGCTGAAATTCACGTGAGGACATTACATTTCAATATACGCCTTTGTTTGATGTATAACTAAACACAAGTATTCTTCTAAATGTTTTGCCATTTATTTACAAATATAAATGTAAAACACAAACACATCAACAATACATTAATTTTTGCAGAAAATGTACAAATAATATTTGTCAAGAAAATCAAACAGAACATCCATACCATATGAAGATAAATTATGACTACTGAACATCATGTAATGATAATACTGAGACAGATCAAGATTCATTATTAAAATAAGCTGAAATATTGTAACGAGTGAAATAAAGATGCATGCTATGACACCGTTTCACAAAACACAAGCACTAGAGGAAGACACGAGTAGATCTAACTATAGATATGAACTGGAATCAAGAAGCGTTATCGAAGTTGAACAGTTTTCTATTTCACACTACAGTCACATACATAGGAACTAGATCCGGTTGGTTGGTAGGCGATGTAAACATCTTAGGGCTGACTTGGCGATCCCGCACGTCCGACGTAACCCGAGGCCAACATGTCTAAGGTAGCGTCCCAGCTGGCGTCATGGAGCCAGTTGTCTGTGCTGACGGTCTCGCTGAAGCCTCCCATCTGGTCCTCGTACTGCCATTGAAGTCCAGGTCTGAGCTGAGTGGAATGTACGGTCAAGGGTCGTATCGTGAGATGGATGGCGTCGTCGCAGTTCGGTGAGGAATCGGCGAGACTCGGCGGCGTGGCGGTACATCTGACGTATACGGTCCCACTGTTCGTCGCTGTCTACTGTGATGTTCGATATATGGAGGTTAGGACGAGAGATGACGCATGAGTGACGCACTTTCTCGGGTGTTGATGATGTCTCGTAGAATAAGGGTTGTTCGATGTCGTCTATGTCGTACTCTCCGCGCCTGCGCATGATGACGTAACTGACAGCTGGACGAATCAGAAGGAAGCCTAAACCGGAAGTGACGCAAATAGAGATGAGAATCCAGACATTGTAGGTGAGGATGGAAAGAGCAAGGAAACAAACAAGCGTTGTCTGCAGAGCGTAAATGATAGACAAAACACAATGGTGAAGGGCCATGGGAAACGTACGTGGCTGTTGATAAGTCCTGAAATAGAAACAAAAACAAATGAGTCAGATAAATGTGATACATAGATATTGTTTTTATGACCAATCTTGCATTTGAATTTATTTTAATGTAAAAGAATTTTTGTGTTCTTCTTCATAAGTTATGAGTATTTCTCTACAGTTGAATCTGCATTCGACGAATGCAACGTGACAAAAAAGTTAAAAGTTGTTATGGACATGATTCTTTTTATGAGGGACATGCCATTGAGTCTATCTTAATCTTAAAAAAATCAAGAAGCTTCTACCTTACAATATACAGTTGAAAACACACTATCTATAATAGCAAATACAAATGTACAAGAATTTTGAACAATATTCGTCTGTGACCTTGATCTTTGACCCATTAATGTGAAGATGGAACGGATTATTTCCTGCATTATCATTAAATGCTTTAATGGCATACACCCTCTTTACAGACATGTACAAAAAATTCAAAATTTCACCATTTTTCGTCCATGACATCGACCATGAAATTTAAATGGGCATAAACAATACCCCTTAGATGGGCACTGCCGGGTGCACGTGCCCCCCCCCCCCCCCCCCCCTCTCCCTGCTGAATCCACCACTGTGCGAAATTTTGTTAAAAAAATATTCTTGAATGAATGTAAGGATTATGCTTCTATGACATAGACAATAACCAATGAGATTCTTTCTTTTAAATTTCCAAAGAATAACTTCTAAAGATTTACCAATTTGTCGTATACAAGACAGTGTTACGTGCACACGTTAAAACACTCGTTCGCGAACAAACGACGGCATTACTTTTCTCCCTGCAATATGGAAATTTTCAAGATATGAAGCATACCTGTAGTCCCATAGTGTCTCCTTGAACTGGACAACCGCTCTCAAACCCTCGTACAATAGTGTCATGGCAACCGTGGTGGTAATGGCCAGAACTAGCTCTGAAATGGGTAAAAACAAATTAGGAAATTAATGGAGTATGCATGTTAAGAAAAATATTACAAGCGCAAAGTTAATTATTTTCTACATTTAAGTTTGTCTTAATCAATTTACAAACAGAGATTGCACACACCTAAATAACGTCACATTGAAACATTAAACGTTAAGGCAACATTGAGAACTAAAAGCCACCATGAAACATTCAAGGCAACATTGAACAAATGTCAAAAGAAGGGAGAAGATCTCCAACAAGACCCCGTTGCAGCATCAACAGTAAAACACCAAAACACCCGATGCAAAAACACAAAAGACGAATACAGCACGAGACGGAAAAGAGACACACGACATGTAAACATCGAACACAAGAGACGGCTTGGGGAGGTCGTTTACAAATGGGTAGACAGACAAACGACAGTTAACAGTTTATGATATATTTGAAATGTAAAAAAAAATAAATGTTTTAAGATTTCAAATTTCATCAGAATCATGGATGGACAAACCTCTTATTTCCCTGAGAACACAGGTTCCTTCCATAGGATTTATGATTTTTATACTACAATGTATTTTAAACATGGTTGATGTTTGAAACAAGGCCATCGGGCGCATTGGAACGAAGCGAATGTTTGATCATGCTTAACAAAAAACAGACGGTCCAAGCAAAATTTAGAGGGGTTTGTGATGGAATTCCATAATCACATTAAATCAGTGTGCCATGAATTTTGTATCAGTATAGAAAGAGAGCATCGATATAACTTAGCATACAAACTGCATTCTGATACTGAATCAAGTAAATTGCAATGTACTACATGTATTTGTACAACTTTCAGATTGTTTGAAAAGTTTTTGAAGTCAATATTTTTATATTTATCATGCTCTTGAAAGAGAACATGATTGGTGTAAATAGACATGAAAACTCGGCCATGTAAAATCCTAGTAAAATCATCGTTTTTAATATGTACGTCACCAACAGTATTACTTATTTTCTACGTTTACTATTAATGAAAAATAGAACATAAAATTTCGAGACACTTGATGTCAAGACTTATTGTGCTATTCATTTAAAATAATAAAATTTGCATAATTATTTGAATAATGAATTTGCATAATGATTATATTAAATTTACAATAAAACACGAATTCTCAAAGTCGTGTTTGGGTAAGAGATGTTGCAATTGTGCTACCATCTAACTCCAATTGGGAATATATACATCAGTTACTGTATTTACAAAGCTGAAATTGAGATTATTGTGAATATATGCAATTTTGTGGTTCAGGATACATGTATCTGAAACGGATTATGTAAAAATTATTCACGTTTTCCCCTATTCTCAGTACAGAAATATTAAGTTAAAGTAGAAAGATTGTCTCGAATATACATGAAATTTATGATCCATGATGCATTAATTTGACGTGGTGGTATCGTGGAAAAAAAAGTTCGTCAAGTATATGTAATAAATACAGAATACTGCAATATTTGGTTCGTGATAAATCATCATGTTTCTTAAACGGATTGATCATGATGATTATGTAATTCGGGTTTTTTTTTCTCTCTCTTTCGTGATTAAAAAAAAAAACAAAAACATAAAATATACAAAGACTTCTCTAAAGTGCAAGTGTATGAGTTTTAGGACACAGACGGTTAAAGTGCTTACTACGGATGAAGAGGACAATAAAAACGGGATAAAGGGGGCACATTTTTGTCAAACTAGAGCGTGCACGTGCAACACTGCAAAGACATTTTGCGTTCCTCATTTGAAATTCCAAAAACAAGTGCGTAAGAATACGGATTAGACATGGGTTTCTCTTCTTTATTGTTCGATTTAAGTACTTTAAAGGTAAACTTGTCTGATTGTTTATTTTAAAGAAACGATAAATGAGATAGGATTAGTGTAACAGAAAATAAAAGTAGCCATTATTATTTTGTTTGAAGTCTTCTCACGCATGCGTTATGACGTAGGGATTAATGTTTATGACGCCGTTAAAATTTGTCTCACCTTTGGGGTCTTCAGTTTCCCAACCATGGAAAATGTAGGTAGAGTTGGTCTTCCCCGATAGCCACTGAAAAATAAAGAGAAGAAAAAAATTATTACACATCGTTTCTGCAAGAAGAGCTTTGTAAATCTTCAAATTTAATCTTTTATGAAACTGCGACATGCCTATAACGAAAAGATAAAGAGATGAATTCTCATATTACTGTAACAGTGGATTTTAGCTTGTTTTCAACTCTTTCGATATTAATGTTTCTTTGCCACATACATAATATTTCAATTTCCAATAAATACAGTCGAATTCGATATAGAGGTCATGGTTCAAGGTTAAAGTATTGGGTGAAATTGTTATGAGCTCTCGAGAGAGTCAATTATTTATTTGGTGAACATACATAAAAATAATATACTAATGTCACATCCACACACTGTAGTTAATGTAACAAGATTGATTTCAGCAGACAATGTGTTCGACTACAGGAGCTCGATGCCAACGATCCACAAGAATATCCTCCTCTTCTTTCCTAATATACTATAACTTTGACTATAGAGAGATGTGAAGGGGCGGGTGTCATTAATGGTTGTTGGCATCGAGCTCCTGATCCTGTAGTTAAGAACTATTCAAAAACAATGAATACGATAAATTAAACGGCTGTTAATCTTATTACATTGTTAGAGTGACGGGTGTTTCTAGCAAACAGGAGATACTTACTCTCCCCGGGCACCTGATCTCATCTCCATTTGGCGATTCACTCTTGCTCTTTCGCAGAATGTTTTGTTTGTTATGTTTCACTTTTGTCTGGTTTACTATGCCCATTGATTGTAATTTAATACTTTAATACTTTAAATTCTGATTTGGGTTTGACTATTACTACCATCTCCGCCCCCTCCCCCCCCCCTCCCTTCAACCTACCAGCTGTGTGTCTATAGTGTTTATTTCGCCCATTTGCCGGTCTGTCGCTCGTTTGTTTTCAGGACTTTTTTCGCAGAACTTTATTCTTGATATTTGACCGATTTCTCGCTTGGTTATGACGATGGTCGTGTGGAGATACACTTTTGTAAAATATAAAGTATTTTATTACAACTTGATCCTGTTTATTCAGAGAGTATTTTTGTTTTATTCTATATTTTGTTCTTCGAATGAAGCGGATCTTTTGATAGTTAACATCTTTATTGTGGACTTTTAATGATATTAAAACCATACATGTATACCACTTCCTTATGTACGTAAAGAGATAGTGTTAAAAATTAGAATTTAGGTAGAAATATTAAATGATGGAATTTCAAAGTTCGTCGAATAAGAAATCACGTACACCGTGAAATCATGTGAAATTTTTTTTCAATTCTTTTAAATTTATTTATTTTTTGATTAAGAAAAAAGATTTTCTAAAAAGAAGACATATTAACTTAATTTCAGAATGTAAAAAAAATTATTTATCAATGTTTTCAATTAGATGTAATGATTTATGGTCTTAAAAATGAAGGATTGTTTTATTTGACATATTAAAATTATTTCATGAATAAATGAAATGAAAAATTAATAATCGTACAGCGATTAACAACAGTATTTGACCCAAATACTGACTAATTCATTCATAACACCTTTCAAATATGACAACTTGACGCGGAAGTCTTGCATATATAAACGTCAATGAAATGATCAATGTCCATACTGTTACCTCACTCAGAAATGTATCGCTCGTATGGACAAAATCTTCACAAGGGAAATTTATTTGAAAATAATCGAACACTTCACCGTTGTGCAACAATGCTGAACCATAAAAGCCATCCATTTGAACAAAACATTCCAGTCATTGGAAAGATTGAAAATATTATCATTAAATACCTTTTAGAAATGTGGGTTTTTTTATTGCGGGGGAGAGGGGACAACAAAAAGTACACAGTAAACATCAATTTGGTCTTTGAAAAACTCTTACCATGGTCAACTCGACCCATTTTAATTTCCAATCATTGTCCATGGCAGTGGCGGATCTAGGATTTCATAAAAGGGTGGGGGGGAAGGTTTCAGCTCGAAGAAAATTGCTCACGGAAAAACTGAAAAGCAAAAAAAAAAAAAAAAAAAAAGAAAGGTCGAGACGGAAACGTGAACCTCAAGACTACTGATCTAATTAAGAAATGGGGTGGGGAGGGGAGTTGATTCATTTACTTTAGTTTATAGATAAATTGGCGAGCGTAGCGAGCTAGAATTTTTTTTTAAGATATGAAGTTTTCATTTGTTTTTAAATTAAGTCATCCGTACATGTATATAAACAACTTTATTCTATATTGGCGAGCGGAGCGAGCCGTAAAATTTTTGAATAGATGGTTACATTTTGTCATAAGAATACAATCTCTCTCTCATTTTCCATGCTCCATTTTTGTTTGACCAATTTGGGAAGGTTGGGAGGATTAGGGCATTACAACCCCACAACCTGGTTAGATCGACCCATGAAAATGAAGCATTTGGTAATTATTCAAGTGTCAATTTGATTTTGAATTTTGTATATATTTTGTTAATGACAAATGAATCCGTTCAAACACGATGACAAAGAAAGTTGAAGACAAAGTGAAGACGAAAAAATTTACAACTAATGATAAATTTAGTGCAGCGAGCGAAGCGAGCCGAAAATTTCCCCAAAAGTAAAGAGAATAAGCATAAAAAGAGTCAGGGATGGGGTAATTAAAAATGTAATTGTAATTAATTACAATTAATTACATTTTTTCAAGTAATTGAATGTAATGTGTAATTGAAGATTTTTTCAATTACATGTAATTGTAATTTAATTAATTACCAGGCAAAAACTGCATGTAATTCCAATTACATTTCAATTACTTTTCAATTACATTTGCAACTATATTTATATATTATTTATAAATATTAGGCTATGAACATGTTTGTTTGATGCCAATAAATCTGAGTTGAGTTGAACTAAAAATAATGAATACAGAGATTGATCTGTGAAAAATTAACTTGTTGTGTAATCAATTATCATTTAGGTAAGGCACAGTTAATGGTTAAATAAACAATTTTGCCTGAATGACCACAAGGCCTAATGTGACTTATAGTTATCAAAACAAAGTATGTTCTAATTAACTTGTTTGTCACTTCTGCAAGGACCTCATGTATATAAGTCTTAAAGATAATGCATTTTCACTTGGTTGTCCACAGTAGAAAGAATGCCTGAATAAAATTGTCAAAGGTCACTGTTTACAAATGTGTTTTGATCATAATGTAACAAAATTCATTTGGGAAGAGTAACTTATCGAAGACAAGGACAAAATGGCTAGTGTTTTTAAGTGCCAAAAATTCTGGGCAAAATTTGTGCATTGTACATTAATGGTTTCTTAGGATTGGAATGTAAAATTAATATTGTCCTGCACTTTCTTGCATTTTGTCAGAGACTTGAAATGACTATTCCGCATTGTTAAAAAAATGATATGCTAAAAATAAATTCATTAAATGAAATGTAATGTGTAATTTAATTATTACATTTGCAATGTAATTGTAATTTAATTAATTACATTGCATAAAAATGGCAAAGTAATGTGTAATTTAATTAATTACATTGCAAAAAAATACAATGTAATGTGTAATTTAATTAATTACATTTCAATGTAATTGACTCCATCCCTGAAAAGAGTACTCTGAATCAATAACTTTGGGTGAAAAAGGGGGGGCCAGGGCCCCCTGGGCCCCCCCTCTAAATCCGCCACTGCATGGTAAATACGAAACCATAGGAACTTGGTTTCTTCTTTACGAAAGCCTATTGAGCTCAATTGGTAGCTGAGAAAATTTTTTTTTTTGCGTTATAACGCGAAAATTTCGCATTAAAACGCGAAACGTATGCGTTATAATGCGAAAATTATGCGTTATAATGCGAAAGTTTCGCGCTATATAGCGATACTTTCGCGTTATATCGCGATACTTTCGCGTTATAACGCGAAAAACTGCATATAAGTAATAAAAGATTCCAAATCGGATCCATGTTAGGAGCTTCAGGATACCCCAAGCACAGAATAGTTTCATAGCATTTCTGAAACCTAAAATCATCGGGATGGTCTATTTGTTAAAGTAAAATGGTGTATGTAAGGGAGCAACTAATTTGAAAGAGAGATCAAGAACCTTTGACTCTGACTTAGTCTACGTATACAATACATATGTATATAACAAATGCACTCAATCAATTCTAAAATAAATTATACATAATTGTAAAATGCCGCTTTTTCTTCACATGAAGAAATTCATTGACCGGTAGTTCTTAACAATCTTCAAATATTTGAAAGATTCAAATCCATTCAGGTGAGCTAAAATATGATATATTGTAGTGTTGTCAGATCTTGACGGAGAGCTGCTTCCTGAATATGTTAACTGTGTGCCTTCTGTTCTTGTAAATAGAACGTTCTTGAAAGTTTTAATATAGAAAGGTCACTTTAACTCGTCAACTGCAAAAAAATACGAATACCTTATTTTCGGTCATTTCACGACAGAAATTTAAGTTGAGCTAGAAGACATAGTTCTTGTCGAAAAGTGTGAATGCATTAAGATGTCATTAGGTTTTGTGGTGCGTGTACAATTGATTTTATCATTGCGACATCGTATGCCATCATAATTTGAAGGAAAAGCCGTACTTGTGAAACACGAATGCCCCCGTCGGCATCTTTGTCAGCAAAACAGCTGTAATATAAAACGTAGGTCATTCGCCGAGGTCAGTACCATAAGGTCAAAGTTTCCGCAATGGAAAAGTCTTGCCACAAGGAATACGAAATATCACCTACCGTTCAACAAAAGGTTTGGCCAAGTTTAATGGGGTTTTTTTCAAAATAGGTCAAACTCCAAGGTCAAGGTTACAAGGTCATTTTTATTTTGGTATCCATGGAAAGGTATTATCACAAGGAATGTGCTTGTAAGATATGAATGCCTTATCACCTACACGTACTATTTAAAACTTATGACCAAGGATTAAGTTTTTCCAAAATAGTTCAAACTCCAAGGTCAGGGTCACATGGTAAAAAAATGTATTAAAGATGCTGCAATGCGCATGTGAAATATGAAAGCCCTATCACCCATCATGCATAAGATATGGTCAAGTTTTTTCGAAAGTATGCCAGACTCCAAGGTGAAGGTCACTAGGTCAAAATATTTTGGTATTCATGGAAAGGTCACGTCACAAGGAATAATACACATGTGAAATATGAAAGTCATATGACCAATCATTCAACAGTAATGGCCAAATTAAGAATTATTGAGAAAAGAAAATTAGACACGTTTGATACTTCATTTTAAATGCTATCCGAAGTGAAGTTCCAAAAAATAAGCGACGTTATGATGCGAAGATCAAATTTAACTACAAATGACATATGACACTAAAATATGAATAGAAAAAAAAATAAATTGATAGAAATTAAAAAAATTAAAATTAATCTGATTTTTTATCAGTGAATGTCTTTAACCCCCCCCCCTTTTTTTTTTTTTTTTTTGCTTTTTTTTAAACAATCACCCCCCCCCCCCCACATGAAATTCCACCGTGGGATGATGAAAACTTAGGATCAGCAATCTTGATTTTTGAAAAGTGAAAGATTTATATTTAATAACATCAATTTTGTGATTCTCAAATTTCACATTGTGGGAACCTTTAGCTTCCTTTTCCCATAAATAAGATTTTGATTAAGAAATGATATGCCGTTTCATGCAATTGGAGGGGTGTTTCTTATATACAGTGATGATTCGTTAGTCCGGAATTCGTTACTCCGGAAAATTCGTTACTCCGGACGATTTCTCAGGGAACAAACGTACATAGTGCAAAAATGATCCGATAATCCGGAAATCCGCGTTCCGGATCCGGACGGTAGTTTTCGGGAACGGACGTGCGGATCATATGTAATTTTGTCCCGTTAGTCCGGACGATATAAGCAACTACGGACGTGTTTTCATAACAATTAATTCTTACCTGGAGAAATCTACATGGACATGTTTTCATAACAATAAATTTTTACCTGGAGAAATTAACCGGAAAACCGGACGGTAGTTTTCGGGAACGGACGTGCGGATCATATGTAATTTTGTCCCGTTAGTCCGGACGATATAAGCAACTACGGACGTGTTTTCATAAGAATTAATTTTTACCTGGAGAAATCTACATGGACATGTTTTCATAACAATAAATTTTTACCTGGAGAAATTAACCGGAAAACCGGCAGGTTGATTAGGCGATGGGATACGCAGCACCAGCCATGGCTTGGGGTACACGAACTTACCTGGTTATCAAATCTATGCATTGAACGACTTAATTGTTCGCTTCTTTGGTCACTTTCTTAATTTTTTTTTTCAGCTTGTAGCGTTCAATCATTATTTTGAACAGATGCACGCCCTAAAATCATTTCAAATTAAAGTTGATATTTTTAATTTTAATGTTTGTATCACGATGAAGATGAGAGTGAACAGCTTGGATATTGAGGGCTTGTTTTTAGTTAAAACAGAATCGAAAACGGCCGTCAACCGCTCTTGACAGACAATGATTTTCGTATTTTTCAGGACGAAAAGTGGTACGTTTCGGTAGGTATTGGTAAGAAATAAAACTTCTTGTATATTTATTTTCAATGATGAGAAAAGTATTGACTTCAAGACGATCTTACCAATACGAAAAAGCGAAGACAAAATCCCGGCGCCGAACCACCTTCCCCTTTTCTAGTTTTTAGCGCTCATGCTTTAAAGACACATCTAGAAATTGAGTAATCCTTTATTATCAAGAAATAAACATCTAATCAAATTATCTATGATGATAAAATATTTGTTTACAAGACAGTTTAACCGTACAAACACACGCACAAAAAAACGGCCGACCCTCCCCCCTTTCCTTCGGAGTTTCGCGTTCAAGTTTTGACATTTTTAACATGATTCAGTAATCCGGAAAATTCGTTAATCCGGACAAATTTCTCGGGAACCAATTCGTCCGGACTAACGAATCATCACTGTAATAAATAAATAAATAGCCGTTTCATGCAATTGGAGGGGTGTTTCTTAAATAAATAAATAAATGAATAAATAAATAAATAAATAAATAAATAAATAAATAAATAAATAAATAAATAAATAAATAAATAAATAAATAAATAAATAAATAAATAAATAAATAAAACTAAGGCGGCCGAGTTTTACCAAGATATTCATCCTATCAGCTCCATGATTTCAAATCTCAAAGAACCATTTTTCAGAAAAGAAAAAACTTGACTTCATCGTTTAGCTTCAAACTTAAAGAGGATTTTTCTCTTTTTTCCTTGTACACATATAGGGATTACACTTGTACACTTGAAATAAATCAAAATTCGAATAAATTTTATATTTCAATTTACTCAAGAAAACAACTTACCATGATCATATAGTTGAACGTCTTCTATGTACTGAACAGCAAATTGCTTTGGTCAACTCAAAAGAAGCCATGCGGTTTTGTTCTATCATAAACTGATAATTTGGAGTACTACTTCAAACGTCCCCGCCAATAATTCATGTAAAAATACTAGGTATTAATATTACTAATAAGAAGATAATGGATTTATTATAAAAACAAATACTTCAAACAAGGACGTAATTACGAGAAGCCAAATCGTTGTAAATTTGGACAAAATTTTGAGTACCGCAGAATAGCAAATTAAAAATCTAATTAATATATGTTATCACAAGAAATTAATGAATATTTCTTTTTATTTCATAAATGACTTGCACGAATTTTCATAGTAATTATGAATGAATGAATGAACAACACTCCATTGATTTTTATGAATTAGTAAAGAAAGAATCTCAATTACATTACCCTATTCAAAAAAAAAAAGGTTTTTACCTTGAGCCGTCACGCAAATCGAGTAAGTCACATTCAAATCCATCAAAGTATTGCGCATGTGCGTTCTGAGGTGGTCACACTTTTTTTGCTCTGTATAAAATGTGAATAACTTGCCTTAAAAAAGCCAAAGGTGAAAAGTGCAGTGACTATGATATGTAGGAGGTATCACAGAATCGATATGTGCTGATATTTCTGAAGAAAATTCTGGTAAGAACTTTGCAGATTGCAATTTATGGATTGTTTATTGAAGCTGAACTCCTATCACCATATATGACCATATATAGTAGTGTCCAGTACTGACCAGTAGCTAAAAATAGCTTGATTCATTCAAGAGTGCCGATCCATGACACCCATGTCAGCCTTCATCCTTCAGTCATTTTACTATGGTAGATAGCTTTTGTGACCTTAAGCGTAAAATATCATTCTCATCTAGTGACGAATATTCTCCTACTACCAGTCATCTTCATAAAAAAACAAAGAGATTTGTCAAATATGAGTTCCACAGACGGCTCTGGTAACAATTGTGGATCGCAGGCGGATCCCATTATTTCCGCCCATTTTGCCTCTCAACCTCTCCCGGTTCCCATATCAGGAGCCTATCCGCAGTATCAGCTTATGTCAGGGTTTGGTATGGTACCAGGCATGCCGGGTGCTGTAGCACCCAACGCCTCTTCCACCCCAGTGTACCGCCAGCCGGGACCGAACCAAAGCCCCCCTCCGCAAGTCATCCCCGATATATCCGACACAGCTCTCAGTAAAATCGCAAATGCTGTCCGTTCTGCCATGATGCAAGAGTTTAAAATGTATGTTGATTCACGGGTTAACCCCCTATGTGAAGCTTACAACGATCTTTGTGAGAAAAACAAGGAACTCACCAAAAGAATTGACGAGTTAGAAATGTACAGTAGAAGAAACTGTGTCAGAATATTCGGGGTCCCAGAGGAGAAAGACGACACAGATAAAGTCGTCTTTGATCTATGTGAGAAGCTTACCATCCCACTACAAAAAACTGAACTCGTAGTGTCACATAGGGTTGGTCCGTCCGTGACAGGCAAACCACGCCCTATCATAGCTAGAATCACCAACTATAATCTAAGGCACCGACTCCTGAAAGAGAGCAAAACTAAGAAATTGCACAACATGGAGGGGTCTAAGGGGGTATGGGTCAACCAAGACCTCACTCGTACAAAGGCCAAGGTTGCATCCGAAGCACGGAAACTAGTCAAAGATGGTAAGGCTAAATCATCTTTCAACTGGGATGGGAAGATATTTATTGTGGATCATTCCGAGCGTAAATACCAAGTGGCTACTATGGACGAACTCATATCGTTATCAAGCAAACTAGGTGCTCCCCGATCCAACCCATCCAGTCCTGTGAATGACATGAATAATGGTTAGAGTATGTACATGACTTTGCGCTGGAACATCTTCCTTATCCCTGCTGACTGTCTGTTTATCCGACATGCATCTCAGACATGTCCACGTTTGTTGTTGTTATGATTTACAATCTAACTATAAATAGACAATTGGGTTTTCCCAGTAGGGGTTTTCCCATACGATGTAGTTATTTTGCACCATATTCTGTTGCTTCGCACCATATTCATTTTTGAAATTAGTTTACTTGCATTTTGAGTATTTTCTTTTTGTTTTCTTTCGTTGTTACATACATGTGAATTGGTTTACAAGTATTACAAATACTTAACGTAAAGTTACGCGATCCATTTTCAGTTCATAGCTCTTGCATGACATATATATGAGTTATCTCCCCGAAGTTACTTCAATTTTGATAAGTTTTCTTTTTTACTTCACACCTAGCTTACGCAGTTTCCATGCATATTGAATATGTTTCATTTCGTGCATGATTCAACTTAATTTTCATATGAATTAAGTTTATACGTATTAGATGATTATCACGTTCTTATTTTTTCATTCCATATCCGTATTATTTAGTCTTCACCTTAAACTATTTTTATTTGCGCATTCTCTATTATTCTTAGTTCGTCATCGACGCAGGTCACTAATCGTAGCTACGTATGATATATGTAATAGCACTGTTACTGTTCCGAACTAATATCTTGCATGCATGAAGATGAAGATACGTTTATAGTTTACATTCCATATTCATCATACTAAGCATTGAGATTGTGCTAAATCGAACTATCTTATCAAGCGAGAAAAGTTATTTTGTTCTAGAAAATTATTACGTTCATACATGCATAATGTGTTGTTGTTGCTGTTGTTGTTTGGTACTTAATTTACTTTGATCTAATTTTCTGGATAAATGATTACTGTATCATTTTGGTTAGTACTATACGTATTTTCGCGTTTAAATCTGCATAAATGTATTGAGTTTTTCCGAGTTATTGCACTTGTTCTATTGTTTCGCACCATCTCATTTTTGAATTGAGTTTACTTGCATTTTAAGTAATTTGAATATAACGACTTGATTAATTAAGAAATACCTTCTCTGTTGTACACATTTCAAAATTTCGATTACTTAACACCTATTACGGCTTTCTCAGTAAATATGTTTTGCCTTATATTTTTCATTACGATAAATATTTTTTACCCAGTTACTATTTCCCATTATCTCTTCTGGTTTTCAACTTTTAAGCGAACATCATCTTATTTTGGCATACGAACACATCCTCTCCTGACACATACATTTGACATTAAAAATTCTCCGATAACTTGACATCGATTATTGATTATCGTGTCAGGATAGGAACGTTCTATGTCCGTGCAACTAAATTAAGGGGTATGAAATGTGTTGATCTTCTATTTGTTATGTTTTTAAACCTGATGATGAAGTTTCATGAGAAATCTATACCGATTATATTATTGTATTTACATGTGATCTTAATGCATTACAATTCTCATCCTCGCGATGAATCATCAATAAGTTTCCCCGATTTTTTCGAACAAAATCATTACAATCCTGATTCATTTACTTTTAAAAAGAGCCGATCCATTACTTTAAAGCAAGATACACCTATGTTCTATATACCTGAAAATTTAATATCAGAACTTTTGGCAATATCCGGCGATATTCATCCGAATCCCGGTCCCATTCCTAATAATCCTGATACTACTAATGAATCTAATCCATACTCTGACTTAATCGATGTCATGGACGATCTCCACTCAAATTTATCTATTATGCACTTAAACATACAGAGTCTGTTACCAAAACGTGATATATTGAATGCAAATTTAATACATTTTGATGTACTGTGTTTTACAGAATCTTGGTTAAGTAACGATATTCCAAATACAGATATAGCTTTTGATGAATTTGACATAAATTTTAGAAAAGATAGAACAGATCGCCCTGGCGGTGGAGTTATTGTGTATATTAAAAATTCTATCTACGGTAAAAGAAGAAGCGATCTTGAAATTAACGGTTTGGAATGTATTTGGATTGAAACTAAAATAAAAAATACTGTTACACTAATAGGTACTTTCTATAGACCCCCGAATAGTCCTGCAAATACTTGGAATTTAATTGAAGAATCGTTCGAATTAGCAATTGATACTGGTATCAAAAACATTATTATATGCGGAGACTTTAATGAAAATCTTCTAAATGACTCTAATCAAAAAATGAAAACTATTCTTCAAACTCTCGGTTTATACCAACTTATCAAACAACCCACTTCCTATTCTGAAAATACGGCTACGCTTATCGATCTCTTCATTACAAATAATCCTAATCTGTTTGCTTATTGTAACGTTCTAGATCCATTTCTTGATGTGAACATAAGATATCATTGTCCCATAATTAGCTTATTAAAGATAAACAAACCTAAATCTTCATCATATAAAAGAAAAATATGGTTGTATGATAGTGCCGATTTTGAATCTTATAGAAATGAGTTATCTCAATTAAATTGGGAATCCATATTGAATGAGGAAGAATCGATAGACTCTTGTGTCCTTAATCTTACAGAAAATTTACTAACAGCTGCGTCCAAATGTATCCCCAATAAATATATAACAATACGACCAAACGATTTAGCATGGCTTGATAATAATACCAGAAAATTAATGAGAAAAAGAGATAGGTTAAGAAAAAACGCAAAGAACACAAACAGTGAATATTTATGGTCTAAATTTAAAAAAATTCGTAACACTATTATTAACAACCTAAGGAATGCTAAAAGATCTTACTTTGATAAAATATGTGAAAAATTAAATTCTAACAAATTCGGTTCAAAAGACTGGTGGAAAGTAATGAAACAACTAACAGGTTCTTCTACAACTAGTTCTATATCAATATTAACTACTGACGATGGCACTGTATTACATGATGATGTCGATAAAGCTAACTTGTTGAATGAATTCTTTTGCCTCCAATCTACGATTAATGATTCAGGAAAAAACCCTACCAGCTATTTCAAACAATTTACCTCAATTACTAGAGGATGTTGTATTATCCCCAAATGATGTGAATGATGTTTTAAAAAATCTTGATACAAGTAAGGCACTAGGTTCTGACCTAATAAGTCCCAGAATTCTTAAGGAGGGCGCGGATATCTTATCACCATATTTATGTAAACTTTTCAACCTCTCATTACAATTAAAACAATTCCCTTCTTCTTGGAAAACTGCAAATGTCATACCAATATATAAAAAGAATGATCAGAGTAAAGTAGAAAACTACCGGCCCATTTCTTTGCTAAGCATCCTAGGTAAAACTTTTGAAAAATGTATTTATAAACATATTCATAACTTTATCATAAGTAATAAACTTCTATCACCCCACCAATCAGGTTTCACAAAAGGTGACTCAACCGTAAATCAACTTCTGTACCTATCTAATGAATTTTCTAAAGCTCTTGATGATGGAAAAGAAATTCGGGTTATTTTTTTCGATATCAGCAAAGCGTTTGACCGTGTGTGGCACAGGGGGTTAATCAATAAACTTCAAAATTTGGGAATAAGGGGTAATATTTTAGAATGGATTTCGAACTATTTATCTTCGCGTAATCAAAAAGTATTGTTAAATGGTAAAGAATCATCTGTTCTGTCTATAAATGCTGGGGTTCCCCAGGGATCCATTCTTGGACCACTTTTCTTTTTAATTTTCATCAACGATATAGTATTAGAGGTAGGATGTTCAATTAAATTATTCGCGGACGATACTTCCATTTACATTATCATAGATAACCCTCACTTAGATGCTGCTCAACTCAATTATAATCTAGATAAAATTCATAGCTGGTCAAACCAATGGTTAGTAAATTTTAACCCCCAAAAAACCGAAACAATGTTAATTACTAGAAAAACATCCCCCATCTATCACCCACCTTTATTTATGAATAATGTCCCCATACAAGAAGTATCCAATCATAAACATCTTGGTCTCATATTTAATAAAAGCTGCCAATGGGGGGACCATATTGATTACATCTTTGGTAAAGCATCGGATAAACTTAAACTTTTACGAACTCTGAAATTCAAAATTGATAGGCAATCTCTCCAGACAATGTACTTTTCATTTATTCGGCCCGTTATTGAATATTCGGACATTATCTGGGATAATTGCACACTTGCACTAAAAGAAAAACTCGAAAAAATCAATATTGAGGCAGCACGAATTGTAACAGGCGCAACAAAATTAACTAGCTTAAGATTATTATACGAAGAATCAGGTTGGTCCACTTTAGATAAAAGACGCGATGAACATAAATTGATACAATATTTCAAAATGGTAAAAGGATTAACACCAGATTATCTATCATCTTTAGTTCCAGATCAACATCATAACATCCATAGTTATAATACCCGAAATGCTCAAAATTATGTTAGTATTAATTCAAACAGTACTCACTACTTCAATAGTTTCCTTCCCTCATGCGTACGTCTCTGGAATAACCTCCCATCACATATTAAAGAAATTAATTCCCTAGAATCTTTCAAAAAAGCCATTACATCAAATCACACTGTAATTCCAAAGTATTATTATGACGGCACTCGACTTGGACAAATACTACACGCAAGACTCCGCATGAACTGTAGCTCTCTTAAACAACATCTCTTTGATAAAAATATTGAACCCGATCCCCTTTGTATGTGTAATCAAATTGAATCGACATCCCATTTCCTTCTCTATTGTAAACAGTATACTACCCAGAGAAATTTACTTGAACAAAAAATAAGTCGTCCCTTAACAGTAGATTTATTGTTGTACGGAAATCATCTTTTATCATACTCAGAAAATAAACATATCTTCATTTGTGTCCAAGAATTTATAATAAATACTAAGCGATTTACATGATTTTCATCTCATGACATATATTTACTGTACCAGGTATATATAGTTATCATATTCTTTACTTAGAGTAGCATTATTGTTTACAGAATCACCTTCATGTGATTGTTTTGTTCATTATTCATTTTCTATGTGGTAATTATGTTTCTATGAATCATCTGTGATTCTTAAGAAATTCAAGAATGTAAATTTAAGCATTTTAGATTCTAACTATACTATACAATTGCATTCTATTTTTATTCATACCCTATTAGAAATTATACTATTACATAACAAAATAATTTGTCATTCCTATTGTCAGTGATTACTTGATGTTCGCTCTTTGATTTTTATCTTACTTAATATTCTACCTTTCAAAAACATTCTATTGTACTTATGACCATCTTTCAAACATGTAAGTGCAATGATAATAGGGAGACGAATTAGTATAAGCAGATCTGCTTTTTTTCAAATCCCTTCCTGCATTTGTATATATGGAATTGTAATTGAATGCTTTCTTGAATAAATATTGTTTAAACCAAATCCATCGACTCAAATTGGCTAGTTGCCATGACGAAGTGCTACATGAAAAATGCATAAATAATTCATGTCAAAGGGTCATCACTCAGGTATTCATGTTTGGACCGAAATAAGCCTCATATGCTGTAACATACTTCCTTCAAAAGACAGACAGACGGACGGACAAGCTGATTCCATTGAATATCCTGATTTGCTGCAGGGGATGGTAATGAATGAATGAGCCATATCACTAAATTTTCTAATTTTATTTAGTTCAGAACATGCAACAATAAAGACCAAACAACGTTAAGGAACACAATATTTTTAAAATAAATCTTCTAATTCAATATAATCAAATAATTCAAAGAATTGTAATGCAAAGGCAAGATTCAAAGCTCAAAACAAATGCCAAATAATATCAAACTTTATATTCAAATTGAACTCTCCGTATGTTTACCCTGTTACCAATAATTTCACATACATAAGTAAATGATAATAAAAAGTAGCATCATCAGAGTGTATAAAGTATATATCTTTAAAAATACGTAAAGGTCGGGGTTTTATTCTTTTCCCTAGACAAAAAGCAACGGATTCACTAAAGCAATGAAATTATTTGCCATTACTAATGTTTGCCCTGATCTCATACCAAGCTTCGTAAAAGACGTAGGAAAAATAATTTACAAAAAAAAACATGTGTTTGTGAAACACGAATGCCTCCGTTGGCATATTTGTCAGTAAAACTGCTGAAAAGTAGTTCACATTTTGAGGTTAAGGTCACAAGGTCAAATTTGGTAAGGAATTCATACTAGTATGTGAAATATGAAAGCCCTATCACTTAGCATTCAAACGTTATGGCCAAGATTAAAGGTATCAAAAGTAGGTAAAACTCCAAGGTCAAGTTCACAAGGTCAATCATTTTGGTATCCATGGAGAGGTCTTGTCAGAAGGTATACACATGTGAAATATGGAAACCCTATCACATACCATTCAAAAGTTATGGCCAAGGTTAAAGTTTTTGCGGACAAACAGATAGACAGACGGACAGAACAAAAACTATATGCCCCCGAGTCTCCTATTACGGGGGCACAAAAACGTAAAATAACGAATAAAGTATCTAAAACTGGTCAAAGTGGCGAGTGGCCAAAGACATGTTTTTTGAGATTCAATTTGTCGACATATCATGCAAACTATATCTGTATATTTAGCAGTCTCATTCATATGTCTGTTTCTCTGCATTCATCACACATACCCCCGTTATTAGCACCCTGTAAAGGTTCAAGTTCTTGTTCACTGTTTGGATTACCCTTCAGAACACTCCGGCCGTCTGAACATGAGGGAGAACAAGTTCCCTCAGCACAGTTCCGCCGCTCTCGTTTTTTACTGAATGCGTACGCACACAGGAAGTAACCTACGCCAATTCCACTGACGGTTGCTATGACAACCCATAGGTTATAGGTCATGATGGCCAGCATGAGAATATAACTGCTGAGAATCTGGACTAGATAGAGGATGGTTTGCAGAAAGTGCTCTCTACTTTTTATTGTCCGCCTGTAGGAATGAAGAAATTATCAAATTATCACATCGTTATTTCCACCTTTTAGAGTTTCGTATCTGGAGTACATAAATGATCAAATGCGATACAAAATTCGTCCTATGTTCAAATATGTCTTTTATTTGAGATATTCAACTTCTTGTGTGACATTTATATATTCCAACCTGAATGAAAATGCCGCAGTTTTGGTCGTTTGTATATTTTTGTTTTGCCATTCTTGATTCTATTCATTCGATCAGTCATTTATTTTACTTAGTCCATGAAGCCAAATTGGAAAGTTTAACACCATTGCCAAAGGAACCTTACTTGTTGAGCCTGTAGTCCCTATGGACGTACTGACGTACACTCTTTACAGCTTGAAATACAACAGCTAGCACCACTATCAGAACGACGGCAAAGAACATGCCTAAAATAAAGAACAATAATGTGAAACATTAAGGCTTACTATTGAAAGAAACAGATTTATTTCGCACCAGTAAATTATGTCAAAATAACAAAAAAAATATAAAAACATGTAGGTTTTTTTTTCATTAGTGGATAAAAGATGGTCAGAGTTTACGGCAAACAGAACAAAGGTACCCCAATCTGCACCATATATTATACGCCAGATTTCGTGCTTTGACCTTGACGTCTGACATTACTCATCAAAAAGATTTTTCGTCTTCTAATGTATCTGTATATGGCCCTAAAAGCTTAAAAGCTTTACTAGAGACATTGGCCTCTGACCCATAGCCTGAATACAGGTGTTCTTCGCGTTGTCATGGACCAATAGTGTTCCCTTCTTGGCTTGTATCTCGCCCACAATGATACGAATACTGACAGACGGAGAGGCATACAAACTGTACCATACCATTATACGACCATCTTATGACAGGCACATAAGAATTATCTTTCGTGGGTAGTAAAAATTTAAAATAGTTCAAGACTAATTCTGCTCATGATCAATCGGTGTTCTTTAATTCTTAAAAAAATTATTTACCTGTTTTTGTGTCTAATCTCCAAGATTCAAATAAGAATGGAACATCGGCATCTAGTGTGAAAAAGCCAGGGTGCTGAAAATATAAAATATGGAGGATATTAATTTTGAGAATTTTCAATAAACAAACAAAAAAATGTTGAGGAAGAGTCTTACTACAGGTCATTACATATAGTGACCGTTTAAATTTCGGTTCGTGAATTGCGATTAGATTCAGGAAATATTATCCATAATGCCCTAGTTAAACCTTTGTCATTCCTTTGCATGGAATTTTACGTCTTTTAGAATTGTAATTAAAACACTGACACCCCACCTTCATCCTTTTTGTCTGCACAATCGCTACGAAAACACCATCCATAATTATAATCAAAGACTAGTAATTAGAAAAAAAAAAAACCCCAATGATCCGCATTTAAATAGGGATTAACGAAATATAAAAGAAAAAAAAATCTGTGTAATGTACATGATGTATATGACACGGTAAATCACTCAAAAATACAATGTTCCCGCCAGACTTGACTACGAAACTCTTATTCATATATTTTGTGAAAGTTTTTGCTATTATATTGCAATGATGATGTATATTGATTGCAACGAGGATAAAACCCAACCGCGTCATGGTGCCTCAATTTTTAGTCTTATCCAAATATATTTAAGAATTGGCGATTCTCTAATGTTTTTGGAGATTGTTCTGCTTCCGAAAGGAAATCAGCTAGGGCGCCAACTAATCCATTTTGGGGATTTCGAATGGGACCTATTCGTTGAGCTGCCATTTACTGTTGAGGGGCAACATTCAACGGTAGCAGAACAAGTATTAGCTTTTACAAAAAGCTTGCCGGCATTTAGCTCACATTAAATGTTGTAAAATTCTAGTAAGAAAAAAATGGAATAAACGATTTTCATTCTTGTTAGACCAATCGTGCATTTCCGGGCTTTTCAGTTTTTATTTCCGATTCGAGCTACGGAAATTTCCGAGAATCTGTGATTGTTGTAAGACGTATCGGTGCAAAGACTTTTCGATGCATCTTTCGGAAGAAAATGCACTGATACGATATGACTTTCATTTGTCAAGTCATCTAGACTCTTCGGCCGACCTGATGAAAGTATCTTATGCACAGGTTCTGAATAACCTTGACGAATATTTGCATATTTTGTAGTTGTCCACCAATCATATTGCCAAGAGTTATTTTATCCTTGCAAGTATGTCACGATTGATTTAAGGAATCATTGTATTATTTTTTTGGTTGATCGAGGTATCAACACCAAAAATTGAGGGAAAAGTGCATCGTGCGCGTAGCGCAAGATGCAAAAGTTTTCCCTCAATTTTTGGTGTTGATACCTCGATCAACCAAAAAAAATATTACATTGATTACTTATCATTTCATTACGTCGCTTTTGAACGTTTATTTGCAGCTTTGAAATCATGTTGCTAACGACGTTGCTTATGACGTTGCTAAGCGCGTACTTCCGTTTTGTGTTGATACAGGTATCAACAAAATTTCTCGGCCAATCAGAATCGTCGTTTCTTAATAATAACAATGGAAATTAAATGATTACAGTATACCGGCAGTCATGACTGCCGGTAATAATACGGCTTCGTTCCAGAATACAAGAAAGACATGTTACAAGTAAGACAAGTCGATTCAGAGACGGTTCCACCCGTCTGTCGACGGTGATGTGGGCTACATATTCGACCTAAAGACAAAATGTTGCCCGAGACCAAAGTAGTGTTACTATACAATTATGGACTTTTAACTTAGTGTATATTATACAATTATGGACTTTTTACGAGGTGAATATGGTGTGATATTTTCTGAATTTGAAAATATTGACCGAGGCGACAGCCGAGGTCAATATTTTCAAATTCAGAAAATATCACACCATATTCACCGAGTGAAAAGTCCATAATTGTTTTATTATATAGTGGACTTAATCAGTATTTATAAAGGTAACTTTTCGAAATGGCTGACATCGAATTTTCTTTGAAAATTTTTCAAGACGTGTTAATATCAGCATTTTCTGTCGCTGAATTATCCTGAACGTAATGGAATTCATTCAATGAGTCAAATGAAGAATATTTCAGAGTCAAAATCCGTAGATAGGCTCAAAATTCAAGAATTTGAGCTCAGCTTCATGGTCCTTGCTGCTGTTTACGAAATGACGTTAATGACGTCACAGTTATAAATTTCGCGCGTTTTCGATATTTCATGGTAAACCGGAAGCAAGAGTTTTCGCGGTAGTGATATTTAATGAAATCGCCCCTCACAGGTCAATATGATGAGACAATGACTCGCCACGTGACAGTTCTCAGCCAATGAGAGTGGGAATATAAACAGACTATATAATAAGATGTGATACTGACTTACTGTGAAAATATTGACCGAGGCGAAGCCGAGGTCAATATTTTCACAGTGAAATATCACATCGAGTAGACCTCATCAAAAGACAATAATTGTATAATATATACAAGTACTGAGTTAAAAGTCCATAACTGTTTTATTCTATAATTTCATATTTGATTCACAATAAATAACGCCGCCATTTGCTAAAGTTACTGGGGTAGTCCCGGTCTATTTTTAGACCGTGGTATATGGTGATTTATTCAGGAGCGTCGACTACGTTATCAGCCAATCACAGTGTCGCTATTTATAGTTTATAGAATAATTTTCGATTCTAACTTTGTTCCATATTAGAAAAATAAAATTCTGTAAACTGCTCTATCTTTGAGAGGTATATATGTTTTATGGTCTACGAAGACAATCAAGTGCAAAGTTCTATCATGATTATATACGTTAACAGGATCCTGGTTCTCAATCATACATTTGTACCTCTTTTGATATTAATTCCGAGAATTCAAACCATAAAAATGTATTTACTTAGAAGGGTCTTAATAAAAGAATAAATAAATCTATTTCAAATATGTTTTATCTTCGTTGAAGTTAGCATTAAATTTAAGGTGTACCAGGAACGCTTGCAAAAATGAAACAAAGAGGATATAAAATGTGAATACAAAAGGTATACATTCTGTGGTAACCTGTTGATAAACGGGAACGTCACTTTTAAAGTTTTCGCTGCTAACATTACGCAATTGTCCCAAGGGTGTGTGGCATTAGGTCAAACAGATAGTCAGAGAGAGAGAGAGAGAGAGAGAGAGAGAGAGAGAGAGAGAGAGAGAGAGAGAGAGAGATTTTACCTGGCCTGTGTGTTGCGAGTGATCCATGGCACCTGGATGATGATGCATGGTATGGACATGGTCCGAATGGTTATGGTGCATATCCATATGTCCACCGTGGGCCGAGTGGTCAATATGTCCACTGTGGTCCGTATAATTAAACATATCCATCATATGTCCACTGTGGGATGAGTGGTCATCCATACTCATAGAATGTCCAGTATGGTTCATCATACTCATATGTCCAGTATGGTTCATCATGTTCACATGTCCAGTATGGTTCATCATGTTCATATGTCCAGTATGGTTCATCATGTTCATATGTCCAGTTTGGTTCATCATGTTCATATGTCCAGTATGGTTCATCATACCCATATGTCCAGTATGGTTCATCATACCCATATGTCCAGTATGGTTCATCATACCCATATGTCCTGTGTGATTCATATGATCCATGTGTTTAGAATGTCCCACTTTCATATGCTCCGAATGATTCATATGAGCAGAGTGGTCAATATTTTTCATAGTATCCATGGCAACGTGTTCTGAATGATCCATGATACGACTTTGATGCACCGCCGCCGGTGTGCTAATGAAAATCAATATGTGACGATTTCAAAAGATTCCTGGTCCTATATACAAAGTTCCTGGTCATAAATTAAAGATCACTCGGTGTAAGCCACTGGTCCTTTGACTGGGATTTATCAGACTTTCTACGACACCTGTAAGAGTCATCACTTGCATACGATGTAAACGTCTATCATATATGCCATTCGCTCGTTTAGATCACTACATTGTTCCTATGACCTGCCACGCATCCACGAATAACTTCATATTCATAAGGTGTATTACCTGAAAGGGGAATTTTTGTTTATAAGACAATGTATACTGTTTGACGTAAAATTGATTAGCTCGAGGGAAACACAGAAACTTTAATCTCGAAGTTTTAATGAAATGAAAAGAAAAGATTATTCGTTTGATTAAAGCTGTTTGCTTTGTAAATATTTAGGACGTAGAGGATCGTTATACGGACTTAATTGAGCTCTAACAAAAGGCGCTGCTGAAGAAGTTTCAACTTTAGAAGTTCACGTGTGATGCAGTAAAGAAGGGGATGGGGTGTCCGAACCCTACCCTTTGGAGTTCGAATACATGTAAATGTATTTTGCATACGCAGATCTAAAGATTTTTTTATCGGAACAGAAAGGGCAACCAATCAAAGGGGGGGGGGGCGCTCCATCGATCATTTTATCAATCTATGAGGAATTTTTTGTAAACAGTCCTTGCGAATCATACATCATCGCATATACATGTACTTGTATCTTTAATACTAATAATTTTAAAATCATGCATGGACTCAAAACCCATCCCCTTGCCCTTGGATATATTTATGTTTCAATCCGTGCATGTATACATGACTGGCCTGCAGGTTCCTGATCTAATTTACTTTTAAAGGCTATTTGGTAACAGCTGCAATTGAAAAGTAGTTTTCTACAAAACAGATCATCAACGTTTCCCTTTCATCTGTATCTGGAGGCCAAAATGTTACAAGTGAAGCATTGAATGATTTGGAGAACACAGAAACTTAACCAAACAAGACCAAGGTGTATTTCTTGATAATCGAATTACTTACTTGTACGACGTGCATAGAGTCGAGCATTTTTTTGGGATGGGGGGGGGAGGGGCTGGCAATTAAAGCAATTCAGTTTCGGGTCATATATATAGTTCCAATGCAGGGTAGTGATGTTCTTTCAGGTAATATTCAAGAAGAAAGTACATTTTAAAATAATAATTCTCGACGGCAAACTTATATAGCTAGCAAGAAATTCATCATCGTTTTGCCCTACCCATATTTAGTGCCCCTCCCGCTCTATCATACATCCACGGGCTTATGGATGTTTGATAGAGTGGTAGAGTCGCACGAAACAAGTGCCTGCATGTGGTCTCAGTAGAATGGGGGGGATGTTAGGGTCAGAACCCCGTCCCACCTGAATTTGCCAAAAAGCTGGGGTTTTTTCTATATTTTTGCGTATATATATATGTGCATTTTTTAAATCTAAGGCTGGAACAACACCCAACCCCTCACCGGAAAAAATCTGGGCAGACTAAGCGTCTATACTGAGTGGTGGTGGGGGGGGAGGGGGGGGGGTTGCGAATATTGTCAAATGAATTCATGAAGATTCTCCACGTTCATACGACCCTTTACATTACCTCAGTGACGTACACGTGTACACTTCCAGATAATAAATATGATTTTTATTTGATCATATATTGAGTAATCACCATACTCAGTGATACTAGTACAAGAGTTCGAGAGAGGGCATGCACTAGACGAATTCCGTTACGAATCAGAACAAACACATAATCAGATAATGAGATATTATAATTACCATGCAACTTGCATAAGCGATAAGACTTTTTTTATTCATCGACAATATGAGATAATACATATATGTTCAATTTAAATGTAATTGTATAATTAATGAAGATATACTTACGGTCAATGAAAATGGTCAACATTGATTACCTCTTTTCCATATGAAATATTTCACGTGTGCAACGATTTACTTGATCTATTTTTGTACTATTATGACGTCAAACTGAAGGGCAGACAGGGGCGCCGAAAGGGGGAAGAAAAATAACATCCAGTCTATGAGGGGTGGACGGGGTCAAAGGGAGGGGGGAGGATGGGGGCGGGATGGGGAGAAAGAGATATGATTGGGAGAGTAACAGTAACAAAAAAAAAAATAGGAATTACTTTAAATATAAATAATCTTGCTCTTATGCGTTCATCTACATAATATCAATTTGAAAAATTACAACGAAATTCAGCTCTATATACCTTAAACATTTTCCAGCTCGCTTCGCTCGCCGCAATTATCAAATCCATTTTTCAAATATTTTAGGCTCGCTTCGCTCACCTTATTTTTCATCTAATCAGGTCTATTTTTTTCAAAGGTTTAAAAAAGGAAATAACCCAAATAACTTCACTATTGCACCAATTTACACTTTTAAGTGGTTTGAAAGACCCCCTCCACACAAGACAACCCCCCCCCCCCCACATACACAAAAGAACCCCCAACCCCCCCCCCCCCCCTTTTACATGTACCTTATATTATATATAGTTTGCATGCAGGCATTCTTCAAAGCGATCATGTATATTTCCTATAACCCCTAAATTTTTGGATGTGCCCTATTTCCCTTATATTTTGGCCAAAACGACCCATATTTTCCTATAATATCCATGTATTTAAAGGGTTAGGCTTAGGGTTAAACTTTCTGGAAATTTAAAGACTTTCTGGAAATTTTACAAAAATTATTGTCAACTTCCTTTGAAATTCGGATCAATACAGGCAACAGCTAGAGTATATTACTTTGGGTATTTCACAACCTGCATTTTATGGTGACATAATTAACAAGAAAAGAAGGATCAAAGATAGACAACATAACTATCGAAAATGCGTCAGAATCATCAAACGCCTTATATACCGTGGTTATGATCCTTTTAGAATGTCACCAGACAGACACTAGGCTTGGTACTTTACCAATCTACAGTCTTGTACCAGCACATTATTAAAACTTGCCCTCTGCCTGACTGTGACGACGGGACTCCATGACGGTCCCTGTCCAAACCTCTTTAGAGAAGACAGGGTCCCGACTACCTGTCCTCTCTGAATGTCAGTTGGACTCCTCGGGTGATAACATACATGAGCTCGCGGCGGCAGAGCATGGATTGTATAAAGTACGCCCTCTTTTTATATCCATTTACATACTCATTTGTGTTGCTTGTTTTGCGGTCTTGTTTGTGCGTGGTCATCTGACGGCGAGGATGTTGTTTTACACCACAATTGTACGTTCTTCGAGACCTCTGGGTAATCGGAAAAGTGGGAGGGTTGTGCGCACGTAATCCAGGATAACCACACCTTCTGCTATTTCCGTGGCAGATGGCCGGACTAAGTCGGCACCGGTTGCCCATTGGTCTCGTTGGTTTATGTGTAGTCCTTTGTGTTTGAAGTTTCTGTGTTGTGTGTTCCTTGTCCCTTTTGCGTCTCTTCTTGTGCTTGTCTGCTCTGTGTTTTTGCATTGGGTGTTTTGGGGTTTTGCTGTGGGTGCTGCAGCCTGGTGCTGTTGGAGATCCCTATTAGCACGAAATACTGCAGTATACATCCTAAAAAATTTCCGGCTCGCTTCATTCGCCCAAGCCTTCTATAACACATAAAAATTTGCCTGTGCCTTACAGATTATTATATACATGTAATTCTTTAGATAGAAAAAAAAATCCTTGCTCCAACTTTGTAAGAAAAAAATAATTTTGCTTCAGTCCGGAGCGATTTTTTTTTTTTTTTTTTTTTTTTTTTTTGCCTCGACAACAAAAAAAGTACAAGAGCCCCCCTCCCCGATATTCAAATGGACCGTGTCTAGATTAGATTAAGCAACAGTTAAGTGATGTACACTAATAAAACCATGTCCGCTCGTGTGATTTAAAAGTTTTAAGGCATTTTTCTATTTACTCATACATATACGATGTGATCATGACAAGAATGTCAGTTTATAGTGCATTGTCATACATGCATTTCCTTTAGCACGAGGACTTTTGATTGAAAATAAGTACATGTATTTCTTGGGGAGGAAGGGGGAGGGAGGAAGGGGATGGGAGGGGGAAGTATGGGGCGAGAGGAGGGAGGAAGGGGGCGGGAGGGGGAGAGTGGTACCCCCTGTCCGCCCCCCCCCCCGTATATGGGTGGGTGAGTGCAAGCCATACCCTATTTTCGCTCCCAACATTTAATATTATGATGAATGCATGGTGCAATCAAATAAGTATGCCGAAGTTCGAAGGTTTAAAGTTTTCATTATCTTTGTGAATCGTCTACTAAGCAACCCCCCCACCCCAAGACACACGTTCGCGTGTTCTTATGGAGATAATTAGTAGTTTACAATAGAAAATTCAGTACTAGGTAAAATAGAAACAGAAATAAAAGTATGTAAACTTCAATGGAGTTGTAAGTTTCAAGACAAACACGATGATCCTAGGGCTACATATGATACGTCCGTGTCCTGTCAGCACACGCTTTGTATTTTTTATAAGTCAATTTCGATTCAATTCTTTACATTTTTAACCAGTTGTCATACATCAATTTCGATTAAGAAATCAAGAAGTGTATATAAGATGTTTCAATTTACAATTTAATATTGTTATTAATTTAATATTGCCATAGCTTTACTATTTCTGTATCGTTTCGTATTCAAAAGCAAGTTTCAAGACTTCGCATATAGTTGTCTTCAAAGTACAAGTACTTGTGTATTTTTAAAAGATAATGTTGATTACAATCTTCATCACAGTCATGTCACGTTTTCATAAGTTCATCTAGACAATCTAAAATGAAATGATTTCCACCCCCACCCCCCCCCCCCACCCCCCCCAACAGTAGATTGAAAAAAAAGAGCAAAACTTTTTAGGTACATGGATCTTCCTTTTCACCTTTTCAATGATAAGTGGTTGGAAGCTTATCCGTATATTTAATTGTCAAGGACTTTCATATTTTTCAAACTAGTAATTTTAATTACGGTAACCGTTGCAATTCATTTTTTTTTTCTTTTGACATTTTGTTTAGAGGAGTGATAGTCTTTGTTTAAATGTTATACAGCAAACAGAAAAGGTATAGATTAGTTATTTTCAGATTCATAGGCTAAAATAATTTTTGATTCGCTGAAGGGAATTTGTTTGACCAAAAACATTTACCCGAGACATGACCATAGCCATTCCCATAAGGTCTCTAATTAAGAGAGATAACTCCATCAATGAGTATTTCAAAGACAGAATTCAGAATAGTTATCTTTCCTTCCATATTCGTACCAAATGTGCAGACTTTGTTCATTTTACATCAGCATCTTTTGCGAGTAAATAACTTCTAATGATAAGCACAATCATAGGAGCAGGTATGTTGCCTCATCCACCTATTGCATGTTTGACCACAAGTCTGTGACCTTGACACTGAAGGTGACCTTGATCCCTCTTAATGTGTGCTTATCATACTTGACCTTCACGGCAAGTTTGATGTGGAGATAAAAGGAAAACAACCCAAATTACAAGGAACAAAATTAGTCTTTATTTTTCAATAACAAAACAGATAGCATATTACAGCATTACTGTACATGAAGAAAAAAAATAATAATGGTGTATATATCTTTTTTAAAGCAAAACATTTCTCTAAATAAATGTATATGTTTCCACAAAATACTTGAAAAATAAAAACATCACTGATAATGTTTGACAAGATGGACAAAAGGTTAAAAGCTTTCTATAAATATATCTTTAAAGACTTTGCATAAAATATGTGATAAATAAATATCTAATGTGATAAATAAAGATAAAATAAAAATTTTGTTACCATGGTTATGATGAACAGCAATATAAAATATGCACATAATCAGGTCTCAAAAATACATATACATGATATACAATATAAATTGAAGTCACAACACTTGAATTTTAGATATAATGTACACAGAGTTTGACTCTTTAAATTTTGTCAGCAAAATATGTGAATTTAAAAGCAATTTTAAAGATAATCCTAAAAATCATTATGTCACTGATTTTGAATTTGAAAGCAAGTTATACCTGTAACTCAAAATCATCATAGAAATTTGGATTTTGAAAATTAGCAATTTATACTTCAAAAATTTCTTCAAAATTAAAATTTGATAGCAAATTCACTGCGTGGGATCGAAACGTATGGTGTTGTGATTCCTTACATATTTTTTCAGGTATTTTTTCATTTTCTATATTAAACTTTACAAAACTGATGAGCCATTGCAGTAGGGCAATGCCTAATAAGTCAATCCTTTCATCACGGTATATGAAAAGTTCATAGTTTTTGCAAACACTTCAATAGTTTGTCAACAACAGAAAATTTTTCCTTTTGACGAACTCTTGAAGTGCTTGCAAAAACTATAGACTTTTCAGATATATAAAAGATATGGACTTACTTATTAGGCATTGCCCTACAGTGCAACGTCTCATTAATTTTGTGCAGTAACACTTAAATAATGAAAAAATCTAAAAAATCTGTGTAAGGAATCACAACATCATACGCTATGATCCCACGCAGTGAAATTATACCTCTGAATATCATAAAAAAAATACTACTTAATTAAATTGAAAATTTGAAAATTCTTCTGTTTCTGGTTGGTTGAAAGTATAGGATCATCATGTCACATTTTAGTCTATGAGTTACAGACCTAGAAAAGGAGTATCACATCTATGTTTAATGAAACAAAATTGATAAATGATAAGGTCATACAATTAGAATATTTCATGATTTTGTCAGTATGTCATATAATTTTATCACAGAAATTTGAAATATTTTAGCTGACAAACATAGTTTGTCAAAGAAAGTTTTGAAATAGATTAATGTCAAAAATAATGCTTGCAATTTTCTCAAGAAGAGGATTTTTAGAAATACCGCACAGGGTAATTCCCCCCCCCCATCCCCCCCCCCCTTTAGGTGAATTCATTACTGGGCGAATAAGTGTCCCGTATCAATTGGGCGAAAATGTGACTGGGTGAAATCAGTATGACATTCATTTGAACAATATCCAGCAAAAAAAAACTTACTTGAAATTAATCGCTCTATTACTCAATAGTCTAGCATTAGATGCAGTCCTAAATATGAATTTTGGCCCATTTTAAGATAATGTGTACAAATTAGTTTTTATAGTCTAGCTCTATAGGAATGGCTTGAATAAGGTCTATTATTGCATTGATAATACTGACTTTGCATACATGTATGATGGTTTGTTTTTAATTAGTTGATTTTTATTTTTTTTCTTTCTTTGTGCTCAATTACGAATAACGTTTGGTGTATCTTTATACAAATGTTCTACTTCTACACTCCAATTGACTTAAAAAGGCAAACTTGTATCAAAAATAAATATTTCACAGTATATAATATTCATATAGAAAACAATACTGAAGTTTCCTTTTCACCAGGATTTTCATTTGTAAATTATATATGAAAGAAACTTCCATACTTTTCTTGACTTATTTTGAACGAAAAAAATATTTCAAATGAAAAAAAAAAGAAGCATAACACATTTAGCTGAATTTTTCTGCTTTTAAATTTAACATTTTCTATTTTTACCAATAATAATTAAAAAAAAAGACAATTTGAGAGTTACAATACACAAGAAGAGGGTATGGACTGGTTTTAACATAATCTTGATTTTCATACACATTGTATGTACAATTCATTTCTGCAAACACAATTTAAACAGAAATGAAAAAAGAAATTTCCTGAGAAGTTCTTGAAATTTACAATTAAATACTTGATCAAATTTGAAAAGTAAAGTTTTATATGTGCTGAAAGTGTAACAGACTGACAGCAAACAAACATTCATTCACTAAAGTAAATAAAAATTCCTTCCATATTATATATGTTTTATAGACAATGCAATACAATTATAAAAGCTCTTTTGTGTGTACATAGTATTAATTGCAAACCATAAATAGCTGAAGAATAAATTTCTAAGTCAAGATTTTGTTAAAGTATGTTTACAAATTTAAAATGGAATTAAAATCAGATTTCCATTCTACTAGGGACAAAAATTTAGAAGAAAAAAAAGATTTTATGACAAAAATATTTCTTTGTCATGATAAACATATTAAATATTTTATTTGTTCCACCCTTTTAAAAGGAATACATTGGAATAAACAGTTTTACACTGTTCATGAATCCTTTGGACTACTTATTTGCAACTTACACCTATTTTAAAAATAGGTGTGAGTTGCAAATAAATAAGTCTTTCTTACATAATATTACAACAAAGCAGAAAAAGTGGACTATTGGATAGACCATGTAGACAGACAGATAGACAGACAGATAGACAAGGTGATTTACAAGTAAGCACAGACGTAAGGTGTAATATAGAAATCTGGCAAGAATAGAATAAGACAATTTGAGCAAGTCAACAGCTAGATTTCTGACTCTAAGTCAAATTAATTAAACTAAGATATTAAATGGTAATAAATTTGTTTTGGCATGTCAGTACCTGAGAAAAAAAATATAAATAACCTCAAATTGAAAGAAATAAATTTTGGTTCTTTTTGTGTCTACATAGTACTAATTAAGTGAAATAACAGTGAACAAAAAATATCTTATAAATTTAAATAGAAATAGTACCATATATGCTTCAGTATTTCATATATTTTTAAAAGAATCATTTGCAGTCATACATTTAATGAAGAGTTTCTTTTCAATTTTGATGGTAATACTGATGTCTTAAGACAAAAATCCTGAACATGTGACTTGAAATTAAATCATTATAATAGATTTGTATACATCAAGCTCGATTTGAATGGTACAAAAACTCTCTTTGCACTACAATATTGTACATCTATACCAGCTTCATTTAATGCCATCCAAACAAAACATAATATGAACTGATATCAAAACCTACATTGACAGACAATGATATGCTCATACTTCTGTATGACATTACTCCTTGCTCTTCAAAGAAATGCAGTTTGATTCAATGTAGATGTTGCTTCCTTCTATGATTGCTATACATAACAACTAGTCATTCAGAAATTAAACTTATCTGACTAATAAAAAACAATTGATCTTTTTTAAAAGTCATAATTTCTATCCACATGTCAATTAGTAAAAGCTAAGAAGCATAATTCTTTTATCACATACAATATATTGACTCAATGTGTAAAAGCAATCATTAAGTGCAAAATCATGCCTTCATACAATTTTGATATAATCATATATTCGCTATTTTCGAAAACCAGAGTTACTTCCCATTTGAGACGATATCTGATGTAGACTGATTATGACGTCATCAAATTCTATGGAAACAGTCCTAAAAGTCTGGGAAATAACGGTTTAAAATCGACGTTTCCCTACCATTTTCATGACATCACAAAGGCTTCACCTCAGATACCGTCTGTAAGGTGAGAAACTCTGTATTTCGCAAAGACTCAATAGAATTTACAGGATGAAAAAGAACAATCAGTATGGTTTTGAATACCCTTTGGTTGTGACTATCTTTTTGACTTTTTCTAATAAAGTGGACAAATTTTGCTTGTATAGTCTGTCATTGCTCAAATCAATACAATTTAACCCCGCCAGAATTTTCCGCACTTGTTCCGGTGCACTCTCCTGCGGGGAGAATCGTAATAAAACAGGAATGATAGGTTTGTTAAACATTTCCGCTAGCGTCAAGTCCTTTTTACAGTTGTCACTCTGCAGGTATTTTGGTGTAATACAACTGAGCACCACCGATGCCGCTTTCATGTTTCTCTGTATTTGACTCTGTAGAGTTTCTGCCCCTGTATCCATGTGAACCACGCTGCTACGCGTGCTTCGACTGCTGTGTCCGCGTGGTGGTCCAGTCATGGAAACATCCGCCCAGCACAGCAAGCCGTTGTTTTCCAACAGTTCTTTGATTTCTTCCACTCTTCCCTGCATGTCCCACTGATAGCTGATAAATACATGAGGATCACCCTCACCATTCACAGGCTTTGGTAAAACTCCATCTGAAAAAAAAAACCCCAGATATTTTGGATCTGAACATGCTAAAAAAAATTTTCAATTCAACATTCAAAATTGATTTCTATACAGTTCTAAGTTTCTATTACATATTAAATAATTCTTGTATGTTGTCACGTATAATAAATGATAAATGAATCAAGGTTTGTTCATATGTTGACAAAAGTGTATGAAAATTAGTAGTCCCTTTCACTGTCAAAGTACATCATGTACATCAAGTGTGCATGACTACAGTTGATAAATACATTTTTTGTAGTTAAGGACATATACTGTTTATTCAGTTTTAGGATACATATCCTTTATAAGTTTATATTTGACACTTGATGAGGTTACCATAGGAAACATTGAAGTTCTGAGTACTTCCCAATAGACTCATGCAGACATTTTCCATCATGCCAACTATGGCAAATTCAAAATTATACTCAATAACCTTCTTATTTTTGTATGATTTTCCTTCATATTTTGAATACAATACATTGGATATTCTACTTATTGATTGAAGTGAAGAATTTGAAACCTTTCAGTACATACCTTTCTGTAAAATAACATAAAACTTTTATTTTAAAATATTTTTTAAAGAACTTATAATGAAAATCGGAGTTATCTTTCTTTGTGCGTCGGAAATACAGAATACTCTTCGATGTGAAGATTCAAAATTTTGGGTGCCGGATATACCCTTAAGTTAATTCCTTCTCACTATTGGTAAAGTTACTAGTATTCAATACAGCAGAATTAACACACTTTAATAATTTGATAAGAACTAGCTTTTTATCTGAATTCTAATCACCTTGACTTCTTTTTAAATTCTATACATAAATGACATTTTTGAATGTCCTAATTGTACCAACTTATTCAAAGCTACAGCTATTAATCATGTTACTTTTACCAAACTGTGAAACTCATCATCGATTAACCAATATTATGAAGGATTAACTTAAAACAAATAAACCCATCGACCAATTATCATAGTTCACACTTTCTGTATTTTGATAATAAGTCCGTTTGCTTACTTCTGGAAGTAGCTAGCATCTCTAGAGGTTTTAGACCATCAGCCATCTTATTGAGGTAAGACTGCTCCAGTACGACACCAGGGACTCGCCTCAACGGCTTTATGTGATGCTCTAACACATCCAAACTCTCATTGTACATCTTGGTCTCAAAGTCTACCGCTGGACAATCACCTGAAATAGTTTGTACTTTTACTAATATAAAGCTATCACAGTCATACACTAAGTCAAAATATGTCATCACGGAATTCCAGGTAAGTCATGTTTTATAGATCGATTAAATATGGCAGATTGCCAGAACATACTGCCTTTATTTCTTTTGAAATTTTTGAAAAACATCAAATCAAATTTTGTACTTTTCAGGCAAAAGAAAAAAAAAAGACAAAATCACAAAGGTCACTGTTGCATGCTTTATGAAGTTCAAAATTTATCAGTTTGTTTCTCTATCATTCTTTCTCTATGAATCTTTAAGTACAGGTCCAAGTAAGGATCAGGCAGTTGAAAAACCTTAAAATTTTTGCAGAACTTTTTCCTCTTAAAATGTGTTCAGATCCGCCTCCATATGAATGTTCTGAGGAAATTTTCCTCATACTTGGATAGTTATAGGGGTAGCAAATTTGGATTAGTTATATAGAGAAAATTTTCCCGCCATTTTTTTTTTCTTTCATTTATATGAGGTGAATATCTCGCTTCACCATCGCTACATTGAGAAATGAATATCATGTTTGATTTATGTCACATATATGTCGATCTCAAAACAGAATTAAAAGGTTTTGCAACCAGACTTGTCAGAATGACAACATAGCTCGCCGGTGGCAACCATATGTAAATTGCAACAACAACAATAAAAAAGTAGGTAAAATTTCAAGGTCAAGGTCACTAGGTCAAAATTTATGGTACGGCATGAAAGGTCTTATCACAAGGAATGCACATGTGAAATATCAAAGCCCTAACACTTACCATTCAAAAAATATGGCCCAAGTTAAGTTTTTGAAAAGTAGGTAAAATTTCAAGGTCAAGGTCATTAGGTCAAAATTTATGGTACGGCGTGAAAGGTCTTATCACAAGGAATGCACATGTGAAATATCAAAGCCCTATCACTTACCAATCAAAAAATATGGCCAAGGTTAAAGTTTTTCAAAAGTAGGTCAATCTCCAAGGTCAAGGTCACAAGGTCAAAAATTTTGGTATCCATGGAAAGGTCTTGTCACAAGGAATGCACATGTGAAATATGAAAGCCCAATCTGTATTGGTTTAAAAGTTATAAGCAAGGTTAAAGTTTTTGTGCACGCGCACGCAGACGCCAACGCCAACGCAGACGCCGACACCGGGGGTATGACAATAGCTCTCCGGACATTCGTCCCGGCGAGCTAAAAAATTTTGATGTATCATCCCTGCCTGAATCTTACGTGGACCTATACTTAAGAAGTACTCAAGTTATCATGATATCAGATTCAAAGTGTTGATGGATGGTATAAAACAGACGGAAAGGTGATTCCGATAGGAAATGACGTCATTATGACATCACATATTCACACAGAGACGTCAGATATAGTGCTAATTTTAGGGTACCTTAATGATCAAGTGGGACCCTAAAACGACAATGATTTCATGTACACCTGATAAAAGGGCAGATAACTCTGTTATTGAATGAGGGTCATTGTCATGTTCTGAACGACATTTCAGTATTTTTAAAAGTTGAACTTTCTTTTGAAAACCACCACCACTATCATCATCATCATCATCATCATCATCATCATCATCATCATCATCATCATCATCTATCAGGGCTGGAAAAAGCCTTACCTAAAACAGCTTTTATTGAAGCTCTCAATATATTCCAAACATTCTTGAACATGGCAGATACCAGTTTCTTGCCCAACCAATCAGCAAACAGTACTTCGTGAAAGACGAACGGAGACCCCGTGGATGCCTCGGTCAACAGAACAATGACCTGGGTGGCCTGAGCGATGGACGGTCCATTGATGGCGAGAAACTCTTCCTTTGAGCGACCCAACTTCAAACTGTCGTGGTGAATCACCTGAAACACGACGAAATAAATTAAACCATAGCAAAATGTTATGTAAAAATTTCATTCTTGTTGGTCAAATGCCAAGGTCATAAAGTTGGTACATGAACAAGTAGAAAACTTTAAGGTACAAATGCAAGAAATACATGTGATACAAGTTTATAACCAAACCGTAGATCATGAGCTTATTTTTCTTGATACCAAATGGGAAGATCACACATCATCGATCATCACTTTCTATTCAAAAGTTATGATCAAGGTCATAAGATAAGATAAGATAAGATAAGATAAGCTTTATTTAAAGTCGGCATGTCAGATAAACAGTACAACACAAGCTCTGATGAGCATTTAGACCGACAAAGTGTGGAGTATCTAAATACCTTACAGTCAAGGTTAAACATTTTATTCGAATATAGACACACAAACTTGACAAATTGAACTGATTTGTCCCAAATATGCGGAAGATTTTGGGACATATATCTGTCCGATAACTCGGCATAGAAGCTCCAAGGTGCGGCGATTTTCAATATGTCGATCTGCAACTTCTATTCCCTTTATCGTGAATGATAATGTCGAGATTAATCCCCCCCCCCTTTTTTTTTTTTGTTCCGACTGGTCCTACTGGTAGCGCCCTAATACCGCGAAACAGTGTTGCGCAAAGCTTTGGTACCACCTCCCTCCCTCCTCGTTCATGCAAACATGGTAAAATGACATAATAACGTTAGATACTCTCAATTCCGTTTAATTACAAAGTCGATCAATCGCTAATTTACCATCTCCATGGGACCAGGATGATACAATTCCATCCATTAGAGTTTCATAAAACCTGATGACTTCAATTTCCTGTAGACTCAAAAGGGGTCAAATTAATTATATAATGTCAATCATTGGTCGTGCTCGATGAATTAAACCGCACGAGTAATCTACCTCGAGTAGACTAAATGGTGGGCAAATCAAAGGAAATGTTTTTGTAAAAGCCTACATCCCACATTTAGAAATACTAACAATCTTGCAATGCTTCGGTAGTAAATCAGTTAGCAATTTAATTTATGAGAAGTAAAGTCTTTTACAAGTACAATACATATTGACACACTGTATCAACAGTTTGTGTATTCGGGATTTTAAAAGTGTTTAGGGGAACACATAATTGAGTTTTTCATTAGGTTTAAATGAGTCGGTATCTCATACAAGACTTTGCACTTTTTATTGGGTGAAGCTACCGTAGAATCTTGATATTATGGGGACAGGAAAAGTATATCCTTCATAGCACAGGAGCTCGATGCCAACGATCCACAATAATATCCGCCCCTACTTTCCTCATATAAAACTAGAGAGAGATGGGAAGGGGCGGGTGTCATAGATGGTTGTTGGCATCGAGCTCCTGTGCTTCATAAATATATTTGATATGATTCACAGATTCAAGACCCTATCCTTTTTTCCAAGTTACATGTAATTTCTAAGGATGTCTACAGTGTTAATAAAATTATGATAGCCCCCTAACGGCATAAAATGTCCTGCAACTCTACCTAGAACATGAATTTAAACTTACTGTCCATGTACATGATGTAGCTCTCTTCAGAAACAAGAAAACTGCTGAGGTTTTATCAAGGGGCATAACTCCTCGGAAAATAGGTCAAGCGTGAAGAAAGTCAAACTTGCCCTGTATGTATCCATTACTAAGCTGTGTATCAATTTCACCTGAATATCTGAATTTGTTGCAGAAAAAAAAGTCTGGAAAACTGACAAAAACTGAATTTTGCAAGTCATCAAGGGGCATAACTCCTCGAAAAATAGGTTAGGTGTGACGAAAGTCAAACTTGCTGTGTAACTATCAAAGACTAAGCTGTGTATTAAATTTCACTCGAATATCTTTATCTGTTGCAGAAAAAAGTCCGGAAAACTGAGAATTAGACAGACGGGCGGACAGACCGAGAGGAAACTAAGAGTCCCCTTCGGGACTATTAAGCGACAACTTAGAAGGACGAAACAAAATTTTAATGGAAAAAAATCTTTAACTATTATAAATCTAGAGTTGTCATGAACTGTAGGTCCAATGACACAGTTCGACCTTAAATATGTGACCTTGACCTAAAATGTTACTTTGACCCTCAATGAATTAAACTACGCATCTTGGATCATTCCTGAAAGCTCGATGGAAGTGTAATATACACTTAAAGTAACTTATAGCCATTATCATGTACTGAACCGTGAAACAGACAAAGAGTTGGACAGAAAGACGGACAGAGACATGGTTGCAAGAGCTATTGTTTTAATCTAGAAATTCTCTCATTCATTGTATACAAGATATGAGTGGGTGGGAGGGAAACGAAATGTATTGGAGGCGAAGGGAAAAGGAGAAAGAAAGGGAGGTAGCGGGGAAAGGTGAGAGGAAATTAAAGCCCTGGTCACAACGCGCCGTGCGTGCTTTTATGACGTGCGTGTTTGTTGAGGCTACGTGAGCTGCGTTTTCTGAAGACGCAAGGAAGGAAGTAGCAAGAGTACGGAAGGAGTGCGTCAACGCACGTCGCACGCACGGTTATATGGGTGGTTACATGCATCATATGTAGCGAAAAAAGTAAGTACGTCGCACGTACATGTACTTACGACTTGCGTGCAACTTGCTTACAACGTACTTTCTCCGTACGTCTTCTACGTTATTGTAAGGATGTCGAATTTACACGTACTGCTAACGCACGGAGCCATCACTTCCTTGCGTCGAACGTGCGTTGCACGTACTTACAACGTGCGTGTCGATCGTACTTCTTGTTGAATTCGTAGACAGCACGCAGACAGGACGCAGCGAAAGTTCTGTATACACTAATGCTACGTCCTGTCTGCGTGTTCTCAAATTCGCAAGGAGGCCGTACGGGACATGTACGGGACACGTACGGTACACATACTGACAACGCACGGACACCGTACGTATACCCACGGTTTGCCTACGTTTTTGTACTTAGACAGCACGTACGTCGGGTTGTGACCACTGCTTAAGGGAAATAAAAAGGAGGTAGAAAAGGACAGAAATTACTATGTGCAACCTCTACCCAGAATCTTTATCACACAGAAACCATTATAATTTATACATCATGTTTGATAAGCGGCTCAATGAATAGATGACATTGCATTTAATCGGACATTTTTCTTCCATTGTACACCTGCACCAGAATGTCTTTTATGCCAAATCAGCGACCTTTCAGGCATGACAGGTATTTGTGTGTCTTGATTTATACATAATATAAATTGCATCTATAGATCGATACACAAAATGTACAATCAAAGAAAGCTCCCATAAAAACTTGATCATTCATCTCAAGATCGATAATTCTTCAAGATATCAATGTCAACTACAATGTTTGCCAATGTAGCGACACTTGATAAATAACGATCTTATACAAATAGCGCAAGGAAAGTGGAGAAGTTTGATATAAATCTGAAAAACTAATTCCACAACTGAAATTGAAACTCTCTTTTGTTACCATGATATAGACCTTCTTTTAAAATATAGTTTTTGACTTTAAAAAACAAGTAATACCTTTTATTACTTATTTTACTTTATTTAGCATTTTCTGTGAGAAAATCCAGAACATTGTCTAGAACATGGACAGCCAATGATTTGTCGGATGATAGTAGTGTTTTTAGGAATCAACCACCTTTCTTCTTTATGTCTATTATATATAGACATAAAGAAGAAAGGGTTTGTATTGAGGAAAGGATTTGTGACCAAGCGATGATACCTCACCCCTGTGATATAGACATATAGAAGAAAGGGTTTGTATTGCGGAAAGGGTTTGTGACCAAGCGATGATACCTCACCCCTGTGGAATGAACAGATGTCTAGATGGTCGAATACCTCAACTGAAATTTTGCATATAAACCATACAAAGGTGATGGTCAATATAATTTTTGTTCAAAAGTAAGTCAAACTCCAAGATAAAGTTTACAAACCCATGGTCAAGGTTATTTTGGTAACCAAGCAAAGAATATGAAAGCCCTATCACTAACCTTTTAAAAGTTCTGGCCAAGGTGAAAGTTTTCGGTTTGAGAAATGACCTTGACCTTTGACACTTTCACATAAAAGAGCATAGGCATCGTCCTCAAATTATAGTAAATCAATGCATAGAATAAAAAGCTGAACTTTGAAGACTCTTAGAACGAAAGTGTTATAATGCATTAAGTATATAGGACTATAAGGTATGACATTGACCTTTCAACCTCAAAGAGTATAGATATCATCCTCACATTATGGTAAACCCATGCATAAAATATGAACGCTGTTTTATTAAAACTATTTCAGATGCCGTGTTTCAACAAAAGTCTAGACAGACAGACAGAAAATGTTATTCCTACAGGGCTCCCGCATTTGAATGTTGGTTCCTAATGAGCGATATTGATTTGCCGAACTAACCTTAGTTCATTTTGACCTTCTGTGACTATTTTCAAGACAGTCTAGCTCACCCCCTTCCAACCCCTTTTCCAAAATCCCAGTTCCCTTCCAATCCCTTTTCCAAAATCCCAGTTCCATCTAATACCCTCCCCTTTTCTATTCCTTCAAAAATGTTGAATCCATCGTTACATACAGATTTTTTAAAAGCAAATAGTGTTGAATAGTCATGTTTTTGTAACCAGATTCTCATATCCTCACTTCTTTATGTAAAGGCGCCCCTGGGGATACGATTTGAGGACGAACTGAGAATGAATTATCACAGCCTTCGTATTAAATTCTCGTCTGTCCTTTGTCTTTCTCTTCACACAATAGAACAACTTTGCAATAATCTTTAATTTTCAGAATATTAAGTTTGACAATCTATTGTCAATAATTCTCTAACTAGGCCCTAAATATCTTTAAAGCTCTGACAAATTTCATTAAATTGCAGTGGGCAATATTTAGTGCCAAAACACACGAACTCGTTGTATTAAAACCTTATTTTTCTCCTATGAAAGTTCGTTTGACAGCAAAAGATTAAATATTACTCAAGACCTACAATTACTGTCAAATTAGCGGCTTATTACAGTCTAAGCCACTTAAGCCTCTCTCTCTCTCTCTCTCTCTCTCTCTCTCTCTCCAAATGGTCTTCCAGTCAAACGGGGAAAGTCTTGGACTTGAAAATGCGACGTCTAATCGCAAAGAATATCAGAAGAACCTTAGAGGGTGAACCGAACACGAAAATACCTCAAATCTAAGAGTGTTCAAAACGTACGGAAAGGAGAATAAAAGAACGCGAGGATGAAAAAGTTCTGATGATAACAAGCAAATGAGAATTTCTGTGTGTTTGTCACCAAAATAAAAATGGTCAAGGTCACAACGTTAAAAATGTTGGTACCACCAAGGTCATGTCTATAAAACAGGCAGTCGCAGGGGGAATGGAGGTTTCTATTAACCAATAATTCTAATCCATTTTTTTTTAATATAAAATTTCAAAAGCTCATTATCTGAAGTTTATATGATACAAGAGTATAGATACAAAGTCCTCGGTAAAGAAGTTGAAATCTATGTTTGCTCTTTGATAAATGGCGAAAATTTTCATAATAGATAAGTTTGATTTATGCACATGGATTGATTTTATTGAGAATTACAAAGCATAATATATATCAACTACTCTACTGGTATTATATTTGTCTGAACGTGAAAAATAATAAAATTGACAGGTCAAACAAAGTGATTTAAAAGAAAAGGAAACGCTTTGAAATTTTAACACGAGTCAAAAGCTAAATTGACTGCGATAATGGATCCTTAGACAATGTTAGAGCTTTAAAAATGTTTTCTCCACGAGCTTCGCAGGCGACACGAAATCCACTTGTGACTTTTCTCTTTCCTTTTTGTCACCAAGAACTGTCTGAACAATTTAATTCAATTATCTATTTCTGATCAAGTTGAATTTTCTTTTAAATACATGCTTGGTTAACGTTTTGTAAAAAATAGTAAACTAAACGAGGATTTCAGAGATTTAGAGAATCTTTATATCAATCGAAGAAGCAATCTTTACCATTTGTTTAAATCCGATTGTTCGGACAAATCTGGTAAAGCTTCGGTCTGGTGAAATATTTTTTTTCTTAATACATGTACATGTGCATGTGTAAACATGTTTGAATTTCTACAAAAATTAAAAGATGTCTGATAAGTTGTAAACGCTTTCGCTATGTCTGCTGAGAAAATAAACTAGTACTTAGCAACATTTCTTCCAACAATAAGGGGTAAAAGAAAAGAGGGAGGGGGTTCGGGTATAGCTAAAGCTTCTGATGTATATAAATTACTTATTTGGTACAGATATAAAAACGTCACATCTTCTCTGATTTGTTTGTAATAGTTTGCATCTTAAACTTTAACAACCAATATGATTGACGTATCTATCCCAATATTGTGAGTGCTGCTTGACAAGGTAAACATGTTGAACTTGATTTGTGTGTGATTTTAACTTGGTCCTTGGTATTAAATAAGTATTCTAAAAATGTATGTTACATGTACCAAACTGGTATACATGTAACAATAATGACCTTGATATGTCCCTTGACCTTCACCATCTTTAAGACATCTTATGTATAGTGCTGTTCACTAAAAGTGATGCTGTGCATTAAAAGTGGAAAATCTATGACATTGTGCTGGGCTTTTGATCTTAATTAGAGATACATAATGAAAGTGGAGCATTTATGACCTTGACTTTCGTTGTGCACGTAGTGCACGTAGAACATTTATGACCTTCAGTTGGCAATGGACCTTGACCTTAATCATCATCATGATCATGATCATTTAATACGTGCATACATTTCTGGCATGTCCAGCATTTATGACCTTGATCTAGTCATTTACCTTGACCTTCATCATACCGTACATGTGGTTCATTTATGACCTTGAGCTGGAACTTTTACACTACATGTAGCTTCATTGCTAAAACGTACATCCATAAAAAACACTTAACCTTGGATGGGATTCAAGAGGCAATATGAATAAGATACAAATACATGTTACAATAAATGTACTTGAATAAAATCAGATTTGATAGTGATGTGACAACAGCTGAAACTCCTTCCCCTACAAAATTATCTTTACAATGGAGCTCATTGCAGTAAAATGACAGAATGGTACCGTAGCACCTCATATTCTAGTTATGTACAAATACAACATGTACAATATATAATGATAATTCATATCATATTCAAAAATTAAATATTAAGGTTTTAATTCAAATCATCTTTAAAGTTTACATTCCTCTTTAATCATCAAGTTTAATGCTTACCTGCAAATTCTTTTTCTTCAAGTCAGCTTTCATATTCTGTGCAAGTCTCACATCCGTGGGATCATATACCAAGTAGATGATATCTGGCTTTGACCTCTGGGCTCTCGATCGTAGATGCCAGTTATCCGGGGACCTGTGCTCCTTGTCAAGTGTCTGAAGAATTTGCTGCATAATTTTCTTCCGCACCACTCGGCTATCGATACCTAATTGATGAATCATGTCTTGATCTGTGAGTGACATGAGAAGGAATCCATCAACCATACTCTCCGCTAGACTTTGACGATAGAATTCTTTAATACCCAATTTGAATAACCATTCCTGTAGATCGCTTGGATTCCACTGGCAGATTTTCTTTTTTCTATATTCTCCAGTGAACTCAGTATCTGGTGGCGTGCTTGGCACAGGTGCTGCATTTATTGTGGCATATCTCTCCAAATCTTCCATTAGTGCTCCTATGACTACAGACGTTTTCTCCGCTAGACTTAATTTCAAATGTTCGGAAATTGTCAGGTCAACGGCACTTCTTGTGATAGCACTAAACTCCTTTTGTATGATTTCTGTCTTTTCAAATGGGGAGAAAATGACTGGAAATATTGCAACACTATGGGGATCTGCCTTTTTTCTCTCTATCAATGTCTTGCCCTCGTAGACAGAAACTGGGCACATAAAGTAACTATCTGATAATACCAATACCGCAGCTCTACATTTTTCTATTGCCTCCATTCGGAGTGAGAACCAACAAGGACTGTCTGTATTATTTTCATCTTTATCAAACCAAATGTCTTCTGCTAAATTATTTTCTTTTAACTGTCGCACCAGCTCTACCACAAATTTCCTCTCAAGGAATCCGGCATCTGGCGAATAAGAAACGCAAATCCCTTTTTTCATTTTCTTTAATCTTTGACTTTGAGAAGTGTGAGGGGTTGGAAATGTTAAACCTTCACTTCTCCTGAAGCTTCCTGAATTTTGTAAATTTGTTGAATCCTTCAAGGCATTTTTGGAGTTCTCTCTTTGACTTGAAATCTGTGGTTTTATAATCTCTGTATGAGATTTCACATTCGATACGGAATCAAACTGGTTGACATCGTCCATTCCATTTTCATCTTTAATTTCTACTGTCACTGCATTATGAACATCCTTGTTATTTTCTTGACTCATTTTGTAAACATATCACTTATCTCAAATACTTTTAAACTAGCCTATAATTGTTACAAAAGTGTAAATGAAATTCAATATGATGTACGTTCCCAGGGTGTGTATTCACTATTGATACCTAAAATAGAATCCTGAAATTAAAAAAAAGAGTTACGTACACTTTTATCAATTTATTGCTACAAATATGATTCTCTATAGACTTACAAATCATTAATTTAATTTGATAATCACTGCACATATTCACATTGTCACATGCACCTTTGATTTTTCAGATTTGTTATTTTCGTCGGGCACGAATATTTATCAAAATGTACTTCGATATATTCACCTACCTTTGATATTTTTCAAAATTTGTTATTAAGTTTTTATATTTTCCCATGCTGTATATGAAAACGAACGAATTTTTCACACCTCATTTGCAGAAATCGCACTTCTGCTGAGCATAGAAACCAAACATTGTGTACAAAAAGGCCGCTTACGATATGTCGATTTGCTGTCGCTTACGACTTTGAAAAGCAACAGGTGCGCGTTTACTTTTTGACAAATAACACAATTTAGCTTTTTAGTTAAAATCAAGGACTTATAAACTGTTTATAAGTCCTTGTTAAAATGATTATATTATTAATTACTTTTAAAAAGGCAAAATATTCGCATACATATTTTCTAGGAGCCAGTCCGTCAGCCGCGGAAGGAGGGAGGGGGAGGGGGAGGATGATTCCAAGGACTTATACATGTATAACTGGTTTGCCGGTCAATTATAATTAAGATAGACCTCGTTTTCTGGAACTTTTGATTTAAGCCCCCCATATAAATCTCTGGGCAAATTATCTCCATTACGGTACCAGTTGATTGAAGCCGATTGGACTAGATCATGTTTTTGAACAAGGCTGTGCATGTGTAGGGAAAGGGGGGGGGGGGCGGGCGTAAATTTGAGAGGCAATGTCAGCAAATTGGTTGCAGAAATCACAAAACAGATAAATTAACTTTTGCTTGCAGCTAGTAAAGGGGTTTCACGGAATGCTTTATTTATAAAATGTATTCAAATTTATTTGATATATGGACTTGAACAAGTCTTGAGCTCGAGGACCCTACTGAGGCCTAGATAAGGAACAGCAGCCTATTTCACAATAAAATACTAACTTTTTTGGGGGGGGGGGGGGAGGGTAGCTTTTGGTCGATTATTTAAATATAGTACACAGTCTTATTAACTAAAAATCCCAATTAATTTTTTCTGAATTTATATTTAGTTGATGTTAGAAAGAGCAATATAATCTAAATTGAAAAAAAAAACATTTGAAGCTTTTATTTAATGATTACAGTTACGAAAATTCCAGAATTTATATTCAGTTGATGTTAGAAAGAGCAACATAATCTAAACTGAAAAAAAATTAAGCTTTTATTTAATGATTAAAGTTACGAAAATTCCAGAAAATTTTCGTTGAATTTTTGTGAAACGGTCATTGGTGACCGGGAACGAATTAATTTTGCGTCGAAATTTCTTCGACTAGGGAAGACAACTCGCAAGGAAGTACCGGCGCGGCTCGTTCGATATCAGTCGATGTATCGGGTGATTGCACGTGTGTTTTAGCTTAGCATACAGTAAATCATATGAAAGCATGCTTGTCATCCACCATCATTCAAGGAACTAGGCAGTTGAAATGGTAGCAAACGAAATGAGCTCGTATTCTAAAGTGGAAACTGAGGAAAATCCGAATAATGACACATCGGATCTGGAAGGTCAACGGACAGAACAGCTGCAAAATAGCGATGACAGTTCGGACTCAACTAAAACTAAAAGCAAAGAACAAAATTATCTTGAAGACGTTCTGTCATCTTTTGAATTCGGAAAATTTCATTTTAAAATGATGTTAGTAACATGTGGTGCATACTTTGCATATTGTTCAGAGATAGTTGTTTTCATTTTCCTCAGTGCTCCCCTCAGAAAGGAATGGGACTTGAAGAACTTTGTCTTTCCATTGTTGCCACTTTTTGGGGGAGTTGGTGGCATCATTGGAGAGATAATCTGCGGTATACTAAGTGACAGAATTGGCCGTAAGAAGCCCTTCTTGGTGTCACTGTACACTGTCGCCATTTTTGGAGTGCTGTCTGCGTTCGCTCCATCATTTCCTGTTATCATTGCTTTCCGATTCATGGTATTTGTTGGAAGTGGAGCCCTTGCCGCAGTTGTTTTTGTGTTGCTTCTAGGTAAATTAAGCTGGAATGGATCCAAACCCAATCTGTGCATGATACATGTAGAATAATTAATAATAGAATCTATTGCCCTTTTGTACATGTTGTATGGCGCTTTGTAAAGGGACAAAGACATTGCACCTGAGTATCAAAGATTTGCAGTCAAACCTTGTTGAGGACATTGCAAATCTTTGATACGAGGTTCAGGGATGTCCCTGTCCTTGTACAAAGGGTGACTCGTGATTATTTTCTCTCTCACCCATGTATCTTTTTACGGTATCATGTTTATAATTCATAAATAAACATTGCTTGTTTTGCATTAAATGTGCTCTGTGTTACGTCAAACACTGCTAAACCTAATGTAAAAGTATTCAACGTCACATTGGGGAGTTTGATAGAGCCAAAGATTTTGGGTGTGAGACAGCTGTTTCAGAACTGGCAAATCTGTGGATATCTCTGTCCAGGTTGAGAGAATTTGTGATATCACATTCCCTGTTGGGATTCCCCTAATAGTCAACAGCAGTATGATAAAACAGCCCCATACCAGAAGTCCAAAAGCACTTTCAAGGGAGGTCATGAGAATTATATACAGTACTACAAAAATGTAAATTGACATGAAGTACTGGTATTGCATTTTACCACCCTCTCACACTGAACTTTGCTCTGACCTAAGTACATGTATAAATCTCTTTAGGATTTTTGCACTGAGCCATTTTATTATGCTTCCGTTGTCTGATACTCCTTAATTTTCCCTCTTAAAAGAGATTAGGTAAATAGGGGACAAAATTTCGCTACTGCACAATGCCCTTCAAAAATAGTTTCTACATGTGGAATTTTTCTTTTAATTTTTCCCCTTTCAGTATTTATAAATTCCTTTTTTGGGGTAGACTTGTTTGCTAGGAAGAAATTGGCAAAATACTGCCAATAATCTTGTACATAGACTCTGGAGGTTTTTATTTCTTTTTCAGAGGAAAAAAAATGTTACATTGTAGGAATTGCATAGTCATTTTCATGATTTTGTCACTGAATGTTTTACATTAATTTTGTAAATCTACATCACGCACATTTATGTTTCAAAGTCACAATAGGAATATCCATTATAATTATGATAATGCAAAGCATGGAAATTGTTGTATTTTTGTGTTGTTTCTTTTTTATGTTATAACAACATAGGCATTTTGAATTTTCAGAATTCCTTCCAAAGAAAAAGAGAGGTACATGTATGGTTGCAGTGACTTTCAGCGGTGCGCTTGGAGCACTGTTTGCCAGTGGAATGAGCTGGTGGTTTCTACCAACTGACAGATGGAGGGTGTTTGTAGGAACGTGTGCCATCCCAGCAGTTGTCGTTTGCATTTATACCCCATTTCTAGTAGAGGAGTCACCAAGATATCTATTTCTTAGCAATCAAAAATCTGCAGGTTTAAAAGTCCTGAACGGGATAGCAAATGGCTCAAGGAATCGCTTTAAAGAAGGTATGATTCAGATTGATACAAGTTTGATACTGTTACAGATACCAACCAGAAGGATCTGGTTTTTAATATTTAGGAATCATGGATCCTGACTTTCAATTCGTATGCCTCCATGAAATCTCCAAAGTGATATTCATATCGATCTCTGATTGGGTCCCAAGCAGCCTAAATGATTCTCTGTATTAGTCAAGAGGATGTACTGTTAACGTGGTTATTTTCGCTTGGGGGAAATTTCGCGATTTGAAACTCTACACATTACACTTGGGGGAAATATGTGTGATATAAACATCTCTGCCTTTGTAAGGATGTACCAGCAGGGATATTTTAGGGAGGGGGGAATTTTCGCGAAGTCTCTTGAATTGTGACATACGCGAAAATTACCCCCAAGGCCACACAAAAATTTCCAAAGTTCTTCTCTATTATAACCCATTGGCAGTGTGAAGATGTGTTTGGCTCCAAGGCAATATTTTGTGAAGTTAAATTAAAATCTATGAAGAGGGCTGTCACCTAGACATTTGACTTGGTTCAAGGTCATGGCACACTCTTCATTCCTAAGCAAAACTTCTGTGAAATATTATTGAAATTCATGCAAAGGGGAGGAAGTTAGGCTTATACAAGATTTACTTGTGAAGTGTACTTTGACCTTGACCTTTTGTGCAAAGTCATGACACTGTTAGGTCGTCAGCAACAATTCTGTTTAATATTGAAACATTGTTCAAGGTCATGACACATCCTTGACTACATGTATGTGCAGCAAGTTGGTGCAATATTATTGAACATGTTGAAACCCAATGAAATTAAGGGATAAAAGTAATGTCCTTGACAACATGTAACAGACAGACGCTTGAAGGATAAGGTCATCACATAATACTCCCCTTCTTGATTTATAGAAATTACTAGTACAGTACATTTTTGTAGTAGTATTTAAAATTTTGTCGCCATAAGAATGGATGCTATCCTAGTCTTGACTTGCCCAGAGATGTCAAAATCGACTTCACTCTTTCAGACATTTCAGTAGTTTTGTCAGTCCTAACAATGAAAAGAATTGCAAACTTTTGTTAGTCTTAAAGAATTTTTGTCAAACAGTTCCTTTGGACTGATACAATGTACTTTTGATATCTCTACAAGTTGTCAAGATGTTGTGATAGTATGCTCTACATGTGTATTTTAGCATTTGCTCAGCAAATAAAGTAATCCACCCCTTTTGTTGTCAATACATATAGAAATCAATGAATTGTCAGCAGATATGATCATGCATAGCTGAGCTACATGTAAACCACTTTGAATGTTTGCATGTAGGAAGAATCTGAAGTGATCGATCATTTTATATTTCAATGTTTGTGTTATCTAGTTTGTATGTTTGCATGTAGTAAGAATCTGAAGTGATCGATCATTTTATATTTCAATGTTTGTGTTATCTAGTTTGTATGTTTGCATGTACCGTAGTAAGAATCTGAAGTGATCGATCATTTTATATTTCAATCTTTGTGTTATCTAGTTTTTATCAAAGAACCATTGCTTATCTATTTTATGGTTGTTGTTTTTTTAGGTGAAATCATTTGCGCATCAAACAACAAAAGAGGCAGAGTGCAGGATCTGTTCAAAAGAGGTTCACGACTCAAAACACTTATCATCGGAGCAATCTGGTTCCTACAAGCTACGGGCTACTGGGGCGTGACCGTTTATCTTCCAGAATACATGGGATCCCTAGGAATAGATCCCTACTTCAACATGTTCACCATATTCATCGGAGAGTTGCCTGGGATGGTTCTAGCAATGATACTCGTAGAGCCTTACATGTTCGGCAGAGTTCGCTGTTTGCAATTTTTCTCACTTTTTACGTTTTTGTCTTTGATAGTTTTCGCTTTTGTAAATCTGACTTTTCTGAAGAGCGTATTTGTTATTGTATGTTATTTTTTCATGGTGCCAATTTATTCGTTACTAAACACTTACACGCCAGAGGTTTATCCGACCATGTTTCGAACAACTGCAATGGCGATGTTTAACATTGTAATAGAAATCCCGGGTCTAGTGACCCCATTTATAGGCGAGTATTTAGTAACTACAAAAGATACCAAAGAATGGTTATACCCTGTGGTGTGGGCCTCCGTTTTCTTCCTGCAGTTTCTATTTACACTTGGTCTCCGATATGAGACGGCAGGTAAAAACATACATGACCAAGATCCAAATGATCTAAATGAGGACTCGAGTGAAACAAGTGTTTAAAAAACTTTATTGATGTGGTAAATTATAACATTTTGTTCAATTATTTTGTAAAGATACATGCAGTACTGGTATGTCCAGGTACATACGAGAGGAAAATGTTAGAATATATACATCTAGAAATAGTTCTCTCTTATAGATTTGATGTCGTTCCTTTTTGATACAACTCATTATATTAAGATTTTTTTAATAGATTTACTTTTATGTACTTCAATCAGAGGTGTAAACAATTTATTGAGATGGCATTAATGTCAAATTATGTAAATTCAAAGAATCTCAATCACTTTGTTTTACTTTGATCATTCCTGCAAGTATATATATATGCACAACCAAAGTAATTCCCTGAGATGTTACTATTGAAAAAAACGTGCTGCAATTCGTGTATTAACACTCGTGACGTCACAATGCATTTATAAGATCTAAAGAAACATGCCGCGACGGCTGTTCTAACCTACAAACTGAGCCCGCGGTGACCTGAATTTTAACGTCACCCTTTTACCTAGAAAACGCGATTTCAGAAAACAAGAATGAAATAGACAACTGTGGTGCATATATAAAGAATAAATGTCATAATTTGTGTTTTGTTACGGGTATACAACACACAGCAAGTGCATTTATCGCATGAAATGCACTAACGCGCATTACATGTACGATAAATGCACTTGCTGTGTGTTGTATACCCGTAACAAAACACAAATTAAGACACTTATTCTCTATATACATGTACATCACTGAAAGGCATTAAACGAATCTCACTGGTTTTGTTTACTAGGTAGGCAGCAGTCATTAACTGATGATTTATAGGAAGAGCTCTTAGTTTCAACAGTTAGCTAGGTAAATTCTTTTGTCAACAATTGTGTTAAAACTGCTATGCCAGTGATAGAATTTTTCAGAACTTTGTTTTTTACATCCACTTTCTAATCTAGCAACCAAAAATGGTCAATTTTTAGCTCACCTCGACGAAGTTGAGTGAGCTTATGCTATACCCTTTGCGCGTCTGCGTCCGTGTCCGCGTCCGTTTCCGCGTCCAGTTAAGAAGTTTGGGGAAGCTCAGTATTTGGCAAAGTACTGATGCTACAGTAACCAAACTTTCACAAGTGATTCATCTTTGGATGCTGAGGTGAACCCATGCATCAGATGCTACATCTGACCTACATTTTCTGCTTGAGTGACTTGGTTAAGAAGTTTGGGGTAGCTCACTATCTGACAAAGTACTAATGCTACAGTAACCAAACTTGCACAAGTGATTCGTCTTTGAATGCCAAGATGGACCCATGCATTGGATGCAGCATCTGACCTACATTTTCCGCTTGAGTGACTTGGTTAAGAAGTTTGGGGTAGCTCAGTATCTGACAAAGTACTAATGCTACAGTAACCAAACTTGCACAAGTGATTCATCTTTGGATGCCGAGATGGACCCATGCATCGGATGCAGCATCTGACCTACTTTTTCCACTTGAGTGATTTTGCTTTTAAAAGCCAATATTCAGCAAAGTATAAGTGCTACATGTACCAAACTTGCATATTGGATGTATCTTTGATCAAACTTTCATAAAATGACCTTGACCTACTTTTTCCGCTTGAGTGATTTTGCCTTTAAAAGCCAATATTGAGCAAAGTATAAGTGCTACATTTACCAAACTTGCATATTGGATGTTTCTTTGATCAAACTTTCATAAAATGACCTTGACCTACATCTTCTGCTTGAGTGATTTTGCCTTTAAAAGCCAATATTGAGCAAAGTATTAGTGCTACATGTTCCAAACTTGCATATTGGATGTATCTTTGATCAAACTTTCATAAAATGACCTTGACCTACTCTTTCTGCTTGAGTGATTTTGCCTTTCAAAGCCAATATTGAGCAAAGAATAAGTGCTACATGTTCCAAACTTGCATATTAGATGTATCTTTGATCAAACTTTCATAAAATGACCTTGACCTACTTTTTCTGCTTGAGTGATTTTGCCTTTATAAGCAAATATTAAGCAAAGTATAAGTGCTACATGTACCAATGTATCTTTGATCAAACATTCATAAAACGACTTTTTCCACTTGAATGATTTTGCCTTTAAAAGCCAATATACATGTACTAAGAAATATGTAGAATTGAATTTGACTGCCACGAGGTGAGCTTCGTAATCTGTGATTACCTATGTTTTGAAAACCACTCTACTACCTGACAATTGTATTATGACCTCAACATTCCAGTTAAGGCCTTAAAATTATACATTTTATAATGAATTTTGTATATTATCGTTGAAAATTTTTGAGCAGAAGTAGGAGGTTTCCTTGTTAGATCCTTATTCAGGTTATTTGATTAATTTTGTTGTGCAATTTTGTAGTAGAAAAGCTTAGGGTAAGTACGATGAATTAAGGGTAAAACTGAAATATTTTGTTTGACTTTGTGAAGATGTAGAATAGAAGATACGTGTGCACCTTTAGCATAGCAGAATCTTAATTTATTGAAATGTATCGAATATTTATTTGTGCCATGAATACCTTAGATACTGGTGATAACACTGCCATACATGTACATGACATATCTAGCTGACATTTGCCACAAATACATGTATTACCCTGATTGGGTCGTTGCCATGGATATAAACATATTTATTACCCTGATTGGGTTGTTGCCATGGATACAAACACATGTATTACCCTGATTGGGTTGTTGCCATGGATATAAACACATTTATCACCCTGATTGGGTTGTTGCCATGGATACAAACACATGTATTACCCTGATTGGGTCGTTGCCATGGACATAAACACATTTATTACTCTGATTGGGTTGTTGCCATGGATACAAACACATGTATTACCCTGATTTGGTCGTTGCCATGGATATAAACACATTTATTACCCTGATTGGGTTGTTGCCATGGATACAAACACATATATTACCCTGATTGTGCTGTAGCCATGGATAAATCTACTTAATGTGAGACTTGGAATGTAATGAAAATACATACATTTTTCAGGGAAAATTCCTTTTACTCATCGAATACATACCATTGTACTTTTACCATACTTGTAACCTCATGTGATACAAATTATTAATTAACAAAGAAGGAAGATTTTGATTAGTAAAAATGTAAAGTAATGATAGCATGGAACTTATCCAAAATACTCAGTATCTGGTAAACATGATGGTAAATAATGGCAATCTTATTAATTAGTGCACCACATTGAAATCCTTTCTCCATCAGTCTGTCAGTTAAACATGTTTTTATAGCATCTTAATTCAACTTACTTTGAATTTTTATATACATGTATACATTATTGAGTCTTTGTGGAATACAGACTTATTTCCCCTTACAGACGGTATTTGATGTAAAACCATTGTGACATCATGAAAATGGTAACGTCAATTTTACACTGTCAGACTTATTGGACTGTTTTCATAGAATTTGATGACGTCACAAACAGTCTACGTCAGATACCGTCTCAAATGGGAAGTAACTCTGGTTTTCGAAAATAGCGAATATATACATGTGTATGTTCACTATGCTGTACATATAAGGATAATCAAGTTTGAGATGGAAGTAAGTTTGAGATAGAAGGTCAAGGTCATAACTTTGAATTCAAGTATATTGCAAAATGTTGGAATTTGATAACTTAATCAGATAGTAGGTTTTAGGTATAGTTTTTATGTATGTTCATTGTTCACTATGATTGAAGAATAATCTCTACAAGCTTTGAATGCAGAGCTGCGAAGGTCATGATCTTAAATATACGCATGTACATGTATAGTTTAATGCCCAGATTGAACCATGGTAACTGAATAGATTGTAGATAAAGTTATCTTTTTGTATATAATGCTATGATATGAAGATAATTTATTAATTTTTTAAGTATGTGGATCAACACTTTAGTTATAACACAATTTCTGTTTAGCAGATACTGCATGAGCATCCTTATTTTATATGATATTGTTCTACATAGAATAATGCCTAACATTTTAAGGTCAGAGGGTAAAAAGTCAAGGTCAGTGTCACCTTATCAAAGTTTAAGTCCCTTTGATTTCAAACCATAACGTCAAACTTGTACTGAATGATAGAAAAATGTATTTCTGCAAGTATCTTCACATCGTTGGAACCCATGGTTGGTCAGGCTAAACTCATCTCTACTGTCCTGTTCACTAATTCCAGAGCACCCTGTTTTCCCGGTTTCCTCTGAAATATGATAATGTCATCTTCCAAAAAGATATCAATTTTATAGTACTCCTTAAGTCGTAACTGAAAATACCATTGTTTTGGCTGTGCGTCAGTTAAGTTAGAAATAGGACCGAAAATAAAAAGTCTACGGGGATTTTCTATAGTAGAATCGCTGAAAATGTGTGACGTCGGAGGCTTTTACGTCACTGTTTACTATTGTTGACACGGAGAACAATATGGCGACGGCTTGAAATTAACAGGGAATTCCCCGTAGACATTTTATTTTTTCATATTGCGCTTTGAAGGCAGCTGATAGGGTAAGTAGAAGTTAATTTCCAGTTACGATAGGAGGTCGATTCTCGGAAGCAATAATTTATAGCAAAATTCTTCAGACGACAGAATAAATCTCCAAAACAGGGTGCCCTGGATTTAGTGAACAGGACAGTAGGTGAGTTAAGCGTGACCGACCATGGGTTCCAAAGATGATATCTTCATAGCTGTACCATCTATCTATTTTAAAACAATATGAGAACAGTGTAATGAAATTTTGCTCAAAGTTCATATTGATTCACCTGGTCATATTACCTATTACCAATAGAAATGTATTTCTAGAGCACCAGATGATTATGACAAAGTCAAAACAAACTTGTATATATATCTTCATGTAAATGTTGTGTGTCCACTAAATGTAACTGTTGCTCAAGCTTACAGCTGCCACATTTTTGTGTTTGTGTTTACATTGTAATTTTTTGTTATGTCTTCTGTTTTATTTGCAACAAAGTTGCTTTTGAAGTTTACAAAGCTGCCATTATCTCTGTATTTTTTGTGATGCCTTTCCATTTTGTTTGAGCTGCATTGTGTGACATATAATATAATTCATGTACAAAAAATATTTTTTGCACTGTGCTTAAATAGTTCAAAAATGAAGATAGTATTTTTGTGTGGCCAAAAGAACATACTATTTGTATGCTGTAAATGCAAAAGTTGCTTGCTGTGTATTTTTTAAAAGACAAGAATTTTCCCCTATAACTATGTACTAGATAGAGCTACAACAAGTCAGGAACTTTTAGATTCAATTTGATGTATACATGTACATCATGTGACATTGCTAAAAGTTGTACATGGGTTAAAGTACTTGTATATCCATTTTTCTCATTTTTGGACACATTAATATGCATTGTAGGACTATTTGATTGGAATCGGTTCATTGACTTTGTGACTCACGATTTGAGTCAGAGGCAAGAATCCCGATTTCCGATGCATCGCTGTGAATCATTGCAGCTCTAGTACTAGAGTGACATGTTGTCTTTTTGAAATCAAGACATTTGTGGGGGGGGGGGGGGTTATACTGGTTTCATAAGGTCTGTCCATCCACTATCTATCTGTTCACTGACAGAACTTTGCTAGCCATATACCCATCTGAGAATCTTATTTACTTTGTTTGTGATGTGAAATTATGTGTTCATGTATTCTGTCTCATATGCATTATGTTTGACATTGGCATTCCAGACAATCCATATAAAGATATTGTTATATGATTTTTTTTATTTATGCCTGCCAAATATAGCTTTTTATGACTGTTTTTGATCGATGAGTTTTGATTTGTATTAAATGCATGTTAAAAGATTTCATATTTTCATGTATTCATGTTCTTTTTGGAGAAAATAAGCTTGTTATCTCCTTGCAACATAGTTGCAGGGAGATATAATAATGCCGACGTTCGTATGTGTGTGTTTGAATGTACATGTGTATGTCACACTTCTTATGTATACAGCCTATAAGGGGCACAGTTTTGATTGGATCTTGACCAAATTTCATAAAATTATTTCTTATGGCACCGCTATGAACCCTATTGATTTTCAAGATCAAAGGTCAAGATCACAGATTGGAAAAGGTTAAAATCCTTGTATACAGCCTCGAGGGCACATTAACAAAACTTCACACATTAATTTCTTATGACGAGGATTTTCAAGGTTAAGGTGACATAGTGGAAGTGGTTACAAATCCTTGTATACAGTCTAGAGGGCACAGTTTCGTTTGGATCTTGACCAAACTTCATACAATTATTCCTTATGGCACAACAATCCACTTGATTTTGAAGGTCATAGGTCAAGGTCACACATTTGAAATGGTTAAAATCCTTGTATACAGCCTATAGGGCACATTTTTGATTAATCATTACGGCTGGAGGAAGATGATTGATTTTCAAAGACAAATGTCAAGGTCACGCATTAGAAAGGTTCTTGACCAAACTTCATACACTTATCCCCTCGCGCCATATTTGCAGGGGTATATAATAACGACCCGTTTGTGTGCAAGTGAAGGTGATTGAGAGTGTGAAAGTCTCACTATTGTATTCAGCTTCTGTGAATCTTTGTCAATCAATGAATCTTTGTCAAACTTCAATCAAGGTAAAGATCACAGATAAAGAGGGGGCTTTTATGCCGAGGGGATGCTACTCTTTGCATTGATTAGTCTTTATTGGTTTCGAGTCAAGGTCAAGCAGGATTAGATCGAATATGTGATCCAAGAGCCGAGCTAATATAGTATCAGAGAATAAACTTAAAGCTTAAGCTTGGCTGAAGTGGTAAATTATCACATATTTTATAACGATCAGACATAGATCTTGATTTCCGCAACATCTTTAGCTCACCTTTGATTCATCTTCTGTCTGTCCAATATCTGTTTATGTAACATCTGAAGTACTTTGATGAAACTTTGCAGGAATGAAGTAAAGACTCGTTATATCTGGATCTCTATGATTACCTACGTACAATGCTTGGTGTTATCCTATTTTGACAAACTTCTGTTTGTTCTTGGATGTGGAGACAAAAAACTACCCCCCCTCCCCCAGTCTGTTACTAGCAGAAAATTCACTTGGGGTCATAACTTTGATAGGGATTGTATTCCTGGAGTCAAGATTTTTCTATGGAAACCAATTTCCTTTACATTGATGTTTGATCTGTCAGAAAATACTTTAAATTGATACTACAAATGCCTTCGTAAACAGCGTTTTATCCCCCCCCCCTTTCCTCTTATCAGAGGATTTAACAGTTTTTGGCTCACTCGAGACAAACTAGAGTTGGCTATTGTCGTTGCGCACGATCCAGTCTTTAAATATCGTCCGTCGTTAAATTTTCGCATGTTTGACCTCTCCTCCACAGTCACTTCATAGAATTTCATGAAACTAGACAGGAGGCAAGAAGACAATGCACTCGACCAAATTCGTGCTGATCGACCCAGTCGGTTGTTACAAAGAAGTCCAGTTTGCCGCCAATGGATTTTATGAAATGTGACAGAGAAAAAGTACTCCAAGTCCTCTGTTACGTTTGTATTTTTCGAGATGGTTGGTCAAACAAGATGGTCGACCACCAATGTATCTGACTTCGAACATATTTCCGACTTTCCATCAGGAATCGCTGTATAGAACTTATCAAATTTAACAGGAAGCATGTACTCGAGGTCCTGCATAAAATTTAGTAGCATTTTTCGATCTGACAGTAAATAAGCTCAAAATGCATCGAAGATGCAAAATGCCGAGTTGCAAAACTGGAATGTAAGTATGAATATGCAGACTAACATGAAATGTGTATGGTTTGTAACAACATTTTGTGGTCCTAAATGAAAATTTCTGGATCAAGAAATGGTCTTCTCTTTATTCTATATCAGCGTGTAATATATTTTCAAGGATACAGATTTTCAGGCTCAAATATGGTTGGGAAAACATTTTCAATCATCTGAGTCCTGTGACCTTGATCTTTGACCTTTTGACCCAAAAATTAATGGCAAGTTTCATGATTATAGGTGCAATACAGGCTCAAAAATGTTCTGGAAACCATTTTCAATTACCTAAGTCCTGTGACCTTGATCTTTGACCCTTTGACCCCTAAATCAAAAGTGGTCATTTTCTATTCACTGGAAACATTTCAGGCAAGTTACATGATTATAGGTGCAATACAGGCTCAAATTCAGACGGGAAACCATTTTTAATCATCTTAGTCCTGTGACCTTGACCTTTGAACCCCAAAATTGATAGTGGTCATCCTTGATCCATGGGAAACATTTCTGGCAAGCTTCATGATTATAATTGCAATACAGGCTGAAATATGGTCCGGAAACCACTTTCAATCATCGGAGTCCTGTGACCTTGACCTTTGACCTTTTGACCCCAAAATCAATAGGGGTCATTCTTGATTCATGGGAATCATTATTGGCAAGTTTCATGACTTTAGGTGCAATACAGGCTAAAATATGGCCAGGAAACCATTTTCAATCATCAGAGTCCTGTGACCTTGACCTTTGACCTTTTGACCCCAAAATCAAAAGTGGTCATTTTCTATTCACAGGAAACATTTCTGGCAAGTTACATGATTATAGGTGCAATACAGGCTGAAATATGGTCGGAAAACCAATTTCAATCAACAGAGTCCTGTGACCTTGACCTTTGACCTTTTGACCCCAAAATCAATAGGCCTCATCCTTGATTCAAGGGAAACATTTCTGGCAAATTTCATGATTATAGGTGCAATACAGGCTGAAATATGGTCTGGAAACCATTTTCAATCATCTGAGTCCTGTGACCTTGACCTTTGACCTTTTGACCCCAAAATCAATAGGCCTCATCCTTGATTCAAGGGAAACATTTCTGGCAAGTTTCATGATTATAGGTGCAATACAGGCTGAAATATGGTCCGGAAACCATTTTCAATCATCTGAGTCCTGTGACCTTGACCTTTGACCTTTTGACCCCAAAATCAATAGGGCTTATCCTTGACTAATGGTGAGTAAGTGTATGAAGTTTCATTGTTATAGCCTCTTTCGTAGTTGACTTATAGTCCGGAAACCAATTGTTGACGCCTTCCCGCCCGCCCGCCCGCCCAGACGCCCGCCCAACCGCCCCGCCCGCCCGCCCGCCCGTCTCACATCAAATTAAGAGCCGAGTTTTGCAACTCGGCTAACAAGATGGTGGATGATGTATTTTTGACTTCTTACCGTGAAATGCTGTGAGAATGTTACAAAACTATCAAGAGAGCAAATGATAATCTATTTAGATTGTTTTTTTTCCCGACCCGTCCGGTCAAACAAGATTGTCGCAGAGTGATTGATTGGATCACACATCTTCAACTTTGCAGTGGGTGCAAATACTTCATCATGCTTTGATACGTTGTTTTGACTGTGCAAAAGCATAATTGGTGTAAAAGTAAAAAAAAAAAAAAAAAAAAAAAAAAAGCAATTGTGACCTAAACGTAATTGGCAGTGGCGGATTAAGGGGGAGAGGGGTAGGGCCCCCTCCCCCTTTTCATCAAAAGTTATTTATTCAGAATACTCTTTTTTATGCTTAATCTCTACTGTTTGAAAATTGTTCGGTTCTCTTCGAACTTTATTTTTCATTACATATGCCTATTTTCCATCCTCCTTTGCCTTCACCTTTCTTTGCTATTGTGCTTTAATGGATCAATATACATAAACATAATACAAATTCAAATTAAATCTTGAATAATTACTAAGTGCTTCATATGGGCCGATCTAAGCCATGTCCAGACAGGTGAATAGCGAGGTTGCAATGCCCTTAACTTCCCCATATCCTTCCCCTTTTTGGTTAAGCAAAAATAGAGCATATTGAAAACCATACAGAAGAGAGAGAGAGAGAGAGAAATCGTATTCTTTAAAAGATTCCCAAAATTTTACTGGCTCGCTCCGCTTGCCAATATATGTAGGATCTCAACTGAATTTTCGTTTCGTACGATGTATTATGGGACGAGTTGTGTATTTCATATCGAGTTTTATAATACATCGTATGAAATGAATCGATTTATCACATGATATCATATTGCCTACAAAATGTGTATTTCTAACGTGAAATCGACGTTTAGAACTGAGAACTAGAGGCGAACCACACCGTGACCTAGAAGTCTTCTGCTACACCATGAGAAGTAGTTCCCCATCGTATAGTTTTGCTGTTTAATATTTTAATGCAATAATTAATTCAAACGCAACACATTGAATCTGCATGCATAATTTGTCTTTTTCTTGATGTTCGATAAACGAAATGCATTTATAGAGTACTAGTATGTTTCATACTATATACGTAACGTCACATATCTGATCGTACCCGTAGTTTTCGGGCTATGGTAATCTTTTTTCCTTTCGTTTATCTATGAAATATTTTTAAAAAGAAACAAACTTGTTTGGACGCGTCATTGGGAAACTCAGTCTGCAACCAAAGGCGAAAATAACATCCGGCCCCTGCACTGTTTCGCGCATTCTTGCGTTATAATATAGCAGTGATTTTTCAAAGGTGCCTGACAGGTGTTTCAATTTGGGAAAAATCAGCAACATAATCAAGAAAATTGGGAATATTTGGAACAGTTTATTTTCAAAATACATCTGCATGTTTGTCCCATATAAGACAGGCTTCTTGTTTTCTGGCCTTTGATCATGGTCGTTTCTAGAAGTGAAGACATCTCTTATTAAATGATTTCATGTTGAATCAAATTGTACTCTCAATCCCATATTTACTGAATTGTACCTCTTAAACATCATGTGTAATCTTTCTTCAATAAATACTGTTTAAACTAATTTTTGGGAATTTTAGGGTAGGAATTTTGCGTTGAGAATGGGACGAAATTCGGCCCCAAATTGCTAGAAAAAATTCACTCTATAGTGTAGGGGCCAGACGTTCTGTTTTGCCTGTGACAAGCTTTTGAACTCCCAAATGTGGGATGATGTGAAAGAACTTTGACATGGGATGATGTGAAAGAACTTTGACATCCAAAGAACTTTGAACTCCCAAACGTAGGGTGATGTGAAAGAACTTTGACATCCAGAGGCGTATACCTTGGCTACATATTTCTAAAGAACAGGATATAATAAGTTTGGGATTAGGGGGTACTTTATACGTGTATAATCAACTGACTTATGAACTTGAATGGCTACAGACGAACGGACTGACAAGCTGACTGAAGGATACATACCACATCTTGAGATGAGGCTGATATAATAAAATTTAATACGTAAAACAAATTACAGAAATCAATAGCACCCACTGATATATGTAATCATAAAATAACACAAGTTTCTAAATACTTCGGCTTTGTGCACACTGTTATTTCTCACAACATGCTCTTCTCTTCAGTACATATGTACTCGAATTACTTGTATGCGCAAGGAAACTGTTTCAGAAAGAACTGGCAGCTAGCTTCCTTTGGAGGGATGACATCATCAGGTCGACATATCAGATGACGTAACTAATACGGACTGTACTTCTTAAGGAAATCCTGAAAAAAATTGTTTTAGATAAAAATTAAACATTGATATATGCCCAGTAATTCTTTTGGTACTTGATTGAAGTGCGAACATTTATTGAAGTTTTACTATAACCAATAAAACCAACCTTGTCATGTCCGTTGCCTGTAAATTCTTTCAGGAAGTAAATGTAGCGAGCGGCGAATTCGAACACTGTGGCTTTGTCTGTCTTGTCACACATACCAGGTACCAGTTTCCTCATAATATCACAGGCGTCCTTGATGCGAGCCCTAAAGAATATAACAATGGGACTTTCTTAGCTATTATGATGACCACCTAGACATAAGCCAAATGCTTTGTCCTCTGAACAACGATTGGTTAGCCAAAGAAGAATGTTCAACGTCTTCAAATTCAATAGCATCATTTAAGAACAGATAAATTTAAAGCATGGACCAGACGTGCACGTTTCGGGTACTTAACCCTCGTCAGTGATCCTCAATCCAAATAATGTAATATAACCAAAAAGTGTGAAAATTATTATGTCCAAAAATGTACCGAAAAACGTAGCAGAATACTAGAATCATTTTCATATAACAGCGAAAATACTAACACTGAAACAAGAGAAAACCTGAAGGACCACATTGGAATATGGCAAAAAGCGAATAATTTGTTCTTAATCATAGGCTGGAACCCCCCCCCCCCCCCCCCCCCGAATGACTGACTGTACCCTCAGGAATTTTCATTTGGTTCCGCCCTCTCACGTACCTTCTTCGTCTCTCTTTTAGGTTATGTTGTTCTCTCGTCTCCTCTCCGTCCCCGGCAGCTTCGTAGCTTGGTGCTAACAGTTGGGCCAGTTTTTCCTCCACTGTTAGCACTGGTTCTATAACAAGCTCCTTTGGTTTGGTGGAGGGAGATTCCAATTTCTTTTGTGGTGCTTCTGAGGTGGCGACAACAACCTCCTCGCCACTGCTACATGTACTACTGTTTATGGCAGTATTAGGCGCAACTCTTATCTGCAAAAAGCATACAGAGGTGTCTGCAAATATGTTTGTTTCTCTCACTACCCTTATCCCATTATTATATACATGTAATTGATATACGATTGTTTTATTCTCCTTCTCCCCCTTTTTATCATTATGGCTGAAAATGGTCGTTTCAGTAAGAGTAAATTTGTATGCAATCATTTTCAGTCATGTTTATCAAAGGAGAAGAGAGGGGTCTCTTTCTATACCAGTCTATAATATACGATATAATAATTTACAGGCAATGCATTCATTACTGAGATGATGAATCTTCCCGTTTTTAAACGTACCATCTGTATATACATGTATATGCATGTGTTCCAAAGCTCGTTTCTAGAAGGAGGGGGGGGGGGGGGTATGGGATCAGGACGCCTGGGAATTTGCAAAAAAAAAAAAAAAATGCTTATTTTATTTTTTTTAAACCATAGGATGGACATCCACATGAACTGGGCCACCCTAGAAAAAGTCTAGATCCGCCCATGTTGTCGCCATCGTAACATTATTAAGGTAGTCATCTGCCAAAGTTGCATGATGACCCAAATCGGGTCATTGGTAGATAGGAAGGGTTTTGTATAATTACGTCATATATTGATTCTACGTCATATATGAATGATTGAACTGATCTTAACCTTGGTGTCTTGAACTGGCGATCGGATTGCGAATTCTTAATGACGTTTTATACCCCCCCCCCCATATGCCAGCAAGTGTGCGCCATACGATAAAACAATCGACTTCCTTATTCTAGTTTCTAATATTTTACCCTTGGTGTCTTGAATTGACTGTCTGATTCCGACTTCTTTGCTGACGATTTAGGTGTCTTGGATTTTCGTGGTTTGAGTTTGTGGTATAGCTGTGGGGATGCTCCTTCGTCTGTAATATAGAGCAGCTGCTGTCCAGTACTAGGGTGGGGAGTGTAATAATACCTGTTGTTGGGTTTGAGTGGTTTTAAAACACGAAATGCACTCACAGGCGTACTGGTGGATGGCATCTGAAAAGCGAATTTTAAAACATTACATTACAAAATACTAGTACGTTATTTGATGTTTGTAGCGAGAAGATTAATAATAGACTGACAGAGAGAGAGAGAGAGAGAGAGAGAGAGGGAGAGAGAGAGAGAGAGAAGGATTTACCGGCTGAGACTGGGGTGTCTGTAGATACTGGTCCTCCAATCTTATAGCAATGTTGTCGTTTAGTTCACTGAAAATAGAAAAGATGCTAACTTATATATAGCCTTAAGAAAAAAAGGAAGGAAAATTAAAGAAAGAATTTGGCGATCCAGAACTTGAGAAATCGCAAAAAAATGGCGAACACGCACTAGTGTACCATCACGTCCACAAGCAATGTAGGGTATTTGCCTTTTTGACAAAACAGAAATTGCGGAATTGCCAAATGCCTGAAATAGCACCTGTTGGAGATCTTGTACACCATCGCTTGATCCACCAGCAATGTAGGGTATTTGGCGACCCAGAAAATAAGGAATCGCGAAATGTCAGAAATCGCACCTGTTGGCGATCTTGTACATCATCGCTTAATCAGCAATTTAGGGTATTTCGCGACATAAACATTGAGGACTAGCCAAATATCCGACAACATTCATGTTGGCGGAATGGTACACCATGAAGTCTATCAGCAATGTACGGTATTTAGCGACACCGAAACCGAGAAATCGCCCGACAACGCACCTGGCGTACACCATGACGATCGACTACCACCATTGTTGGGTATCAAACTCCCCGGTCGAGTTCCCTTATGAAAGGAAGGTTTTTAGGTACAGATCACTGGTAGAAGTTTGTGTCGGGTATTTGACGACCGAGAAGCCCGATATCGTACATGTTGGCACTTACATTATGACGTCAGAGTCCGTGACCCGTTTAAAATGCTTTGACGAGCCATTCGATGAGGATGCGATACATACAATTTCATTCAAAACAACTAGTGAATCTACTATTTTGATTTTGCAAAATGTTTTACAAGTGATTTCGACCAAAAACATATTGAAGTTCCCGGACCCCACTACATCCTTTTTCGAGTATCATACCTTGGTACGACAGGCAATGTCGTTGTCATATTGGTTGTAGCAATGCCCTGGGGCTGGAGTTCTATGAAGGAGGGTGAGGATATAAATTGCTCGTTCTGACTACAACATATAAAGAAAATTATAAATACATTCAGGACAACAAAATATAGTTCTACAACATTACAAATTCACATTTTATACATATAAAAAAGATGATAAATCATGGAATAAATCCAATATACATTGTGTACTTGATGGGAAATATTCGACACTGTCACTTAAAAAAAAAGGCTCAGGCTATCAATTATAGGAACATAATACTAGTAGATGAATTGATTCATGGTAATAATGCATTTATATAGGTGTAAATGCATGGATTGGTACCTTAAACTATTAAAATCAACTGCACTGATATTATTCTGAGCATACACGGGGGATACTGTATTTAAGGCATTAAACATGTACTGTTGTTGTCCCATCATCTGGTTAGCCATATTATCAAGAAGGTGATCAGCTCCAAATGAGCAGCTAGCGAGCTCTGACTGTAAGTCCATGGACTCGCTATCAAGTTGGCTGGCGGACATGCTTCCAATACAATCTGACGTCAGATTAATGGGCTCTTCGCGAGCCAATTCAATACTGTAGCCAAGTGATTCGTTGGTTTCGACTGTTCGGTGGTTTTTGAAATTTTGTCCTTCTGACCTGACGTCATCAATTATAACGTAATTTTGACACTCAGCTCTTTCCAAACATTTCAGAGACAGTTCTTTCAGACGTGGAACTTTAGCCGCAGCCTTTGGAATAGCTTTTGGTTGTTTGTTCGTAAAGTTTCCATTATTATCCGGTGGAGGTGTCTCTAAGTGAAATGGATAATCTGTTTCCATTTGCTGTGCTTTGGCCGACGAGAGAGAGGGTAGTTGATTAACATATTCCATTTCCATTGTGGTTACTGATGTTTGGTTTTTTTTTTTTAATTAATTCTGAAAAAAAATCACAATAATAATAAGCACAGATTGAATCAATAAAATCACTGCAAGGAATGCATGTGTCGCCTGCGAAACATAGCGACACTCAGGAATCACTTTTATAGGGTGATATCCAAGTGTGACAGACAGACAGACAGACGGACAACGGACAAAGTGATCCCTGCTTCGCAGGCGACACAAAAAGTGAGGGAATGGGACAGACGGTCTCAATCTTTGATTTTAAGTTAATTTGTAAAATAAATCATACTCTACAAAAATGCTTTGCTGAATTCTAAGTAGGTCCTCACATTGAAGGTTGGAAATGAAGGCAGAGAAAAAGTAAAATGTTTTAAAAATATACATGTAATTGAATTTTTGTCGTGTTTTACTCAACAACGAATCCATCTGTCCATGGACACGTCGACACCACCTTTCGGACGATCGTGAAGTTCGTCATAACCCATAAAAGTGTGTCTTTTCCTTGATTTTTTTTACGACTGATAAGTTATGGTTGGCAATGGCAGTACGTCTTGATTTAACTTATTTAAATTATTGCATTGTTCACTCGTTAAGGTTTTTTTCTGTCCCTTTTTGGAGCATAGCCCATGACATTCAAATTTGGAATTTTGTGACGTTGCTGAGAATTGGGAATTTGTAACAAAGAGAAGATTATCAACATTTGTAACAATAACCAGTTATGTAATCCTCGATGAGAGGCTCTTGTTTAATGTTGTTTATTTTCATGTTTGTGAATCAATTTCTAATCATAAAATTCTTGTGAAACTCATGATTTGACAGCATTTTTTTTTTTTTGCAAAATATTTTTGATTGGGAATTTTGGGACAAAAATTGTCGGGGGAAAAAATTTTATTTCAAATTGGAAATGCATGTGGGACCGAATTTCGGCCCTGAAATATGCAGAAAAAGCCCTGCTCGTGAATTAATGATTGCGTCTCAGACTCTCTCGATGTCGAGAAAGCGAGGGGACATAAAATCCTGTTCGTCTGTCTGTCTGTCAGCCACGAAGACTCTAACCTGCTACAAGTCGTACAATCCTCGGACACTGCCAATGCTCGGACACCTAGGCCAGACATAAAATATTCTATGTTTGCTGTTAACCGACTCTACCCTTTTACCTATGAGTAGGTAGGAAGGGAAAATATTTTATTTTATTTGAAAATAACTTTATAAATACTTAGCCACACAAGACTTCCTACATTCAACATATAAGCATATTGCTAATTTTCAATGTTTTTTTAACTAAAATTAAAAGAAGCTTATTATAGCATACTAAAGCATGGCATTGTGAAGTCTAGAAACACTATGGTATATGAGTAGACATGACCTTAAATTTTATTTTCATATTCATCATTGTATGTATTGCGTTGAGACATTTTTAAAATCAGTTTCATTACATAATCTTACTAGATGTATGATTGTTTCAGTCTGCATGCTGAAAGAATTTAAACTTGCTGAATCCAACAGACTGATGGTCAATGAAAGCTCTTTTTATGCCCCCGTAATCGAAGATTCGGGGGCATATAGTTTTTGTCCTGTCCGTTTGTCTGTCTGTTTGTCCGCAGAATCTTTAACCTTGGTCATAACTTTTGAATGGTAAGGGATAGGGCTTTGATATTTCACATGTGTATTCCTTGTGACAAAACCTTTCCATTGATACAAAAAACTTTTACCTTGTGACCTTGACCTTGGAGTTTGACCATTATACAATTTTTACTGACAAAGATGCCGACGGGAGCATTCATGTTTCACAAACACATGGTTTTTTTTTTCTCAAATACTAGTAATTACAAAAGTGACAGATAATTGTGATATGCACACTGTCTATTAATTTAAAATTAACAGTCAAAATGAAAACAAGTTCACACAAAATGTAGCAACTCCATGCATGACAACAACATTTTTAATATCTTTTTTATTTCCTTTCATTTGTTATCTAAAGGCTGTCGATAAGGTTAATCTATTTCTGTACATTGTGACCTTGACCTTTGAGTCCTGACCTTCAAAATCACAAGGTGTACTCGTCCTTGACCCATGGGCAACTCACTTGGAATTTTGAAGAGCATCAAAAGTACACCATATAGTTCTGCATTATTGCCTATTGTGAACCTTGAAACCAATGGGCGTCCCCTTTCCCTGCACCATTGGCAACTCGCATGCAAAGTTTGATGAATACCTTATTAAGAGTTGATCTATTACTGCCTCATGTGAACTCTGACCCCCGACCTTGAGACACAATAGGTATCGTCCTCTGGCTCTGAACATGATTAAGTCAATGCAAAGATTGAATATTGATTTCCAAAGTAAATTGTGATCTTTAGACTGTCCACAGAGTTTTATCATTACCAATAGTGATATCAACTTTTGACTCCTGATCTTGAAAATCAATAGGTTAAATCCTCTCGCCACTGTCTAGAAGTGTCCACGTGATTGCAGAAACCCACTAGAAGTTGAACGAGGGGAGAGTTTGAACGTTGTCATTATTATTATTGTCCGTTTGGTTCAACACACGATATCTAATTTTTCAATTTATGTATTCGTTCAGGAACAGATCCTGAAAACCTATTTTTACTGCTATTCTGCGAGTATGAAGTGGGGGAGTTAAAAAAATTATGGATCATTGAAGCAAACCGTGTGCACTCTGGCGCTGAAGTCTCACGGAATTTCCTTGCTCATTTTACCAAAATTTATACAACAGCAAGCAGTAAATATTCATCAATCTATTGTCTTCAGGATACACACTTACTTAATTCTGACGATGCTTCTGTTCATACACAATGGGGATTTGATAACATATTATGTCAAGGAAAAAACGATGCGCGTGGGGTTATGAACTTATTTCTAAACAATCTTGAATACAAGTTACTAAGAACGAAGAAGGACGATAAAGGAAATTTACTAGTCGTTGAAATTGAGATTTGTAGCAAAATAAAAATTACACTTGTTAACATTTATGGTCCAAATAAAGATGAACCTAGCTTCTTTGAAAATATACATAACATTCTATGTGATTTTGATAATGATTTTGTAATTTTATGCGGTGACTGGAACCTAACACAAGATTATGATAAAGATTGCTTTAATTATGTCACTCACAACTATCCAAACAGTAGATCTGAAGTAGCAAAATTGAAAGAAAATTTTAATTTAGTTGATCCATGGCGCATTTTTTATCCTGATAAGCGAATTTTCACTTGGCATCGCACGAATCCAGTAAAACAAGCGCGTCTTGATTTCTTCTTAATTTCTAACGAGCTCATGTCTCTGGTTAACTCAGTCCGAATTCTACCCGGTTACAGGACAGATCACTCTTATATAGAGTTAGAATTGAAGATATCAGATTTTGATAAAGGACCTGGTTTCTGGCGATTCAATAATTCTCTCCTGAAAGAAAAAAACTATGTCGACTTGGTCAAAGATTGTATCCTTGAAACAAAAAAAGAATATGTTCCGATTCCTATTGTTAAAAATATGGTATGTGAAATTCCAAATGATGCGCTTCCGCTTACAATTGATGACGATCTATTCTTAGAAACGTTACTCATGAATATAAGGAAAAGGACTTTACCTTATTGCTCTTAAAACGAAAAAAATATAAAAAGGAAGAAAAAGATAAAATTGAAAATGATATAGCTGAAACAAAATCACAGCTCGATCTTCATCATGATAACGATTTAGCTTTAATTTTAGATAATTTGAATAAAAAATTAGAAGATATCAGAAAAGAAGAAATGGGAGGTCTAATTGTTCGTAGCCGAGCGCAATGGATAGAAAATGGAGAGAAACCTACAAAATATTTTTGCAGCTTAGAGAAGAGAAATTACATAAATAAAACTATTACTAAAGCTGTTAACGACGATGGTCAGGAAATCAGAAATCAAACGGATATTTTAAATGAAATTAAGATATTTTATCGGAAACTTTATACAAGTAACGACACTTGTTTACATGATGTTGATTTAGATATTCTTTTATCCGATTGTGAAGTACCTAAATTAACAGAAAATGACAAATTATTCCTTGAACAAGGTCTCACTAAAACCGAAATCTTACAATCCTTAAAGGCATGCAAAAATAATAAGACACCCGGGACTACGGGCTTTACCGCCGAGTTTTACAAATTTTTCTGGTCAGATATCGGCGATTTTCTTTACCGTTCGTATCAATCATCATTCAATAAGGGCGAAGTATCTATCTCTCAAAAGCTAGGAATAATATCATTATTACCAAAGGGTGACAAACCGCGTCAATACTTGAAGAATTGGAGGCCCATATCGCTGTTAAATGTGACATACAAAATTTTATCGGGAGCAATTGCTAAACGAATAAAGTCTGTTTTACCACACATTATACATGAGAATCAAAAAGGTTTCCTTTCTGGCAGGTATATTGGAGAGAATACGCGTCTTATGTACGATATCATTCATTGCTGCAATGAAAAAAAATTACCTGGAATTATTCTCTTGATTGACTTTGAGAAAGCTTTTGATTCCATATCTTGGAGATTTTTAAATAAAGTGCTTAATTTTTTTAATTTTGGAGAAAGAATCATTAAATGGATTAATATTTTCTGTACTGACTTTAAGCTATGTGTCTCTCAAAATGGGTTTTTCTCAAACTTCTTCAATATAGGACGAGGTTGTAGGCAAGGTGACCCCGTATCCTCTTACATATTTCTTCTTTGTGTAGAGATAATGGGGATCATGTTGAGAAATAATAAAGACATAAAGGGTATTTAAATAGGTAACCACGAATACAAAGTATTACAATATGCAGACGACACTGCATTGCTTTTGGATGGATCAGAAAATTCCTTGAAGAATTCACTTTCACTAATTGACCAATTTTCCAAATACTCCGGCCTTAAGCTAAATTTCACCAAAACAGTATGCATCAAGATTGGTACATTACGATGTTCAGACTTAAGATTTTGTGAAGATTATAATCTTACATGGTCTCAAGCTCCATTTAAATTTCTTGGTATCACTTTTTCTACTCAGTTGTCAGAAATGGAGGAACTGAACTTCAATAGTAAAATACAAGAACTCAGGAAACTAATTAATTCATGGTCAAGACGAATTCTTAGCACCAATGGCAGAATAACAGTAGTAAAAACAATTCTATTACCAAAACTAACTCATTTATTGATCGCACTTCCAAATCCTAATGATATATTAGTAAAAGAATTAGAGCAAATGTTTTTTAAATACATTTGGAATAACAAAATTGATAGAATCTCTCGGAAAAATCTCGTACAAGATTACAAAGATGGAGGTTTGCGTATGATATGTTTAAAATCATTTATAAAAAGCCTTAAAGTAACATGGATAAGACGAATAGTTGTTGATGAAAATGATACTGCATGGCGTAGACTTCTGAATGACGTCACTCCCTTTACAAACAGTTCATTCTTAAACCATGGATCAGAGTATTTGATGCATTTATCGAAATTGATAAGCAACAAATTTTAGAAAGACGTTTTTCTTTCATACTATCACCTTAGATGTTTACTAGATAAAGATCAAGTTATTTTTGAACCACTCTGGTATAATCAAATGATTAAAGTAGGAGGAAAGGTACAATACTTAAAGGAATGGGTTGGCAAAGGAATTCTTTTTGTATATGATTTACTCGACCAGGATGGAAAGTTACTTAGTTACGAAGCTTTCTGTCACAAATATAACTTTGCCCCACCTTTCACAAAATACTACGGGATTATGCTTAGCATTCAGAAGTCAAATTATTCATTTGATATCGAAATTTTTGCTAAAAGTCAACCACACTTTCCAAACCACATAAAAATTCTTTACAAAAACAAAAAAGGATCAAGAGACTTTTATGACACTTTCATTAAAAGTATGTATTGTGTCCCAAAAAGTCAACTTAAATGGGAAAATGAACTAGAATTAAACGTAAATGGTAATTGGTGGCGAGAGGCCAATCAAAGAGTTCATAAAGAAACAAATGATTCTAGTTTAAAATGGTTGCAACATAGAATTATACATAGAATTTTAGGAACCAATATATTATTACACAAAATAGGCATAAGTAGCACAAATTTATGCACCTTTTGTAACTCTTCACCCGAAACAATTTCTCACCTATTCTTCCTTTGTCAATATTCTTATCAATTATGGTTTCACTTAGAGAATTGGCTAAGGGATACATTTAATATAGATATCTGTTTAAGAATCACCGAAATAATATTTGGTATTTCAGATAAAAAGAAAAAATTTCTTAATATCATTGTCTGTCCTATTAAACAGTACATTTTCAGACAAAAAATGTCCAAATCTGTGCCTACGTTTTTGGGAGCAAAACAGCATATCATAAAATACATAAATACAGAGAAGTTCATTTTTAAGAAAAATATGAAAACAGAACATATATATATTGTGATGGTACATGACTACTACAAATATATGCATTTATTTATTATACATTAAATTATCAGTGTTTAATGCGTGAGAGTGTGAGTGGAAGTGATGTCTTGTTATGTATGTTATTTGTAATATATGTCTAAATGCAAATAAAAATTAAAAAAAAAAAAAAGATCCTTATTATAATTATTATGATTTTCTTTTTTCATTCTAGAAATGTACAAACTTCCTAATTCTTGTTTGTTTTACAGTATGAATATGTTATGATCAAATGTACAATTTATGAAATAAAGATGAGATACTTAAAAAAAAAAAAAAAAAAAGCAGTAAATATTATTTTAAGCACAATCTACATGGAAGTGTCCAGTGTTAGCATCCCCCGAAAGAAGTTTCATTTTGCATTTGTTACAACCACCTCAGTTACGCGAGCTAGTAAGGGGGGGGGGAGGGAGGGGGGCTACAGATTATACGTTGCCATTGTTGATCGGAACCGGGTATATAAATAAACTTTTTCACATGTTAAAATCAATATGATTTAAATAGGACCATCTGTCTTGTGGGCATTTCTTGTCATAGAAATGTGGTTAGTAGTTATTGATTTTTCGCGGTCGTACATGTACATAAAATACGACTACCAAACATCATTTACATGGACATGATACTTAACTTCTCTTCATTGAAATTGCGCCTTGTTTAATCTACAGGTTTTTTTTCATTTTGAACAATCTTATATTTAAACTGGACATTCCAAAATCTCGGGAAGAAATAATCGATAAAAAAAATATTAGAATGAAAATGGCAATAAAATTCTCCGAGTCGCGGCAATTTTCTTGGGTCGGTCGGTTAACGGCAATTAAACTAAATTTTATTTTATGCTAGGTTTACACTTAGCCACGATCGCCCCGATTACCCCGATTGAGGTGAATCGTAGAGATCGTAAGAGAGCGTGGGGTTTAATCGTGACGATCGTAAGAGAGCGTGGTGGAATCGTGATGATCGTAGGAGATCGCAGAGATCGTGGCAAAATTTTTGATTCTCAAAAAATTTGCTACGATTGTCCCGATTGATCCTTACATCGTGAGAGAGCGTAGGAGAGCGTAGTGAACGTGATGGAGCGTAGTAGAGCGTAACAGATCTTGACAAAGCGCAACAGATCGTAATATGCGATCATAGGAAATCTTGGTTAAACACGTTCTCCTACGATCCACTACGATTTCACTCACGCTCTTTGACGATTTGTTACGGTTTCCACGATTCAGTCCACGATCTACAAGATTCGTTGCGATTCCAATATTTCTATAATAAAAATTATAATAAGACAACCCGTTTTTGATGGATTACAAGTGTTTTTAACATCCGCAACAATTTCTAACATATGAAGAAGACTAAGAAAAGAAGTCTTGATAATCAGTGAGGTGCTGCATTTATTGTCTTCGAACGAGTTAAATATATACAAGCAATCAAAGATTTGAATTGCTCAAGAAAAAATGTAACCTTTAATAATCGAAAAAGAGAAAGATCAAATAAGGTTTATCAATGCCATTTCTAGCGTTATGCGATATAAAATATTCATCTCCTTGATATTAAGCTTAATCTTGTTCGGATATTGCAAGTGGTATTGAAACTGGTTGTCTATTTCATATCAAATCGTGTTTAATCGCGGCAAATCGTAGTCCTGCATCGTAACAGGTCGCAACAAAACTTGATAAGCGTAGGGAACCGTGATAGAGCGTGGCAGAGCGTAATAGCTCATATTGGTAATCGTGCGGGAACGTAACGAAGCTTGAGAGAACGGGATGCAAATCGTAACAGATCTTATCTACGATCGTAACAAATCGCTACAGCGCGTATCAGAGCGTGATGGAGCGTCGGAGAGCGTGTGAAGACCAATTTTATTTATAGAATCGTGGAGCTCCACGATTTTGCTCAATCGTGGACATCGTAGGGCATCGTGGCTAAGTGTAAACCTAGCGTTAGGCCCTATTGTATTTGGCTCTATGGGTTGACTGAGGGTCACGATAATTCTTCACCACAAAATTGCTTGGATGTTTTAACGTTATCAAATACAAGGTTCACAACTGATAAATTTATATCAACAAATTTCTTGTTCAGAATGCGATGACAACCAGCTTCAATTCAAGCAATGAATTCAAAGAACTGGATGAATTTTGTGTGATTGTCTTTAAATATTCCATAAGATATTGAATCATTTTCAGTGTAAATTACTTTAGTTTTTCATTTGTTTCATTATTATGTGCAAAGAGGCCAAGTGTCCAAGCATTAGTACGGATTTTAGTCAAATATCCATCTTTTTTGGTACTCCAATTGAAGAGTCCCCTGAACTTTAACTGATGATCCCAGTTTCAAAAAAGTTAATGAAAAAGGTCTCTTAACTGGTTGTCACTGTTTTAAAATCAAATTATTGGCGTTTTCCCAAATGTATTTTATGAAAATTGAGAAAAACATCTCAAAATGTTCGTGCATTTGTGCGTTCAGTATAGTAATATATTGATAGGGCTTTCAGATTACACACACACAATATATGTACTTCTAGTAGTGATTAAAACATTTCTGAACTTGTGACCTTGGAGTCTGACCTACTTTTTAAAAAAAATTATCATTTAGTATAGCTTTTAAATTAATATGGCAAGTGATGTGACTTTAAAAATTTCACATGGAAATTCATTATTCCTTGTGGACAAGAGAGACGTTACAGTTGAAGCCAGTCTTTTTACCTCGTGACCTTGACCTTTAGATGTCTTTTAAAATTCCACATAGCCTCATAGGTATTACTTTTGACAAGGCCTTTCAAATTTTTGTATAATTTAATTTTATAAGTATTTTGGATATGAAAACAAATTTAATCAAAGTAAGTCTCGGAACAGCCAGTATGCACGAGATATTGGAAAAGGGCCGTTTGATTACCCCCCCCCCCCCCCCCAAAAAAAAAAACAAAAAACACTGATTGACTTTGATACATGGCAAGGACGGGTATAGCCTACTGACACTACTGTATGACTTTCGAAAAGCACATCCACCCCACCCCCTCCCCACCAAAAAAAAAACCACATTTTGCAAAAAGTTCATCAAAATTTTATCTTTGGATTGACTCTGGACAATACAAATCACTTCGTTTAAACAAAAGGCTTTCAGAGAAATACTCACAAACTGGATTTAATACTGACAGGTGTGATGTTTTTCAGTGATTCTTATAGTTCATTAATCAGCTGATCTGCGGGAAACTTCACTGTTTACATCATGCACGAGATCAACCATAATAATCTGCACGTTCACATTTGATCCGAAATTGACATCATTTATGACGTCACATTGTGACCAGTGCGCCTGCGTAATACCCCAGTTTGCGCCAAAAAGTGGAACACAGTTTCCCGATTGTCTATAAATAGCAATAAATGTAAAATGCAAAGTTCTCGGCCGGATGCGAAAGTACTGCGGACGTCGACTCTGGACATAGTCATCAGGGGGAAAAAATAATAATGATGAAAAAAAAAATAAAAAAAATAAGAAAAAAACTTGGAAAAGACTCTCGAGAAAGAAAATACAATCATCCTTCCCAAAATAAAATAGACATGTATGATATTTCAAGAGACTACATGATCGACGTTTTTTTTAAATAACGTAGATCAACGTATGTATAGGCAAATCTAGAAATTTTCAAAGACAATATAATCACCGGCGAGCACTAGCGAGACAACGATTTTTATGCCCCTGGAATCAAAGAATCGGGGGCATATAGTTTTTGGCCCGTCCGTCTGTTTGTCTGTCTGTCTGTCTGTGACAAAAACTTTAGCATTGATTTGAATGGTAAGACAGTGATAGCGCTTTGATATTTCCCATGTATATTTCTTGTGACAAGACCTTTCCATTGATACCAAAATTTTTGACCTCGTGACCTTGACCTTGATCTTTGACCCACTTTTCAAAAACTTTAATATTGGGCATAACTTTTAATTTGTTAGTGATAGGATTTTCATATTTCACATGTGTATTCCTAGTGACAGAACCTATCTATTGATACCTATGTTTTTGACCTCTTGACCTTGACCTAAACTTTGACTTACTTTTCGAAACAAGAGGCCCAGAGGCCACATCTCTCACATGAGAACACTGGAAATCTAAACTAGAGCCAATGTGATTTATACATGTGTAATGCTTATCGTAAGCCTTGTAAAAACATAGGGTAATCAAAGATGACCAAAGTTTCTTCCCATTTGAGACGGTATCTGACGTAGACTGATTATGACGTCATCAAATTCTATGGAAACAGTCCTAAAGGTCTAGGAAATGACGGTATAAAATCGACATTACCATACCATTTTCTTAACGTCACAAAGGTTTTACGTCAGATACCGTCTGTAGGTTGAAAAACTCTGTATATTCCGCAAATTGTAACGATTAATCGAAAAGTTGGATAACCGCGGTTCAGAATCTCACGGTTCGATTCCAGAATTTCCAGCTAAAAAGAATAAATTCTAAAATTCAAATTCTTTATAAAAAATACACAAAAAAGCAATCATTTATAAAATTCTTGTAGAATACCACCAAAAGTATATCAATATTATCTTAAGTTATGCGAAAAATACTAACTTGAATAAAATGATGAAGTGCAAAAACATGTAAAAGTGAAATTAAAATGATTACAATAATTTAAAAAGCACTAGAAGCTCAGAAAATGGAAAAAAAAGAAAAAGGAATATTTTTGGGGGGCATGGAAAACATACCTATATACAATTAAAAAAAATCATTCAAAATCTTAAAGTTGGTATGTTGACAAAATTCTTTCACAGTTACATTTCTTACAATAGATATCAAAAACTTATATGAACAATTTCAGGTGAGAAGTTGAAAAATGACCATCCTCTTCCTTTTTGCAATTAAAAAAAATCATATGGAATAATACAAACCTTTCAGCATAATTCTTTCAGATAAGCATTCCTCTAGTTTATTATGACTAAAAAGAACTAAACTGGGGCCGAAAACTTAGTCAAAAGAAAAAAAAAAACCCAAAGAATAAAAGAAATCGCAATTTTGACACTAAATAAAGACGTCAAAAATTCGTTATAGGATTTTAACGAATTGAACAAACTTGAAAAATATTAGTTTTTCAATCCATGCAGTGCTTCTGGAGAAGGTTTTTTAAGAAGTGTACTCTGTTGGACCTATTTGACTCCGCCCTGGATCAACCCCTGAAAGGATCGAGCCGAAATGAAGAAACTTGGTAGAGGACCTTCATGCATACCAATCATCAAAATTCTCGAAGAAGTCGAAAAAGTGAAAGTTTACAGACTAACGACGGACGGATGACGGAGGACGGACGAAACACTTAGTAGCTCAATTGAACATTTGGCTCAGTTGAGCTAAAAACTTTAAAATTAGATGTAACTTTTGATTGGTAAATAATTTACATTTTTCAAGTTGACGTACTTCTGACTTTGAACTCTGGGGTCATATAAAATAAATCAGGTGCGATTAAAAAAGTATATATTAGACATTAAAACAAATAAATTCGCACACAAAGTATTCTAGGTTCATTGGAATAAGGTCATCAATTTACTTTTGTGACACAGTCCCTTCAAAGTGTGATATTTCACAACCCATAATGTAACAAAATCCTATAATGTAATAACTTCTTACATTACAGATAATTTTTACATTATGAAATTTTATTACATTATAGGTTTGTATTGCCAACCCATAATGTACTACTTTATAATGTAATACGTTATTGCATTATAAGATTTTATTACATTATGGGTTGTGACAGTGGTATCCGAAGTGCGATGCCCGCGAACATGAAAAATGTCCATTAGGGCTTTGACATTTCATATGTGTATTTTCTTGTGACAAGACCTTTCCATTGATACCACTTTTTTTTTTAATGAAATCAAAATTTGAATGGAATTGTACGTTATCGTCGTTGGGCTATACCTCTTGAATCGTATACTGGATCACTGTCATATTGTATTGCGATGTTCATGATCGAAGGGTTTCTGATCACCAAGGTCATGTATTCAAGGTCATGGTCATTTAGTTCTTTTGTATCAAACTGTACATGCTAATCCTGCCCGGGATATATCTCTTGAACCGTTTTTACAATCGTTTTCATATTTTAGTATGTTGTTTCTCAGGACTAAATGTTTCACATCACATTGTCCCAAGGTAACTCCTTTAGAAATGGAATTGTATATGCTAATCATGTCCAGGCTATATCTTTTAAACCGTGTATCCAAACAATAATATTTTATAGTTTGTTGTTCTCCATGTTCCATAGGTATATCTAAGGTCATGGTCACTCAATATTCATATGCTAACTATGTACTGGCTATACCTCAATGTAATGTATCACTTTCATATTTTAGGATGATGTTGCTCATGACTCAAAGGTTTCACATCAACTTGGCCCAAGGTCAAAGTAAATAAGGGGGTAGACATGTTTTTTTTCCGATAAACTTTGTTTTTTATTCACATGTTTATTCCTTGTGACAAGACCTTTCCATTACTACCAAACATTTTGACCTCATTGACCTTTCACCTGCAGAAAATGGTGTTAATACTGACAATGATGCTGACGGGGGCATTTGTGTTTCACAAACATTGATTTTATTATTTTTTGCAAACTTGGAATACGTAAATTCAAACAATTTTATTATCCTTTACCAGTGTATAAAATGTCCATGCTTTGAAGGGGATATGCCGTGGTGGGTGGTGATGCTGTTGTATGGAATTATTTGGAAAAGCTGTATCATTATTTGAATTTTTCACACTTCAGTGACCAGGTTTACCTGGTTGAGTAAAATGGGACATCTTCATTCCCAGATACTTTGGGCAATGCATGGTACAAACAGGCAATGTTGCCATGGAAATCGAGCTTCGTCATCTTTGATCAGATCAGTAGCAGGTGTTAACATGTCCACATAAACATGATAAACAACTTACACATTGTAATTCAAACAATGAATGTCCAACAGGGTTATTCCAAGTCTTGGATTGTCCAAATTTCTTTTTCAATTAAATATTATCAGTTGTGACCCATAAATTTGACAATCAATGTGTTGTCCTCTCAATATGAACAAATCGCATGCAAAGTTTGATAAAAATCTGAAGTTGACATTGATCACTAGAATATCATGTTTGCATGGATTTTCAATTTAAATATAATGTGTTCTTGTCCTATGACCCTTGAAAACTAAATGTCCTCTTACCATGGGCAAGACATATGCTAAATTGGATAAACATCAGATGCTAACTGTGGCGTCTTTTCAAGTCCGCATGGTTTCTCTTTTATTGGTAATTTTGACCTTGAATCTCTTCTATCATTCCTAATTATGAACTTCACCTTTGACCCTGACCTTGAAATTGAATGTGTCCTCTTACCAAACACAACTCACATGCATAGTATCATTAACAATGGATGTAAACTGACCTATAGTGTCAACAAGCTTGTGCAGCCCCACTCATTTACTCACAACCATAGTCAGACTTTAACTTATTCTGAAGCTCTGTACCAAGTTTCATTGAAACATGTGAAATACACGTACCTGAAATGATGATAGAGAAAATCTGGAGAACAAAGGGCTATAACTCCTGTCCTACGAGATCTGTAACTCATCACTCTGAAGCCCTACACCAAGTTTCATTTAATTCTATTCATCAGTTATGGATAGGTCTGGAAAAGCTTTGTGCCAGAGACAGACAGACAAAATGGAAATGTATAGTTCCCTTGGGTTTCATTAACTAGGGACTAATAACCTGGGCTGACAGCTGATGGACACTATTTCTAGCTATGATTTTACATAAATAAGTGAAGAAATATCAACTGTTCAATAACAAAAGAAATCGATGTAAATTTTCCATGTTTAATCAATAATTTTAACATCAACAAGGTTTACAAGGTAATACAAAATTCCTTCTTGGACCTGTACATGATCAGTTTTTAAGTGAGAAGAATATTAAAAGAAAGATGGAGCAAAAAAGTTAATGAATATGACAAGGTGCTGCCTTTTTATTACCATTTTTGAAAATGTTATTTGAAATGTCAAATATGATTAATTAAAATCCTGCCAAAAAAAGCAAAGTGATGACTTTTACGCAGAAAGACTTAAAAAAATGCAGGAATATTTTTAATTTCTCTTTTGGATACATGTATTGGTAAAAATTAAAATGAAAGCAAGGGGCACTGATTGATTGTATAACATTTGTAGCACAATGTATCAAAATAAGTTAAAACGAGCAATGATCTGCATAATTTTTCCTTTGTATAAGACACCAATTTACATGTACCAACATTCTTGAGTCTTATATTGATATACAAAACTGAGCACTATAAAGTAGAGGAAGATAAACAGAATGTTTGAAGAACACATACATGTAGTGATGAAATAAACAATTCTTTTTAATACCATAAGTAACTGCTATAAAGATGTTCACATGAACCGTTTGACTAGAATAAATCACATCCATTTACTACATGTATTTACATTATTTTTAAACCACACAGATTTTTTTTTATGTTTCTGGTAGTTGTACCTCCATTTCTGTTTTCATTTCTCTTTCATCAAATACCTACATGTACATCTCCTTAGCACAACACTATCTAGGATGTTGCTCACAGTGCAACTTGGTGACACACAAAAACTTCCAAAATTTTGATGAAATTTCCCTCAGAATTCAGTGCAATTTACACATGAAATATAATTAATCAAATGCCGAATAAAATTCTAGCACAGATCAGTGTAACATACATGTTAGGCAACCATTTTCTGACAGTAAAAATTCCAAATAGTCTGTTTCACTACAATGAACTTGTCATCCAAAAATCTGGAAAACTGGTCTTATCTAAAACACATGTAGTGAAGATCATTTTGAGCAAAAGTCCGTAGTCTATGCATTATCCTTATTCATCTTCCTCATCTTGACTCTGATTTGTTGATCGTCTAAATGGCAGAACACCAGAGCCTCTATCCGGGTCAGGCATTCGGAAAATATTCAAGGATGCAGTATGTATTCCAAGTTGGCTGAAATAGAAAGAAACTAAAGATTGGTTTTCAATCATTTGCTTCTACTAAAGGATTTTGTCGCTACTAATCTATCTATGAAATAACATCTAGCTGTCATTTATTATCAAATTATTCATCAAGATACAATAGCCAATCAAATTGTGACCGAGTCGCTCTAATACGGCTCAGTCATTGTTCTATTATGATATACTGCAGATGACCTGTACATAGCGTTGTAAAACTATTGTGTCCTCGTTATGGAGAATGATTAATAGACAAGCTTTTAATTATGTGTACATAAAAGTCGCATTCTAATGCAATGTCGCAATAACGTCGAATTTCATTGGTTGCTTGCTCCTTAGTTATGGCTGTAAAACGAGAACATACTAGGCTTTGACATTGCTAACGTCACATTTCGCTTTATATAGATTGCATTAGAATGTAAATAACTATATACTGACGTTAGGTGTGTAGACAGCAAATGCTGATTTCATGGTGCAAAAATCCGTTTTTCTGGTGACGGGTTAGCAGAGCCAGAAAAACCCAGTTTGCAACCGTAAATTCAGCATTTACCATCCGCAAACAAAATGTCAGAAGCTAGTTCTTCTATAATTGGAAGACAAAAATAAGTTAAAAATTTGTTTTAAATAACTGATTCACGAATCTAATGTTGACACATTATTTCAGTGAATGCCTTGAACTATGACATTTTGACTAAAAAATCGAGTTTTTTTCTCTTTTCTCAGAAATAACTGTAGGTCAAATGTTGGAATGGATACCATGGACAAGATGGACAGCATTTGAGTTGCCATGTACTGACATTGTTGGTTGATTTATCATGCTGTGACCTTGACTGTTGACCTTAAAACCTTTTAAGAATCCTGGTCCATATTAAGCAGACTGTTTACACTTTCAACAACAAACTTTAGTAATTATTTGGAAGCTAAACATATGATGGGATGTATCAATTTTGTCATCAGATTTTATACCTCTGATCTGTCACTGTAAGGATATGAACCATGAATATAATAAATAGAATGAATAAACCAATGTATACCTCATGTTTTGTGGAGTGAGAAAGATAAACTGTCGTTGTGGTTGATTCTCGGCAACTTTCAGCATCATATCCATAGATATTCTTCTATTGACCATGTCCTGAGAATACAAAAGTCTATTACTTTCTGAAATTCCGTTCTTGTATGACAAGTGAGTAACGACTAGAGTACATTGTATATAATTAAAAATCAACCTTCATTATAAATCAACGAGCTCATGTCTTGGGTGAAATTCGCAAGCACTCATGACTTATCACTATGTAAAATCTTTTATTTTGCTGTTTCATTGGTTACATTGATTTTGACCCTGTAATGACATCTGCTTGTTGAATCTCTTTACAGGAAACACATTATGACAGCTGAAACCTAATCAGATTGGCTGAATGAAAATGTCTCAGAGAGATCATGGAACAGTTATGTTTCTTGTTGGAAATGTTTTAAAAACTATGTAGACATTCAACTTACCATGAACACATCAAATTCATCAAGGCATCTGAACGGAGCTTCCATGGCATCCCAGAGGGACAGAATAAAACAGACGGTGGAGAATGACCTCTCCCCTCCGGATAGGGACCTCAGGTCCTTAGCTCCCTCCTCCTGGGTAACGTGAGGTTGTACCTGAAATATCATATCATCGCGGAGGTTATTATAGTCTATCTCATGGATTAAATAGTATATTTGTATCTCGTGAAGTCAAATAAACTAGAAATTCTTTGATTGAAGGAACAAACTATTTTTTACATTATCATTTCCTTTTTCCAATGAAGTATTTTGGTAAGTAGAAAGTAATTTGAGGATATGAAATATTTTTGTGCAGTTACTTGACAAATTCCTCACACACATATATGTGATAGTTTTACATTCCTCACAATGCACACTTGGAGGCATAACTGTGCGTGAAACAATGCATAACTTAACCCATACTCATAATTGCTGTATTAAACTTAACACTTAGAAATGGATCAATTCACTGAGTCAGCTTCCTGAAATCAATCAAGTCCACTCGCAAGTTTATTTCCATGCAAAGTTTTAATGTGATATCTTTCACAGAATTGATGCAACATAGTCTGAGCAAACTTCTCGAGGTCAAGCCTTAAGGTCATTACATGAAATCAGATTGACTAGTTTTGTTCCATCTCCATGCCAGATTTTCTATAGAAAAGGTACAAGGCCAAACTCTTAAGGTATTTCAAGGTCACGATCAGTATATGAAGTCAGGTAGGTCCACACATTTTTCATTATGGTTAAAGATAATACCTAGGATCAGATCTTCTCATCCCTCTTCATTCAAAGGTCAATCTATTTCTGCCAGTTGTGACCTTGACCTTCATCATGACCTTGAAAATCTATAGGTCCTATCCTCTCAACAAGGGCAACTCACATGCAAAGTTTGATGAACATCTGAAGTAAACTGTAACCTCTATAGAGTGTCTACTAGTATGCATAGACCCATCCATCCAGCCTTATATGCTGACATAAAGCCATGTGTTACTAAATTGTACAAATATATACTCCTGGCAACAATAAGTAAAATAGTCAATACTCGAACTTGACTTACATTTTTTAATGCATAAGCTTAATAGCAAAAAGTGAAAAGATTTACTCTAGTGGATTTTTCTAAAAATGTCTTCAAACTGCAAAATGAACACTTGTACAGACTGACATGAGCATCACTGAATACCCCCACTATACATGTATGTTGTAAGGGTATAAAATAAATGTACATATTTAATTTTTCTATATTTTTTCCTTACTAAATTGAATCACTATCTTCAATTATATTTTTCTCTCAATATTTTGAAAAAAATATAGTTTTGCGGAAAAAGAATTCATACATATACTTTGTAGTTTTTACAATATAATATGAAAATGAAGGTAATTAAAATCAAGATCATGGTCTCTTTGTTAGTAAGAAGTTAACTTTGTGTTCATTTAATGCAAGTCTCATTTAATAACGTGTTTACAAAAGAGGCCTACATTAAATAAATCTCAATTAATAAAATTGATGCTTCTAACGCTGTAAGAGTGTAAAGACAACTGAATACACAGGCAATGGCAATCATTCTAAAATTGATATTCATAAACATCTGAATAATAACATTTTCTAAAATTTGTATGTGTTTGGAAGTTTCAATTTTTTATTTAAAGAACCAATGTGCATGCATGTCTTCCACCCCTCCCCCCTTCTGAAACGTTATACCTTAGAGTCTAGCAGATAATTTTTATCAGACAGGACATGCACTACGTGTAAAATACAAGGAAACAAAATACATACAATGAGTGTAACACAACCGACACTTTTCAGAGGTTATTTTAGAATTACTACCTTGACCTTGACAAACAGTAGCATCTAATCTTCCCACAATGGTTGGTAATCCTTTAGGACAAGTATGGCGATCCTATATCTAACCTACAATGTTAACCTTGTACAACTGGCTATGACCTCAACTATTGATCTTGAGAATGAAACAATTCTTCCCTCTGTTATGGTGATCTTCTGCGACAAGTTTTGAAGAGCTTAGATCTAACATCATCGGAAAATGCAGCAAAGAAAGGGGTTGTAGGTTTCCAATGATGATGTCTAATGGCTTAGCCTTAGTCTGTTTGCTACCTACAAAGTTTTACTTTTTATTTCAGCTGTGTGACTTCAACCTTTGACCTTGAGAACTGAAAGGGTATTTCTTTTGTGTGGTGATAGATTCTATGTGGCAAGATTGAAGATCTTAGATCTAATGGCTTTGTCTGTTTGCTGCCTACTTGTTTTTTACCAGTACATTCGGTTTTGATGTTTGGCCTTGAAGACTGGAAGGGTTCTTCTATTATGGTGATCATCTGTGACAATTTTGATGACCTACAGTCTCTTTCACACTAATGTCAGTTTGGTTCACTTTTATCTCTTTGCAGGACGATTTTGCCCGCCAGAACAATTAAATGATGTCACCCTTGACGATGTACACTATTATTTGCAGTGACATGACATCATTTGATTTTTCTGATGGGCAAATCGTCTTTCAAAGAGACTAAAGTTGACTAAACGAACATTAGCAGGAAAGGGTCTATAGCTTAGTCTTCAATTACATTCAGCTGTGACCTTTACCTTTGACCTTGCAAATCAGTAGAGGTCATACTGATGCCATAGATTAGTCTCTTTGAAGGACGATTTTGCCCATCAGAAAAATCAAATGATGTCATGTCACTGCAAATAATAGTCTACATCGTCAAGGATGACATCATTTCATTGTTCTGGTGGGCAAAATTGTCCTATGAAGAGATAAAAGGTCAAGTCTGTATTCTGCCCATGAGCTTGTGGAGATTAACAAATTTACAAGGTCACTCCCCATAACATGTCTGTCTGAGCATGAAGGCTTAAAATTCAACAGAACCCATGTTTCATAATAACCTATTGCCATTGCCTTTTGTACTGATTGGCATATTAGTAATGATGGGCGTGCAAAATATAATTAAACAAAGTAAACAGTCATGGGAAATAGAAAGCAACAGAAAGTGAAACTATATCATCATTATCAACAATATCCAAAACCAAAGAGACTGATACATAAACTAATCAAGTGATTAAACATGTTAACAACACAGATTCCAAAAAGGAGAAACTTATGTCTATTTTCTTTCTAATCTATGAGTTGATGCAAATATCATTCAAATAATTATGAAGTTTTTTTTACAGCTAACAAATTCTCCAACTCAAATTTCTTCTATGTGAACTATGTGAAATGAAATGATGCATGAAAATGTGTTCCATTATTTAGGCATTAAAAAAGCAACTAAGTGGCAAACATGATCATTCAAGGGAAAACTGAAAACGTATCAACCCAGCAAACTTCACTTACAGACATTTCTAAAGTCTCTTTTAAGTGATTAAATTTCATCTTGCCGGTATAATTCCGATTTGCCAGCAAAACAATGAAGAAATACTTGGCTCTCATTGCGATCAGTCTCCGTAGCTCTGAATATTGCTGCTGGCGATGAACCATAACCCGCTGAAGGTGCTGCAAGCAATAATACAACTTTGAGTTATGATATTCCGTCTTTTCGTTGGTTACTTGTGTTCGATTTGGGATGGTATCTGACGTAAATGCATTATGACGTAATCAAATTTCTAAACAAACCTTGGTTTTGTAGCGTACTTTCCCTGAATTAAGCATTGGTTTCCAAAAACTTTGATGACGTCACAATAGGTTTACGTCATACACAGTCCCGAAAGGGAAGTAATTCTGTATAATGAAAATCCCCAACAATCTTCTAGGTTTCAATTTCACCAAATTCTCTCTCTTTTTTTTACTATATTGGAACTTAAACTTCCAACATGATTTTAATCAATCTAGCCTTTGTAAGCGAACATGCTGTTGAGAAAAGCAGTTTTAATACAATCCATGTTTAGACAGTGTACAACTTCAAAAGGAAATTAAAGTGATGGAATATACATGTTTATAATTAAAAATTTCAAAATCAAATCTCTGAAGGCAATGAAGGCGAGTTTCATTCCATACAAATCTATTTCAAGAGAAATACATGTAAATATTTATTACTTGGAGGCCTTCTGTAATCCTTTTTGTTATAATCATCAGAGTGTTTTTCAACAATGTTTGAGCGTTCTTCGATGGATGAAACAATGCAAAATCCAGTTACATCAAAACCTTGAATCCAGTTACATCTAAATCTTGACTTTTGCTTTGTCTGTGAAAAATAAGGTCACGAGGTGGCACAAACGAATAAGTAAAACTTGGTAAATAGGAAAGCAAATATCAACAATCTTTTTACCAAAGGCAAATTTAATGCATAGCACAAAAGTTCCAAGGTATCGGGAACTGATTTGCTAGGACAAAGTTGTGTGGATGATGGAATTCATTCAATTTATACATTTTTGTTGCAAATGCATGTCTCGGGTCATGTGATGCCTGCGATTGCTAAAAACTTCATGAAACTCGCTTAACCAGATTTTTTTTGTTATTTTTTAATACAGTCTAAACATGGAATGTCCAGTGCGACATACAGTTAGGAAACAAAATACAAGGATTGTAACTTTCAACATTTACGAACATGGATATCCAAAGATTTTTTACAGTGGGAAATTTCAATTTTCCCACTCCATCTCTCTTTCTGTATTGCTAAGAAATTAATGAAATTAATCTTAATTTGGAATGCCTTGGAGGCTCTCATTTTCCTCCAATTCTTCAGTCTTGTTATTAGCGACTCATTTAGTTTCTGAAAATAAAAGGATGAAGCAATAGTCTGAAAAGGCTCTTATCATGTATGTAAATATTTATTATCAGTACAAAGCCCCGGACAACATTATGTATAAAAGTAAATTAATTCCCTTCTTTCACGCTTTATACTTCAACATTACATAAAAAAATCACTATATTTATACACTACCTACCTTTAATACATATAAGTACCCACCTAATACATTTCTCTCTCTCAAAAAGTGAAGATTTTTGTTCCCTTGTTTTGAAAATTTTAAGATTACCATTCTGTAATTAATTCAAGTAAATTTTTCGGCTAACTCAATTTTTCACATGAAAAATAATCTAAAAATATTTAAATTTTTTTTCCATTTTTATATAAAGATGTATAATGCAAACAATATATTGAAAATGTTCATGCATTTTAAAGCTCAGAAGAGAAACTAATGGGATGAGCTGTAAATTTCATGAAATTTCTAATATCCATACTATCTGGATACTTATTTATAGTGGGTAGTGTATTTGAAAGCCATTCATCTTTAAAATTTTTTATATCCGTTTATTGAAAGTGTGGCGAAATGATGGACAGACAGACGGACGACCTATATGTTCCCTTGGTCAAATGACCAGCAGCATAAAACAAACAAAACAGACTGTTACTGCAAACGCCACTGCATGTTTGGGTATAAAAATATTCACAGCATAGTGTCTTTTATTTCTTAAAATCTTAGTATGTAAATTGATACTGGTTGTAAAAACTGCAATACTTACAGAGAGAAAAGTATTGCATTGTCCAACCTCCCTTTGAATTCCCAAGTAGGCTTCCTTTTGATCATGGTACTTTCTTGTTATCTCCTCTGGATCACCACGACTGAAGAAATTTTACAATTTACATATCTATAGTATCTTTTTGAAAACATTCCTACGTGATAAAATTCCATAATCATTTGCTACAAGACATATAAATCTACATATTCTAAAACAAAAAGTGTCTCTGTTTCAGCAAACATACTTGTATTCATACATCTTTAAAATACCCATTATTTTGAGAAAATGATATGTATTCTAAACTACTTCCGGATTGTTTTGGCTATGAAAAATTTATATTTCCGTGTTCAATGCTGCCGAAGTTTGGACTACATATCTTTTATGCTGAGAGTAAGCTCGACCTTTACTGGATGTTAAATCTAATCAAGCCTATCAATGCCTGTCAGCAACTTTGCGGTAAATGATTACAAAAACTTGTCTTAAGATTAAATTTACATAATCCTATACCTCTTTTCTTCAGTTTTGATTTGTTTCTCAATCTGGCAGATCTCACTTTCCAAGTTTTGCACCGAGCGCCTTGTATTTATACGATCTGGCTTAATCTTTTTGGCTTTCTCTGTGTCACTCTGCAAGATAATCAATACAAGTTTTCGTTTCTGTTCTGATTGGCTAAGCAAAACATACAAGTAAATGAAATACTTTGCAAACATGAGTTTGGGAATTCTTTATACATTTTCTAAAGGCTGCAAAGTAATTCTCAAAGAAAGGTCACAAGGTCAACCTTTATTATCAAAAGAATGATAAACAGGTATGTACATGTTAAATATGAAGTCCTTTCTCCTTAGATGCAGGGCCATATGTAAAGATGACAATGCAAGTGAATCGTTGGGACTTGAAAATGTCACAAGTTTGAGTGACTTTCTCATCTTTAACTGTTTTGATTAATACCTCAATTTCTTTTCCATAATTTTCCATTTTCTTCTTGAGTTCTCCTACTTTCTTTTCTTGTTCCTTCAGTGTCTGTTCATAATGTTTTTTGTGTGACTTGGCTTGTTCGATCTCCAACTGGACTCTTCCTAAATCATCCTGTGATTCACAAAGACAATATTCATTTAAATACATGTATATGGACACTGTACAACCGGAAATGTATGTTGACCATTATGAAGTCAATTATGCATATTCAGCAACAATTGGGCAATACATGTTTAATAAAACACTGCTAAAGACGGTATGGCCGGATTGCAAAGTAAGTTTTTGTCACTAACTGGGTCAAGGTCAATAGGTCAAATAATACAGCATAAATTGAAAGGTTTTGTCAGAGGCAACCTACATGTATAAAATAAAGTTTCTACTGCACACAGCTCCATAGATTTTGCTTAAACCAGGAACTTTAACCAAAATCCTTAACTAGGTCAAAGTCCAAGGTCAAGGTCACTAGGTCAAATGTTACCGCATAAACTGATAGGTCTTGTCATGGGCAAGCTTCATGTATAAAATAAAGTTTCTACTGCACACAGTTCCAAAGATTTTGCTTAAACCAGGAACTTTAACCAAAATCCTTAACTAGGTCAAAGTCCAAGGTCAAGGTCACTAGGTCAAATGTTACCGCATAAATTGATAGGTCTTGTCATGGGCAAGCTTCATGTATAATATAAAGTTTCTACTGCATACAGTTCCATAGATTTTGCTTAAACCAGGAACTTTAACCAAAATCTTTGAGTAGGTCAAAGTCCAAGGTCAAGGTCACTAGGTCAAATGTTACGGCATAAATTGAAAGGTCTTGTCATGGGCAAGCTTCATGTATAAATATAAAGTTTCTACTGCATATAGTTCCTTAGATTTTGCCTCAACCAGAAACTTTAACCAAAATGTTGACGTCAGACGGACAGATGGACGGACATCGTCAATCTATAGGCCCGAATTGCTTTGCAATCCGGCCAAAAATTCAAAGTAAACATGCTGGAGGGGGGAAGAGAGGGGGCTTAAATTCTTCATAAGTATATGCTTACATTTATTTGTATCACTCAACTGTTATGAAGGTACATGTATATCCTCTCGACACTTTCATTCAATTCAGCATTTTTGTTATACTGTACTATCCTTTTTACCTTTTAGCAAGATATATATACATGTACATGTACATGACATCAGCACTTTTTCACAGAAACTGATATAAGCTCCAAGAAAAACATTGGTACAAATTGACATCAAATATACATGTAAAACACCTGCCAAAATGCGAAGGAAATACCCGGTACAATTCTCACTGCTCAATAAATACCAACCTTAAGAGGTTCTCCCACTTCTGCCTTCTGTCTCATGGCTTGCTCTACATCCTTGAACCGTTTATCGGACTCTTTCATTATATTTTCCACTTCACTGTACTTAGCCGATTTTTCCCCATGTAATATTTCTATCTTGCTGATCTGCTCTGTTAAATTGTCTACCTCTTCTTCCTGTATTTAAAAACATTGATAAATTAATACATAATACATGTACATGACTGTACCTGTTATTAACTTCGTCCTTCAGTGTTTTTTTGGTTTCCTTTCAAACTAAGATGACAATAAAATGCAGAATAATATTGTATGTATAATGTAAAAGAACCCTCCAAATTATAGAAAGAAAAAGGCATACATTTAAGTGAATTTCAATATACAGTAAAAGTGGAAATTTTTGCATTGGGTAATTTTTGCATATTTCACTATTAATGAACTTTGCGCAACGTTCCACCATGCCAAAATAACCCTACTGCATTCTTACATTTTAGGCAGAGAGGTTCATATCGCAAACATTTCCCCCAAAGCATAACGTATTTGTTATACTCGCGAAATTTTAACCAGCAAAAATAACCCCTACTGTATTTTTACAAAGGCTAAAAAGGTTCATATGGCAAATATTTCCCCAAAGCATAAGTCTTAAGTACCGTTCCATGTAAGAATCAGAAAATCCTTATATATGCTTGGCACATGCAATGTTATGAAACTTTACCAAAACTGGATAAGTTATTCACATTACAAGTACAAATAAATTCCTAAAGGGAAAAGGGTCAATTTTTTGTTAATTTTGAATAAATCGCAATTTCAAATTCACTGTAGAAGAAGTTTTTCCTTATGTTTTCTATAGAAATATACCCAACTTTGCTTTATTGTATAAAAAAAAGGCAACACCATTTTACGAAAATTCTTTTAGAATGGTAAAGTTCGAGATCGATTCTACGACAATTAGAAATAAAATAGTATGAAAAATCATAAATGTGATCGTTTTCAGTAAAAAAATATTCAACTTTTGTGTGCCGAATAGTACTAGAGTTATCGTTCTTGATGGAAGAGGGCGTTGTTACGAAGGTAAACAACAATATGGCGGCACCCTGTTCCCGCATGTGTTTTCTGCAAATCGGAGTGCAGTTTCTATATATTATGTCCTCTGGAAACGCAGAGGGTGAAATTATATGACTGTGATAAATCGATCTCATCGTATTTGAAGCAGCGTGTTGGTCTGAAATGTGGCACGGGAACGATTTCAACGCGGAAATATCTTCGGAGGGCAATCTCGTAAGAGTCGTTTGTTTACGGATGGGACATTTCATTTACAACAAAAATCTAACCGTTTGCCCAGGCTATAGGGAGAGACTTGGCATTTACTGTAGACAGCCATTAATGTGCCAATAACCAGGCCATACAGGGAAGATGAAGCCTTTCTAATCCGTAAACATTGACATGGCAGAGTATGATCGACTCTAGTCTATGAGAAGAGTGACTGTCCTGACTCCTATTGCCAGTAGGGACCGGTAAGATATAAATTCACAAAAACATGGTCGATATTTGATTTCTTCGGCTATATCGTCAAATTTCCCCGTCGGACCTCAAATCGGGGTTAGCTTTTTTAATGCTAAAATGGTCCATAAACTCTTCCGCTGTTATTTACGGAGTAAACGGTGTTTTGAGAGACAAAATAAAATCTGTTATAAATTAGTTATAAATTGTATGCAGTTTATTCCGTTATTAGTTCTAAATGAGAAAAAAAAACAGTTACATCCTGAATCGTTATTATTTACGGAATAAACGGTGTTGAGAAATTTAATGAAATGTATTCAAACAAAATGAAACAAATTTGCCGTTTATTCCGTCATTAACAAATGAATGTGAAAACAGATCACATGTACCATTGGCGGATCTAGCGAGGTGGATAGGGGGGTTGCAACCCCCCCTTTGGTCTGACCAAAAAAAAACCAAGAGAGAGAGAGAGAGAGAGAGAGAGAGAGAGAGAGAGAGAGAGAGCTCATATTAAAAAAACTTAATCTCTGTCCTTCTTACTTAACAAGCGTTCAACACCAAAGTGTACAACATTTGTGACATGAAGTCTGAATATTATAATGTTGAAGATTTAAGGCTTATAAAATGATACTTGCTCCGATGCGTGTTTAGTTATAAATAGGAAATTGTGTTTACTTTACAAAGGCGTAGGAGAAGGGGGCAGCACAAAATTTTATAATGCATTAACATTGCTTAAAATAGCAACATTTTGTACCATAAATCTACAATTTTTGGGTCAATTTTCAAAATTTATATTTGGTCGCTACCGCTCGCCAGTTCTTTATCACCTTTCTGAATAATTTAGCTATTCTGATCCATCCTCAACGTACATGAAGACATTTAACTCAAACTAAATGTACTTGTTAACGATAGAGGGTATAGAAAGTATTTCCTGATAAGTCAATATTTTGCTAAAAAAATTTCCTGGCTCGCTACCGCTCGCCAGACATTTATTCGTGTACTTAAAATTTAGAATTGCGCCAGAAATGTTAAAATTTGTGCATGAAACCCATATTTTTTTTAAATCTCGTCCTCCTCACCCCCCCCCCCCCCACCTTACTTTTTTTATCTTATTTTTTTTTTTTTTTTGCTTGTTAGAAATTTTGGGATGTTGTGCCCCTCCACCCTCCACTTTTTCAGGCAGAGCTACGCCGTTGCTTTAAAAGATAGTAAAAAAGATATATAGATTATCTTTGTGTAGTCAATAATGCATCCTTTAAGGTATTATTGCGAAACAGAAGCTTTTGATAGTATGCACCCCCCCCCCTTTCAAAATCTTCAACCCCCCCTTTGAAAAATTCCTAGATCCGCCTATGTGTACCTTGATAATTGACATAATTATACATGTATAGCAATGGGCATGAAATCCCATTTTTTTATAGCGACGCTCTTATGTACTGTTCGTCAAATTTCCCCGTATTTTTTCACGAAATGCTTGATTTCTTTCCTTTTAAACCCCCCAAAATATACCTAGCCCCTTTTTTATTATCTCTCCCCAAAGAAAAACCCTTTCAGACACTTGGAAGGGTCGAACAATTCTAAAAAAAAAAAAGTAAGGAAAATCCTGTCTTTTATATCAACGCTTTTATATATACTGTTCGTCAAATTTCCCCGTGTTTTTTTCTTGAAAATGCTTGATTTCTTTACGTTTAATCCCCCCAAAATATACCTAGCCCCTTTTTTATTATCTCTCCCCAAAGAAAATCCCTTTCAGACACTTGGAAGGGTCGAGCAATTATGAAAAAGAAAGAAAAATCCTCTCTTTTATATCAACGCTCTTATATACTGTTCGTCAAATTTCCCCGTGTTTTATATCGACGCTCTTATATACTGTTCGTCAAATTTCCCCGTGTTTTTTTTTCTTGAAAATGCTTGATTTCTTTAAGTTTATTCCCCTCTAAAATATACCTAGCCCCTTTTTTGTTATCTCTCCCCAAAGAAAATCCCTTTCAGACACTTGGAAGGGTCGAACAATTCTGAAAAAGAAAGAAAAATCCTGTTTTTATATCGACGCTCTTATATATATACTGTTCGTCAAATTTCCCCGTGTTTCTCATGAAATTTTCGTTTCCGTTTAAGATATCTTTAATACTCCATGTTTGTTGTTTCTGGTATGATTTCTCTATAATATAGGTATTCTCAACCTCTGTAGTAAATTTCCCCGTACGGGGAAATTTGACGATATAGCCATTTCTTCTTCTTCATAAGTCGACAATTATAAACTTTAACTTGCGCAAAAAAAATTTAATTATTTTATTCAGTGGCGGATTCAGGGGGATGCGTAGGGGGCGTCCACAACCTCCCTCCACGGCACTGACCAAAACTTTTCCAAATACAGGTATATTTTGGTCCATTTTCGGTACAAATTGGCAAAATTTGCCCCTTGACCCCCGGCAAAGGGGGCGCTGGATCCACCACTGTTACATGTATTGGGGTGCTTTGATGATAACCCTATACAACTTCTAGTCATAGAATGTATATATATGCTCAGTAATTTACAAATTGTCTGTGAAAATCAAACTGATTTGTCCTTGAAGATGTGAAATCATCCATAATAAATCCACTTGGATACATTGTACTGATTTTATTTACAGGCCCATGTAGACAGTGGCATATGCATTAAGACGATAGATCTACATCTAAGTTGATAAATGCTGAGCGCAAATTACAGGTCAGTTAAAATTAATTTCCAGCACTATTCTGTAGTAGAGGTTAGCCTACAGAATAAATAGGAAACTGTATATGCCAGACTTAAACCTCATCATGTTCTAGGTGGATAATTTATTATACATGCAGTTACAGATGTACATAGATATGTACATGATGTGTCAGTACAACATGTAACAAATTACAATGATTAATGAGCTTAGGTTATATTTACGTATTACAATAATACTGTATTATTTGTATATCTTGATTCGGATTTGAAAAAAAGATATGTATCATGGTATGCTATACTCTTGTAGTCAATGAAACAACTGTTGTCCTCACCAGGAATCAAAGTTAGGTCGCCGGCTTAAGAGGCGAGCGCTCTGACCACTGAGCCAAAGGTTAATCTCCAATAAATTGCCAAGTTATCTGGGCCCTATATATGGCCACTACACCGGATGCTTCTGTAAAACTTTCGTTAATATTTGACACATTGATGTATCATTATAACATACAGGTTTTGTCTAACAATTTTTGTCGGAGTAAAATATGAGTCTTGTCTGACAATTTTTGACGGTGTAATTGCCCTTGAACTTCGAAAATTCATGAAAATCTTGATTTCCAGGCATTTTCTATTCAAAGGTTTGATAGATTCAAATTATATTTGATATACAAGTGTATTGTGGTAATATACACGTCAAGTTTGAATATATGGTTCTGGTCCAACAACATGAACAAGTTTTGACACAATTATTGCCAAGACTACTTAAGAGGGAGGCTGCCAGCGGGGGCATTTGTGCCGCCCCTACGTATCTACTTTAACATCAGTTTGTGGATACTGTTTGAAATACATAAATAAAATTCAATGACAAATTATGCGCACTTATACACTGTCACTATGGTACGTGAAAAATGAGTAATAAAACACGAACGTCTGTTTCCTATATGGTTATTGGAAAGTGCATTACGAAATAGATTCAATTGTACTGCAGTGACTTCGTACTATACAAATGGTACTCTCAAAAGATCAATAAACCAAATATTCGGAAATGAATTGAAAAGTGGTTTTGAATATGTATTTTGGGTATTTGTCAGTTTTAATGAATAATATAAAGTTGGCACCACCCTCAGGGGCAGATCCAGGATTTTAAGGGGGGGGGGGGAGAGGGTTCCCCCAAATCCTAAAGGAGGCGAAGGGTCGGGGGGCCGTCCAGGGGGTTCTAGGGTCCAAAGCCCCCAAGACAAAATAATTTTTACACTTTTGAAACTTAAAACTCATCAATACTTTGATAGATTGTATGGAAAATAGCAATAATATTGACAGTGGTAGTCAGGACTATCAGATTTTAGAATATCCGGTAATGTATTCCTCACTTCAGCAATTTTAGTAGAGGCATACTGCGACCCTCATCCCCCTCCCCCCTAGATCCGCAAATGACCACATCTGTCAAAGGTGTGGAGAATGCTGATAATTGTTAATTGTGGGTATTGAGGGCAGGATCAAATTAAGATTATCTTTGCAATATGCTATTTAAAATGACCCAAAGAAATCAGAGGTGCATACATGTATACATTTAGGACCTGAAATTGTACAAGGGAGTTAATCAGATATATTGTAGAATAATTCCTATGCTTGTCACATGTAAAATTATGTACAATCATGTATATCTACGGTAATATATATGCCAAATGTTCATACCAGGTATTAATGTGTGATCACAATGCATGCTGGGAACAATTAAATTCTCATATAACACAAAGTGTGTACTATGTATTTCTTTAAATGGGTGTGGACATTTTCTCCTATTTAACTCTAAGTAATCTTGTGAGCACCAATGCTCAGAAAGTATAATTGATAGATACTTAATTCTTCTTCCATTACATTAATCATTCTCTGGTCTTGTATTTTATTTTTGCCCCTAATCCCCAGGGTCTTTGAAAATGAGAGTGTTACTAAGATTATCTAAAGCAAACAACCAATAGAGCTTCAGTCTCATCAGAGACTTCTGTTTGTGTCATACTATCATGGTAATTTTATGGCTTATTTTTTAGGAATCACAGATAAGCTATCTATCTCAACATTCAAACTGGAGTGAGACTTCCAAAAATGTGTTACAGGAGAAAAACCTAGAGCATTCTAACAGCTGTTTCTCCATTTGAGTGACCAAAATATGTGCCCTCTTCGTTCCCAACTGAAAACAGAATGGACATCAGTATCTGGCAGAACACAAATGTACTACAAAAGGACAGCATTTACTGGAATTGATTGCTCCAAGACTGATTGCCTAAGGAGAACTGAATTCAACCCAACTTGTCCCAAGGGTCAAGATGACGTGATTGCACTATATAAAAATGTACCTAAATTCAGACAACAATACATGTATATTGCAAAGTCAACTTTTATCAGTTTTGGCCAATAGATACTCAAAGAATGATATTGATGAGCATCATCCCTACATTTCAAATTACAAATATAAATATCAAACTAAAAAACTGTCAAGTCACTGAGACTTCTGGACTTTTGTTTGAAACTGTGAAAAAAACTTCAAATCATGTTGCTTGTTATATTAATTGCCATCATTCAATAAATGTAAGTGCTTCTCTTACATATCTCATGTAATACATATATCTTTATATGCAAGAACTTTGATATCCTTCATCATGCATTGAAGTATATGTAATCTGATCTATTTGATTTGATGATATCTTTTTTGAGCTTGTTTTCAATCAGACTGTATATATATTTCATAGTTTGACCTTGAGGTTTGACCTTGACCTTGAAAAATGTACATGTAATTAGGAGTTAATTTCTACTGTACAAATACTAAATGGCATTTTACATTCAAACTTTGCATAGAGAAAGGAAATAAGAAGTTGACTTTTTTCAGGTATTGGCCGTGACCTGGCCATTTTTCCTTGACTTTGAAGATGCAATTTTGAATTTGACTTTACCATAGTCACGTACCGATAATATATTGCATATCATATTTAAACATTGCATGGAGATAGATCTAATCGAGTGGACGGGATTTCAGGCATTGACATTGAGATTTGACCTTGAACTTTGAATTAGACTATTTTGTACCAATATTACATGGATATGAAACCAAGAGTATTTTATTCTCCGATTTTAGATAGCATATGAAAATTAAACATGGAGGTAGAACATGATAATTGAGCTTGATTTCATGTATTGTCATTGACCTTGACAGTTTTAATATGAACTGGACATACGCCATTACTCAATGCAGTATGACTTTAAAACTTCTCATAGAGGTAGAAGATGATTAGTGGAACCAATTTCTGGTACTGAAGTTAACCTTGAGGATTGACCTTGTCCTTGAAGATATGATTTTGAATTTGACTTTTAAAAGTGTGTCAAAACTATGTAGATTCTCACTTTGAAACTTTGAATGGAGATATTATTATTGCACTCTGTTGCTTTCAAAACACTATCTGCTGAAAGAAATTCTGCCATTACTACTGTCTTTAGCAGTGTCATGTTTCCCATTGTGATCTTTATGTTTCAAATGCTCAGTATACTATTACATGAAAAAATCATTTGAGATCCTATATACATATATATCATTCAGTAGTCATATAAGATCATAGAATTTACATTGATGTGGAAGATACTTTTAAATTCGATCAGTTCCTTGATATTATGTGTTCATTTAGCAATAGTATTCACTAGAAAATACTGATGGAGGATGTGGAAGCAACTATTAGGGATCACTATGTTTTGTCTCTCTGTCTGTCAAATAGTCACACTTTCACATATTTTGATTAATCTAGCTTAATATTGAAAGACAACTGCAAATAAAGATCAAGGTTATTTTCAAGGTTCATTCACATATATTAATCAGAGGACATATCTATTCTTATACAAAAAATGTAAAAATGGTTGCTATGGTAACATTATTGAATGTATTTTCATCACATATTACAATACATAAGATAAATGATTACTACTTCTTTGCATTGTTCAAGTCCACCAATGTACCGGTGAAAACATTGTATTAAGTTACGAATTAATTTATCTTTTGGTTAAAATATGTACTATATTTTGTCTTGAATGATTCATTCCTTTTTGGCACTAACTTATGAAAATGATAAAGATTTCATTTTCATACTAATTCATTTAACTTTCATTTCCATTTTCCTTCTTATAGACCAAAATTAGCAATATTTTGTGTGAAAAAGACCAGCTAATTCTTACATGTCTTATTGTTTTATTTTGGTTGCTATGGTAACCATTTTCTAAATTTCGAATTTGATTTCATATCTTTCACGTAATTATACATGGAATCATTGAAGACTGATGAGAATATATATGTTTTTACATTTAATTAAATTATTTTTGCCAAAATGCTATAGTCAGTGTTGTAGCAACCATAAAATTATTGCTTATTTTGGTAAAAAATCAATTTTTTTGATTTTCTGTAATTTTCCTCCACGCAATTTTTCATACTATTTTATTGCTATTTTAAGTAGAGTAAAGTGCATTCTTTATCGTATATTACTTTAAATTGTGTAATCTTTTTGCCAATTTTTTAAAATACAACTTGAAAATTAGCATTTTTGATGAATTTCTGAAAAATCACAAAAATCGAAAATTGGCATTTTTCAGATTTCTATAATTTCCATGTTTTGTCACCAAATATCCAAAGGTTGTATATTTATATTAAACCAAGTTACATGCTTTACCATTAATGAAAGTTTTATATAAATTGATTATGATAACATTAAAAAGAATTAAATTCAAAATGGCTGGATTTTGCTATTTTACTACTATGATAGAGAGCCCAGAGCTCAAGAAAAAGAAATCCCGTTTCCATGGTTACCGGAAGTATAATAAAAAAATGAATAACATTTGTTTGCATTAGGGTAGAAGTCAATTAGGTATGTGAAGTTTCAACAAAATCCAGAACCTTGATGTGCCAAATTATTTTGATCCTTACATGGAACAGTACTTAATGTTTTAAGAGCGAAATTTTCCCCCATTAAAAAACCATGTTTACATTAGGTGAAATAAGATGTGGGAATCTTGCAGGAGAGACTAAAAACAATATTCATGTATGTTGTTGCTTTTTTGAAATGAAAATAATTTCGGCAAAGCAATAATAAACAAAGGAAAAGGCTATCAATTAAGAAATTGAAGTCTAAAATATAAATATCAGTAATCAAATACCAATTAGTTTCATACATGTACTTATTCGTTAATTTACATGTTCAGTCACTTATGGCTATTTTCTTGTGAACTTGTTTTGTATGGAGAGGGCACAAACAATGTTGGTATAGCTTTAAAGCCCAATCAAACTTTTCTTATTACAGAAATAAAATGTTTTTAAACTAAACATACCAATGTGCTAACATCAACTGGTACTGGGTCTTCAATGCTTTTCAGTTCGTAGATTTCCTTTAAAATCAAAATAAAACGTTTTTACTTAATTTTCTATTACAATCAAACACAATTTAAATCTTTCACTGCTTCTAAAAGGAAAGTGGTAGAGGATGAAAAAATCATTTGCATGGAAATGTGTTTTTGGTCATTTTTACAATGTACGTTTACGAATTCTTAACAATAAACACTTTTTTGGTAAATTACTTATCTTTTCTAATAATCAATAATCACTACATGTACATAACATGTTTCTGAAGTGAGTTGCAATACTGTAAATTCTAATCAAGTGAGTTTAGAAAACCAAAATTCTTACATTCTTGAGCTCTCTGATTTTTTCATTGATTTTCATCAACTGAGTTTCGGCCCGTTTTTCTTCCCGTTTGTTTTTGTTGATTTCGTCATTGAACTGCCTCCGATCTCTGTCTAACTTTTGGATTTCACTCCTTGTTGTACTCAAGTCCTCCTGTAGCCTACTGATCTCCTCTTCTACGTTAGCCGATAGGAACCGCGACCTATCCTGGTTACTGGAGTAGAACCGCAAGGACGGAGAGCTAAATACTTGATCTCCACGCATAGTGAATGCCTTCATAGGGAAAATGTAAAATCAACTGTTTTTCCCAGGGTTCATTTAATTCATCAAAATCCAGATGGTTATATACATGTAAATTCCTCATAACATCTATCTGAATAACATTTGAATGCTAAAAATGTAAAGAGATAGATTCCATCATTTATGATTTCTAGTACAGTAGAGATTCTCTTTCAGTGACAAACTCCAAGAATTCTGCCCTAAAGTTACTATGATATCATAATGATGTTACAATTTACATGAAATTATGCTTTGGTAAGTCTGTGACAGTGATATTGTAGCGTAAAGTAAAGGAATAGAAACTTTACTTGCACATAGTTTGAATACATAAGTCATTCAATTCAAACCTTACAAAGTAAACATACATTGCATGTGTACATGTATTTATGCATTTTTTAAAACTACTTTTTACATTCCTACTAATTAGCAATTCATTAAATTAATTCATGCACAGATATTGTGAAACTAGAAATAATGAAATCCTTAATTGTTTTGCCTTCTACATATTCACTCCTAACATATAAGGACCTTAATTCAATCTTACCTCGTTACATCCCCTTGGCGGACCACCAGAATTATCAGGGTCCATAAACTCTCGAGCATCCCTCCCCTCTGGTATCAGCAAGATACTTTCAATTCCTCTCTACAAAATACATGTAAATGTATCAAATCAAGAAATAATTTCTGAAACTCTTTTATCTAATCAGCATCATCTATCTTTAAATACAAGTACACAGTACTTATTTCAAGAGATAAGAAGAACAGATTTTAAATTTATTCTGCTATTACATTGTCTATAAACTTTTAAAAAGGTGGACTTGATAGGTGGACGATTTCAATCCAAATATTGAAGATCAAAAATCATTCCAAGGAATGCATCTGTCACCTGTGAAACATAGCAACACTCAGGAATCACTTTTATAGGGTGTGACATCCAAGTGTGACAGACAGACAGACAGACAGACAGACAGACAGACAGACAGACAGACAGACAGACAGACAGACAGACAGACAAAGTGATCCCTTAGTGTCGCTATGCTTTGCAGGCGACACAAAAATTACCTGATCAATCAGACAATTGGCCACTACTGGGTTGCTGATCTCCAACGTCTCAAACACTGTATTAAACCTGTCTGTCTGAGGTCTCTGTTAAATGATGGTAAAGAAAAGAAATAATCACTTTAAATATTTTCAGAAATAAATGCATTATTCAAAACTACTTTTCTCTTAGTGTGCATCACTTGAAAGCTTTCTTAAATCATTTTATGATAATTTTAAGCTTTCTTAAATCATTTTATGACAATTTTTTTCATGCCAGGAATATACATTTAGATATAGCAGTATGGCAGATCTGCCTGTGGCCTTGGTGAATAACATATCCTTCGTTGCTATACTGCTATATCTACTGAACACAAGGTAATTAATTGTATAATATATGGAAATATATACATGTATGTTATAGGCATGAAATTGAGCAGCAAAAGCATACAGCATAATTGTCGGTAAAAAATTGTAACCAGAAGTCCCTGATGAGACTGAAGCTCTCCTGGTTGTTTGCTTAAATTCATCTAATCTAAGTGACAAACCAGTTCTAAGACCATGGGATCAGGGGCTCAAACAAAATATAAGATCAGAGAATGATTAATATCATGGAAAAAGAATTGATTATCTATCAATTATACTTTCTGAGAATTGGTGTTCACAAGATAACATAGAGTTATATAGGAGAAAATGATCACATCCATTTTCCAAGACCCTGGGGTCAGGGGTTCAAACAAAATACAAGGTGCATTTCTACGTTCTAGACAACAGACTGAGAATAATGCAAAAGCAATTATCTTTCTCTCAATAATTCTTTCTGAGATATGGTGCTCACAAGATTACATGGAGTTACAAAAATAGTTGCCAGAGTCACCTAATGCTCGACTGCATAGCATAATATCTCTCATGACAGCCAATTAATTTAAACTCCCTTTCTCAGGCAACAACATATATCACATCATAAATCACTGAAGCAGAAAAAGTAGGTCAAGGTCAGATTTCAATAGTCAAACCCAAGATGCATCCAATATGCAAGTCTGGTGCATGTAGCACTTATAGTTAGCTCAATATTGCCAATTTAAAGCAAAATCACTGAAGCGGAAAAAGTAGGTCAAGGTCATATTTCAATAGTCTAACCCAACATGCATCCAATATGCAAGTCTGGTACATGTAGCACTTATACTTTGCTCAATATTGGCTTTTAAAGGTAAAATCATTTAAGCGAAAAAAAGTAGGTCAAGGTCATTTTTTGAAAGTTTGATCAAAGATACATCCAATATGCAAGTTTGGTACATGTAGCACTTATACTTTGCTCAATATTGGCTTTTAAAGGCAAAATCATTCAAGCAGAAAAAAGTAGGTCAAGGTCATTTTTTGAAAGTTTGATCAAAGATACATCCAACATGCAAGTTTGGTACATGTAGCACTTATACTTTGCTCAATATTGGCTTTTAAAGGCAAAATCATTCAAGCGGAAAAAAGTAGGTCAAGGTCATTTTTTGAAAGTTTGATCAAAGATACATCAAATATGTAAGTTTGGTACATGTAGCACTTATACTTTGCTCAATATTGGCTTTTAAAGGCAAAATCATTCAAGCGGAAAAAAGTAGGTCAAGGTCATTTTTTGAAAGTTTGATCAAAGATACATCAAATATGCAAGTTTGGTACATGTAGCACTTATACTTTGCTCAATATTGGCTTTTAAAGGCAAAATCATTTAAGCGAAAAAAAGTAGGTCAAGGTCATTTTTTGAAAGTTTGATCAAAGATACATCCAATATGCAAGTTTGGTACATGTAGCACTTATACTTTGCTCAATATTGGCTTTTAAAGGCAAAATCATTCAAGCGGAAAAAAGTAGGTCAAGGTCATTTTTTGAAAGTTTGATCAAAGATACATCAAATATGTAAGTTTGGTACATGTAGCACTTATACTTTGCTCAATATTGGCTTTTAAAGGCAAAATCATTCAAGCGGAAAAAAGTAGGTCAAGGTCATTTTTTGAAAGTTTGATCAAAGATACATCCAATATGCAAGTTTGGTACATGTAGCACTTATACTTTGCTCAATATTGGCTTTTAAAGGCAAAATCATTCAAGCGGAAAAAAGTAGGTCAAGGTCATCTTTTGAAAGTTTGATCAAAGATACATGAAATATGTAAGTTTGGTACATGTAGCACTTATACTTTGCTCAATATTGGCTTTTAAAGGCAAAATCATTCAAGCGGAAAAAAGTAGGTCAAGGTCATTTTTTGAAAGTTTGATCAAAGATACATCAAATATGTAAGTTTGGTACATGTAGCACTTATACTTTGCTCAATATTGGCTTTTAAAGGCAAAATCATTCAAGCGGAAAAAAGTAGGTCAAGGTCATTTTTTGAAAGTTTGATCAAAGATACATCAAATATGTAAGTTTGGTACATGTAGCACTTATACTTTGCTCAATATTGGCTTTTAAAGACTTTATTGCTATCTTAACATTTACCTTATCATCTCAACATTTGCCTTATCATTTGAAATAATTTTAAAAATCCCAACCCCAGGGGCTATATCCTCATCTGGATATATTAAATGATGTATAATTAAACATTTGCAACAAAAAAAACCAACAGAATATGAATATAGGAAAGGTAAATGTGTAATCTTAACATTTACCTTATCATCTAGTTCGGACGACGCCGACGCGGACGCGGACGCCGACGCCGACGCCGGGGGTATTGCAATAGCTCTTTTGCACTAAAGTGCAGTCGAGCTAAAAATGTATATAGTAGAAAATGACCACACCCATTTTCTGAGACCCTGGGGGTCAGGGGTTCAAACAAAATATCAGGTGCACAACTACACCACAGGCCCATACTAATGCAAAAAGAATGTATTTTGTACTATTCACAGATTCAGAGGATTCGCGCTCACAAGAAAAGTTTAACAGACAGATGGACAGACGGACGCCGGACACATGGCAATCGCATAAGTTCGACTGGTCTTTGACAAGTAGAGCTAAAAATACGCTAAAATTGTAAAAGTATGCAGGTCTGATCATGTAATCACAATAAATCAATCAAACTTATGTTCATCAGAATCAGTTATAGACATGATCCATGCTCCAGTTGCAAATAAATCCTAAAATGTGTGGTACATAAAATATACTCACAAAACGTCGCACATCATAAACTCTATCCTGTAAGGAAGATGTTTCACACATTAAATATGCAAATTTTCTTTTTCTTTGGTTTAAGTTTTGTACATAACTTTAATAACAGTCGATGGTCCACTAGTTTAATCAAAACATTCATTATCGTTTCATTTATCTTTGATTAATTAGAAAAGAACAAACATACTTTTAAATGATTGAGAACTACATGTATCTTAACTTCATAACATGTTCAAAGTCGGAAGGGTTAACTTAAGGAATTTCAAATAATTTTGGAGAATATGAAGTTTTTATACTCAATGTTTGATCTAAAAGTAGTAAACATGGTAAACTTATTGTACAGTCTCAACATGCATGTATATATTATCTGCAGTTAAATAAAGGTAGATGCATGTTGAAATACCACCATATGATGCTCATGAAGTAAGCTTTCCAGAGAGCATTTTTGCAAACGCAAGTACACTACCCACCTTTAATAAGTACCCACCTAATATATTTCTCTTTTCTTAAAAAAAGTAAGATTTTTGTTCCATTCTTTTGAAAATCTTAAGATTAACCATTCTGCAATCAATTCAAGTAAATTTTTCGTCTAAATCTGTGGGTTTTTTTATTTTTGCAAATTTCCCCCAAAAATGTCAATTTTTCACATGAAAAAATCTAAAAATATTCTTAAAATTTTTCTATTTTTATATAAAGATAAATGATGCAAACAATGTATGAAAAATGTTCATGCATTTAAAAGCTCAGAAGATGAAATAATGGGATGAGTTTTTCATGAAATTTCTAATGTTTATACTACCTGGATACTTATTTCTGGTGGGTAGTGTACACCTGAATCTTTCATTATCTAGCAACTAAAATTGCAATGCTAGCTTTTTAGCAATCAGTAGTTGGCATTAGTTGTACCATCACTTCCACTTACTTAAAATATACTACAGTAAATATCTACACAAGAAAATTCTTACCTTGAAACCAGAAACAATGATGGAGGGTCTCTTATTGCTCTGACAAACTTTGTCAAATATACCTTCCAGGACACGTTCATCTTTATGGTTATGACAACAAAAAGAATGCATCAGGTTTCCCAGACAGCACTCTACACCCAGTGCCCACTCAGGGTCCCTCAGCTGTATACAGGCACCTGGTAATAATCAAATTGCATTCAGAATCATATCAATGATAAAATAGGGTGTCTTTATTTTAGCGAGTACGATTTTTCACGATTGCTAAATTAAAAACAAATATGTACATATAATAACAATGTTTTGTACATTTCATTATTGAATTTTTTATTATTTCTATTACATGTATAAGAATATTATTGATATACTTTTCTTTATGGTTAATCTGGAAATTGGAAGAATGACACAAGTACAATAAGAACAAAATGTAACAAATACGCAAATTTATGTAATACTTTACAAAACACAATTTTTCCTGAGCATAATTTTTCGCAATTCCAAATCACTCGCATATATAGCAAAAATTAGTATCTTGTGAAAATTTCTGGTTATACGGTATAGGTAAAATGGGGCACATCCAAACCTGGAGGAATTTTACAGGAATGATAGAAAATATAAGGCCGCTTGAATGCCTGGATCTGCCTTAATATAAACAGATGATGATCAGACGTCATACAATGTATGTCATACCAACCTTAATCAGAAAAAGTCGGAATTAAGGACAGTCTTAGGGCTCAAACTTTACTGTGTTATCCGCCTCTTTGACAAATGAAAATTATAAGTGAAAAGAGAGTTCTCAATTTTCACAAAAATCTATACATTTTTTTTTTTAACCAGTGATTATCTCAATGTGATTTTTTAAGCAGGATAATTACATGTGTCTCTCATTGAAATCTCTCGTCCTAATTTTTGAAGTTAGAGAATTCTATCATTCACACTGAAATCCAGGGTAACCCTTGGTATCAAGTTAGTAATTGTCATTTACAAGTACATGCATAAGAAAGTGTGACTACAAGATGAACAGATGGTAGATAGTGTTCACTATATGGTGCCTCTGCATTGCAACATCATAAAATGGGATGTGTATGTATAATGAAATAAGAAAGCTTGATGCCCACTGGACATACAAAGTGACAAATGATATGCATTGCAACACTTTGCAAGCAATACACTTGTAAATTTCCTTCCAAGGAATTTTACACCAACCTAATGGTCCTATGGGTTTCTGTGTGAAACGTCCCTTCCTGTGTTGCTCCTCTATATGCTGGAGTAACGTTGGTATGTGAGCACCAAATCTTTTAATTTTGTCGTTCCTAGCAGCCTGTATGGCATTCAGTTGCTTCTTGGTTTTCTCTTCTCTGCTTCGGAGGCTCTGTAGTTCTGCACTGTAAAATCAAAACGACATTTTGATATTTTTTTTTGTAAAAGTGTAAATAATGCCATAACTTTGCCTTCTTTTTGGAAGTACAAAGTGGAGTGTGATTATCAACATGTACATTTATAGGTACATGTATATGTATCGGCCATCTTGGTGAACAAAGGGCTTCATCACATTCTGCTAGATACTTTATTGCAAAGCACTCTTGGATTCAGGGATTCTTATTTTTGGCGTCATCATTTAGATTATTTTAAATTCCAACTTTATTCCTATCTACAGTCTCAATTGATTTAATTTCCTTTAAAAAAAATTAGTTTGAGAAATATGGGGACAAAAGAGGTGAAGGAAAGGTCATACTGAGAATGGAAAGTGGTGGAAGAAACCTATGATACTACAGTGCAAGAAAATCTTATTGATCTTGACATCTGCATATTTATGGAACAATTGTATCTATATATCTATCTACTTTACTGTAAATACTACAAACATGAAGAATACTTGAAACCCTGTACAAAAAATTATGTCAACACTAATAACATACATGTAATTTCATAATAAAGGAATTTCTTACTTCAGTCTGTATTCATCATTTTTCAGTTTTGTTACAGCCCCTCTGAATTTCTCCATATCATGTTCAGTTGTTTGTTTCTGGGCTTCATTTGCCTCCATGAATTGTTCAAGGGACCGTATATTTGCCTCTCGTTTCTTTTTCTCCGAATTAAAGTCGGTCTGAGCTCTAAACAAAGATATGTAAAGAATTTTTCATTTACACCATACAGTTGACCTCATTATATTCAAGCGAGAAAATTGTACATATACCTGAATTCAAATGCATGCATATTATCCAATTTATTTACCACTAATCAATGTAACATCTTCAACACATATATTAGTGAGGATACACATTACATCTGAATGTATAGTAAAAGACGTACGTTTTCTGTAGGTCTTTGATCTTTGCTTTTATGTCCTCTCTTTCCTGAGTCAATTTCCTCAACTGATTTTCAATTTTACGACTCTCAATCTGTACAAATAGAAAAAAATATTTTACATGCAATGGATATAGCATTAAACAAATATTTTCTAAATAACATTAGAAGAAGGATAAAGTACATTTATAGTAAAACAATTTCTGAAAATGTGTTGGTGGCTGTACACCAAATTTTTAAGAAAAATCTATATGTACATGTATACATACATTGTAAGCAAAATGAAACCTTTTTGTCACTATAAATTATCAAGACAAGTATATACATGTATTAAATTTATAGTACATTAAAATTATACAACATGCCTGTGTAATTTCTCTTGCTTAACAACACATGAACAAGTTCTGCATGAACTGTAATTAACCTAATTTTTTAAGTGCAGGTGTAAACAATGAATGTTTTCTTATACATGAATTCTTTACTTGGATTTTCTTAGAATACAGCTTTAAAAAAATGTTAACATTGCAAGTATAAATGTACATTTCTCTCTTCCAATTGCAGGAAACAAAATGCTAAATTTTGTGACATCCCAATGTTTTTACCTCCAACAAACAAGCTTCTAGCCTCAGTCAAATGTAAACAAGACACCATTAAAGACGGTGTTTTGAAACACTATATCCATCGAAAGCAACAGAGTGCAATTTTATTATCTCCATTTAAAGTTTCACTGCGAGATGATATAAAGTATTGAAACAATTAAGTCTAATTCAAAATCATATCTTCAAAGCAAAGGTCAATCCTCAATTGATCTTCAGTACTAGAAATAAGTTACACTAATCATGTTCTACCGTACCTCTATGGCAAGTTTAAAGGTACATGGAGCATTGTGTAACTGTAAAGTCAAGGTCAAATGGCCAGGCAAGGTCAATACCTGAGTTTGAATGTAAAATTACAATCGTATTTGTACAATAGAGTTTTATCTTAATTACATTTTTCAAGGTCAAGGTCAAATCTCAAGGTCAACAGAAACTGCATTCAGATCCTCTCAATATTCTTTATTGTCCAGCTTCCTGAAGCCAGACACACTAAGGGTGGTTTTACTTCCGAACATACTCCGAAAAGGTAGCATACGGGCAATCACACAGTTATCTTCCGTTTTCAATGGCAGCAAGCATGGGCATGATACTTAGCTGTCAATGGAAACAGCAGAATGTAAACGAAGATTACGTCATATTAATTTCTGATTGGAGGATCTTAGTTGGGGTGTTACAGGACCGACTTTGAGAATAAAACAGTTTGATATCTGGTTCAGTACTTCAGTGGTATGATCTTAAGATTTGTATATGGATAGATTTCTTCTCTCTCTTTTTTTTTTTTACAATTTGTTCGTTTTGTTCCTCATCTTATTTTGTCCGGTCCCACATCTGAGTCCTACTTCGGCACACTAATTAATATGCAGGAATGTTCCATTATAAGTCTATGGTTCAATCACATGTAATACAGCCAGTTCACGCATACAGCGCTATACATGTATATAGAACAGGTGTTTTCCTTTTAGCACACTGTGTAGTGTACACATGCAAAGTAGCCCTGATAACTCGCCACTTCACATATATTGTGAGTTATACACTTGAAAATTGTTGTTTTTCTTGAAACAACTTATATTATCTTATTTGTAAAGTATCTAAGCAAACATCTTTGATTTCATTTTAATAATTGTTCCATTCATACGTCCATGGTTCAATTACATGCATAACTGAAGTCTGAAGATGTACAGAGTAACCCCCTCCCCCTCTTCCGTGAAAAAGATTGGTTCCTTGCCACTTTGAAATGATTGCTGACACCAGACAAGCTTTTCTTTAACCAGACTTGTCAGAATGACAACATAGCTTGCCGGTGGCAACCATATGTAAATTGCAACAACAACAATAAAAAAGGTCTTATCACAAGGAACGCACCTGTGAAATATCAAAGCCCTATCACTTACCAATCAAAAAATATGGCCAAGGTTAAAGTTTTTCAAAAGTAGGTCAATCATCTCCAAGGTCAAGGTCACAAGGTCAAAAATTTTGGTATCCATGGAAACGTCTTGTCACAAGGAATACACATGTGAAATATCAAAGCCCTATCACTTGCCATTCAAAAAATATGGCCAAGGTTAAAGTTTTTCAAAAGTAGGTCAATCATCTCCAAGGTCAAGGTCACAAGGTCAAAAATTTTTGTATCCATGGAAACGTCTTGTCACAAGGAATACACATGTGAAATATCAAAGCCCTATCACTTACCATTCAAAAAATATGGCCACGGTTAAAGTTTTTCAAAAGTAGGTCAATCTCCAAGGTCAAGGTCACAAGGTCAAAAATTTTGGTATCCATGGAAACGTCTTGTCACAAGGAATACACATGTGAAATATCAAAGCCCTATCACTTACCATTCAAAAAATATGGCCAAGGTTAAAGTTTTTCAAAAGTAGGTCAATCTCCAAGGTCAAGGTCACAAGGTCAAAAATTTTGGTATCCATGAAAAGGTCTTGTCACAAGGAATGCACATGTGAAATATGAAAGCCCAATCTGTATTGGTTTAAAAGTTATAAGCAAGGTTAAAGTTTTTGTGCACGCGCACGCAGACGCAGACGCAGACGCCAACGCCAACGCCGACACCGGGGGTATGACAATAGCTCTCCGGACATTCGTCCCGGCGAGCTAAAAAGCTAATACTTGTCTATATACATGTACTTAGTTTGAAAATTGTACCCTTTTTCTTTCACAACTAACCTAAATGCAAAAATTACATTTTTCAAGGTCATGGTCAAACCTCAAGGTCAAAGATAATACCTGTGTTCAGATCCTGTCACTATCCTTTATCAAGTATGAATGTTGAACCCCTTGTGGTTCTTTCACAACTAACCCAAATGCAAAAAAATTACATTTTCAAGGTCAAGGTCAAACCCCAAGGTCAAGGATAATACCTGCTTTCAGATCCTCAAACTATGTTTTATCTTTTGTACCAAATTTGAAGATTTTACCCCTTATAGTCCTTTCATGACTAACTTAAACGCAACAGCTAAACCACATTGTTGACACAGACGAATGGACATCACCATTTCATAAGCCAGACTTTGTTCCGAAATCCGGCCAATAATTCAATGTAACATCTAGAAGTTTCTGATACTCGTTGCACAACCAGAAGGGTAAATTCTTAATGAATTCATGCACATGTAACATTATCTTTCTTAATGAAGAATTTCTTGACTGACCTGGGCACTACGAGCATTTTTCTTCTTTTCATTCAAATCTTTCTTGGCTTCATCAAACTGAGGTCTCAGTACATTCACTTCTTCACTCGTTCTCTTCAACTCCTCTTGAATTGCTTTGTGTCGCTTCACACAATCATCTACTTTTGCCTACAAAATATTAACTAAGTGTAGCGTGTTTTAGCATGAAATATTCTTACACAATATTACAACAACAACAAAGTCATAGTTTGTTTTTCCTTAGTTACAGTCATAAAAGGAGAACAGACTTATTGTTAACCTTGCTAAAGAAACATTTTTTGCCTAAATGCATATTCACAAAATTAGAGATTGCATTATCATCAGAATAACTAGATTCTGATGTAATGTTTTTGTCAACTAAATGCTGATTTTCTGGTCAGAAACTGAATTTTTCTTGTAATGCAGTAGCAGACTTATCGTTAACCTTTCTAAACATGCTAAAGGAACATTTTTTGCGTAAAATGTACATTTGCAAAATTGCATTATAATTGGAATTACAAGATTCTGATGTAATGTTTATGTCTGCTAAATGCTGATTTTCTGGTCATAAACTGATTTTTTTGTAAATGCATAGCAGTTAAGAATTTTTAAACTTTCAGTGCAATGTATTGACACTTCAAAACCTTGACAATCCTGTATATTACTAACATTTCATTTATGTAGGGGCAAGGCTATATTCATGAACATTAATTTGTTCCAAAGGTCCTCCTTTCTGTTGTCTCACAAGGTTTGTGAGGTAAGATCTATCCTCTTTATTACACATGATGGAAAGTACATTGTATATGTAGTAGTTATGCCAAAATCTGAATTCATTTAAGAAATGACTGTCTTACTTTTGGTGTTCATGGGTGTATAATTCTGGTTGGTCACGTGCAAATTCCGTGAATCGCGAAGCGATTCTTGGAAAATTTGCACGTGTCCAACCAGAATTATACATCCATGAACACCAAAAGTAAGACAGTCACTACTTATATTTACATTTATTCTAATTATTTGTCATTTTTATTTGCATGCACAACGCACATTTTGCCTGTAACAGTGTCAAATGTATTTTAAAGTTGGTAATTTCTCCCTACATTCAAAACTTGAACGTGACGTCACTATAGCAACCCAGGTTATTGGAATATAATTCTAGTTGCCTAACGGACGTTTAACATGGGGAATCTACTAGTAATGTAAATATTTTACAGTCAAAATCTTAATTCATTTTCACCTGCCAAACTTTTACGTTGACCTCTACTCATTTTAATATTATCACGCAGTTTATATGCCATACACTACCTTAAATTCATATCAAGCTACTGGATTACCTTAGATTCATCAACTTTCTTTTTAAAGGCAGGCAATCTGTCTTCTTCATATTTATGTTCCTTCTGCATTGGTACAAGTGCCTGGAGCATTAAAGATATTTGTGGTCATACATGTACATGTACAACAATTAACTGTCTCATTTTGTCTCTAAATTTTAGAACAGAGTTTTACATCAACAGGTGTATTTAATTATTCATACTTGTTTGTTAAGCACAGAGCTGCTTTTTTCTCTCCTCTTTGTGAACATGGTCCAAAGCAATGCAATGAGAATGTTTAGTAGCCATCATACTTCATATTAAGCCTTTATTTGCATGTTTGGAGCAATTTCTAATCACAAAAATCTTGTAAAATTAATGATTTGAAAGCATGTTTTGCAAAAGATTTTTATAGGGAATTCTGAACAGACATTGGGGAAAGATGCGATTTCCCAATGGGAATAGGGCCAAATTTGGCCTTAAAATGGAAAGAAAAAAAGCCCTGATGCAGGACAAAAGCAGCAAAAAATGACTCACCCTTTCCTTGGCAATCACAAATGCCCAAGCCATTTCTTCTTTAAGTTTCTTCATTTTTGCTTTTAGATCATTGACTGCTGTTAGTGATTTGAATTGCTGTTCCAACTTCAGGACTTCAGTAGCAAGTGTAGGCAATGACTGTAAATCGAGTAAAAGACAAGTAAAAATTCTGGATATTTATAATAAAATTAAACCCCTTGACAAGGGAATAGTGAACAAATTTACAGCATGGAAAACTAATTACATGAATTAATAGAGTCACCCGTACAGACAGGCAGTACAGCAAATACTTGTGTATGACAGGGTTACTTAGTATCACTTCTCCTATATTTTTAAAAGAGGGTAGCCTGAAAGACGGATGAACAGACCATTTTCACCATATAATTTGATCAAAATCGTATTCTACTGCATGTAGAAAATGAAAATATATTAAAATTACACATAATCATAATTTTCACCCTCTACTTCATTAAGTATCGCCCCCTACTTGGTTATTGAGAACCCTGCCATAAATCTGAATCACTTCCAAACCCGGCCAAAAATCCACAATATTATTATGGAACAACTACGATACCTCTTTTTTCTTTTCTATCATCACTTTGGTAACTTCTTTCTGTTCATTTGCTCTGCTGTAATCCAATTTCATCTGTTCCAATTGCGTAGCTTTGAGGAAAAACTGAAATTATACAAAATATCAAATAAACATACATGAAAACTTACCTTATACATACTGCAAACTTTTACTCGGTGATTTCCTACATACATGAAAGTAAAAGAGGAATTCTTATGACATGTTACTTGGAAAATAGCACTGTTCAAGAAAAGGTATGTCGCCTGTTACATATTTGACCCTATCCTTGCAGGTAACCTTGACCTCTCATTTGGTATTGTGTTGTGTATATCATCATGCAGGACCATCCCTGCAAGTTTGATGGATTGCATTTCAGAGGTACATGTATGTGAAAGTATGACTACCAGACAGACAAAGTGATTCCTATATGTCATTCTTGCACTGCAGTCAACAAAAAAATATAATCTACATGTAGGTCCTAACACTACTTCTCATATAATGTGTAAAAATATCGAGTCCATCCATTAGCCTAAGGGTGGGGGGGGGGGAGTTGACGACAGTACACAGTCAGAGAAGAAGTTGACAAAATCATAGCACAAGAATGCTGCATGGACGGAAAACATGTTTACCATTATTCCATGTTTAAATTTGCTCAAGTACGGTATGCTTATACCTGAAATGCATCTACATGTATCTTCTTATGTCATACATGTAGTTTATGTGAATATACAAGCATCTGACCTTGACCTGGAATGTGACCGTGACCCTAATTGGGTGTTGAGTCTCATCATGCTTGACAATTCCTGCAAGTTTAGATGTATGTTGTATGAAAGTCAGACAAAACAGACTGATGCTAGACAAAGTTATCACTATATTTTGCCTTTGAATAGCAGGAAACATAACAAACCTTGTATTTATCATTGGAACTTTTAGAGTTGAGGAAGTTTCTGCTAGTATCCTGATTTAGAATAGAGACGGGATTGTCCACCTGAATGTTAAATTGGTCCGTAATATTTGTGAGCTCCTCTCTCTTAGTGGTGACGACTCTTCCTGCAAGCAGTTAGAAATGATTTACAACATGGGTACTTACCTGTATTTTCGATCAACAATATATTGGAGGAAAAATGTCAAAAAGATGGAAAATAGCATGATAAAATCTTTCATTATTTTCATACATGTACATGTACGCTGTATTTTAATTAATCTACATTTTAGTGGATACAGACCAAAATTATCCTAATACATGTTAATGTACAATGTATGTCATCTGCTGTTTTACAAGTGACATTAAAATTGTAATCATGAAGGTGTGTGTGCATTATCAATTTTTCTAACATAATTCTATCATTTAATTTCCATTGTCATTTTCAAGAAACGAAGATTCTGATTGGCTGAGAAATTTTGTTGATACATCGATCAACACAATTTTTCACGGAAGTCTATTTATAGCACTATTTTTAGAACTGGGGGTTCCCTCAAACACGAATGAACTCATTGCTGAAAATACAATTTGTTGAAGTTTGCTTATCATTTCAATGGTAGCATTTCTTTTCTACTAACTCAAAAATTAACAGTGCATGTAGAATTTGCTCAAACTGGTCCCTATTCCAAATACAATGTATACAGAGAGAGAGGATCGTTCGCTGTTTGAATCATTGCGGCTGCCATAACTTATTTTGGCAGACGTATCACTGCGAAACCCTCCGACTTACGAAATATAGTGCGGTGATTGATTATTTTTAGATCCAAGAAAACAGTATGTTTTCCATAATTAAATGATAAGAAATGAATCTTATATTTTTTCTGTTGATGCAGGTATCACCCGAAAAATTGAACAGAAAACTTTTGCATCAACGCGCTACGCGCATTGATGCAGTTTTCTGTCCAATTTTTCGGGTGATACCTGCATCAACAGAAAAAATATAAGATTCATTTCTTAAATTCCTGAATCCATGTGCTTTGTGAAAATTTAGATTGAATCATTATACATGCAAAACTGAGAAAAATCAAACTCTCTAACACTGATATCCTGTGCAATACTCTACCTGTTTTAGACTTTATCTTATAATGCGAGCCACCATCTGCGGTGAATTTTCTGTTCACGATGATAGCGTCCCCATATTCGCTATGTTTGAAAGCATCTGGTCCTCGATTCCTTAGTACTATTTCCACTTCTGCCGTCTGCTTCCCAGTTTTTATCAAACTCTTTACTGCATTCCCTCTGCCACAAGCTGAGGCTTTTCCACCAAGTCCAACCACTAATGCCGTCACTATTGCACTTTTCCCACCTGAAAATTAGCAAAATATCGCATATGGAATATCCACTTATTGGCACTGCCTTTTCTATTAGTTTGTCTATTAATTATTCCTACATAACACTCAAATTTTCTAAGTGAAGCACTTTCCTTGACAAATATCTTTTTAATAAATTTTTTCAGACATTTGAAATGTTAATGAACATTTATAAACCGATCAAAATTCTTTCATCAATTCAACTGTATGTACTCCAAGTCTAGCATTGATTTTATGATCTAAAAAGATCTGAATTCGAAGCAACTTACTTCCATTTCTTCCGATTATGAAATTCACGTGTCCTCCAAGCTTGACATCAAGTCGACTGTGGCACATGAAATTTTTAAGACTTACTTTCTCCACAATTCCAATCTCTGCCTCTTTCTGAAAGACAAATGATACAGAAATTAAGAGACAGGGCCCAATTTCACAACTTACCAAATATTTTAGGAAATTTTGCAACTTTTGTCACCATTTTACAACATTTCAATATAGATTAACTTGTGTTTTCTAATATAATATCTATATTTATCACATGATACACCGTTGTGCAGTTTCATATAGCCATTTCATAAATATATGATATGATAACACGTTACATATCACTCTGCTTGAATGCGATTGGTCAAGTTTGGAACCTAATCACATGAACCTTGACAAATGTGACCTTTCAAATATCGGTCAATTGTTAAATTCAGACCCGGAGTCAATATCAATGATTAAAATTGTTGTTGTTGAATTAATTCTTGCATTAAAATACTATTTAAAATTGAAATACTTGTCTCTTACACACAGAATATATATTCGATGGAGACACTACTTCCCATGTCGTAGCAGACGACTTCTAGATCATGGCGTAATTCGCCTCTGAGGTTCTCGGAAACGTTGATTTCAAGTTAGAAATACACATTTTTTGGCAATATCATGTGATAAAAAGAATCTCAAATGAATTTTCATTTCATACGATGTATTATGAAACTCGTTGTGCGTTTTATATCCCCTCGCCAAGGCTCGGGGATATAAAACTCACAACTCGTTTCATAATACATCGTATGAAATGAAATTCATTTGAGATCCTATATATATGAAATGGAAATTAAGAAATAAGAGTGTGCAAATTTAAGTTGATCAGAAGAAGGAAGATATCAAAAGTTATGAAAAATTACGAAAAAGTTCGTAAGTATTTTTGTGAGGCAAGGTACTGAATTAGAAAACAATCAACATGGCATTCCTGTATTTTTCTTAGAAAATTTTTTTTATTTGACTAATCTGTAGTAACTAAGCCTACCCTAATGAATCATGATCATTTTTGTAATGCAGATCTTTATACTTATAACACATTTGTTATGTTTAAAACATATTCTCTTCTTTAAAATGTTTGTATAGAATACAGAAAACCTGTAAAAGTTTAAAAGACTTCTGCAAAGTTAATCTTTCAAATTTATTACATGTGAATGCTCTGCAATAAACATATCTAGATTTATTTTACAGTTATCTTCTAATGATCGATTGCTGCATTTGTAGAGATGTTGAAAAGTGTAAGTCCGAAGGAAATGTCTGACAAAAATTCATTTAGACTGACATGACTGAGAAAACGCTTGGTGGATTTTTGTGAAAATGAAACAGATTTAACCATCTCTTTATTAAACAGATCAACATTAATAAGAGTCCCCTTTGATGTTGCTGGTAGGGGACTAATAATCATGGTAATGGTAATAATACCTTTTCATTGCCAAGTTCTGCTTGGGACAAATCCATGGAATCATCATCCACATCTTCATCTTCTGGATGCTTTCGTTTAGACATCTCTACAAAACATATCACAGACTGTCAAAACTATCTTTAACATACACATGTATATCATGTGTATTTAACTTTAAAAAGAGTACTTGAGGACCTAGGGCATCATCTGCAGTTCTTGATTTTTAAGCCAAAGTTCCAACTTGCTTTAAATAGCAAATTAAGGCTTTACTTATTTCCATTTTGACAGATATTGGAACTTTTCATATGCCTGTCAAAATTAATTTATAATTACAATCTTTTTAAGCATTTTCCTTGACTGTAGAAGGAGCAAAACACTGGAAACGTTAAGAAGTGTTAAATTTGCAAAACCAAGAACCATGTAGTATTTCTTTCTCATATTTCCTCTTCAATTTGTCTGATTTTTTTTCAGAGAATACTTAAATTTATCTCAATCAGTATCAGCATTTGAGTATGCCGCACACAACACATCCAAAGATAACTTTCATAATTATGAAATGCTCAAGGAATTAAATCTTATTAACGCGCGTATACGTTGACGGCTCCTGGTCGGATGTGTGAAAGTTGCAGCATTTCTAAAAGTGGCATTTCCGCGAACGCGTTTTGAATTTTTCTCTGTGAAGGTTTAAGTCTTTTTTACTCCATTGTTCACATTTTATATTCACAACTTTCTGAATGTAAGTTTTAACATGCACCGTTACCGGGTACCTAAGTTGACGTTGGCGAACATTAGCAAGGGACTTAAAATCAGATAAATTGGCAACTCGGGTATTTACAATGACACTAAGCTAATGCACTTTGAAAAATAGAGGATTTTTAACATGATAATAATAAACTTTAGAGCGTTCCATCGTTTTATGGACTTATTGCTATATCTCCCTGGATCAATCGCTGGCTGATTACTGTACGTGGGTGTGTAGTGCAGATAATTGGTTATGTTTAAATCAACAGTTAAAGGTGTAACTTGAAATTGACACAGAACAATCAATATTACGTTATTATGTATGTCAAACATAGGTAATCACACTAGATTACGAAGCTCACCTCGTGGCAGCAAAATTCAATTCAAACAGTTTTCTTAGTACATGTATGTTGGCTTTTAAAGGCAAAATTATTCAAGTAGAAAAAGTAGGTCAAGGTCATTTTATGAAATTCTGATCAAAGATACATCCAATATGCAAGTTTGGTACATGTAGCACTTATACTTTGCTCAATATTGGCTTTTCAAGGCAAAATCACTCAAGCAGAAAAAGTAGGCCAAGGTGATCAAAGATACATCCAATATACAAGTTTGGTACATGTAGCACTTATATTTTGCTCAATATTGGCTTTTAAAAGCAAAATCACTAAAGTGGAAAAAGTAGGTCAAGGTCATTTTATGAAAATTTGATCAAAGATACATCCAATATGCAAGTTTGGTACATGTAGCACTTATACTTTGCTCAATATTGGCTTTTAAAGGCAAAATCACTCAAGCAGAAAAAGTAGGTCAAGGTCATTTTATGAAAGTCTGATCAAAGATACATCCAATGTACAAGTTTGGTACATGTAGCACTTATATTTTGCTCAATATTGGCTTTTATTAGTTTTAAAAGCAAAATCACTCAAGTGGAAAAAGTAGGTCAGATGCTGCATGGGTCCATCTTGGCATCCAAAGATAAATCACTTGTGCAAGTTTGGTTACTGTAGCATCAGTACTTTGTCAGATACTGAGCTACTCCAAACTTCTTAACCAAGCCACTCTGAGCTACCCAAAACTTCTTAACCAAGTCACTCAAGCGGAATATGAAGGTCAGTTGCAGCATCCGATGCATGGGTCCATCTCGGCATTCAAAGATGAATCACTTGTGCAAGTTTGGTTACTGTAGCATCAGTGCTTTGTCAGATACTGAGCTACCCCAAACTTCTTAACCAAGCCACTCTGAGCTACCCCAAACTTCTTAACCAAGTCACTCAAGTGGAAAATGTAGGTCAGATGCAGCATCTGATGCATGGGTTCACCTCAGCATCCAAAGATGAATCACTTATGCAAGTTTAGTTACTGTAGCATCAGTACCTTGCCAAATACTGAGCTACCCCAAACTACTTAACCGGACGCGGACACAGACGCAGACGCACGGGGGTATAGCATAAGCTCACTCAACTTCGTCGAGGTGAGCTAAAAAGTCAGGATTTTCCGTGTCCCGCCCAGGACAGATTTTTTCAGTCGAAAAATGAGGACAATTTTTGTCCCTGGAGGGACAATGGCAAGTATGCTTTTAAAACTCATATAGTGTTCTAGAAATGTTTTCAAGATATAGGTATTTATGAATAAAGTAAACATGGCAGACAAAGAGTAGAAAAGTTTCATTCTGGATCCAGATGTAGCTAGAAATTAAAACAAAATAGTATTCAATTATACTAACTTCAAGCTTTTGAATGTCAAGTCTAAAGGAACAAAGTTACTTTTTGATGATGCAGACTTCATGGAAAGAAGTATTTTAATTTGTCCTACGGTCAGTAGGTTACTTTTAAATAGAGCACCTTTACATATGATTTATTCAATCACGTGGCAAACAATTGACACCTCGATCCACATGTATGGACGTTGTTATGGAAACAACCTTGCAGCGTCACATGTTTGACCCAATGCGTGAGTGTAAATTTACATAATGTACATAATCATGATAATATTGTCAAACTTTTTGCGGATGATACAAAATTGTACTCAGTGGTTAATAATCATGAACAAGAGAGATTACAAGAGGATATTAATAGTCTTGTGTCCTGGTCTAACAAATGGTTATTGAAATTCAATGTTTCAAAATGCAAACATCTCCATCTACGTAAACCCAATCAAACAACTTACACAATGAATGACGTAGAAATTACTAAATGCGATAGTGAGAAAGACCTAGGAATTACTATAGATGATAAACTAAAATTTCAAGTACATATTAACACGCAAATAAAAAAAGCAAACATCAAACTAGGACTCATTAAAAGAACATTCACATACCTAGATAAAGACATCTTTTTGAAACTACATGTATATAAGAGCCTTGTCCGCCCACATTTAGAATATGGAAGTAATGTATGGTCTGTTATACTTGTATATAAAAAAGAAGCTTTAGAAAATGTACAACATAGAGCCACAAGAATGTTACATTCCAATTTCCATTTCCCATTTGAGCTACACAGAAAGGATGAAATGGTTAGGACTACCAACCCTCCAGTACCGGCATCTCAGAGCTGACATGGTTGAAACCTTTAGAATTATTCATGACATTGACAATATAAATAACAGGGAAAATATATTCCCATTTTCTAAAACACAAACAAGAGGGCACAAAGGAGCTGTAAGAATAAGACGTAAAATCAGCCCTGAAAAAGTCGAAATTTCAAAATGGGAAATTTGAAGACATTTTTCAGTAGAAATATCAACTAACTTGATGCATATCTGAATCTAATGTCTGATTGATGAAATTATCAATAGTAATAGCGATATTTGGTTTAAAATGTGCATAATTTCCATAGAAATCAATGGAAAACGGAAAAGTTTTCTACAACATTGTTCCACCCCTAGTTACAGAATGTCACTTTTACCGAAGGTGTATATTAGTTATACCAATTTTCTGACCAAGTGGGGTTCTGCAACTCGGGGTGGAACAATGTCCCACATACGAAAAACGAAAAAAGGGGGGATGAGCTATTTTTTAATAATCGGACTTAAAAGCGGTTAGATAGATACAAGTTGCCCATTTCTTCTTATTATACAATGGAACAATCTATTCAGAATGGATTCCGATGAAATTTACAACATACACGAATGAAATAAATGATATTAAAGATGGCTCTTTCTACACAGTGTGTATTTCGCGCATGAAAGCTTACAATGTGGCTGTCTAGTACAAAATAAAACGGTTTTCAGTCTCCGGATTGCGTATTTTACCGATTACATTGACATACTGCTTTCGAAGTTACTTTTTCTTTTTTTCTTTGGTTCCAATATACAGTTTTAGTTTCGTATTCGAAGAAATGGCCAGTGATGATTTTTTTATTTCTAAGTGTTGAGACTTGAATTTTTTGTAGTAGGCACAGTTAATGAAAAAACTTGGAATTTTGGGGTTTATATGAGTTTGGAAGGATGTAAAGAAGAGAACTGGACATCAATTTTAGCCATTGGTCCATATAGTAAACAGCGATAGGAGACAAAGGCGAAGCGAGTACCGCGCATCCTGGGCTCCTGATGCCGGTAGTGCCGGAGGGGTGTTTCGCACTCTTCCGGATATATCTGAAAATCCAGATGTTGAAAATTCAAATAATTTTTCATGATAAAAGCTACTGATGTTCTCTTTCAATTCAGTATTAAATGATGTAGATAATGTTTTGAGAACAATGCTGTATTGACCTCACTATTTGGGCTACCGCATCCGTTGAACGCATGCGCTCGACTGCCATTTTCACATCGTTCGATACTGATTAACGATTAAACAGTAAATCTGGATGCAATGATTTTCACATGTTTTGTAGGTCTAGATGTATTGATTGTACTAAGGTCTTGTTCATAAAGTTATGTAGAATACTTTAAAAGTCTAATGACTTCAACTTTAGCATGACGCGCATACTTTTTGCGCTTTCGGAACAGTGCGCGAAAACTGTATATTGGAACCATATACGCACATATGCTCGTCAGCTCAAACTTTCATGTTTGGTTGCTATGGTAACCATCTATATCATAAAAAGGTCTTGACTCTGCTGTTTCTTAAAACATAAATATAGGCATGTATATTTGAAAAATAAAAAAAATTTGATTGTTATGAAAATTGATGCTGCTCCAGTCATAGTGCATTTATGCAGAAAAAAGACTGTTGAGTCTGTGACACCATTGTGGATATGGTACATCTTTACAATACAGGTAAAAGGTTTACATAGACTTGAGAGGTATCAAAATATTCTGAAAATGTTAAAGTATATCATTTGTTTTAAATTTACCAAAATATGGTTACCATAGCAACCAATATCCAATCATAATATCAAAGCTTACATGGACATTTCAATTGTTTGCAGTAAACCGTTATTGTATATACTGAGCTTCCGAGTGACAAAAATATGTCGTTACGACAAAAAAGTTTGTTGTAACCATGTCAACAGTTTGTTGTAACCATGTCAACAGCCTTTATTCTATCTTTTAATGTACCATTTGAGTGCTTCAGCATCACAAATAGCACCTATTGATCACATATATGCTTCATATTATAGCCATATAGTGTTACATAGGGGACAATGCTTGACGGCATCATGGGACCTTTGACGGAGTGTCGCGACAAAAGTATAGTGCGTAATGCAAAATATGTGGTATCGCAAGATGCGAAAGAGCGTAAACATTCATATGAACACAAAACTTTTATCGGATAAGAAAAAAAAATTATCCTTTAGGTTCCAATATACAGTTTTAGTTTCGTATTCGAAGAAATGGCCAGTGATGATTTTTTTATTTCTAAGTGTTGAGACTTGAATTTTTTGTAGTAGGCACAGTTAATGAAAAAACTTGGAATTTTGGGGTTTATATGAGTTTGGAAGGATGTAAAGAAGAGAACTGGACATCAATTTTAGCCATTGGTCCATATAGTAAACAGCGATAGGAGACAAAGGCGAAGCGAGTACCGCGCATCCTGGGCTCCTGATGCCGGTAGTGCCGGAGGGGTGTTTCGCACTCTTCCGGATATATCTGAAAATCCAGATGTTGAAAATTCAAATAATTTTTCATGATAAAAGCTACTGATGTTCTCTTTCAATTCAGTATTAAATGATGTAGATAATGTTTTGAGAACAATGCTGTATTGACCTCACTATTTGGGCTACCGCATCCGTTGAACGCATGCGCTCGACTGCCATTTTCACATCGTTCGATACTGATTAACGATTAAACAGTAAATCTGGATGCAATGATTTTCACATGTTTTGTAGGTCTAGATGTATTGATTGTACTAAGGTCTTGTTCATAAAGTTATGTAGAATACTTTAAAAGTCTAATGACTTCAACTTTAGCATGACGCGCATACTTTTTGCGCTTTCGGAACAGTGCGCGAAAACTGTATATTGGAACCTTTTTAAAATAAGAGGGGATCAAAACATAAAATACTTTAAATTTAGGGAAGAAATGCATTTTTAGTATATTTTCGTTCGCTATTTGATGTTTTCAGACATTGTTACCCCCTACCTATTAAAGCCGTAATTATCAAATCTTGCATCAATTTTTTAGAATAAAATACTTATGAGAAATCTTCTAATACATCATATTTTTATCCTGAACAACCTTTTCCATCAAGAGGAAGGACAGCGCATGAGAAATAATCGAATGATTTCAGGGCTAAATCAAGCCCTTATTCTTACAGCTCCTTTAAACTAACAAAGAACTATTGTCAGACAAATGTCAGAAAATTCAGTTTCTCCCAAAGAATTGTTGATAGATGGAATAAGCTCCCTACTTCAGTGGTCACTTGTAAATCTGTAATTAGTTTTAAAAACAAATTGAATATTCATTGGAAATCTTTTAATTTAAAATCTATACCCGACTGTTATGGTCCGGAAGCGGAGCATAAAAGTTTAAGCATAGAGAAGGATCAGAGATGCACAGCATAGATAATGGTGCCTGAATTCGAAGAGACGAAACGGAGGCAAGTAGAAATCCGGCAGTTGATAGTAAAGCTTAACAAGGTAAAATATAATTGTCGATTTTTTAGTTTTGCTTTGAGTCGGACAGTCATTTATATCTCCTGTAAACAGGTTCGGAAAACTACCAAATATAGCTATTATAGCTATATATAGCTATAATAGCTGTATTTAGCTATATATTTTGGCCATTTTTACTGAAAATTCTCAATATTTTTACAAGTAAGCATTTCCTATCATAGCTATCAATTTTTATGAAAAGTAAAGCATAAATAAACATGACTTTCATTCATGAAAATCATATCTAATGATGTAAAAAATGGCAAAAATTGCAGTCGGAAAACATTTTTTCCCACATAAATCATGTTATTTTGTGTTAGTCTATCATGTCTATCCATACATATTCTTATGTGGAAATGATTATTTTAGAAGTTTTCCCAAAAACTTGATTAAAATGGTAAAAATGTATAGCTACAAATAGCTATTATAGCTATAATTAACTAAGCTATATTTTGTAGTTTCCCGAACCTGGTAAAATTTGCTGATTCGTGCTGGCCAAATTCACAGGTGTCTGTGTACTGGTAGCGGTAAACAATAGCTGCACTAATGATGCATCATGTGCATATGTATGTGTATTACTGCAGTCTTCATGAAAACTTTTTTTAGACCACTAGCCAGCCGGGCTAGTTGAGTGCCAAAATCTACTAGCCACCCAAAATTTTCACTAGCCATTGAAGAAAAATCAAAACGCTATAAAGACCCATCATTTCCTCAACTAGGTCCGTTGAGTAGGCAAAAATTCACACATACATAGAGTATACATAAAAATCGAACGAAGTTAAACCACCACCCGATCACTTCTCTGGCGGATGTCAGCTACGTCATTATCAATAGACTTAATTTTACAATGAATGCATGATATTGTTTGTATAAATATAATTTCACATACGCTTTTTGCCTGCAGAAAAAAAGGACTTATTTGAATCATACTCGCTAAAAGGCCGGCTGTTGCTTGCGGCGCTTGGCCAATAGTTATAAAATTTTCGTAAGTATTTCTTCATTTCAGTGTTCATTCGAGATTTTTGAATTAATTGAACATGTTATACTCGCATATTAGTCAGTACCGTAAAATAACCTGTCACGCCGCGCTTAAAACAATGCCCTGTTGTTACAGAAATATTTATCTTGTATCTTAAGACAATATTTTAATAAACAGATTTTACAGGAAAACGTTATAATATTTCATTTGAAACATGTTCAATAACATAAACATTTCATACTTAACCAGCGATAAAAGTTGAGACTCAATGTCTACTTTTTACGGAAAGAAGGCGGCGATTTTACTCAATGAATAAGACGAGAAATCGTCAGCCGTCAACCCTTAATCAGAACACTGCATTTCATTAAAAGTCACTAGCCAGTCGGGCTAGTTCAGCATCAAATTTTGGTAGCCCAAGGAAATATTTGGTAGCCAGGGCGGTCGGGCTAGTGAGTTTTCACGAAGACTGTTACTATCCTGTTAAATAATTCCAGTGCACCCTGTTTTCCCCGTTTTCTCTAAAATATGATAATGTGAACTTCCAAAAAGATATCAATTTCATAGTACTCCTTTAGTCGTAACAGAAAATACCATTGTTTTGTCTGTGTGTCAGCTAAGTTAGAAATAGGACGGAAAATAAAAAGTCTACTGGGATTTTCTATAGTAAAATCGCTGAAAATGCAGGTCGGGGAAACGGCAAATCTAGCTATTAAAGCTAAATCTAGCTTTAAAAGCTTGTTCTAGTTTTAAAATGGACCAAATTAAGCAGTATCATTTAGAATGTATGAAAATAAAGACGTTGCGCACTTGCGCCTCTACGGATATCGTAATATTTACGTACGAAAACGAACACTGGATCTTAAAATCGGAAACTCAGCGTTGCATTTACGAGTGCAGCTGCACATGTACATTCATGGAAGGTAAATATTCACTTGTTTACACATTAAATGACTTACCTTTGTAGATTTAATGTCCTATTTATTTAGAAGAATACATTTGACTTGCAAATCCGCCATTTTTAATTTACCGATCTCAGTAGATTCACTGTTTGCAAGAGAAAAGATAACCTAATTTATCTAAAGATTTTAAGATCCAATGTTCGTTTTCGTACGTAAACATTACGATATCCATAGAGGCGCAAGTGTGCAACGTCTTTATTTTCAGACATTCTAAATGATACTGCTTAATTTGGTCCATTTTAAAGCTATAACAAGCTTTTAAAGCTACTGCCCTGTTCACTAAATCCAGAGCACCCTGTTTTGGCGATTTATTCTGTCATCTGCGGAATTTTCCTATTATAGTTTCCGAGAATTGACCTCCTTTAGTCGTAACTGGATATTAACTTCAACTCACCCTAACAGCTGCCTGCAAACTGCAATATGAAAAAATAAAATTTCTACAGGAAATTTCCATGTTAATTTCAAGCCGCCGCCATATTGTTCTCTGTGTCAACAATAGTAAACAGTGACGTCAAAGCTCCCGACGTCACGCAATTTCAGCAATTTTACTATAGAAAATCCCCGTAGACTTTTTATTTTCCGTCCTATTTCTAACTTAATTGACGTACAGCCAAAACAATGGTATTTTCTGTTACGACTAAAGGAGTACTATAAAATTGATATCATTTTGAAGTTGACAATATCATATTTCAGAGAAAATCAGGAAAACAGGGTGCTCTGGATTTAGTGAACAGGACAGTAGATTTAGCTTTAATAGCTAGATTTGCCGTTTCCCTGACCTGAATGTGTGACGTCGGAGACTTTGACGTCATTGTTTACTATTGTTGACATGGAGAGCAATATGGCAGCTGCTTGATATTAACATGGGAATTTCTTGTAGACATTCTATTTTTTCATATTGCGGTTTGAAGGCAGCTGATAGGGTACAGGGATTTTTTTTGCCCCTTTTTGGGGCCGTTATTCGGCCCCATTCCCAATGTAAAATAAAACACCGCTAAAGACGGTATGGCCGGATTGCAAAGTAAGTTTTTGTCACCAACTGGGTCTAGGTCACTAAGTCAAATATTACAGCATACATTGAGAGGTCTTGTCAGAGGCAACCTACATGTATAATATAAAGTTTCTACTGTATACAGTTCCTTAGATTTTGCTTAAACCAGGAACTTTAACCAAAGTCTTTAACTAGGTCAAAGTCCAAGGTCAAGGTCACTAGGTTCAATGTTACGGCATAAATTGAAAGGTCTCATCATGGGCAACCTAAATGTATAATATAAGGTTTCTACTGCATACAGTTCCTTAGATTTTGCTTAAACCAAGAACTTTAATCAAAATCTTTAACTAGGTCAAAGTTCAAGGTCACTGGGTCACTGGGTCAAATGTTACGGCATAAATTGAAAGGTCTCATCATGGGCAACCTACATGTATGATATAAAGTTTCTATTGCATACAGTTCCTTAGATTTTGCTTAAACCAGAAACTTTAACCAAAATCTTTCACTAGGTCAAAGTCCAAGGTCAAGGTCACTAGGTCCAATGTTACGGCATAAATTGAAAGGTCTCATCATGGGCAACCTAAATGTATAATATAAGGTTTCTACTGCATACAGTTCCTTAGATTTTGCTTAAACCAGAAACTTTAACCAAAATATTTAACTAGGTCAAAGTCCAAGGTCAAGGTCTCTAGGTCCAATGTTACGGCATAAATCGAAAGGTCTCGTCATGGGCAATCTAAATGTATAATATAAGGTTTCTACTGCATACAGTTCCTTAGATTTTGCTTAAACCAAGAACTTTAACCAAAATCTTTAACTAGGTCAAAGTTCAAGGTCAAGGTCACTGGGTCAAATGTTACGGCATAAATTGAAAGGTCTCATCATGGGCAACCTACATGTATAATATAAAGTTTCTTCTGCATACAGTTCCTTAGATTTTGCTTAAACCAGAAACTTTAACCAAAATCTTTAACTAGGTCAAAGTTCAAGGTCAAGGTCACTGGGTCAAATGTTACGGCATAAATTGAAAGGTCTCGTCATGGGCAACCTACATGTATAATATAAAGTTTCTTCTGCATACAGTTCCTTAGATTTTGCTTAAACCAGAAACTTTAACCAAAATATTTAACTAGGTCAAAGTCCAAGGTCAAGGTCACTAGGTCCAATGTTATGGCATAAATTGAAAGGTCTTGTCATGGGCAACCTATATGTATAATATAAGGTTTCTACTGCGTACAGTTCCTTAGATTTTGCTTAAACCAGGAACTTTAACCAAAATCTTTAACTAGGTCAAAGCCCAAGGTCAAGGTCACTAGGTCAAATGTTACGGCATAAATTGAAAGGTCTTGTCATGGGCAACCTTCATGTGTAATATAAAGTTTCTACTGCATATAGTTCCTTAGATTTTGCCTCAACCAGAAACTTTAACCAAAATGTTGACGGCAGACGGACAGACGGACGGACGGACAGACAGACGGACGGACGGACGGACGGACATCGTCAATCTATAGACCGGAATTGCTTTGCAATCCGGCCAATAATATCTTTTTTTCCCAATTGTGGCTCTAAAATTTCCCAATCACACAGAGATGGAATAATAACTGAAAATAGTGAAATTTACTGGTTCAAAAGTAGCAAATTAACTAATTATTTGCCATATTGTTGTAAGCATAAGAAATTTTAAAAATCTTATTTAAAAGAAAATTATCTGATTAAAACATTCAATTCTGAACTTTTGATTGTATAAAAAGTCGTTTAACTTTTATATAAGTACTTCCCAAATATTCCCAAACGTCGTTAATTTTCCCAATTGCACGGGCCCCGACCCAATTCCCAAATTACTGAAAAAAATCTCTGGGGTAAGTTGAGGTTAATTGACCACTTTCCAGTTCCGCGCCACCTAGCGGCGAAGTGCTGAAAACAGGGTGTCATGGCCGTATAGACGGGCATCACGCCTCAATCGCTTTATACATCAGTTAACGTATTTTGATGGAAATTTCTTATCTGTCCTTTAAATTACCCGACTGATTAGTTTTATTATTATGTATAGATGTTTGCTGAAAGAAAAAGATGCTGTAAATGAAATTTTTTCTGCATATTAAAACATCTATTTGTAAATTTAAAACAAGCTTTCCTGTGATATGAATCTCAAATTATGGTTGGTGTCTTCGTATTTGTACGTACATTGTGCTAATCCATTTTCTTATAAGTATCATCCTAATTAACAAACCGTTGTTTTGACAAGTACACACATGTCAATTAACCGTGCGGGTACGTATATTCATTACCTGCCAGGTGTGAAATCATCAGAGCGTGATATTGAAAATAAGAATATCTTCATAATAGATTCAGTCTTCTTATTTTCACAGAGAAAATTTCATTTAAAAATATACTTAGATATGTAAACTTTTTGAATATGTAAACCTATGTACATGGACTGCGGACAGCGTACATGTGTATAGTGTATACGTTCTCATTGCACCCTGTTTACACGGAAGAGATTTTACGGTAATTATTATGTTTTTCATCATCTTGTATTTATTTATTTCGTCGTCTTTTTTGTTTCTCTTCCTTTTTCAAATTGATACAAAAAATGTTTTTTTTTATCTGATAATGTATTTTGATTTAAAGATCTTAGCTAAAAAAAAAATAATAATCTCATATTCAAAAACCTCTTTTAAAAAATCTCAAGGAATCACAGAAGGTTTCTTTAATGAATGAAAGAAGAAGACAAACAAATAACGAGTCAATATGGAAATAAAGCTGAAACATCTGTGAAAAAAAAAAATAAATGAAAAAATAGTGAAGTAAGAGCCCCCCCCCCCCCCAATTAAAACAACTAAGATACTTTATAGTTCGAAAAATAAAGAGATTTGAAAAAAAGAAAATACTGGATCACCTTTTCATTTGGCCCGTTTATTTTAAATGTGATATATGGTGTTTATCCCGCATCTCTTTCTTTTCTTAAAGATCTCCTTACATCTTTAATTTGACAAGAATGATTACAGATGAAAATCGAATTCTGATGAGGAGAGAGACTCAGAGGGGAAGGTAGGATTGTGTATAAAACTCAGTGTCCCGTGTACACTGAATTATAATAATAAAAAAGTCGAAAGGTAGTGTTTCTCGTGGTAATATATAAATTTTATATAAATACACAAACGCTCTAAAATGAATATAATAACATATTTCTATACTAGTATTTTTTATCTGACCATTCCAGACATTGTGTCAGCATGCATGAACGCATGGCTGACTCCACACAGGTAGGCGCCTATATCTACCTGGATGACATCTGTCATAATTGACAACGGGTGCACGTGTATTAATAAGAGTCGGTAATAAGAACTGAGATTAAGATTAATCAAATGAATGATTTCTTGTCTCGTATTTTGAAATAATCGATAGAAAATAACTTCCATAACCTATCGAAACTGCCCGTTTTACATGACTAATTTTTGCTATTAATGATTAAAATTCGTCAAAAGCAGCATATTTACTGGTCGGGCACATATTATCGCCACTATTTTCAACATTTTTTGCTCTAAAATCTTTATTTCTTCATGAAATTCGATGAAATTTGCACAGAAGGAAGAAGAACCCTTGATACACATTTCACCTTATTTTCATGAAAATCTGATAAACTGTTCTTGTTGATCGGTGATTTGTGAACGTCAGGGTTGAGTTAAGTTTGAAAGAAGGAAGGGTACATATTATCGCCACCTCTATCTGCACTTGCTGAAAATCTTATACTTTTTCAACAAAATTGATATTATTTGTATCTTTGAACTTTCTTCTTTATGTCTGTGAAAAATTCATACAAAAACATAAAAAACCAAAGAGATATAGAAAGATGAAGTGACCTACCCTTTCCCCAGAGAGGCGGGGGAAATACATTCAGATTTACCGATTTCTATCATAAAATTCAGTATTTGCAGGTTATGAAATTATATGAAATTTTGTATACTGTTTCATGTTTCAAAGATGTAATTATGGCGAAAAAATTAAATTTCTAGATCAACAATATGCGGAGATATAAATGAAGTGGCGATAATATGTGCCCGGCGATAATATGTACTCGACCAGTATATGTCAGAAATATATCAAGACATATTAAAGCGATTGTCTTGGCATATATAAACGATAATATTAAGATAGAAGAGAACTATCTGCCCGAAATTAACACATCAATAAACGAAGCGGCATATATGCCTGTGCCCGTCTATACGGCCATGACACCCTGTTTTCAGCACTTCGCCGCTAGGTGGCGCGGAACTGGAAAGTGGTCAATTTCCAGTTACGACTAAAGGAGGTCAATTTTAGGAAACAATAATTTGTAGCAAAATTCTTCAGACGACAGATTAAATCACCCAAACAGGGTGCTCTGGATTTTGTGAACAGGACAGTAGACACATATGCACATGATAGTCACTCATCAGACATTCAGAAGTGTGACAGACTGATACATAAGAATGCCAAGGGGATGCACATGATCATTTGTGATTTGATTCATTATCAAATTAATATTATGCACTGAGTATTCAGTGATGCATTGTCATGGAAATGTTACAGTACAACATAACTGGCTTACGGCTCAAGATCAACACTCAGTGCTTTCGAGTTTCCGTCTTCCTTCCCGCGACTGACTATACCAGGTCAACTCGAATTACAAATATTTCGTTTCCTGGTATGGTACAAGTTCTCGGAAATCTCCTTCGTTACAGCAAGGACTTATAAACTGTTTATAAGTCCTTGGTTACAATAGGGAAGTCAATAAAGATATACTTATTGATTGATGCAATATTATAAGAAGTCAATCAAGGCATTGTCAATGTCAGATCCAGAAATGTTACCAGGGAAGAGTGGAAAGTGGGGTCGATTTGAGGCACGAAGTGCCGAGCGGGAAGAGGGTACGGGAGGGGTTGTCCTTTCCTGTAGGCGGGGATCCCCCGGAAATTTTTGGGGAAAAATGGAATAAAATGGTGAAATCTAGAGCATATTTTCTCCTTATTTTCTCGAATGTCCAGACCAATTTTTCACTCAATTTATGTGACAAAGAAAGGGTCGATCCCCTTTCCAAATGTAGGGCGACAAGGGCGGATCCAGAACCCAAATTGCCGTGGGGCACATACCATTTTTTATGGGACTCACTTGCGAGGCCCGAAGGGCCGAGTGGGGGAGGGTATGGGAGGGGGTTTCCCCTCCCATTGGTGGGGGATCGGGGGGCCTCCCTCGAGAAAAAATTGAAAAAATTAAGCAATTTGGTGGCATCTGAAGCGTATTTGAACTGAATTTAGAAGGGATTCAGTCAGTGTCAATATATAACGATAATAAGTATATTTAAAAAAAAATTGTCGACGTATTCTGATACTGTATTGTTTTGCACGACATGCAGAAGTCAAAATGTTCAGGATTTTTCGTTAATTTACGCAAAAGCTAGAAAAAAAAGCAATTTTTTGCAAATTCCAGGCGGGATCTAAACCCCCCCCCCCCTAATCATCACTCTAGATCCACGCTTGTTTGTTTTAAAATTTTGTAAGGTGATGAAAATCAGTAAATGATAGATTTCCTTGAAAAAAAAGAGATCATGCTCTGCATCGTCCAGATAGAAAGGTACATGTTTAATTATTCATTGGCAATTCGATTCTAAAAATAAAGAAAAACATGAATTTTTGACTGTTTGCAAAATTCTTGGAGGTGCCGGTCCATATCTGGTCAAACAATTTTGATTGTTCAATGACCTCAACAAAAAAGAAAAACAAAAACAAAAAACAAAAACAATCAAAACAAAACAAAACAAAAACTAAACAAAACAAAAAACCGATCTTATAAAAAAAGTAAAAAAAAAAAAATTGTCAATTTTATCATGTTTATAGAAGGTTATATCAAAGATTTAATAAAGAAATATGTGTTTTATCACTTGCATAGGACTGCTATTCCCGATTCAAATCCTCAGATGAAGAAAGTCCTATATGAACGTGATTCAATGTAGCTTGTTGACATTGCATTAATGCATCCTTCTCGACTTCATAATCTATCCCCGAGAAAATTTTGGCAATTTTTATTCAAATCGGTGGTTTCTGGGGTGTTTTGGGGCTATTTCTGACTATTTTCATACATTTTTGTTAGGAAACAACAATTTAATGCTTCCAAAAGCATATCATAAGTGCCCCTTCGTTGGGCACTGCCGGGGGGGAGTGCCCCCGTGCCCCCCCCCCCCCCTGGTTAATGGAATTATATGTCCTTAAATAGCTCAGGATGTTTTCGATGTGGAAGTCTAAAGAAGTTTGGACCCAGAACTTCAACTGTCCGGTGGCACAGATGTTTTAGGGTTTTATTATGGGGGATGACTTGCGAGACCCGAAAGGTATTTATCAAGTGTGGACAGTATGGAAATATGTTACCGCTCCCGTTGAAAGGGGTTCGTGGACTCCCACGAGAAATTTTTGAAAAAAAAAGAAGCAAACTGCTGACCTCTGGAGCGTATCTATAGATGAGACAAAGTATTACTTAAATTGACCACTTTCCAGTTCCACGCCACATAGCGGCGAAGTGCTGAAAACAGGGTGTCATGGCCGTCGAGAAGGGCACAGGCATCTACCGCTTCGTTTATTGATGTGTTAATTTCGGGCAGACAGTTCTCTTCTATCTTGCTAATTATCGATTATATATGCTAAGATAATCGTTTTAATATGTCTTGATATTCATGACATATAAATGTTATGCTTTTGACAAATTTTAATCATTAGTAGCAAAAATTTATCATGTAAAACGGGGCAGTTTCGATATGTTATGGAAGTTATTTGCTGTCGATTATTTCAAAATATGAGACAAGAAATCATTCATTTGATTAATATAAATGTCATTTCTTATTACCGACTCCTATACATTATACACGTGCACCCCGTATATAAACACAAACAGTCAATTATAACAGGTGTCATTCAGTTAGATATAAGCGCCTACCTGTGCAGCTGTGTGGAGTCAGCCTGCGTTCAGGCATGCTGACACAATGTCTGGAATGGTCAGAAAAAAATACTAGTACATGTATAAAAATATGTTACTACATTTATTTTAGAGCGTTTGTTTGTTTATATAAAATTTATATTCTTTTTTTCGACAAAAACCACGAGAAATACGTACCTTTCGACTTTTTTTATTATTATTATTATTCAGTGTACACGGGGCATTGAGTTTTATACGCAATCCTACTTTCCCCTCTCTCCTCAACATAATTCAATTTTCATCTATAATCATTCTTATCAAATTTGAAGATGTCCAGCATTTTTTCCCCAATTTCTATTTATTTTTCGAACTATATATAATTTAAACAAGGAATCTTAAGATATTCATTTATATACCATGATCATCACTCCGTATTTTTAGAAAAAACAGTGTTAGATTCTCCATTGTTAGTCCCCTATCGGCAACACCAAAGGGGACTCTTAGTCTTTTTAATTGGTGTGTGTGTTGGGGGAGGGGGGGGGGGCTCTTACGAATTTAAAAGGAATTCTTACTTCACTATTTTTTTCACAGATGTTTCAACCTTACTTCCATATTGACTCGTTCTTTGTATGTCTTCTTCTTTCATCCATTTAAGAAACCTTCTTTGATTCCTTGAGATTTGAAAAAAAAGAGCTTTTTGAATATGACATTCTTTAAATCAAAATATATTATCAGATGAAAAAAAAATTGTATCAAGTTGAAAAAGGAAGAGAAAAAAAGACGAAATAAATAAAAACAAGAAGATGAAAAAGATAATACTTCAATACAATTACCCTGTAGTCTAGTGTGCGACCTTTGTCAAAAGCCCACAATCTGTATAGATTAATCAGTCGGTGAAATCATGCAGGAACGTCCTTGGTGAAATGTTATCGAATTCTACTGAAAAGTGTAGCAGGTAGAAGTATGATATCCTAAGTCGTACGCTAGTTAATCAATGACCTCACCTTTCAGAAATGACCCTGATTTTGTTCAAAAACTATTAATCTGAAAATCTAAATTTTTAGTGAAGTATGACTAAGGAGTTATAAACAATCTTGTTCTTAGATCCTTGAAATTACAGACGGATGCAACAATACACCAGGTGGTGGTTTTCGGATTATTGGAAGAAGAAGAAGAAGAAGAAGAAGAAGAAGAAGAAGAAGAAGAAGAAGAAGAAGAAGAAGAAGAAGAAAAAGAAGAAAAAGAAAAAGAAGAAGAAGAAAAAAGAAGAAGAAGAAGATGAAGAAGAAGAAGAAGAAAAAGAAAAAGAAGAAAAAGAAGAAGAAGAAGAAGAAGAAGAAGAAGAAGAAGATGATGATGATGATGATGATGATGATGATGATGATGATGATGATGATGATGATGATGACGACGACGACGACGACGACGACGACGGCGGCGATGGTGATGAATGTTAACAAGTGCGATTATACTCGGTCCGGAACCGAGGGATGCACCAAACCAAGGACTATCCATCCATCCATCCATCCATATCCATCCATCCATCCATCCATCCATCCAAGGACTTCTAAACAGATTGTTTAAAAGTCCTTGATCTATCTATCTATCTCTCTGTACTTCACGCCCTCGTTAACGAGTACTCTGTGAACAGAAGCAATGGCGTAGCTCTGCTTGAAAAAGTGGAGGGGCACAACATCCCAAAATTTCTAACAAGCAAACAAGCAAAAAAAAAAAAAAAAAAAAAAAAAAAAAAAAAAAAGGGGGGGGGGGGAGGAAGAGGAAGAGATTAAAAAAAAATAAATATTGGGTTTTCATGTTCTTTATGCACAAATTTTAACATTTCTGGTGCAATTCTAAATTTTAAGTGCATGAATAAATGGCTGGCGAGCGGTAGCGAGCCAGGAATTTTTTTAAGCAAATCAGTAAATACTGTCTGTGTCCTCTATCATTAACATATACATGTAATGATATTCTATATAGTTTGAGTTAAAGGTATTTTGCAGTTTTTTTTATATCTGTATGACCAAAAATTACGTCAAAAAGTGGGGGGGGGGGGGGGGGCACAAACATACTTATGCCTCCCCCCCCCCCCCCCCGCCCGACTTGGCCGAGTAATCCTGGTCATTTTTACCAAAGAAAATTTGCATTTGAAGAAAACGTTCTAGTGGATAAGATTCAAAGATGGCGGCAAATAACAAACGTATCGTCTATGTTGGTGTGTAAATTTAATTTTTTACCTTGATTCCTACTTTTCTTTGCATTTTCATCATGTAATTGTTAATTTGCATGTAAATCTACTTGGTCGGTTACTAGGAATTACGTAAATGACCGCAATTTACTAAAAAGTCTGGGGTATTTACCTAAAAATGAAAAGACCCCAAAATGATTTGTGAAAAGACAATTTTAACAGATTGGGGGAATTCGATATCTAAAACTGGCATATGCCGTTATATCATTCAGTATTTGCAAACTCGCTTGATACATGTGAAGTTAGTTACAGTGCAACAAAGACGCTATTTTCTTATTCGTTATTTTCCCGTCTTTGTTGCAGCCCATTCCTGCATATTTTCTGTCTGAGATTGACCGATTTTCAGTCAAGCATACCTCGGGTGTTTAGGAATAAATTCCTCGGGAATCGTTGGAATCGATATGCCTGCCTTAGATTGGACATTTTATTGAGTCATTGACAGACAACTTCTTTCCTGACGTTATCGCTATTTTAAATCGACCTCTGTAACATTGTTTCACCACCTTGCTTGTGTCAAAATTCTCAAATGTGCAAGTGTGTCGTGACATCAGGGACCAATCAGAGCCAAGCTCTAGAAATCCTTCAATCTATAGTTAGTTTAGGAGATACTAATTTTAGCAACTTGCAAGGAATTTATGCCTAAACTTGACTGAAAATCGGTTAATCTCAGACAGAAAATATGCAGGAATCGGCTGCAACGAAGACAGCAAAATAACCGAATAAGAAAAAAAGTGTCTTTGTTGCACTGTAACTTATGTTTTCAGTAAACTTGTCGAATCGCGGTCATTGGTGTTGAATGCCAAATTGTTAGTGTTACAGATCGAGTGAGCTAATGGTCAACCCGATAGCTCAGTCATTTACCACCCTGAGCTATCAGAGGATCATAATCTCACAACACTCATCCCTCCTTTTTTCCGGTGGAGTACCCTGGAATGTTACACTTTTTTCTCCTTAAAGTAGGTGGTGGTGCTTCCCCGCAATTGTGAGAATAAACACACTACCATTGTTCACCATGTCGCCATTGAAGTAAAAACTTATCACAAACGCCGTGACCGGTATTCGAACTATGGTCATTGGCGTGGATTGCCAGAGCATTACTGAGTAAGCTAAAGGCAAGCAAGGTCTATCCAATAGCTCAGTCATTTTTAACACCCTGAACTATCAGAGGATCGTAATCCCACAGCACATGATGATACAGAGTACATAATTTTCAAATGACTGTCATGCCTCAAAAGATTTCAACATCTCTGAATTTACATTTTAGGGCTGCAATTTTGTGTCTGAATGAACAGTCCAGATTTGAAATAATAATTTGAGCTTATAACCTGTATTTTTGTGTCGCCTGCAAAGCATAGTGACACTTAGGGATCACTTTGTCTGTCTGTCTGTCTGTTGGTCGGTTGGTCAGTTGGTCGGTCGGTTGGTCTCACCCTATAAAAGTGATTCCTGAGTGTCGCTATGCTTCGCAGTCGACACAAAAAGACAGGTTAGCTCAAATTATTATTTCAAATCTGGACAGTTCTTTCAATCACAAACCTGCCCTAAAATGTAAATTCAGAGATGTTGAAATCTTTTGAGGCATTCCTTGGAATGATTTTTTTATTTCAATTGAACAAAAGTAAGCATACTTTGCTCTTCTAATGTTAGGCTTTGCCTACATGTATGTTCATACATGTACATGTATTTTGTTTATCTATTGTGTTAGTGTGCATGCAGTCTCCTCCTTTAATTTCCATGCGGTTTGCCCATTTTGGTCTCTTCTGTTTGTACGGTATGTGGTCGTTTGTGTTTTGATGTAATACAGTGTTTGCCGGTTTGGTTTTCCTTTTCCCTTCTGTGTTTCATTATGTGATTGTCTGCTATGTGTTTTCACTATGGGTGCTGCAAATGAGTGTGGTGTTTCTGGCACCTAGAAGTGCTTTATTGGCGACAAGGTGAAGAATTGATCCAACTGTTATTAAGGGAGATGATATACACCAGCGCGCCTCAAGGAAATAATCTAAACATCAATTTTCATCTTATTCTGTCGAAGTTCATAAATGATAAGGGCTCTTGAAAACAGAAGTCAGCTTCTGTTATTATGCCCTCGCACAACTTCATTGCCGAAGCGATATAGCAACATGTTAGTGTGTGTGTCCTCAAAAGCTAGTGAACATTCCAGAGTCACAGTTTACTCCTTATCTTCATCAGACTTTGCATGGACATTGTTCATAGTGAGGAGATGACATCTATTGATTTTCAAGGTCGAAGTTCAAGGTCACAATGGGCCATAATAGAAAAACCATGTGGACACTCTAGAGGTCACAGTTTACTTCAAATCTTCATCAAACTTTTTATGTAAGTTGTCCATGTTGAGAAGACTACACCTAATAATTTTCAAGGTCAAGATAACAATGAGCCATAAGGCCACAATTAAAAAATTGTTTGTTTCCCCTCCCCCCGGGTCTGTTTTTTCCAAGTGACCCGGCAGGCGGGTACTTATTTTTTTTTTTTTTTTTTTTTTGCTGCCAGAACTACCTGCATCAAATATGTTTCAAGTCGTTTGAATCCAAATTGCACATTTCTGGACTCCTTACAGCTGCGCAGTCACACTCTGTGTTTCTAATTCATACGATAAAGACTAAGAGCTGGCAGCCGGCGATTTCTCACCTCTTACTTCGGAAAAAATCGCCGCCTGCTTTCCGTAAAACATAGGGTAATCAAAGATTACATAGCTCGCCGTTGCAGGTTTTTGTCAAAAATCATATAACTTCCAAAATACAAAAAGTATTGTCATAAGAATTCTATGCATCTAATGTTAGTCTCATCCGTTAGAGAGCTAAAGATACAGCGAAAGTACGAGTAATTGAATAGTTAATGATTAAGGTCAAAGTCCAAGGTCAACGTCAGTGGGTCAAAGGTCATGGTCTCAAATGAAAGGTCCCATCAGAAGAAATCTACATGTGAAATATAAAAGCCCTACCCCTTATAGTTCAAGAGATATAGCCGGGCAGGTTAAAGTTTTTGAAAAGTAGAACAAAGTTCAAGGTCAAGAGGTTATATTGTCTCAAATGAAAGATACCATCATAAGGTATCTACTTGTGAAATATGAAAGCCCTACCCCTTATGGTTGAAGAAATATAGCCCACTTTAAGGTTTTTTAAAAATAGGTCAAAGTCCAAGGTCAAGGTCACTAGGTCAAAGATCATGGTTTCAAATGAAAGGTCTCGTCACAAGGTATCTACATGTGGAATATGAAAGCCCTACCTCTTATGGTTGTAGAGATATAGCCCAGGTTAAAGCTTTTTCTACGGACGACGCCAAGGGTATGGCATTAGCTCTTCAGACTTTCGTCCCGGCGAGCTCAAAATATCCGTTGTGTCTCAATTTCTATCGCTGGTTAAGTATGAAATGTTTATTAATTACGTTGTCCTGTAAAACCTATTCTATACAAACAAAATTGTCCCAAGATACTCGATAAATATTTCCGCAACAGGTGCATCAAGTGTTTCAGCGCGGCGTAATGGGTCATTTTACGGCAACGTCAAATCTGTGAGAATAAGATGCACTATAGAACGATTACATCTCGACTTTTTTACGACTTGTAAATATTTAGACTAAATAATCCAGTCTCTCCGCTGCCGCTAATATTAGCGGCAGCGGAGAGACTGGATTATTTAGTCTAGTAAATATTGAATTTCTATAGATATTGACCACACGCAACCACGAGTCACGGACTATAAATGACCGGCGTTTTCCAGTGCATGATAAAGATGAAATAAGTTTGTATACTTTTCTTTCTCGGTCTGTTTATTGTATGTAAACAGCGAAAGTGAAAAATAATTATAAGAACACATCAAAAATTCATTGTAATATTGAGTCTATTGATAATGACATTCACGATGCAAAAAGTTAGCACGGACCGCCGACAACCGCTAGAGAAATGTAGGTCAATCATAATAACCGAGTACTTTGATCAGGTAGTAGTTTTCTTATTCACTCGATTTTATGCATTTAGATATTGTCTGAATTTTGGCCCACTCAGCGGATCCTTCCAAATAAGCGATGGGTCTTCATAGCATTCAAACGCCTATCCGTGAAACGAGATTTTATACATGTAAGTTTAGGAACTAGATTGGGCACATATGATGGGAGCCCACAATACCTGTCGCACTCGCAGAATTCGAAATAGGCACATGCTTGTTTGAAATTTTACATCCGTAGACCGAGGGCTCGTCTATCATGACTTACGACTGAACATGCTCAGTGTTCTCAAAAACTTTGGGAGGATATTTACAAGAGAGAGAGAGACATAATAATACGTAAACTGACGGTTCAAAGCCGACGGGAATGGGAGACGGGGGGGGGGGGGTTATAGCAAGATTTCATATAATAATGCAAGAATGAGAAAGCTACTGAGTTGATTTACAATTCTATTTGGATACAATATTGTAACGTTGAAACTGAAAATGGACATAGCCGTGATTCGATTTCTGAAAAAAAAAAAATATCGGACTTTTTGGCTATAAAAAAATCTGACTCGGCGGCGTTTTTCCTGACCCGGTCGGGGCGAGGGGAAACAAACAATTTTTTAATTATGGCCTAATAGAATAACCTTGTGGACACTCTAGAGGTCACATTTTCATCAAACTTTGCATTTAATTAGTAGTTTTGAGAAGACAACACCTAGTAATTTTCAAGGTCAAGGTCACAATGGATGATTATAGAAAAAACCTTACAAGTGGACACTCTAGAGGCCACAATTTACTTTCGATCTTCATCAAACTTTGCATGTAAATTCATCAGTGGTGAGAGGATGACATCAACTAGTATTGATTTTCAAGGTCAAAGGTCAATGTCACAATGGATGATACATGTATTAAACTTATCGGATAAAATGAATATTAGAAATTTTGTTTGTCACACGAGGGGATGCAGCGCTATGCGTTGCTTGTATTTTTTTTTTTTAAATCTAGGGCCCACTTGGCCCCAAAATTTTTCAATAACCGTAAATGTTATCCCCAGGCTAATGAGACACTTTTATTCAAAAATGGATTAATGAGACACAATGATATTATAATGCACTCTATTGTAGATCCTAAGTTTATTCCCAAAGTGATTTCAAAATCTTCATTACTTATTTTCAAACAAAGTTCAAACTTTTATGTGATCATCTTCAGAGACCCACACTCAATTGCACTGTGTTTATTTCAGGTTGGTCATAATGTCTTAATTTTGGCTGGAATGCTTATCAAAAATATAATATCATTAATGCGAGACTTCTTACTCATGTTTTAGATTTTAGTTTCATTAGGCTAACATTGTAACATGTACATATAATAATTATGTTACACAATGCATCATTTCAGGTGGGCTAGCAGAGGAAGTAGATGAGAAAATTTTACATGCAGCATTTATTCCATTCGGTGATATTACAGACATTAACATACCATTAGACTATGAAACTGGTACATTTCTTATGTTTTAATTGTTAATTGATAACATAGACTTGCTAGTATAAAATTCTCCTGCTCAAAATGAGGGACTGTGCCAGCATATAATGATGAAGGCCAGTGATATAGTATCACAGGTGCATGCATTTGACGACAATTTTTAAGTCTTTCATGTGCTGATACATGTGTATTAACATAGTTACAAACATCTTGTTTATTCATACAGTTTATCCTGAGCCCTTTGATTCCAATTCTGAAAAATGATCAAAATGAAAAAGCTGAGAAGTAAAAAGGTTAAAATTAAAACAGATTGATTATTGACAAGTAAAGCTTCGTAGTTTTAAAAATGAATACTGTAATGTGGAAATTTTTGTGTGGTGTCAATTTTTGTGTGGTGTAATGTGGAAATTTTTGTGTGGTGTCAATTTTGTGTGGTGTAATGTGGAAATTTTTGTGTGGTGTCAATTTTGTGTGGTGTAATGTGGAAATTTTTGTGTGGTGTCAATTTTGTGTGGTGTAATGTGGAAATTTTTGTGTGGTGTCAATTTTGTGTGGTGTAATGTGGAAATTTTTGTGTGGTGTCAATTTTGTGTGGTGTAATGTGGAAATTTTTGTGTGGTGTCAATTTTGTGTGGTGTAATGTGGAAATTTTTGTGTGGTGTCAATTTTGTGTGGTGTAATGTGGAAATTTTTGTGTGGTGTCAATTTTCGCTTATTTCAGGAAACAAGGGGATTTTCTGAAAATAACCCTTCTGCATTCTTACAAAGACAGAGCCATTTATATCACAAATATTTCCCCAAGTGTAACATCTTGATGTAATAATCGCAAAATTTTCACTCAGCGAAAAAAAAAAACAACGTTTACAGTATGATAATCCAGGGATTTTTTTTGCCCCTTTTTGGGGCCGTTATTCGGCCCCATTCCCAATGAGAAATAGTATCTTTTTTTCCCGATTGTGGCTCTAAAATTCCCAATCACAAAGAAATGGAATAATAACTGAAATTAGTTTAATATACTGGTTCAAAATGAGCAAATTTACTAATTATTTGCCAAGTTGTAGAAATATCTGATTAAACATTCAATTCTGAACATTTGATTGTATAAACTGTCATTTAACTTTTATATAAGTACGTCCCAAAATATTCCCAAACGTCATCAATTTTCCCAATTGCACGGGCCCCGACCCCATTCCCAAATTACTGAAAAAAATCACTGTAATCTCTTATAGAAAAAAGATTACATGTACTTCAAATAAGTTGTGTGTAAACCATGAATCCTTTTCCTTTCAGAAAAACACAGAGGATTTGCTTTTATCGAGTTTGAGTTACAAGAGGTATGCGACTTTTCAAAAGGTTTGATCATGGTTTAGACTAAGAATAACAGTTTACTTAATTCTCACCATCCATGTGTAGTTTATGTATACCTCAGACATATTTCCAATAGGCCACTTGCCGAAATTCATAATGGCTGACAAAATGACAAAAAATGTCCGAGGTAGGCAATTTAAGCGCACTTTTTCATTGTTACATCACTATGGAATTGCGTCTTTTAACAGTGACGTCATAATGAAAAACAACGCCAAAAGATGTTGACTCTGACATTTTGTGATTTCTAACAAGATCGGAAAATGGTCTATTTGTGATGGTGTATGCATCCAACATTACACTGATGACGTCATAAATATCATGTGGACTTGTCTTATTTGTGGCATCGTTCCTCGTAATGTTTTGCTGGTATCCATAGAACAGAATATGAAGACAATCACATCATGGGTTCTTTTGTTACTTTGAACAACTACAGTGTGAAGTATTGCTTTTTTAATAAATACATTATACATGTTTCAATGCATGTACACTGCTAAAAAAAATTAAGGGAGCAAGGTTTCTACTTTCATATCACACATGTTTGCAGCTGCTTGTTCTATATGATGAACATAGATGTATTAAGACATATTTCATTGTCATTTCTTTATTACCAATGTCTGTTTTGAACAGATAAACCTTATACTGTGATAAAACTTGATGATGTAGCCTTGCTTATCCCAAAAGATTTCACAAGCTATGTACCATAATATTACAATGGAAAAATCGCTCCTTTAATTTTTTTGAGCAGTGTATATAATACAATGTACTTAAAAAGTTAAATGTTATGTTTTAAATACAAAATAACATTGACTAATTGAAAATTTTGTATCTTTAATTCAGGATGCAGCAGCAGCTGTGGATAACATGGTGAGATTTCAATCTATCTAGTAGGAGTGAAACTATACGCCAAAAGTGAATCACATTATATTACAATATTTCATTATCTGTATTGCGATATACATGTATATACATGTATATATATATTTTTTGACATTTTTATCATTTTGATGTAAAATCAGATTCATCTTTATATGTTTGTCCATATTGTTAGTATTTTCTTTTAAGAAATGAATCTTATATTTTTTCTGTTGATGCAGGTATCACCCGAAAAATTGGACAGAAAACTGCATCAATGCGCGTAGCGCGTTGATGCAAAAGTTTTCTGTCCAATTTTTCGGGTGATACCTGCATCAACAGAAAAAATATAAGATTCATTTCTTATCATTTAATTATGGAAAACAGACTGTTTTCTTGGATCTAAAAACAATCAATCACCGCACTATATTTCGTAAGTCGGAAGGTTTCGCAGTGATACGTCTGCCAAAATAAGTTATGGCAGCCGCCATGATTCAAACATCAAACGATCGTCCCTCTATATCTTTGGAATAAGGACCAGTTTGAGCAAATTCTACATGCACTGTTAATTTTTGAGTAAGTAGAATAGAAATGGTACCCTTGAAATGATAAGTAAACATCAACAAATTGTATGTTCAGCAACGAGTTCATTCATGTTTGAGGGAACCCCCAGTTCTAAAAATAGTGCTATAAATAGACTTCCGTGAAAAATTGTGTTGATCGATGTATCAACAAAATTTCTCAGCCAATCAGAATGTTCGTTTCTTGAAAATGACAATGGAAATTAAATGATATTGAAATCACATTTTCTTGAAAGAAATACCCACATTCATTTTTAGCTCGCCGGGACGAAAAAGTCCAGAGAGCTAATGCCATACCCTCGGCATCATTGTCGTTGTCGTTGTCCGTAGACAAAACTTTAACCTGGGCTATATCTCTTGAACTATATGGAATAGGGCTTTGATATTTCACATGTAGATACCTTGTGATGAGAACTTTCATTTGAGACCATGGCCTTTGACCTAGACCTTGGACTTCGACCTACTTTTCAAAAACTTTAACCTGGGCTATATTTCTTGAACTATAAGGGATAGGGCTTTTATACTTCACATGTAGCCGCAGAAACGGCCAACGGCACTTGGATATTTGGTTGGTAGGGGTGTGTTGGCCGCAGGAATCTACATTGAACAAATCCGGAACCCAAATTCAGGGTTCCCGAATCGGCAAATTTTCCAGGGGATTATTGACTGTGTCTCACTCGAATAAAATAAAACTAAACGATTGGCAATCATATTTTACCTTGTTAAGCTTTAATATCAATGTTAGGCCGGGATTCTACTTGCCTCCGCTTCGTCTCTTCGAATTCAAGCGCCATGTTTATAGTTTACACTCATGCGTCAGGTCAAACATGTGACACCACGAGGTTGTTTCCATAACAACGTCCATACATATGGGTCGAGGTGTCACGTGTTTGAACCAAATATCCAAGTGTTGTTGGCCGTTTCTTCGGCTACTTCACATGTAGATACCTTGTGACGAGACCTTTCATTTGAGACCATGACCTTTGACCTAGACCTTGGACTTCGACCTACTTTTTAAAAACTTTAACCTGGGCTATATCTCTTGCACTATAAGGGCTAGGGCTTTGATATTTCACATGTAGATACCTTGTGACGAGACCTTTCATTTGAGACCATGACCTTTGACCTCTTGACCTTGGACTTTGACCTACTTTTCAAAAACTTTAACCTGGGCTATATCTCTTGAACTATAAGGGATGGGGCTTTGATATTTCACATATACAGTCTACTCTCGATAACTCGAACTTCAAGGGACCATCAGAAATAGTTCGACTTATCAGGAGTTCGACTTATTGAGTACATGATCAGCAATCTATTTTTCGAAAGACTTATTTCCCTTTCTCGATAACCGTTCACAAACTTTTGTGTTGTCCAATTTTAGTGACCAATCTAGATTTAATGTTTGTAATAACGACTCCATGGGAAGAAAATATCAATTAATATCCATCTTCTGATTTCTTATAAGGAATTGGTTTTTGTTTAAGAATTGAAATTAATTTGTGGTTCGAGTTATTGAGGTAAATTTTCAATGTAAAATGACTTATGGGACTTAACAATTAGTTCGACTTAACGATAAGTTCGAGTTATCGGAATTCGAGTTATCAGGAGTAAAAATGCATAGAAACCAATGAAAGAGAATCGGGACTTTTAAAAACAGTTCGAGATAAGCGGAAATTCGAGTTAACCGAGTTTGAGTAATCGAGAGTAAACTGTAGGTACTATGTGATGGGACCTTTCATTTGAGACCATGTCCGTTGACCTAATGACCTTGATCTTGGACTTTGACCTACTTTTGAAAAAATTGTATTTATTTTTCATGCATATATTTACTTATACCAAGACCTTTCATTTGAGACAATGACCATTAATGTACAATATAGTGATCTTGACCTTAACCATTAACCTACTTTTTTTTAATTAAAATTACTTAAACTTTGCCTCTATCTTTTGCTCTCTATGGGATATGACTAATGTTAGATGCATATATATATATATATAAAAGCACAAAAAAGGTACAAGCGACCACGACACTAAACGTGTTTAAACCCAGCGGAAGGGACAGAACATCCCTTGAGCCCTCTGGATACACGAATATGTACTTGTATCCAGACGGAACAAGGGACAGTTCGTCCCTCATTCTGTTCGGACACAAAGTACATAAAAAAAAAACATACACACACTCTCATGCTAGTCAGAACCTGTACTATACTGAAGCTCGAAAGGCTATAACTAGTAGCTATATATGTAGACTCTTCATGACAATACTTTTTGTATTTTAAAAGTTTTTTTTTTATTTTTGACAAAAACCTGCTACGGTGAGCTATGTAATCTTTGATTACACTATGTTTACAGAGAGTGATGACCATGGATCACTTGTTTTCAATTAAACTGATTGAAATCACTTGATGCAATGATTTATATTTAGAATCTATAAGGGCGTGATATATTTCCATATGCATTTTGTATTGTGATACGATACGAAATCATTTAATATTGCAATATATCAATATATTGTTACATTCGGTGCCTGTCCATATATTTGTATCTTTATTTGAAGAAGAAGGACCAACCTTTAGTCCTAGAATATATTCATATTTCATGCAAAGGATCATTATGCAAAAAGGAAAATCATCATTTTTTTTCAAGGTCAAAGTTAAAGGTCACAGCTTATTAACTTGTTAAGCTATGTGGGCAGGATGAAAAACCTTTAGCTCTTGGTTATTCATACTTCACCATAGCAATAGGAATGTTTATTTTCAAAGTTCAGGTTACAGTCATACTAGTAAATCCATGTTGGCAGTGTGTAGACTAAACCTTTAGCTTATACATGTAAAAAGGATTTTAGAACTTTCCACAGTGCATGACTATGGAAAATGGAATCGCCCAAATTGGCAAGATCAAAGGTTAAGCTTGCAGCTCTGAAATAGTCTCTGATGGGTGCTTTTTGTGCCACTTAGGCATTCTTGTTTAACAGGGTAAGGTACAGTAAATGTGGAATTTCTTACTTGGGGATAATTTTTTGCGTATTTCACGGATCTATTGACTACGCGAAAATTTCCCCCACACAAAAATTAGCCTGCTGTATTCTTACAAAGACAGAGAATTTATATCACAAATGTACCCCCCAAGTATAACTTGTTGATGTTATAATTACAAATTCCCCCCCTCCCCCCCCCCCCCCCCCAGCGAAAATAACCATGTTTACAATATGCAGTTAAACAATGAATGATTTTGTTATCCTTCTTACAGAATGATTCAGAAGTGTTTGGTAGAACCATTAGAGTGAATGTTGCCAAACCCATGAAAATTAAAGAAGGAGCATCAAGGGCAGGTAATGTAGCCATATACTTTATAGTATTAAAAAAACAATTTGTGAATTAAAATGCTGTGAAGATGGTTGTTTATAAATCATAATGCTGTGAAAATAATTTATGAATTATAATGCTTTGAAAGTTATATTTAGCCGAGTTGCATCATCTTGGTAATAGTAACATTTTTGTAATAGAGTAAAATGGTATAACCTGTAGTGGTAAAAAACAAAGTGTAAAAGATATTTTGAAAAAGTCACCATACTTTGCCAGAAAGCGATTCCTTAACACAAAATGAAAAGTATACTGAAATAGTAATTTTAATGCAGAAGGAGAGACTTTTCTTTTTCATACATGTACTTCTTTTCTTTTTCTAGTATGGGCAGACGATAATTGGTTACAGGAACATGCAGGTAAAACATTAGAGAAAAAAGACGCAGACGACAATGATGATGATGAGGAAACAGAATCCGGCACAAAACGACCTGTAGAGGATGCTGACACAGTGAGTATAAAGTACAATATGACGTTATACCGTATGCGTACTTGTTTTTGTGGGATTTATATTTTAGCTGTGTATGCACTATGTCCTTTTGCCTGATTTTACCCTGTTTCCACTAAAATTTGGTTGCATTAAAATAATTTAATACGCTCAGAGTATTAAAAGTATTCAGTCATAGTTTGTTGTATGTATAAATCTGAATTTTTGAAGTCTGAAAATCTGTCCTTCAGTATAATGCAACATTGAAATGGCAACAATTACCGAAAGTTTATTTGTTGTTTGTTTTAAGTTACATCCATAAAATGAGTGCAAACTTGTGGTAATTTTTGCTAATGTCATATTTTGCTTTTCATCTGTACAAATAATGATTATGTTATAATGAGAATACATGTACGTAGTTCTGAAGCATTCTTCTGATTGAGAACTTCTTTAAGGGATCATGATTTAAACCAAAAAAAAACAACAACAACAACAACCTAGCACTAATAATAAAAAAAAATATATCCAGCCTGATGCTAAGCAGCTTGTAAAAAAGCTCTTCTTAAAAAATGAGAATCATGTTTAAGAATTGATAAAATTAAAATTTCTTTTTATTCAAGCATCTCATGAAAATTTTGAAGTCCAATCTGTGAAAGAATTTCCAAGAATATTTTTTATACATAAATAAATGGAACACTGTACGAGCCTTGATGTAAGTATATAGTATAATGTAGATTAAGACTGGTTCTTGTAATTCCAGTTATGAGTGGTACTTGTAATTCCATCGAACACATGCATTTTGTATTTTTCAGTCAGCAGAACCAGTGAGGAAAAAGAGGGGAGGAAATCCACAGGTGTACTTTGATATAAAAATAGGAAGTTCAAGCGCTGGTCGTGTTGAAATGGAGCTGAGAGCAGACATGGTCCCAAAAACTGCAGGTTCCTCTTTTCTTCTTTAAAGAGTTTTGTTATTTCTCAAAAGAAAATTGTCATTGTTTAATTTATTATTAATAATTTTATCTTATGTGTCCTGCATTTTGTCCTGATAAAGCCAAGAGACTGAAAATTTGTGGTTATTGAATGTTTCTAAATTACCATAACTCAAATAATTCTTACCCTGCCTACTTCTGCCCTCTATATGCAATTGACCCTTCTGATTGCGGGAAAAAAATGCAAAATTTCGTGACGTCACAATGCTTTTACCTCAGACAAACAAGCTTCTAACCTCGGTCAAACATCGTAATTGCATTGTGACGTCATGGAATTTCTCAAATTTTTCCTGCGTTCAGAAGGGTCAATTTGTAATATGTACAGTTTATGTATAATACATGTACAATGTATTTGCAGGTAGAAATATGTAAATAAATGTATACATCAGTGAATGAAAGTCCAACATAAAACCCGAGATCATATTCCTAAAATCACTATCAAAAGGCTTACAAATTCTTGAAAAAAATGAAAAACAGAACTTTCTCACACAAAAAGAAAATCGGGCAAACGGACAGAGACCATAACACAGCTCCATGTAGTGATATTGCACAGAAACATTTTTGAGTTGGCAAAGCCAACTCTCATTGCCATCACTTTCAACATCGCACTTGATAACCCTGCACGGACCAAACAACGCACTATGTTATGGCGCAGTAAGAAATAGGACCACTATGATTTGACAAAAGAACATATTAGACGACAGACATTTAAGTTCAATTTGTAAATAATGGGTTAAATGCATTATGAGAATGCAAAAAAATGCTACAAGAAACAATGCTTTAGGAATAGTGATCACTTGTTGATGTCAGTACATTAAAATATGGCGCATCTTTTTTCTTTGTACTTCCCTCCTCTGTATAAGGAGCATTCCATTTTTAGATAAATAGGTAAAAATATTGTATTTAGGATAAAAAAAGACCTTAGATATTAAAATTTGTGGATGTGTAGAAGACTTAAAACAAGTAAATCAATCAATCAATCAATCAATAATATTTTTTTTAAAGTCAGACATAATTTATATTTTTTTACAATTACCATTAGCTCTGATGAGCTATTTACCAACTAGGAAAAAAGGGTTTTCAGTTTGATACTTAATACACCTAAGATGTTGGTTAAGAAGTTTCAAAAGCAAATATCTCCTAAAGTAAAAGTGATATGACTTTATACTTCATAAATACACCCATAACAATTGCAACAAATTTGACATGATCATATTGACCTTGAACTCTGACCTCAAAAGCAGTTATTTGGTTAAGAAGTTCTATCATTTTATTTATTTCCAGACTTTCTTTTTAGATTTGAGACAACTCTTGAATTGTGAGAATCACTCGTTCAAGCATTTGAGGCATAGATTAGGAGTTTGATTTGTGCCAGTTTTATACTTGTCTTCTGTATGTTCTTCTAAATGTTACTTTTTGCCAACTCGCAGGACTTTCAGTCCTTTGATTATTTCTTTGACCTTTTTTTTCAGAAAACTTCAGATGTTTATGTACACATGAAAAAGGATATGGTTTCAAGGGCAGCACATTTCATAGAATCATACCTCAATTTGTATCCTTAGATATATATGCACGTATAAGTAATCAAGTTTTCAATGTTTTAAGTATCATAGGCATATAGAATTACACCTGTTGTAAACATTTAAAGTGAAATAATTCGAATCCAGAATAGTTATTATGACCTTAACTTGTGAAGATGTGTCAAGGTGGAGATTTTACAAACCACAATGGAACAGGAGGCAAATCTATATACGGGAGAAAGTTTGATGATGAAAATTTCGCATTAAGACATACAGGTCCAGGTAAGTGAAGACTTTTCGAAATTAGGTTCGCTTTTTAATGATAATATTATAATCTTTTTTAAGCATCGGGTACAGTAAAAAATGAACACACATGTAAGCTCTGTAGAGCTTTTAACAGACAAACAATTGTAAAGGACAGAATAAGAACCTATCTACACCATACACAAGGCTAGGGAGATGTTCAGCCCTGAAACATCATTGCATACCGATGAGGGATGACGATCAAACCTGCGACCTTCTGGTCATGAGTCGGCTTCTATTTCAACTTAGCCATGGAACCCCCTTTGATTACTTTATCATTCTTGTGCAAAATGCTTGAAAATTAGTTTATCATGTTGTAAGATTATTTTATTGCATGGTTTTATAATTTGGATTTTTTTTTCACAATCTTCTATTTGATATATTTTTCATGTAATTTCAGGAACGTTATCCATGGCAAATTCAGGAGCCAATACAAATGGATCACAATTTTTCATATGTACAGAAAAAACAGATTGGTAAGACATAGGATTATTACATTTGATGTTTTTCAACTGCATGAAAAGACGTGGTGAAGACATTGTAAATGGACAACGTACATGTACTTTAATGAGCTGTAGAGGTCCACTTCTATTCGTTCACCACCCATAGATAATTTGTGGGTGAGATGAAGATGTACTTAACTTTGTTGAAACATTTAATTTGAATAAGGAAGAATTTGTTTTCATATATACATGTAACCATTTCTCTTTTTCCTATCCAGGTTAGATGGAAAGCATGTGGTATTTGGTAAAGTTACATCAGGGATGGATGTGGTCAGGAAAATGGAGGTACATTTTTAAGAATGAATGAAGTTTTAATTTGCTGATTTATATGACACTTTCTATCATTTACATGTATTTGCATTTTATCTTAAATTTTACACAAAATCTAATATTTTCAAATACAACATGTAAATGTCTTACTTTCTTTTCAGGCTTGTGGTACAAAAGGAGGCAAACCTACACAAAAAGTTTCAATTATTAACTGTGGTGAATTTGTATGACAATAAATATTTATCTTATATGTTATGGGTTTGTTTCTTTTCAACATACATTTAAGTGACTATTGTATTTTTGGTGTTTTATAGTCCTATTTCCATGTGAAGTTATACTTGGATTCTTTATGCTGTCTGCACTCCATATTTTACAAAACTGATTAAGGTACAATGTTTGATCTTGTAAAAAAAAATGGTTTTGTGATGTCCGTATGTATGTGTGTCCATCTGTCACCATATCATTATAAACAGGTTAAGGACAGAACTAATAGCCTTAGTACATGTGCTAGTATCTTTATCCTAGCTACATGTACCTGGACAAGATGAAGAACCTTATTAATGTTCATAGAGGTCAAGGTCACTGCTATAATGATAAAACCTGAACAATGAAGTAAGCTAAAATTTAGCCCTAAGACATAAAAAATTTCCACATGGAATCACCATGGCAAGAGAGAGATCCTGTATTGACTGTTTAGGTCACAAGGTCAAGGTCACATTCACATGTATTGGTTAAAGCCTGAAGGGTTGGTTACAGACTGTAATCTTTAGTCTTATTGTGAAGGAACACCATGCCAAATGGAGGAATCTCATCGATTTTTATTGTATGAGGTCAAGGTCTCGGCAAAAAGAGTCGATGGGTACATAGTCTGTTGATTTTAGCCAATTTGTTGATGGTATGTAAAAGGGTATTATATGAAGATAGGGAAGAAGCAGATCTAGAATAAAGCCATATTTTAGTGACAACAGCAAAGCATATACATGTACTTAGTATGTACAAACAAACATAAGTAAACAGAAGAAATTGTGAAAGACAATAATTATGTGGCAGGAACAGGTATCGTGCATGGATAACTGGTAAGAGCGTCTGCCAAGGTAGCAGAAGGGTCTCGGGTTGATTCCCGGTCCGGTCACATCTTTTCCACTCCTGTTACAAATCAAACAAACGGAACAATTCAAACAAATAGAGATGACGTCATCTAAAAAAAAGCAGGGAGATTGAGCTGGCGCCTTTAATATTTAAATGAAAACAATTTGCAAAATGGCAACTCGGTAAGTTTCTTAGTTGGAGTATACCCCCAGGGGTAGAGGAAATGAGCAGAGCCACTCCGTAAGAGAATTTTCAAGGGTTATACATCATGTACATGTAAGTTCAAATCGGCTATTGTCATGATGAAATGTCTTTGTTGTTGTCATTGATTGGTCCTCCAAAATTGTCTTTTCGACGCAATTTACATTTGCGAATTTGAATAAAGATGGATATGCTTTCTCGCCTTGAGGACATATTAGTAAGGTATTCCCTCCCTAGATGATACATAAGTCCTTTGTTTTCTTGTAGTGTTTTGGACTACTGGCTTTCCATTAACTTTTTATTATCCCACCGCACAACTTTGGGTGTTTGTCAAACTGTATGTGTGAATTGCTCATTGGGACCTGACTACACCTCTTAAGGTCAAAGGTCAAGGTCACAATTGGCAGTAACTGAAAAACCTTGTTGACACTAAAGAGATCACAATTGTCTTTTGATGTACATGTACACCGATTTTTTATGTGAGTGGCTTATGGGGAAAGATTGAAACCTGTTGAATACAAAGTCAGGGCCAAAGGTCAAGATCACAATTAGCAAAAACAGAAAAAGACCTTTTGGATACTTTAGAGTTAACAATTTACTTTGAATTTTCACCAAATTTTCATTTGAGCAACCAATCGTAAGAAGATAACACCTATTGATCTTCAAGGCCTGGAATCAAAGTTCAATGTCACAATTGACAATGATACAAAAATATGAGGGTACTCTAGAGGTCACAGTTTTCCTTCGGGAATCACCAACCTTTGCATGTGCGTCTCCCATGGCGAGTGGCTAACAGCTTTTGATTTTAAAGTGCATGACTTAAGGTCAAATGGCAATTATGAAAACAAAACTTGTGGTTAAGTTGACTTCTGGTATTAGTCAAACATTGCATGTAAATTACCCAGTTTAAAGATTTTCAAGGTTAGGGGTCAAAGGTCAGAGTCACGATTGGCAAAAACAAAAAATGGACCAACTAAATCATTTGTGGTCAAGCAATCAGGCTGTTTGCGTTGACTTTGAAACTTGTCATTTCAAATTGAATTGAAATTTCAATTCAGTCACATTTCAATCACCTGTTAATCTTTAGATAATGATTTACCGACTGGTTTATTCAGATTACGGGTAGGAGGTGACATTAGTATGAATGTACTAGATTTATGACATTGTATCTTTATTCCAAATAGCAAAGTTACGTAGTAGATACTATACGATTTGTTTGTACATGTCCTTGTTTATGTCTATCCAGGTTCAGCTTTGATTGCACAATTTTTAGGATGATAAATTTTAGGATTTCCCATTAATTCATGCTTTTTTGTCTTTATACAAATATGAGGATGTGGATTTCGGGTACCTGTATACTCTTGTTTTCTGTGAGTATTTTGTTCATTCATTATCATATTTATGAATTAGATTATTTATTGGTTCATATTTGTACATGTTCAATAGACATGAAAAACAAACAATCAAAAGCGAGAATATACAAAGAGTAAATACGTGCAGTAGGAAATATTGGTGATTTTGATTGTTCCTTATAGTAAGTATTCAGTTTTCTTCAATGTACAGATCTGTGCACATGTAGGTAGTTCGTTGTCAAATCGTGATGAGGAGGCAGTTTGGAAGACCATATCTTACGGTAGGTCCTATATATATAGAGAGAATATTAAATACAAATGAGAGGAACACATATTTAATGAATGGTAGAAAAGATTTAGATATAATTCAATCTGCTTCTCATTGAAGCAATGTCCTTACCGAGGAAAAAAAAACTTACAAATTGACAAAAAACAAACCAACAAGAAATGAAAAAAAAAAAAATAATAATAATAAGAAAATAAAAATAATTAAAGATAAAAACGAATGAAACTACATTTCAAAAATCCATTTGATATGAGTCCGTCCCTTTTCCATGAACTTTGAAGTAAGAAATATACCAGAAATGTTCGTTTCTTTCCTTAAAAATGGAGACGGCCATCTAAGTTGGGATAACCTGTGCCAGATCCAATGTTTACTTATAAATAAAATATGAAATAATTCATTTCCTTGAAGAATGTTTTGAGGATGGGTCAGTAGTTGTGAAGGGAGTTCCTAACGATTATGGATTCTCGGTCATAAACAGTAAAGGATGTGATATCCGAATGTCCGGTAGTCAAGAATACACGATTCCAGAGGACTGCTTGGTAAATTATACATATTTTAAACTATTTTCCCCATTGAACCTTGCTGTATTATCTTAATGTCATATTTTAGATAAATTTATAAAAGAGTTACACCATAGAACGAAATACCAACCCTTATTTTTGCTAAAGTTGTTTCAAATTCAGTAAAAAGTAGCATTAAGTACAATGTATACGTAAGTGAATTTGGACACAGGAGCTCGATGCCAACAACCCTCAATGACACCCGCCCCTTCCAATCTCTCTCTAGTCAATGTCCCTAAATATAGGGAAAGTAGGGGCGGGTATTCTTGTGGATCGTCGGCATCAAGCTCCTGTGATTTTGGACTAGCTGACGTCCAATTTGAGGGGAGGGGGTGGCTTAAAAACTAAGAATGATTTCAGCATATGATATAAATGTAACCACACATGTATATTGACAATAATGCTATGCTTACCTTAGCATGTCTCCGTTTAAATTTCATATTTATTTCCCTAAATCCATATAATTTGTAAATCAGTACTACACGGAAGCAGCAACGAAGTGGTGGGAACACTTATCTACACAACACCATCGCACAACTAACGGAGACTACTACTATAGAACTACAGGATACTATCCTCGCTATACAACTAGTTGGTATCCATGGCAAAACACATACTACTACAACGAGAAGTCTACTTACTATCCCTATGGTGAAACCGGATACAACACAACAACGGAATACGGTCCTTACAACCCATACTATCCGTTCTACACAACTAAGTATCACCCATACCGTACCACTACGGACTACTATCCTTGGTGGACCACTGCTTACCATCCGCGAACAACAACTAGATATCATCGACCGACTACTACTAGATATCATCGACCAACGACTACTAGATATCATCGACCAACAACAACTAGATATCATCGACCAACAACGACTAGATATCACCGACCAACAACAACAAGATATCATCCATTGACAACAACTAGATATCATCCATGGAAGACAACTCAGTACCATCCACGCCACACTACTCGTTATCATACGCACGGAACAACATATCACCATTGGGGGACAACAAACTATGATCCTTACCGAACAACACACCACTATCCATATTGGACAACGCATAATTTCCCCTATAGAACAACTGGCTATTACCCCTACTGGACCACACATCACTACCCTTACAGAACAACAAACGACTACCCATATTGGACAACACATCGTTACCCGTACAAAACAACAAATGAATATCCATATTGGACAACGCATCAAATCCCCTATAGAACAACACACGACTATCCCTATTGGACCACACACCACTACCCTTACAGAACAACTAATGACTACCCATATTGGACAACACATCGTTACCCGTACAAAACAACAAATGAATATCCATACTGGACAACGAATCATTCCCCCTACAGAACAACACACGATTATCCCTATTGGACAACACACCGCTACCCTTACAGAACAACAAACGACTACCCTTACTGGACCACACACCGCTACCCTTACAGAACAACCCACGACAACTATCCTTATTGGATAACTACAAATTATTATCCCCATCACTACAGAACAACACACAACTACTACCAAACAACTTGGTACAGACCACAACATACGACAACGTATGATAAATACTGGTGGCACTCTACAACGACAACACGTCCGTCATCGTACGTGGGACAGGTTGATGTCATTATTTCCCACGGAGTTCACGGTTCTGTTGTGGGCGGAAAAGAACACTTCGAGTACACGCTGGTTTGTGACTCAGAACATACTGTAGGCAAGATGTTCCAAGTATCAGCTGCTGTTTCCGTTTATGAAAAGTAAGATCCATAGCTTTATTGCCCATGTGTATATTTCATTGAGCTACGACTTGATAACAATATACAATATACAATTACCAAATAAACTAACAATCAGCTATATAGATTCTTTAACTGACCACAAATACTGCCTCATTGTTAGAAACCAACAGACCTGTCTCTATGTCTTTTCGTCATAAGCCCCCAACCCCTTCTCTTTATCCTGCAGCCCGGCCCTCTTTATGTTTCATCGCCAAAAATCCACAGTCCCTTTTTATGTTTAATTATGAATAACAACAGCCTTGTTTTCTACGTTTCACCACCACAAACAAGCATGCAGCCCCCTTTATGTTTTAATGTCATAAACCCATAGCCCCTTCTAAATGATTCATCCTCAGAAACCAGCAACCCGGGGTCATTCTTTATGTTACATCGCCAGAAACAATCAGCCCCCTTCTTTATGTTTCATCGCCAGAAACCAACATCCCCCTTCTTTATTTTTTGTCCTCAGAAACCAACATCCCCCTTACTTATATTTTGTCATCAGAAACCAGCAGCACCCTTCTTTATATTTTGTCATCAGAAACCAACAGCACCCTTCGTTACGTTTTATCGCATAAACAAGCAACCTTCGTTATACCGTATTACATCGCCAGAAACCAGCAGTCACCTCCTGTATGTTTAATCGCCAGAAACCAGCAGTCCCCTCCTTTATGTTTAATAGCCAGAAACCAGCAGTCCCTTCCTTTATGTTTAATCGCCAGAAACAAGCAGTCACCTCCTTTATATTTAATAGCCAGAAACCAGCAGTCCCTTCCTTTATGTTTAATCGCCAGAAACAAGCAGTCACCTCCTTTATATTTCATTGTCAGCAACCAGCAGTGCCCTCCTTTTTGTTAAATCGCCAGAAACCAGCAGTCCCCTCCTTTATGTTTCTTTGTCAGAAACCAGCAGTCCCCTCCTTTATGTTTAATCATCAGAAACCAGCAATCCCCTCCTTTATGTTAAATCGCCAGAGACCAGCAATCCTCTCCCTTATGTTTAATCACCAGAAACCAGCAGATCCCTTTTTTATGATTCATCGCCAGAAACCCACATCCCTCTTGTCTTTATTTTGCCCTCAGAAATCTGCAATCCCCTTCGTTATGTTTCATCTTCAGAAACAAGCAGTCTCCTCCTGTATGTTTAATCATCAGAAACCAGCAGTCCGATCCTTTATTGTCAGAAGTCAGCAGTCCCCTCCTTTATGTTTAATCGCCAGAAACCAGCAGTCCCCTCCTTTTCGTTTAATCGACCAGAAACCAGCAGTCCCCTCCTTTATGTTTAAATGCCAGAAACCAGCAGTTCCCTCCTTTATGTTTCATCGCAAGAAACCAGTTGTCCTCTCCTTTATGTTTATTTACCAGAAATCTGCAATCCCCTTCGTTATGTTTCATCTTCAGAAACCAGCAGTCTCCTTCTTTATGTTTAATAGCCAGAAACCAGCAGTCCCTTCCTTTATGTTTAATCGCCAGAAACAAGCAGTCACCTCCTTTATATTTAATAGCCAGAAACCAGCAGTCCCTTCCTTTATGTTTAATCGCCAGAAACAAGCAGTCACCTCCTTTATATTTCATTGTCAGCAACCAGCAGTGCCCTCCTTTTTGTTAAATCGCCAGAAACCAGCAGTCCCCTCCTTTATGTTTCATTGTCAGAAACCAGCAGTCCCCTCCTTTATGTTTAATCATCAGAAACCAGCAATCCCCTCCTTTATGTTTAATCGCCAGAGACCAGCAATCCTCTCCCTTATGTTTAATCACCAGAAACCAGCAGATCCCTTTTTTATGATTCATCGCCAGAAACCCACATCCCTCTTGTCTTTATTTTGTCCTCAGAAATCTGCAATCCCCTTCGTTATGTTTCATCTTCAGAAACAAGCAGTCTCCTCCTGTATGTTTAATCACCAGAAACCAGCAGTCCGATCCTTTATTGTCAGAAGTCAGCAGTCCCCTCCTTTATGTTTAATCGCCAGAAACCAGCAGTCCCCTCCTTTTCGTTTAATCGACCAGAAACCAGCAGTCCCCTCCTTTATGTTTAAATGCCAGAAACCAGCAGTTCCCTCCTTTATGTTTCATCGCAAGAAACCAGTAGTCCTCTCCTTTATGTTTATTTACCAGAAATCTGCAATCCCCTTCGTTATGTTTCATCTTCAGAAACAAGCAGTCTCCTTCTTTATGTTTAATAACCAGAAACCAGCAGTCCGGTCCTTTATTGTCAGAAACCAGCAGTCCCCTCCTTTATGTTTAATTTCCAGAAATCAGCAGTCTCCTTTTTTATGTTTCATTGTCAGAAACCAGCAGTCCCCTCCTTTATGTTAAATCTCCAGAAACCAGCAGTCCCATCCTTTATGTTTAATCGCCAGAAACCAGCAGTCCCCTCCTTTATGCTTAATCGCCAGAAACCAGAATCTCCTCCTTTATGTAAAAATTGCAAGAAATCAGCAGTCTCCTCCTTTATGTTTCATTGTCAGAAACCAGAAGTCCCCTCCTTTATGGTTAATCGCCAGAAACCAGCAGTCCCCTCCTTTATGTTTAATCGCCGGAAACCAGCAGTCCCCTCCTTTATGTTTAATCGCCAGAAACCAGCAGTCCCCTCCTTTATGGTTAATCGCCAGAAACCAGCAGTCTCCTCCTTTATGTTAAAATTGCCAGAAACCAGCAGTCCCCTCCTTTATGTTTCATTGTCAGATATCAGCAGTCCCCTCCTTTATGTTTCGTTGTCAACGCAATAACATGGAGGAAACTCCAATCAGCAGTCATTGTATGGAATACCAACATTTAAACTTTGATTTTGCATCGCCATATAAAGATGTTTAAACAATTGATCATCAAGTTTATTTTTGAATTTAGTCAACCAGTTCCTTTTCCAACTTCTCCGTACAAACGGAAACAGTTACGCAACATGAGCCCGTATGTATACCCAACTATGACCATTCATAACGCACAAGGCTATGCAATAAATGGTGGAGTGACAGTAGGACAGCTTCTTTACATCGATATATCTCTCGTTGGTAAATATATCTATAACTATACAATGCTATTTAGTGGACGTACTTTTTCACTTATTTTGATTAAGTGATTTATATATATATATAGTATAATTCTTAAAGTCATTTATTACACCAAAACACATTTCTGCTTACATTCGTCTTATTTATGGTCCAGTTTCTGTAACCAAACAAATCTTTGTGACTGTCCTGATTTAAATAAACAATTAAGAATCCCTACTGCTTCTTCACTATAAAAAAAAAAAACAAACAAAACATAGACCACCAATTCCGTATATCAGCAAAACAACAATTAAGCCATATAGGCGAACAATGGACACACAAAATGCATAGAATGTGCCAAAGAGGAATGCCATTTCAAAATGTGTGACATATGGTGTGGATATCCAGATTAATTTCATAGAACTCTTCCATCCAGAGGAATACAAAATGTCCCAACCCACACACGAGAGAGCAGTCTTCCTTATATGTATATACAGTGCACATTACATGTATGTTTCGGGTACTAAATGACCGGATTTGTTATATCCTTCTCAAAATGAGGCACACCAATGTATTTTGAAGATTTATACATGGGCATGAAGCAAAAATTCATACTATATGAAAACAATAATATTACTGAAAGTAACGTAAGACAAGAATTACTAATACATGTAATTTTAATGCTAACCGCCAAATGCAAACTTCGTTTGTTTTCTTTAGAAATTGTAGACGAAAACGCTATGAAATAATGGAATGAAAACATACTTTTTATTTTTATAGGTGACTCAACTCAGTACGCCGTACAGCCTGTGGAGTGTAAAGCAACACAGCCATATTATGCTAATTCTATAGCATTGTGGAATATAGCAACTCCTGGGTGAATATTCCAGCTTATCCTTAGACTAGTAGTTTTTGTCGGATATGCCTGATTTATACAATTCGACAAATAATAGATTTAGAAAAATAGCTAATTTCAAACCACGCTAAACATAGACCTTCAATTACAATCCATAATTTACTCTGCTAATGGACCAGTCTATTCCGAGCTGAGGAAAGTGTCTTTTGTTGGTCAGCAGTTACATGTTTGTTTACCCCTTTTAATTTCTAGCTGTTAATTGTAATGATCCTTCTTTCTGGGTTCCTTGTGCCTTACCAATCAGAATTGCCTCTGCATATATTTCAATCAAACTAATTAATACTAGTATCAGGATTTTTTCTGAACAAAATCGTAGTTAACCTAAACTTTGTCATTTTTATCTCGTAATTGCCGTGACGAGGAGGGATTTTGAAATTGGTTGGAAGAACTTATAGCGGAATAGACCAATGAAGTATAGAGCTCTATATAATCATGAAGCATGAATGTTTGGTTTCTTTTTTATTTCAAAGCTGCTTAGTCCGTCAAAGCATTGCCAAGAAGCCATGGAAACTTTGACCTCTTCGAAATTCCAAGGTTACATTATGGATAATATTCGAGAATTCGTCGTATATACGCAGTGGTGTTATTGTAAAACGAAAATCATCGTAGATGGCGCCTCTAATTTGAATTTTTCTACTATATTCTAACGTTGATATTTCCTGTTAGATTGGCCGTGCCAGGTTCGCCTGAAAATTTGTATAGCCCGCTGTCGTACAAGAATTAAAGAAAAGACACTACATAAAGTTTGCCAATTATGAAATTTGTTTTAGGACTATGCCTCTTTAAATTGGGGTTAGACAGCGTATAGTTTTGATAAGAAAGATTCACAATGTATATTGGATTTGCAGATGTGTTCTTGAAAGCTATTTGATGGAAAATTTCTACCCACATCTTCGAGGTGTCAGAGCGCCCCTGTATGCCTTCCATTTTAATTCAGGCCCAGGTCAAATCGTCATCAAGTGCAAAGTGAAAGTCTGTGCAAACAAATATAACGGAAATTGCGACATGGTAAGCAACAAGATCAAAACTTTAATGAAAGTGCAAAAGGACTTATTTACATGCTTTATGTTTCAAAGTTTGAATATTCCATGTTTTTGTCTGGCAATCATTCCAAATTGATTGAAGAAAGAAAAATGTAAAGGGGACTAAAGCAACATTGCCATCTTCTCGAGACAAGTGTACGTACACTTGTCTTGAATAGATGAACATAGCATAAAGAAGAGAAAGTCAATTTGGAATGAAAGTAAACAAATGAAGCAATAATTTAAATAAAAAAAAAGCATGCAGCATGTAAACAAGTCAGATAGCATTATGATTCTAATCGCCTTCTATACTTATGGACTTCATGATCGATATCTCCGTGCTCACCGAGAAAATTCCAAAAGAAGCATATGTAAACTTGATATAGATTTAGTTCAAGAAAGCCAGGATAAGGAATTCATTGAAATCACACTTGTAATTGCATTTTCCCAATGAAACAACTTATCAATATATTCAACTAGAGTAAATTTGGTTAGGTTTACACTCGCAGTACGCGGAAGAAGTCTCACCTTTAACCGAAAATTCGCAAGCTATGCTTTACAAAAAATCAAATTTTGGTAAATTCATTGGTTCACTTTGAATATAAATATTGAAAAAATGTATTCTTTTGTAACGAATTTTCTTTTAAATATCGATTTCTGTGCAAATCATCAGAAGTGTGGCACAACAATGAATGACCAAGAACAATCCGACGAGGTGGTACATCACGATATTCAGATAGACTATAATGTTGAACACCACGCTGCAGGAAATCAAGGGACCGCAGAAAAGCTGTCTTCAGGATCACAAGGTATTTGTTTTCTTCTTATTCCTGACTTTTCCTGTCGTGTCGTCGGGTTCCCGAGAACTCTTGTAGAGGAGAGAGGTATAGGAAAGCAGACTAAATATTTCCGTTAATACATTATATGCATATTTCATGAATATACAACTTTGATGGTAAGGTTTGGAAGAAACTCTAACAAAATTTGGCAAAGAATTACCAGTTTTAATAATACGGAAGTGTTCCAACTCTATACCGTCTTGAAGATAATTCATGCACCAGACACGTGTTTCGAATATCAAAGTCTCATCAGTGATGCTTTCAGCCAACGTGCTTTTCATGCACCGCCCAAATTAATTTCACTAGCGCCCTCTGGTTTTATTTTTAGAATTTGAATTTCTGCATTTACTTTACAGAGAGTGTGCGGCTCTAAATTTCCTGTAGGGTCGATTCAGTATCATATCCAAATAAAATCTATGTTCAAAATAGTATTGGAGGGATGGTGCTAAGATGTTAATTAACCTCCTTTAATTTCGATGATATTTTTCGATGAAATGGCAAGTTTCCGAAATAGCAAAAACATACGTATGATGTAAAATTGATAAAGGACCAAACAAAGCTTCTTTCAGGCGACAGAGCTGGAAAGGAGTAAGTTCACACTTAACAAACATCAAGTCACGGGGAACGATTTTAACATATAAATGCGACACAAAAATATGCAGGTCGCCATGACGTACAACACACTTACAACGGAAAGTGTTCTAATTTTGTTTCATTCACCAACAAGTTGCTGAACTTCTAGATTTTCACAGATATATTTTTTTGAGTTAGGCACAATAATCTGGAGTTTCTATTTTTCTTGGACCTTCAATGGTCAAAACCTTGCTGGACCCAAACCAATGCATTGGTATGGACTTATATTTCTATCTGTTGCTGCAAGCATCAGTAGAATAATTGGACGCACGAAACTAGAATAAGATAAGTTTTCTCTTAAGGGTTAAACGAAGACTTTGATTAACTTTTTTTCGTCATTTAAAAAAAGATAATTTGGTATTACATGATAGCTTGTGTTTTTAAAACAATTATCAAATTATCACTTTTCTCTTTAAATCAAACAAATTCATTTATTTTTCAGGTATCGGCTACCAGTCAGTCACAGGCTCCTTGAGGAAAACAGTTTTACTGTTCTTTATTTCGTTTTTATTCATTATGTAGTCAGACTTGACAATTAATTGATAACATAAAGAAGAAATGTGAATAAAAAGACATTTTACATAGCCACATTTTTTAAATCATGTTCATGAGCCCTTTTTGAAAAGCTTATATAATAACAAGATCGCTTTGCAGCGACCACGATAGAACACAACGTACGATATTGAAACAAATAATGGACATTGCACAAAAATTAAAAACAACAATAACACAGCAATAAGCCGACCCTAAGATAACATACAAAATTATAAATAAATCAAAGAAAGGAGGGGATCTCCAACAAGATTCGGTTACAACACAAACAGTCAAAGAGCGAAACGTCTAATTGTGAAAAGACAGATTAAACAAGCACAACCAGGAGACACAGCAGGGAAAAAAGATCAAGCAAAAGAAGACCAAGCAAAAGATGGCCAAACAAAAGAAGGCCAAGTCCAAACAAAGGAAGACCAAACAAAAAAAGATAAAACAAAAGAAGACAAAACAAAAGAAGACCAAACAAAAGAAGACAAATCAAAAGAAGTCCAAACAAAAGAAGTCCAATCAAAGGAAGACCAAACAAAAGAAGACCAAGCAAAAGAAGGCCAAACAAAAGAAGACCAAGTCCAAACAAAGGAAGACAAAACAAAAGAAGACCAAGCCAAAAAAAATGCCAAAAAAAAGAAGGCCAAACAAAAGAAGGCCATACAAAAGAAGACCAAGCAAAAGAAAACCAAGCAAAAGAAGGCCAAACAAATGAAGACAAAGTCCAAACAAAGGAAGACCAAACAAAAGAAGACCAAGCAAAAAAATGCCAAACAAAAGAAAGCAAAACAAAAGAAGACCAAGCAAAAGGAAGACCAAACAAAAGAAGACAAAACAAAAGAAGACCAAACAAAACATACAACATCAAAACATTTGACATATAAGACTATACATAAACCAATCAGACCAATCGATAATCGGTGTCGACTTAGTATGGCCATCTGTCATATTAGTAGTAGCAAATGGTATGGTTATTCGGATTACGTGCGCTCACTCCCACACATCCGGTTACCTAATGTTCCCAAAGAGCGCACAAGCGTGTATCAAAGGTTCCTCGCTTACTCAAGATGGCGACGTAAGCAAGACAAATTAAGGCAGGGGCGTAGATGAATATATAAATGGATACCATATATTATGAAGCCTACGCTCACGCAGCAAGATACGCCCGTTGGGATTTTTTTCACAACACCAAAATATCTAAGTCCCATAACTCCATAAGGACAAATCGGATGAACCTTAAAATCGAAAGGCGGCTTCCTCTTCAAAGTCTGATCACAATGTACAAATATCATGAAAATCTGTTGACGCATATTCAAGTTATTGCGTTCCATGCACCTATATTTTGCCCTTAGCTTAACATGTATGTGCATATAACCCCCCCTCCATTACACATAATTTCTGGATTATGTGACAAAGAATTCAAGAACCCATTATATATGTGAAAGAACATCTTTTCTACTTGAAGTATACAAAATTTCAAAACATTTTGACCAGAAATAGATTTTTTAATAATTTTTAACTACTTTAGTATATTTTCATTGTATTTAAAATATCTAAGTCCCATAACTCCATAACGACAAATCGGATGAACCTGAAAATCAAAAGGCGGCTTCTTCTTCAAAGTCTGATCACAATGTAGAAATATCCTGTAAATCCATTGACGCATATTCAAGTTATTGCGTTCCATGCGCCTATATTTTGCCCTTAGCTTAACATGTATGTGCATTTAACCCCCCTCCCATTACACACAATATCTCGGTTATGCAACCAAAAATTAATAAAGCCTACGCTCACGCAGCAAGATACGCCCGTTGGGACACCAAAATAACTAAGTCCCATAACTCCATAAGGACAAATCGGATGAACCTTAAAATCGAAAGGCGGCTTCCTCTTCAAATGTAAACGTCTTCAAATTGAATAGCATCATTTAAAAACAGATAAATTGGCAACGTGGACCAGACATGCACGTTTCGGGTACTTAACCCTCATCAGTGATCCTAAATCTAAACAATGTAATATGCCAAAAAGTATGAAAGTTACTATGTCGAAAAAGTATACCGAAAGACGTAGTAGGATGGGTGGGGTATGATGCTACAGGACCCACTTTTTAGAAATTTCAAGAAATTTTGATACCAGAAATTTAGAATGCGTTGAAGAAACGATCAACCGAAATTGATCGAACTTGGCTACATGTGCCCTCGGGGACTCCTGGTCCACCAGCAGTGACACTCACCAAGTGGTATAAATGTAAACGTCTTCAAATTGAATAGCATCATTTAAAAACAGATAAATTGGCAACGTGGACCAGACATGCACGTTTCGGGTACTTAACCCTCATCAGTGATCCTAAATCTAAACAATGTAATATGCCAAAAAGTATGAAAGTTACTATGTCGAAAAAGTATACCGAAAGACGTAGTAGGATGGGTGGGGTATGATGCTACAGGACCCACTTTTTAGAAATTTCAAGAAATTTTGATACCAGAAATTTAGAATGCGTTGAAGAAACGATCAACCGAAATTGATCGAACTTGGCTACATGTGCCCTCGGGGACTCCTGGTCCACCAGCAGTGACACTCACCAAGTGGTATAAATGTAAACGTCTTCAAATTGAATAGCATCATTTAAAAACAGATAAATTGGCAACGTGGACCAGACATGCACGTTTCGGGTACTTAACCCTCATCAGTGATCCTAAATCTAAACAATGTAATATGCCAAAAAGTATGAAAGTTACTATGTCGAAAAAGTATACCGAAAGACGTAGTAGGATGGGTGGGGTATGATGCTACAGGACCCACTTTTTAGAAATTTCAAGAAATTTTGATACCAGAAATTTAGAATGCGTTGAAGAAACGATCAACCGAAATTGATCGAACTTGGCTACATGTGCCCTCGGGGACTCCTGGTCCACCAGCAGTGACACTCACCAAGTGGTATAAATGTAAACGTCTTCAAATTGAATAGCATCATTTAAAAACAGATAAATTGGCAACGTGGACCAGACATGCACGTTTCGGGTACTTAACCCTCATCAGTGATCCTAAATCTAAACAATGTAATATGCCAAAAAGTATGAAAGTTACTATGTCGAAAAAGTATACCGAAAGACGTAGTAGGATGGGTGGGGTATGATGCTACAGGACCCACATTTTAGAAATTTCAAGAAATTTTGATACCAGAAATTTAGAATGCGTTGAAGAAACGATCAACCGAAATTGATCGAACTTGGCTACATGTGCCCTCGGGGACTCCTGGTCCACCAGCAGTGACACTCACCAAGTGGTATAAATGTAAACGTCTTCAAATTGAATAGCATCATTTAAAAACAGATAAATTGGCAACGTGGACCAGACATGCACGTTTCGGGTACTTAACCCTCATCAGTGATCCTAAATCTAAACAATGTAATATGCCAAAAAGTATGAAAGTTACTATGTCGAAAAAGTATACCGAAAGACGTAGTAGGATGGGTGGGGTATGATGCTACAGGACCCACTTTTTAGAAATTTCAAGAAATTTTGATACCAGAAATTTAGAATGCGTTGAAGAAACGATCAACCGAAATTGATCGAACTTGGCTACATGTGCCCTCGGGGACTCCTGGTCCACCAGCAGTGACACTCACCAAGTGGTATAAATGTAAACGTCTTCAAATTGAATAGCATCATTTAAAAACAGATAAATTGGCAACGTGGACCAGACATGCACGTTTCGGGTACTTAACCCTCATCAGTGATCCTAAATCTAAACAATGTAATATGCCAAAAAGTATGAAAGTTACTATGTCGAAAAAGTATACCGAAAGACGTAGTAGGATGGGTGGGGTATGATGCTACAGGACCCACTTTTTAGAAATTTCAAGAAATTTTGATACCAGAAATTTAGAATGCGTTGAAGAAACGATCAACCGAAATTGATCGAACTTGGCTTCATGTGCCCTCGGGGACTCCTGGTCCACCAGCAGTGACACTCACCAAGTGGTATAAATGTAAACGTCTTCAAATTGAATAGCATCATTTAAAAACAGATAAATTGGCAACGTGGACCAGACATGCACGTTTCGGGTACTTAACCCTCATCAGTGATCCTAAATCTAAACAATGTAATATGCCAAAAAGTATGAAAGTTACTATGTCGAAAAAGTATACCGAAAGACGTAGTAGGATGGGTGGGGTATGATGCTACAGGACCCACTTTTTAGAAATTTCAAGAAATTTTGATACCAGAAATTTAGAATGCGTTGAAGAAACGATCAACCGAAATTGATCGAACTTGGCTACATGTGCCCTTGGGGACTCCTGGTCCACCAGCAGTGACACTCACCAAGTGGTATAAATGTAAACGTCTTCAAATTGAATAGCATCATTTAAAAACAGATAAATTGGCAACGTGGACCAGACATGCACGTTTCGGGTACTTAACCCTCATCAGTGATCCTAAATCTAAACAATGTAATATGCCAAAAAGTATGAAAGTTACTATGTCGAAAAAGTATACCGAAAGACGTAGTAGGATGGGTGGGGTATGATGCTACAGGACCCACTTTTTAGAAATTTCAAGAAATTTTGATACCAGAAATTTAGAATGCGTTGAAGAAACGATCAACCGAAATTGATCGAACTTGGCTACATGTGCCCTCGGGGACTCCTGGTCCACCAGCAGTGACACTCACCAAGTGGTATAAATGTAAACGTCTTCAAATTGAATAGCATCATTTAAAAACAGATAAATTGGCAACGTGGACCAGACATGCACGTTTCGGGTACTTAACCCTCATCAGTGATCCTAAATCTAAACAATGTAATATGCCAAAAAGTATGAAAGTTACTATGTCGAAAAAGTATACCGAAAGACGTAGTAGGATGGGTGGGGTATGATGCTACAGGACCCACTTTTTAGAAATTTCAAGAAATTTTGATACCAGAAATTTAGAATGCGTTGAAGAAACGATCAACCGAAATTGATCGAACTTGGCTACATGTGCCCTCGGGGACTCCTGGTCCACCAGCAGTGACACTCACCAAGTGGTATAAATGTAAACGTCTTCAAATTGAATAGCATCATTTAAAAACAGATAAATTGGCAACGTGGACCAGACATGCACGTTTCGGGTACTTAACCCTCATCAGTGATCCTAAATCTAAACAATGTAATATGCCAAAAAGTATGAAAGTTACTATGTCGAAAAAGTATACCGAAAGACGTAGTAGGATGGGTGGGGTATGATGCTACAGGACCCACTTTTTAGAAATTTCAAGAAATTTTGATACCAAAAATTTAGAATGCGTTGAAGAAACGATCAACCGAAATTGATCGAACTTGGCTACATGTGCCCTCGGGGACTCCTGGTCCACCAGCAGTGACACTCACCAAGTGGTATAAATGTAAACGTCTTCAAATTGAATAGCATCATTTAAAAACAGATAAATTGGCAACGTGGACCAGACATGCACGATCTGCACGATCAGACATGCAAAGTCTGATCACAATGTACAAATATCATGAAAATCTGTTGATGGATATTCAAGTTATTGCGTTCCATGCACCTATATTTTGCCCTTAGCTTAACATGTATGTGCATATAACCCCCCCCCCCCCCCTATTACACATAATTTCTGAATTATGTTACAAAAAAATCCAGAACCCGTTATATATGTGAAAGAACATCCTTTCTACTTGAAAAAAAGTATACAAAATTTCAAAACATTTTGACCAGAAATAGATTTTTAAGAATTTTAAACTATTTTAGTATATTTTCATTGTATTTAAAATATCCAAGTCCCATATCTCCGTAACGACAAATCGGATGAACCTGAAAGTCGAAAGGCGGCTTCTTCTTCAAAGTCTGATCACAATGTAGAAATATCCTGTAAATCCATTGAAGCATATTCAAGTTATTGCGTTCCATGCGCCTATATTTTGCCCTTAGCTTAACATGTATGTGCATATAACCCCCCCTCCCATTACAAATAATATCTCGGATATGCGACCAAAAAATTAAAAACCCGTTATATATGTGAAATAGCATTTTGTCTACCTTAAGTATACAAAATTTCAAAACATTTCAACCAGAAATAGATTTTTAAATAATTTTTAACTATTTTAGTATATTTTCACTGTATTTTAAAATATCTAAGACCCATAACTCTGTAACGACGTATTGAATGAACCTGAAAATCGAAAGGCGGCTTCCTCTCCACAGTCCAATCAAAATGTATGAATATCATGAAAATCCGTTGACGCATATTCAAGTTATTGCGTTCCATGCGCCTATATTTTGCCTTTAGCTTAACATGTATGTGCATATAACCCCCCTTCCTATTACACACAATATCTCGGTTATGCGACAAAAAAAAAAAAAAAAAAAAACCCCGTTATATATGTCAAAGAACATCCTTTCTTCTTGAAGTATACAAAATTTCAAAACATTTCGACCAGAAATAGATTTTTTAATAATTTTTAAATATTTTAGTATATTTTCACTGTATTTTAAAAATCTAAGTCCCATAACTCTGTAACGACAAATCGGATGAACCTGAAAATCGAAAGGCGGCTTCCTCTCCACAGTCCAATCATAATATATGAATATCATGAAAATCCGTTGACGCATATTCAAGTTATTGCGTTCCATAAGCGGACGGACAGACGGACGGACGGACGGACGGACTTCGCCATACCATAATACGACCTCGCCATACCATAATACGACCCGTCAAATGACGGGCGTATAAAAACCCGTTACATATGTCAAAGAACATCCTTTCTACTTGAAGTATACAAAATTTCAAAACATTTCGATCAAAAATAGATTTTAAAATAATTTTTAACTATTTTAGTATATTTTCACTGTATTTCAAAATATCTAAGTCCCATAACTCTGTAACGACAAATCGAATGAACCTGAAAATCGAAAGGCGGCTATCTCTTCACAGTCCAAACATGATGTATGAATATCATGAAAATCTGTTGACGCATATTCAAGTTATTGCGTTCCATGCGCCTATATTTTGCCCTTTGCTTAACATGTATGTGCATATAACCCCCCCCCCTTCCCATTACACACAATATCTCAATTATGCGACAAAAAAATTAAAAACCCGTTACATGTACATATGTCAAAGAACATCCTTTCTACTTGAAGTATACAAAATTTCAAAACATTTCGACCAGAAATAGATTTTTAAATAATTTTGAACTATTTTAGTATATTTTCACTGTATTTTAAAAATCTAAGTCCCATAACTCTGATTTTAAAGAATTCGAAGGAACTTTTAGAACATCTGAAATCCTCTCATTTTAGTAGAGTCAATTCGATCAAAGCCTTTGATTTTTCGACACTTTACACTACAATTCCACATTCTAAATTGAAAGAAAGACTCGCAAAAATTATAAGTAATGCGTTTACAAGTAAGAACGGCAATCGCAAATACAAATTTATTGTTGTTAACTATGACAAAACCTACTTTGTAAAAGAAAAGTCCGATTCTGAAAATAAGTACACTGAAACAGACATTATTCAGATGTTAAACTTTCTGATCGACAACATTTTTGTGGTGTTTGGAGGAAAGGTCTTCCAGCAAATTGTCGGAATTCCAATGGGGACCAATTGTGCCCCACTCCTTGCCGACATTTTCCTTTACTCGTACGAAGCTGAATTCATTCAATCTCTGGTCTCTGAAGGGAAAAGATACTTAGCTTCTGACTTTAACTTCACTTACAGATACATAGACGATGTGTTGTCCATCAATAATCCAAAATTCGCGGATTACCTGAGCAGTATCTATCCTTCGGAGCTTGAAGTCAAAGAAACCACAGAGACAAATAATTCAGCATCCTATTTGGACATAATGTTGTCCTACGACACTGATGGTCACATGAACACCTCACTCTATGACAAACGTGACGACTTCAATTTCAGCATTACAAACTTTCCTTTTCTGAGTAGCAACATCCCTTCATCGCCTGCTTATGGCGTGTTCATATCTCAGTTGATACGCTATGCCAGAGCAAGTACCAAATATACGGATTTTGTTCTGAGAGCTAGGCGTCTTTCAGATAAGCTTCTCAGTCAGGGATATGTTTGTGACCGACTAACATCGTCACTGAGGAAGTTCTACGGTCGATATGGGGAACTCGTCATACACTATGATGTTCCACTCTCAAGAATGGTGGATGATATTCTGTCATAGACCATTTGAACCATCCAACCAAAGATTGTACTCTATATCTTCCAAAATGGAAGTAACCGGATGTGACAGTTCTACCGAATTGAAGCGACGGGTGTTGCATGCAAGCAGGAGATGCTTACTCTTCCTGGGCACCTGGTCTCACTTCCCTATCGGGAGTTCGCTTCTTTTCATATGGTGGAGGTTTTTGTTTGTTTGCTTTGGTTCCTGTTTTGTCCTGATTTTGTACGCCTTCGGTTTCTGATTTTTGAATTATCGATTTTGTGCTGTATACAGGGATATGGTCATTATCCATATTTGTCATCTGTAACGACAAATCGGATGAACCTGAAAATCGAAAGGCGGCTTCCTCTCCACAGTCCAATCATAATATATGAATATCATGAAAATCCGTTGACGCATATTCAAGTTATTGGGTTCCATAGGCGGACGGACAGACGGACGGACTTCGCCATACCATAATACGACCTCGCCATACCATAATGCGACCCGTCAAATGATGGGCGTATAAAAACCCGTTACATATGTCAAAGAACATCCTTTCTACTTGAAGTATACAAAATTTCAAAACATTTCGATCAAAAATAGATTTTAAAATAATTTTTAACTATTTTAGTATATTTTCACTGTATTTTAAAATATCTAAGTCCCATAACTCTGTAACGACAAAATCGAATGAACCTGAAAATCGAAAGGCGGCTATCTCTCCACAGTCCAAACATGATGTATGAATATCATGAAAATCTGTTGACGCATATTCAAGTTATTGCGTTCCATGCGCCTATATTTTGCCCTTTGCTTAACATGTATGTGCATATAACCCCCCCTTCCCATTACACACAATATCTCAATTATGCGACAAAAAAATTAAAAACCCGTTACATATGTCAAAGAACATCCTTTCTGCTTGAAGTATACAAAATTTCAAAACATTTCGACCAAAAATAGATTTTTAAATAATTTTGAACTATTTTAGTATATTTTCACTGTATTTTAAAAATCTAAGTCCCATAACTCTGTAACGACAAATCGGATGAACCTGAATATCGAAAGGTTGCTTCCTCTCCACAGTACAATCATAATGTATGAATTTCATGAAAATCTGTAGACGCATAATCAAGTTATTGCGTTCCATAGGCGAACGGACAGACGGACAGACGGACGGACTTCGCCATACCATAATACGACCCGTCAAATGACGGGCGTATAATAATTACGAATTACTGCGCACATATTGATGATGTCAAATGTGCAAATGCAGCTGGCTTCGACTATCAATAACAATGGGCTTACTTATCCGGATACCGCCTTCTTAGATAGGTCTCTCAAGATTCTCATTCACTGTTCACAACGTTGACATGTATTTTGGTTTGAGTCATCCAATTATTGATAATTCCACGTTTTGTCTTCATCTGCTGGACATTATGACTGGCGTTTCTATCAAGCAGGTGATACTTACTCTTCCTGGATACATGATCTTATCGTTCTTTGGGATTCATTTTTTGCTCCTCTGCAGTATTTTATGTTTATTTGGTCTAGTTGTGTTTGTTTCAACGTTTTGCATTTCCATTTATCATGAATTTCGGATTCCGATTTTGGGTTTTGTGTCTTCACTTATGCCTTTTGCCGTGTGGAGCTCGTAAAAAAGATCCCCGCGAGGGGTTTGACAGTAAATGTTTTTAATATGTTTCCCTGACATGGTCGCCATATCACTTTCTATATTAGACATAAACTCAGGCGGTGCATGTATTTTAGATATATATTTTTTTTATTTTCGTGCATGAACATTGACGGCGGGTGCGGCTAGCCAAACAGATGATGCTTACTCCTCCCGGGCACCTGATCCCACCTCTAGCTTGCTAGGGGTCCGTCGATGCTCAATTTTGTGCTCTATTGTGAGTGCTGTTGAAATTACCGTCAGGATCTTCTTTAACTCATTTTTTTTTTCACTTACTGACTGAAAATAACAACGAAACTATAAAATGAAACTTAAGAATTTGGAGAAAATTTCCAAGAAGACTTAGCGGAACACATACGCATGCCACGATGAATGTGAGCAACATGCCAAGCAGCTATTTCAAAAGCCCTAATGGAGACAGTCATACTATAATGACCTACAGACAAGGTAACAAATAACTGAAACATGTGGTAACACAAGAGAAATAAACGTCTTCAAATTCAACAGCATCATTTATTAAGAACAGATGAATTTGCAGCATGGACCAGACATGCACATTTTGGGTACTCATAACCCTCGTCAGTGACGGTAAAAGAAGTTGGTTTCTTTTTCAACATTGAACTTTGTTGTTACATTTTCTTCAACATTGAATTTTGTTGTAACATTTTCTCTTTCAATCTAGCTGAAAATGTTTTGTGATATATTTATCATTATTTCATTTGTATTTCCTCATTTTACTTTAGGTATTCGAATAATTAACCAACTTCAGATTCAGGCGAATGTTGAATAAGTAACTAGCTTCAGAAATCATTTACTTTTTCAATGTTGAAAGTTGCAATATTGAATAAGTAACCAACTTCCGATATCCCGTCAGTGATCCTCAATCTAAAGTATGTAATATGGCCAAAAAGTGCAAAAGTTATTATGTCCAAAAAAAGGATCGAAAGACATAGCAGGATGGGTAGGATATGATGCCGCAGGACCCACGTTTCAGAAATTTTAACAAAAATTGATAACAAAAAATTTTGAATGCCTTGAATTTAGACATGAATCTCATATTTTTTCTGTTGATGCAGGTAATTTGACAGAAAACTGCATCAATGGGCGTAGCGCGTTGATGCAAAAGTTATGCTCATCCTGATGGAAAGGCTAAGAATCGGTATGAATTTGTATGACGAATATCTCAACTTCATATAATTTTTAAAAAGGAAGCACTCTATACATATGATTTTTCAAAACTTGGCACTTCAAAGTTGCTTGGCTGTTATCTCCTTTTATCATGAAGTAGAATAATCATATATTTCTCGCAACTGCACAATAGTTTACATTTGTTATGCAACACGATAAAGCTGTAGATGATTTGACATTTTAAAACCAATGAAATGATAGAATGACGCGTGTATCTAACGTGTATCTATGGTCAATATTAAACTATCAGTTCCATTTTCTCACTCCATGGTTTAAGTGTAAGATTGTGAAATGCCGCTCCTCAAAGGAACAGCTATAGGACGCAAGAATTGACATAAAATTTTTCCGTCAACAAAAATGTCAGAAAGAAAAGAAACCAAGGTAAAGTTGTTTTTTTTTAATTTTATTCTTCCCTTACATCGTGTACATTTGTTTCTAAAAGGATGTTGAATATTGTGACTCTTAACAAGGAAGAGATAGAAATAAAACTTGTTTCGAAATTCATAAGCAAATTGGTTTTTTTTTGGCAGGGGATGGGGGTGGGGGTTTAAACGCACTGGTGTTTATGGAACAAGCATTTATATGACATCATTTTGTGATAACTGATGTATTATTCATCTTACATGTGTATTTTATTATATCGTTAATTGACGATTTAGAGCCATGAATGTTTTCTTAACCGAAATACAGAGTACGATAACAAAAGAAACCTGTTTCATATTGTACACAATTATATCTGTTCAATCACTGTGTTAAAACTCAATAAACTTTAAATACCCACAATCGTGACCGTGTACATGGTTGCCATAACACTTTTTATATTGATATAACCTCAGACATGCATGTGTTTATATATTGTTTTATTTTCGTGCGTGGGCGTCGACGGCGGGTGCAGCTGGCCCGCGGGAGATGCTTACTCCTCCCTGGCACCTGGTCCCACCTCTAGCTTGCTAGGGGTATGTCGATGCTCAATTTGGTGTTCTATTGTGAGTGTTGTTGAGATTATCGTCAGGATCTTCTTTAACTCATTATATGATTGGAACATTCTTTTATCACAATTGGTTACATGTACTTCTTTAACCTTATCTTTTACGGGGATCTGAACTGTATATACTACATGTATATAAAACATCATACATTAATGATGGTTGATGTATCAAAATTTGAAATGCGCTTATTTTACATTGGTATCTGTAAATCATATTGTAATTCATTGACTGGGGCATACTTTGATGTCGGATCGTTAAATATGAGATTACCGTAATTTATTCGGAGATTTGATAGCGATGTCACTTTTAATTTGAAAGCGATGGACGTTTTTAAAATATCAGGGAGAAACCAGTGTTCTACTTGTCTCGGATAACATACAGTACACATCAGGTGCAGAAATTGCAAACTAAATGCAAAAAATTTAACTCTAAAAATAAAACTAGAGGGCGCTACTTTTAAAAATACATTTGGTTGTGTCTGAAAATCGCTTTGGCTTAAAAATACAACTGATGAGGATTTACTATCCGTAACACGTGTTTGGTGTTTGCCGTACCACACATGAACTCTTTGGACAAGGTCATGACACAACCGTTCTTCTTACAATGTACGTAGTAAATATTTGAAATATTACCGATGTCGTTTCAGTTGGACAGTAACGTCCGTACATACGTTAAAATTGATTTGTGTTTGACCTTTGGCATATGACCTGAATATCATATCGTGTCCAGTACAAGGTCACATACACAATGTAACGTGGAGGGTGAATCTTTGCATGTTTTCCTGCTGCGTCTCTCGGTACATTTTTTGACATAATTATTTTATACTTTTTGGCTATATTACATTGTTTAGATTGAGGATCACTGACGAGGCTTCAGTACCCAAAACGTGCATGTCTGGTCCATGCTGCAAAATTATCTGTTCTTAAATGGTGCTATTGTATGGTGGCATATTTCTGCCTCCTACATGCGAGATATTTTTCTTTAGAATATGTCGACATGCGACTTACTTATGTTAAGATGCTACTTATTTATGTCTACATGCAACTTATCTATGTCAACATGCAACTTATTTATGTCAACATGCAACTTATTTTTGTCAACATGCAACTTACTTTGTCAACATGCGATATAATTATCTTGCATGTCAACATAATCATCTTGCAAGTCAACATAATTATCTTGCATGTCAACATAATCATCTCGCATGTCAACATAATTATCTTGCATATCAACATATTTATCTTGCATGTTGAAATAAATAAGTCGCATGAGGACATGATCTATAGAAAATACCTCGCATTTAGGAGGCAGAAATATGCCACCATACTATTGATTTTAAAGACGTTTAACAATTCTACGTGCTCAGGGATTTTTATGCTCCCCGAAAAACGGGGGAGGATAAAGTCGCCGTCGTAAGTCCGAGCTCATATCTCTTAAACCCTACATTACACACAAAGGTCAACCGTGAAAGGTCCAGGTCATTTCCAGACTAAAAATAGTTTTTTTTTGCAATAAATAATTAAAAAATTAATTAAAAATCAGTGTTTTGTCCAAATGGTCTGAAATTTGAATAATGTTAGAAAAATGCATAATCTTTAACATGTATTACGGGTTTGAAGATTCGTTGATGAGAAATTGTGTGCCACAGGAGGAGGACGGGGTTGTTACATATAACTTCAGGTGAACGTAAATACAATGTACATGTATATATATAAAGGGTGCTTATGAGAATTTCATCATATATCCTATAATTGATTCTTACTATAGGATAGCTCCTTCAAGAAAAAGGGGCCATTCATATAGGTCAAGGTCATTTTCAGGCTATAAATAGCTATATTCCTGTATACAAGATTTCAAAAATACATTAAAAATCATTTTTTCCCAAATAATCATAAAGGGGTAAGTTCGCGAACACCCAAAATCGGCCCTAATTTTTTGCGAAAAATAATTTTATGAAAAGTATGATTCAGCATCTCTTATATTCATCTCAAATACCTGGCGAAATAGAAAGTAAATAATTTTCATGGTCAAAACGTCACGTGCGTTCGTTATGACGTCACATTTTGACGTCATTTGCTCTGCATGATGGAAATTGAAGGAAAATCGCCATATTTTGTGCTTAAATCTTTGAAATTAGTATAGGCGCCAACCCTTACCCAACATAAATTTTATGTAGATCGAAAGATAAATTGCAAATCTAACTATTTATAAGAAAATTATTTTGGGTGAGGGCTGGCGCCCTACTTATTTTCATACATTTTGACCAGAATTATGCCAATATCTTACGATTTTGCTGCATTTTACGACTTTTAGCCGACTTTGAAGCCATATCTTTCGGTGTATTGCACGTATTTTAAAAAAATTATTTGGTATTTCAAACAACCACACATTTAACTTCCTTGATACGAAATACTATCGAAATCTAAAACACTCTGAAATTAAGGCCGATTTTCCATGTTACCGAACCTGCTCCTTTTGAATAATGATAGAAAAATGCATATTCTTTTACATATGTTACGGGATTCGAGATTTTTTATGTGTACATGAGAAATATTCTGTCAAGAGGGGGGGGGGGGGTTAACACATGACTTCAGGTGAATGTACAGTATATACAATGTGCATGTAAATATATAGGCTGCTTTTTGTGAACAATAGCACCATCAAGAAAAAGAATATTCATAAAGGTCAAGGTCATTTTCAGGCTTAAAACTAGCTTCAGAAAAAGTTAGAATCTCATGAAAAATGTATTTAAATTAAAAATGGTCTGAAATTTGGTTACAATCAAAGGAAAAAGCATATTTTTTATATAGCAGGTTTTAAGATTTTATTTGCGCTGATGAGGAGATGTACCAAAAAAAAAAGGGGGGGGGGTTACTTTAGACATAACCTCTGGGGGAATTTGTTAAAAATTCAAAAACTGTTTTGCAGGATGTGGACTTTTAAACAGAGATCTTCAAGGTCATATTAGGGTTAAGAGTCAAGGTCTTTGTGGTCATTTCTGAAAGGTCAAAGACAATCACAAAATCAATCTTTTTTATCAAAATTATTATGTTCAGGGAGCATCCATCAGTTTTACTGATTTTGTTATTGTATTGTGGGCTTAAGAGTGAATCACAATATTGAACAAGTGTTATATTTGAAAAGTTAAGATTTGTATTTAGTCGGTTCAACCTCAACCAAATCAAAACTATCCTTGCTTAAAAGAATATTTTGAAATATCCCTGCATTGATTCCATGGGCGTATTACGTTTGATATATGATAAACAGTACGATTAACAAAACACTTATGAGGTCAATGTATTCACCGGCTTCATACATTTGTAAAATACACTATAAGAAGGGAGGGGATCTCCAACCGGACCTGGCTGCAGTACCAACAACAAATCACCAAAAACACACGAAGCGAAAACACAGGGAAGACGAGTACAACAAGAGACGAAAAAGAGGCATACGACATAGAGACATTGAATAAAAAAGAATACACATAAACCAACGAAACAGATGGAACATAAGAGTGTTGTTAAGGACCCAATAGTGAGCATATCACGCACTTGTAATCTTTTCGTTCACGACTTTGATATTCATTTTCAGATCAATGAAATTATTCTAAGAGGATTATGGGCAGATGACAAAGGGAAAGACTTATCGTTCATTGTGGAGGAAAAGACTATACGTTGTCACAGATGGATCGTTCAAGAGGCAAGCGAGTACTTTAAGCTATTACTTGATCCTGAATCGAACTTTTCTGAGGGATCAAAGCTTGAAATACAGATAAAGGATATTAGCTATGACATATTTTCTTCAGTAATACTATATTTTTACACAAATGAAATACATTTAGACGAATCCAACATTTGGGACTTCATGGAAGCAGCAGAAAGATTTATGATAGATGCTCTAAACGAAACGTGTTTAAGGTATATAAAAGCCCGTCTTACTCCAGAGTTAAGTTGGGATCTACTTGCTTTCACGAGAATCTACAAATGGAAAGAAGAGGAAAACAAAAAATGTTGCTTTAGATTATATAGCAAAAAACCCTTCAGCCTGCAAGTTTCATGAAAATAACGCAGACATTTCAATAAGCGAGTGGAAATTCATGGTCGACATTGCACAGTCTAAGAGCAAGTTATCATCAAAGGACATTGATATTTTCCTGGGTAAATTGATAGCGTTCATCAATGAGGAGTGTGTGGTGTCAGTAGAAAGGGTATCACAAATTTTGAACTGCTGGAAAAATCGGTTCCTCTTTTCGAAAAGTTCGCCTCTTATGGCAATGCTCTGGTTGTCTACTCATTAGGTCGGGAATACGGATGTATGAATTTAAAAAGGATTGCGATTGGAAAACTGAAAGATATTAGTCAAAGTAAAGATTTCTTGTGTTCTATTGATAGATCATTATTTGACAGTGTGATTGATGACATATGTAAAATACCCGGAGAATATCATGCACGAGGATGTGGAGACGTCATTTTGAGTTGGATAAACCAAAATAACACAGAGCCAGATCATGTGCTTATCCTTTTCAATAAATATAGCTACCAATTATCGCAAAAGATATGCAGAGAAAACGTTTTGGATATGTTTCGAAAGGCACGGTCATATGGCACTTCGGATTTTGAAACGCATTGTTTGTCCTTTATTGATGATAATATCGGAAGCCTTATGGACAACCTGGTGAATACATCTGTGGAAGAAATACAAATTATTTCCAATTTTCATGCAATGAAGGAAGAAAGGGGTATCGGTGAAACTAATTTTCCACCACCAGACTTGTTTCTTAATCATAAGCGAAGACGAAATGCCGGGGACAGATATAGCAATGAGAAAGCATTCGGAGAAACATTGGAGAAATGGATAATGAAAAATAAGGAGTCAGGTTCAGAAACAGTTCAAAATTGTATAGATACATTAATAGAGAGACACTTCTTTGACTTATGTAATGTATCCGATGTACGTAACATAAGAGGATTTGGGGACGTCATTCTGAGATGGGTGGGCAAACATAACACAGAGTCAGACCATGTACATACCCTATCCCAGAAATATAGCTACCAATTGTCACAAATGATATGCAGTGAAAACGTTCTGGAAATTTTTCGAAAGGCACGGTCATATGGCGCTTTGGATGCTGAAACCCATTGTTTGTCCTTTATTGATGAGAACATCGGAAGCCTTATTCTTAGCCTGGCGAACACATCTGTGGAAGAAATACAAAGTATTTCCAATTTTCATGCAAGAAAGGAAACAAACAACTGTGGGAACCAAAAAGTAGAAGCCTATGTACGTCTATTAGAAAACGGCACAATAAGCGATGTGGACAAAACTTATTTTCCATCCGCAGAAACGTTTCTTAACTCTGAGCCTAGACAAAATGCCAAATGCAGATATAGCAAAGAGAATGCCTTCGGAAAAACATTGGAGAAGTGGATTATGGGGAAAAAGGAGTCAGATTTAGAAAGAGAACAAAATTGTATAGATACATTGATAGGAAGACATTTCTTTGATATAGGGCGCATTTTGTCTTCCAGAAACATAGAGTCAATGTATTTATTAGCTCTGGAACGGAATCAGCGAGGCCTTGAAGCTGTTTGTTTTTCATATATTCTAGAACATTTTAAAGAATCCAGTATCTTAGTTCTGAACCTTCCATTTCACACATTTTCGTCTCTGCTTATCAGCATCTCGAAGCTGTATAAAGGAGATATTCGTGTCCATTCGTCTCTTGGACAGATGACCACTTACTGGATGGCACCCTTAAGTGAGGAGTTTGAAACATGTTTCCCATGAATTGGGATTTCTTTTCGCTTGAAAGACTCTGTAAGCGTGACGATGTAAATGAAAACATAGTTCTTACAAAGCTGGGATTCCTTATAGCAGCGATGCTAAATGAGATGGATCTTGACAATCAACTCAGTAATTCTCTAATGATATCTGCGAAGATGAAAGACGATCAAACTTATAGAAAGGTACAAGAAAAATGCATTCAGAAATTTCCGATGATGATAAGAGAAAGTCAGTTCATGAAAATGTCTTCAAACGAGCTCTCTAGAATTATTGCCAGCGATGGTCTACGGCGTTTGGAATTCAGTGGACAGACGATATTTATCTGACACAGATATCATGTATGATGTGCTGCACAGGTGTGCTCCGCATGTGTTCTCCTGGAATTACAAGGATCGATGGGATTTATCTGAGACAGACATCATGTATGCTGTGATTCACTGGTGTACTCCCGGAGAGACATTTGGATCGAACAAATTTCAGCACGCTACACTGTCTAGAGTGGAAAAGGTTTTAGGGATTTTTAAACTGTTACGGCCACGAAGGAACCTATTGCAACGTTTGGACCTTATTGAGCGTTCACCTTCTCACATTGAAGATAATGGCATGCGCAGAGATTTCATTCGCACTTGTCGACAAAGATTGCCCAAGTCGTCAAACGGCTATTCAATATTTCCTGACGTTCCTTATGACAAACGAGAAGTCTTTTCTGAACTGTTCAATCTTTTACGAATAGAAAGGATACCGTTTTCGCAACTATTTGACGTTGTGGAGCAATTCCCTTATCTCATTAACGATGAACGTCTGCAAAGAAAATTTTTAAGCGCTTGTCGACAACATTTTACAAATACCTATGGAATTTATTTTCTATATATTTGTATTCTTGTTTTTCCATTTTTGATTGGAATTATACTTCAGTCTTTATCGTGAAAATTTTAACAGCAAATATGAAGACTGTTTATCAACAAGCAAATTTTCTATATTAAGTAAAAGTCTGAATAAATAGTAAAACAATGAAGTTCATAACTATTGTTTAGTTTGAGGATCACTGACCAGGGTTGCTGCAAATTCATCTGTTCTCAAATGATGCTATTAAATTTGAAGACATTTAACATTTGTACTACTTGGTGAGTGTCACTGCTGGTCGACCAGGAGTCCCCGAGGGCACATGTAGCCAGGTTCGATCAACTTTGGTTGGTTGTTTCTTCAACGCATTTGAAATTCTGTCATTAAAATTTCTAAAACATGGTCATGTAGCATCATATCCTACCCATCCTTTCACGACTTTTGGTACATTTTTGACATAACTTTCACACTCTTTGGTCATATTACATTGATGAGATTGAGTATCACTGATGAGGGTTGGGTACCCGAAACGTGCATGTCTGGTCCATGCTCCAAATTTGTCTGTTATTAAATGATGTAATTAAATTTGAAGACATTTAACATATGTTATTTATTGTAATTCAAGGTATATAGCAACCTTGATGTTCGTGACGTTCCTTACGAAAAGAGAGTAGTGGCGATAATATTCAAACTTGGCCCGACCCTTACGTTCACGAATTAATGGTAAACAAGAACCGATCATCAGCTTTTCATGAAAATTAGAGCAATGTGTATCGAGGGTTCCTCTTACTTCTGTGCAAAGGCGTCAAATTTCATAAAGAAATGAATATTTCAGAGGAGAAGACGTTGAAAAAGTGGCGATAATATGTGACCGACCAGTACTATTTGACGTTGTGGAGGAATCTTATACAAATAAAAAGGATACCATTTTCTCTGGTATAGCTCTTAAAATGGTATAGCTCATAAAATTTTTCATTCATTCATCGTCAATGAGGTGAGGTATTTGCTTCACAACGTCAACTAGTAGAGACAATGGTATCCTTTCTATTCGTAAAAGATTGCTCCATTTTCATGCACTCTTGTATACGAAATAAAAAAAAACTTTAAATGCAACATGTCCAAAATGAAAAAATCCATTGCAAAAGAGGCGTTTTTTGGGACACCATATCAACTTGGATATAAATAACCAGTAACAGTACAAAAATTGCAATGTCTTCGTGAGAGAAAGAAGCAGAAAAGAAATTAATAAATACTGCTTTAAATACTTCTTGCAGTGATGTGTATTTCAAGGAAATGGAAGAAATCTCTAGCAAGATTTCCCTTACCTTGACCACAGGATGTAACAAACATACAACATAAGGCAGAATGATTTAAATAAAGTGCAAGTGACAACGTGTTCCGCTATTGAAGATCAATATATGTTTTCAGGCAATAATTTTTATGTGTGTGTCCTAAAATGCTGTGTAAAGTCACCACAGCTATTTTTGGTGCTGAATCTTAAAATGACAGAAGTCATGAGAATGATACTGTCATTTATTAGAATGACGAAGTAATTTATCACTACTAAAGGAGGGGATCATACTCACAAACAATTGAAAATGTCGTTAGCATAGAAAATGACAAAATAATGAACTTTGCGCTATATACTAATATGATAACTGCGTCGAGAAAACTTCCTTGATCTGAAGATTTTAATGCATATAACGACCGTCTGTTTATCGGGAGAGGGAACCCACAATATACGGGTCCCTGTAAAGTGCGAAACGAAACAAAAACGAAACGAAACGAAACAAATCGAAACGAAACGAAACAAATCGAAACGAAAAGAAACAAATCGAAACGGAACGAAACAGATCGAAACGAAACGAAACAGATCGAAACGAAACGAAACAGATCGAAACGAAACGAAACAGATCGAAACGAAACGAAACAAAACATTAAACTTAAAGAAAATGAGAAAAAGAGGAAAAATCGCCGAAAACGAATATTTCAAGACAAGATCAGCATGTAATATTGCCTTAATCCAAGAGTTCTACATTTGTAACTAGTGCCGAGAGGGTTTCTTGAAAGAGTCAAAGTTGACAATTAAAAAAAGTAAATGTCAAATGCCATTCATGTATTTAAGAGGAATAAAAGGGAGGGGAAAGAAAACCACGCTATGACACCGTAATGAGATCATAAAACGGGGTTGGGGCACATTTCAGGAAAAAAAATCTTATCCTTTTTCAAACGAAATGTGCCCCCCTCCCCTTTTTAATTGTTCTCATTTTTCTGATAAAATTTTCAAATAAACATAACGGAACAGTTCCGTTTCCTCTGCGCTAGACTCCTCCCTGCTTAATAATATTTTCCGTCCGTGACGAGGCTATTCATCCCAATCACTCTCCTTTAAAATGCAATTGTGTTATATACCGTATATATTATGTTTTAATCGTCAACTTTGATTCTTTAAAAAACCCTCCAGCCACAAGAACTAACGGTTGAAGGCAATAATGAGGGGGTGGACAGGGACAATGGGAGGGAAGAGAAAGGGGGCGGGAGGAGGGAAGAAGGGGGCGGGAGGAGAGGAAAGGGGGCGAGAGGACGGACAGATGATTGGGAGGGTAACAGTAACCCAAAAAAAATTAGGAAATTACTTTTAATATAAATAATCTTGCTCTTATGCGTTCATGTACATAATCTCGATTTTAAAAATTACCACGAAATTCATCTATATATACTTTAAAAAATTTTCCCGATCGCTTCGCTCGCCGCAATTTTCAATTTATTTTTCAAATACTTCAGGCTCGCTTCGCTCGCCTTAGTTTTTCATCTAAACAGGTCTATTTCTTTTTTCAAGGTTTAAAAAAGGAAATAACCCAAGTAACTTCACTATTGCACCAATTTACACTTTAAACATTTGTCTTGACCGCCCAAGACCCCCTTCCCCCACGGGGAGGGGGAGGCGGCAGGAGGAGAATGGTACCCCTGACCCTTCAATAAGATCTTGTATTGAAATATTCGTTTTCGGCGATTTTTCCTCTTTTTCTCATATTCTTTAAGTTTTATGTTTTGTTTCGTTTCGTTTCGATCTGTTTCGTTTCGTTTCGTTTCGATTTGTTTCGATTTGTTTCGTTTCGTTTCGCACTTTACAGGTACCCCTATTTATCTGTTAAAATTAGACTTTGCTGTAATTATGTGGTGTTTATTCAGTAACAGTATCGCGGAAACATGTAGTTTATTTAGTAGTGTGTAACAAAGTTATGGGGAGGGGCAGTTTAATTACCTGTAACTCTAAAGTCTTTAAATCGATCTCTATCAAACTTTCCAAAAAACACATTCACATATCAAAATATCATTTCTTTTTGGTAATTTTTATGTTTGAATCAACATTCTCAAAATTCAAGTGTAAGAATTGTTTTTTTCTTCATTTTACCTATTTATCTTACTAGAATGTGTGCTCATTCATCCATGAAGTTGAAATTTGAAAAATCAATTTTATCCAAAAAGTTTTTTTACATCAATAACCATAATGACATTTATTTCGGTCACCTTGACCATTTGTAAAAAGAAGTAAGTTTTTGTTCAAAAATCTATGATCTATAATTTTACTAATTTTCTACTTTTCTGTGAAATTACAGAAATTCTTATCATACGATTTTTTTCCGACACCTCAAACTGATGGCCAACGTTATATTATTTCGTTTGATATGAAATTTAGCCCTGTGTTAGGGGTGTTGATTAAAAATTCAAATTTAGCAACTTGGTTGCTCTACTAAAATGTTCGTACCAAGATGTCAGCTTTCGTTGTAATGAAGATGGTGACAAGTTAAATCCAAGACTACATTCCCTCCATATCCTTAAAGTATTCAAATCAAACATAAATATAAATTAACAATTTTATATTTGCATGAAATTTGCACTTATTAATTCTCGATAACAAATGGTTGTGTACTACATTCAAACCATGACAGTGGTAAGGAAAACTTCAAAATAGCCAGGTTCTTTTCTAGAGAATAATCTGTTCAGACAAAGCACAATCCATCTTGAGTAACTCGAGATGAACACAATCATAATTACTCCTATGATATTATGTCATAGACCATCCAACCTAAGATTATTCTCTGTCTTCCGAAATGGAAGTTACTGGATTTGACAGTTCTACCGAATTGAAGCGGCGGGTGTTGCATGCAAGCAGGAGATGCTTACTCTTCCTGGACACCTGGTCTCACTCCCATATCGGGAGTTCGTTTCTTTTCATATGGTGGAAGTCCTCTCTGAATGTCAGTCGGACTCCTCGGGTGATAACATACATGAGCTCGCGGCGGCAGAGCACGGATTGTATTACGTACACCCTCTTTTTATATCCATTTACATATTCATCTGTGTTGCTTGGGCCCCTGCGTTTTGCGGTCTTGTTTGTGTGTGGTCATCTGACAGTGAGGAGGTTGTTTTACACCACAATTGTACGTTCTTCGAGACCTCTAGGTAATCGGAAAAGTGAGAGGGTTGTGCGCACGTAATCCAGGATAACCACACCTTCTGCTATTTCCGTGGCAGATGGCCGTCCTACTTCGGCACCGGTTGCCCATTGGCCTCGTTGGTTTATGTGTAGTCCTTTGTGTTTGATGTTTCTGTGTTGTGTGTTGACGTTCCTTGTCCCTTATGCGTCTCTTTCCGTGCTTGTCTGCTTTGTGTTTTTGCATTGGGTGTTTTGCTGTGGGTGCTGCAACCGGGTGTTGTTGGAGATCCCCTCCTTTGTTTTTTGTTTGTTTGCTTTGGTTCCTGTTTTATCCTGATTTTGTATGCCTTCGGTTTCTGATTTTCTGAATTATCGATTTTGTGCTGTATACAGGGATATGGTCATTATCCATATTTGTCATTACTGCAGCCTCCATGTGTTCACACAAATTCCACCACATACTGTATGAATGACACGTAAGAACTCCTAGCATGAAGTGCCGAGGCCACGGTACATAGTGTATGGATTGAGAAACCGTCAACTTGCTTTGGAATATCACTGGCAATTGATGAAATTATGTATGTGGGCCCTCTTATCTGCAACTCATTGTTTATATGATCCCAAGTAAATGTTATGAAATCTTTGTGGCTTTTCTGTTGAAATATAGAGCTTGAACTTTTTCGACATAAAGTCCAGTCAGGATTGCTGCTCCTCTGATATTTTCTGCAGGATTGGATTTCGTTAAAATATCGGAAGTTTGTTTGTCAGCATCCCCTTTACCTAAAGCTTACATATTTTCACACCGTTTTCGTCATGGAAGTTGCGCTTCCCTTCCTAATACCACTGGGAAAGTTGACAGCAACAAAAGTAACCAAATTTTACTTTCAAACATGTAACGTTACATCCTAACTTGATTCTGGTTGCTGATCGTCTTGATACTTGTATGTCTTGTCCATTCGTGTCTTGATCATTTTGTGATTATTTTTTACGACTTTTCATGTGTGCATGTATCACTGTCATGTCCAGGGAACATGGTACATGTACATATACACAAACACCCAACCCCTACAATTTGTCGATGCTTACTTTATTGTAATTTGAAGTCACAAATCTTTGCTCCATTTCTGGACAAATTCAAGTTAAAATATTTAAAGTTTAACCCCCCCTCATCCCCACAATCATAATCAAAAGCAGGATCCACCCCTGGTCTTCCTGCCTTGATGGAAATCTCATCATTTCTCATATAAGCTAAATCTGTGATTCATTGTCACAATGGACCGTGATGGTTACAAGTTACAGCTTGACCCTTAAATCCGTGTTATCAAGATAATTTGTGGTAATATTGATACATGTAGATGATCAACATTTGTACATACCTTAAGTTTTACTTTCTTTGAAGTTGTCATGCTTGAACAGGAACAAAATATGTAATTTTTGAACAGGAGCAGAACTAGAAATAACACTGCTAAAGTTGCATGCACGAAATGAATCTGTAACAAACATTTTGCAACAATTACCGGTATGAATGGATTCATTGATGCTGTGAATCTTTAATAATATATTTCCCTGATTTTGTCGCCATAGCACTTTCTATATAGACAGAACGTCAGACAGTGCATTGATGTTATATATTGTTTTCATTTTCGTGCTTAAACATCGACGGCGGGTGCGGCTAGCCAACAGGGGATGCTTACTCCTCTCGGGAACCTGGTCCCACCTCTAGCTTGCTAGGGGTCCGTTGATGCTTAATTTTGTGCTCTATTGTGAGTGCTGTTGTGAATATCGTCAGGATCTTCTTTAACTCAATTGAAGAGAATTAATTTATTTAAAATCTGATCATTCATTTGTGCACAGTGGATAAAATGAGGTAAGATTATGGCGAAAAAAATGTTGGTCAGATTACAATATAAAACATTGCATGAAATAGTGATCTTAACTTTGGTCATGGTATCTGATCCATGCTGTACATGACATTGTTTCATAACAGCTGTGATTCGAAATCAGGATTTTTTCAAATTTGAATACATTAAATGTCTGATTATGAATTCAGTGTATTGATTTCAAAATACATCTTTGGTCAATGTATAAATTGGCATCCTTAATGCTTTCCAAGGCTGCCAAAAATTGGCATAAAAATATACATATTGAAGCCTAAACGTACAAATGTACACAATAAATTATCGGACTAAAGCATGCAAAATGCGTAATTTTTCTGTTTTGTGTTAATTTTTTCTCAGTTTGATTAGTATAGGCATGTAAGTCAGTTATTGTGACCTAATTAATTGTACAAAGTCAGGAATAAAGACTTGGTAACAGTTTGTTTACCTTAATTATGAATTAAGCAATATTCACAAAGTGGATTCTTATAATAATAAATAAGTGAACCAATTCTTTTAAGGTATAAAAATAAAAAAACAACTATTAATTGAGTAATTGGTCTATCTATGATGTTTCATCAAATTCCATCAATGCTTATGAACTACATACTTAGAAATGCCTTTAAAAACTTGAATTCATACCCGGTATTCGTTACAATATTGAAAGGATCCCGGACCTTAAGGCCCCTTTTTGGATCATCTATATATCGATTGATTATAAAGATTTAGTGTCACTTTTTACACCAGAAGAAAATTTAACATTTTATGAGTAAGAATAACTATCAAAATTTCGTTTGTAATCTCATCACAATTTATGTAACGTCTATACAGTTAAGAGGGGTAACCGAAATATCCGGATAAACCACCCTCGCTCAGGTAAAAATCAATGCAGATATATAGATCGATATATGTAAAACGTGTTTTACATGCTAATTTGTACTTTGTCCAGTGTATTTTTTCATTGATTTTCTCTAATTTCAACATGAGCGCAAAAAAAATGGCTAATTCCTTTTCAAGGAGAATTTGTCGTATATCTATCTTTCACTAGTTTGTCTGAATTAGCCATTCTATTTTGCGCCCATACCTAATTAAAGTGAAATTTATCATAACAACCTGGGTTTTTTGTGTACTGTTCAACCAAAGCTCACGAAGGGTGTGTGTGTTTTAGTTAATTTTGCAAGCGCTTAGGGTTATATCTTAGCAGAAAGGAATATGAAAGTTATTGTTCAGACATAGATCAAACAATTTATATGATTATTTCAGTAATTTTGAAAATTCAAAAATCCGATTATTATAGCCTTTCCTTAAGGTCCGGGATCCTTTCATCATAGCCATAACTACACCATCCCAAAATAAAAACATTTAACAGGAACTCAACATAAAAAAGGCAGTGACTGTACACATACTTTGTGATTATCATACACACCTATTTCATTAAATGCACAATCCTGGAAAACATACATCTTATTACTGTACTTGGTGGAAATGTGAGGGAAAAAATATCAAAATACGTTCAACAGCTTAAATTATCTACAACAGTGTTTCTTTGTATTGGGTACCATAACTTTTATAACTGTTTCGTCATATTTCGTGTGTGTATATATTCAGTTAGGGGATTTTTACAAATAAAGTGTATGGAAAATCACTGCCTAAAAATAAATGCTAGTGATAGTTAATTGTGCTATAAGTTATCTTCCTTCGATTCCTTTGGCTTTGACTGATTGTGTCATCTGACTCTGACTCATTACCGGCAGTCATGACTGCCGGTATACTGTAATCAATCGTGACATACTTGCACGGATAAAATAAGTCTTGGCAATATGATTGGTGAACAACTACAAAATATGCAAATATTCGTCAAGGTTATTCTGAATCTGTGCACAAGATGCTTCCATCAGGTTGGCTGAAGAGTCTAGATGACTTGACAAATGAAAGTCATATCGTATCAGTGCATTTTCTTCCGAAAGATGCATCGAAAAGTCTTTGTACCGATACGTCCTACAACAAATTACAGATCCTCGGAAATTTCCGTAGCTTGAATCGGAAATAAAAACGGAAAAGCCCGGAAATGTGCGATTGGTCAAACAAGAATACAAATAGTTTATTCCATTTTTTCCTTACTAGAATAATGTCAGCTAACTGCCGACAAGCTTTTTGCAAAAGCTAATACTTGTATTGGAATGTTTTCGCTAGTGATTTTTTTTTATTGTCTTTCAAAGTCTGTTTGGCTCAAGGTATGGTTTGTGGGGCTATTATTGGTGGTTGTTTAATAATCATATCTGCCAATGTTGAACCAGCAGTGGTTGTATTATCACTTATATTAAACATATTTGTCAGGTGTCCAAACGGCATTAATTTAATTGTTATCACAGTTGAAATTGGTAATAATAGTACAGCAAGTTGATCTTTTGTCAAAACTCCACACTTATTTATTTGACTCACGACATGTTTTTCTAGCTGAGAAGTTGCCGGACTTTTCAATAATTTTTTTATCTGTCCTGGCTTGTGAATTTTTGGTGATAGCATGTCCAACGGGTCCATACTCGCTTTAATACTCTCCGATCTTAGCTTCTCTGTGATATTGTCCTGATCAGGTTTTAATTTCCCGACATTCTCCACAAGTCTATAACACTTCAAACAAACTCCGTTGTCTTTTTTTCTCAGCCAAACCTTCCGACGATTTTTCCATTTAAGATCGTCGATCGGTTGAAATTTTAAGTTTCTGATTTGTGTGCTTAATTATTACAGTCGTACCATCTGCTTAGATTTCTTTACGGAAGAAAGGCCACAAAGCACATAAACATTGCACTGTAGATAAACTCGTCTTGGCGTCAAGGGCGCAGTCATTTCTGTTTATTTATATGTTCGCACGACTTGGAATTTACCTTTAACATATGTAACTGCCCGATGAAGTTCTTATTCGACTTGCGATTTTCTGGCCTGACGAAGAGACGATTTGATTGGTCGATCCAAGTCAGATTGATGGCCCGCCCCCGTACGGAATGCAGTCAGATCGTTTCTCCAAGAGAGAAGATCTGATTCTGGTGACAGCAGGATCATATCCACGGTATAATAATTCGGAAGTGTTAAAACTACTTACCGTCTTGAAGAAAACTCCAAACCAATTTCAATGCACAAGACAAGTGTTTCTGACATTTTACGACAGTAAATCCTCATCATACTGTCTGTTTGTAAGTTAATCTTACAGTGAGGAGGTTATTTTACACCATAATTGTGCGTTGAGACCTCTGGGTAATCGGAAAAGTGGGAAGATTGTGCGCATGTAATCGGGAAGACCACACCGTCAGCTACTTGAATGGCAGATGGCCGTCCAAAGTCGGCACCGGTTGCACATTGGTCACGTTGGTTTATGTACATGTATGGTCCTTTTTTGTTTGATGTTTATATGTTGTGCGTCGGGTGTTCCTTGTCCCTTTTGCGTTTCTTTCTGTGCGTGTCTGCTCTCTGTTTTTGCATTTGGTGTTTTGGAGGTATAGAGATGGAACACTGCCGTATCATTTCCATTTAAATTTGTGCATTTAATTTGCAGAAGGTGCGCGGCTCCAAATTTTGTAAAGACTCGATTCAGTAGCATAGCTAAATGAAATCTCTGACCAAAATAGCTTTGGAGAGATCGGAGCTAAGATGTTAATCTCCTTTAATTTCGATGAAACCTTTGATGATTCTAACGCAATTTCGACGGTCTTTTATACTTCTTTTTTTTTTAACATAAAAGGCAGGTCATGAAATATCCATAGTAATTTACTCTGTTGTTTGTATGGACCCCTAATTCAAAACAAGCTGAAAGTAATATTTTTGAAATTTGCAGAAAGTCTTCACTAGTTAGTGAAAGCTAAAGTCTTGACCTAAAAGCACATGCTCAAAAATTTATGACGGTTTCTAGGAACATCACCGTCAAGCCAGGGTATGTTTACCATGTGGAATCCAAAATTCCCTCTTTTGTCATATATACTCGTATTATTAATCTCCCCACTTTAAAATGTTCATATTTACACACATGTAGGTCCGGATATTGCGTTTCTTTGTTTATCACGTTTGCCATGTTCAGTGTCAATTCTTGTGGATAAATTAGTTTCTTACATTTGTGTATATTAAAAAAAACAGGATCATTGTCGATAGAGGGAATATCATACATGAGTACCATTGAAAAATTTCAAATAATCGTGTACATGTTTTCCCTGCTTTTTAATATTTTGGATAAATTTTTTTAGCGAGTGTTTAAAAAAATCTGGGCTCAAGTCTAGTATAGGTCGAAAGTAGTTCCGGAGTAAATGCGGAGGAAAAATGGATAAAAATGACCTATTATCTCTATCCGAGATTTGAATCGATTTGCATAAACACTCTTTTAATTTGCATATATTTATAAAAGCTTAAATACATTTGCATAGTTTATGAACTCATTATTACTGCATACATCCATTATTTTAATACCTATTTTCATTATTAAGATTAATTCACGTAAAACCGCTAATTTTGATCAATTAATTACACTTAATCACAGAGATAAAGTTTAAAGGTTGACAGGTCGACAGGATGACAGGTCGACAGGTTGACAGGTCGACAGATTCACGTAAAACAGCTAATTTTGATCAATTAATTACACTTAATCACAGAGATAAAGCTTACAGGTTGACAGGATGACAGGTCGACAGGTTGACAGGTTGACAGGTCGACAGGTTGACAGATTCACGTAAAACAGCTAATTTTGATCAATTAATTACATTTATTCACAGAGATAAAGCTTACAGGTAAACAGGTCAACAGGTCGACAGGTTGACAGGTCGACATATAGAAGGGTAGACAGATTGACAGGTCGACATATAGAAGGGTAGACAGATTGACTGGTCCGCAGATTGACAGGTAGAAAAGTCGACACATATATAAAATGAAAACAATATTTTATATGTAAACATGTTGAGCAATCAACCCAGGGAAATCAAATCTTCAAAAATGTCGACCTGTCAACCCGTCAATTCAAGAGATAAGGTAACCTGCAAAATTGTCGACCTGTCAACCTGTCGACCTGTCAACTAAAGAAATAATATAATCTGCAAAACTGTCGACCTGTCATCATGTCGACAAGATATTACAAGGAAATCAAAGCTGCAAAACTGTCAACCCGGCGACCAGTGAACACAAGGAAAATAAAATTCAATATATATGCAGAGTGTTGAAAATTATTTTCAAGTATGCAAATTACTTTAATTACTTCATGAATATTATGTATAAAAATTACCAAATTTGCATATGGTTCACAGTAAAAAGAACCAATTTACTCATATGAATACACCTGGGACTATTTTTGTCCTATTCTATACTTGACCCAAAATCTGTTACGAGAGACGCACTGAGAGAATTTAAGGATTGTGCTAACCTTAATTTGTAAGTACAGTACATCATTTTGAATATATGCAAAAGATATTGTTTTTGTTCACCTTTTCATTCAACACCATTGCTTGCTTTTTGTGTAGATGAGTTGTCGTTTGTTGAATCGTTATCGTCGGAAACCCACGATAACTACGTACATGTAAGATACCGTTTGACAGCCTATTAGGAAACCCTCGTATTCCGAAAACAATCTTAACAGGGAATTTAAGCTAACTCAGAACAAGCGTAACAAAATCCCTCCAACACAAAGGAGCTGAAATAATTTCATTGGCTACTATAATTACTGAATGACGCATAAATTGAAATTTACCAGAAAATTAAGCCAACGGCCTATAATCATGGCGCAACTGGCTATGCGTTTCCGACGATGAAGTCTGTATGATCTTAAGAATATTGATGTATTAGTATCTTGAATATATATTCTCTCAAAAGGTCCTTCGCAGTTGAAAAAGAAATTACAGCAAAAAAACTGACATTCAATTGAATTCGAAAACAGAAGACAAACACAGTAATTGCATGAGTTGAACGGACAGGAAACACTAAATGCGTCATCAAAACACAAACGACTACACATTAACCAACGGGACCAATGGACAAGAACAGCCATCTACAGCGTTTGTAGCAAATTTTGTCGCTATCCGGATTAAATGCGCACAAAAATGTTTAGTGTGCATAACGGTGATAAAATGTTCTCTTATCATTTACATGTATCAGAATATATAAATGTGAGATAGAAACTTGCATGTCTGGTCCATTATGTAGATTTTACCTGTTTTGATATATGACGTGATTATTTTGAAGACTTATTATAACAGATAATCATAAAAGAAGTACCAATCAGTTATTCAGTCTCAAAGTCGAGAAGGCAAGGCAAAATCATTATAGCTTCAACTGGAACGGTTGTAAACCTCGGAATAAATAACATTCCGAAGTGAGACCAGAAATAAATCTCCAGCATTTCTCCATTGGCTGAATAACAAGACCTACACACATAAGAAACAAGAGAACACTGCAAGAAGAAAGCTAATATCATGGAATAAGAATGTTTCCTTCTTAGAAATCACATAGAATCCGATCCCCCAAAGATTTTAGGTATTCAATGGGTAATGAAAGTAATCATACCCCAAAAATTGAAATTAGGTGTATTCATCTTTTACTATGTTTCTGTGCCATAATAATCAAAGTTCTAGAGAAGAAAATATTCAAACAAGAAATATTTTGAATAGTTTTATCCTTACGAATTATCTCCCCTTGATGAAAAAAAAATATAAAAAATGAAAATTAATTGCAGAAATTGTTAAACGTCTTCAAATTCATTTAGAACAGATCATTTTTCAGCATGGACCATACATGCACGTTTCGGGTACTTAACCCTACTTCCATTACGTCGCTTTGGTAGCAATGACGTCAGAGGGTGAGATACATGTACAACACGTCAGAGGCCAGGGAAATTTGAGAGTACACAGTCTCAAGTGGGAGAAATAGCTATGTAGAAATAGCACGTTTTCATGTTTTCTTCGATTTTTTTTTGCGCCCGCACGCGATCTCAAAGTTTATTGTTAATTTTCTTGAAAGTAACAAATATAGCATTGCACGTAATTGTAAACTTTTCAAGTGATTAGGAATCTAGAAAAAAATTAAAAAGAACGATTAATAGCCTTATAAAAGCAAACGAATCGCGAATTCAATTTCAAATTGTCGAATTCAAAGACACAATTTTAAAGAAAAACTCGAAAAATATACGGTGAGATTCATCACTGTTTTCTTCAGTCCGAATTAGTGACAATGTGGAGTAATATTTAGATGTATACCGTACAGTAATGTTAACTCTCTGAAAATAAAATGAACGACTATAATTGATCATATACTTTATAGGGCTTTTTTACATTTAGATTTTTTCTTTGTTTTCATACTTACTGTATCTCAAGAGATGCAAATTTTCACACAGCAACATTCTAGCCCGGATATTATCATGTTGTCCTCTTTTTTTTTTTATTTACCCTGAATGCTGAAGAAAAGTATGGAAATACACAACACGTCTATAATTACACGTTACATAATTATACTTTTAAAGGCGATTTGATGCAGGATGTATTTCTTATTGAAATTCAAACGTAACGCAAATCAAATAAAACTAAAACAAATTTTTGTTTGAAGGAAAGGGGAAGAGGGGGTCTTTTATAAAGGGGAACGTATTATGCATAGAACTTGACAAGTTATTTTTTAAAGTTTTAGTCAAATGATGTATTTTATAATCCAAATTGTAGATTGCATTATTCTACGAAACAAATATTCTATAGATAATAATAACACTTAATTAAAAAAAAAAAGTACATATACATCATCCCTAAAGCTAACTGAAAACATTAGAATTGAATTCTTGTAAATTGAAAACATTAGAGTTGAATTCTTTAAGTGTATGATCCATTGTCCCCCAACCCCTTGCTGAGGGTCGAAGAATACTTTTCTGAATTTTGCCTTAAAAGTCCATTACATGGATCAGTTACGGTAACAATGCGAGTCAACCAAAGCCCCCTCTTCCCAAAATACACACCCTTTGACCATTGTATCTGAAATGCTGTTTTTTGTTTATTTAAGGTGTTACCATGAAGTGTATGTACTTATTTCATCGCAAGGATAATATTATCTGTGGACCTTTCCTTTGTATATGAAAATAAGACAATGGCAAAGTAAATAAGTTTCATCATTTTAATGATATGTGGCTGTTTTGGACGCGGCTGACATTATAAAAGAAATTCAATGCAAAAACAAATGTCAATATATTCAATTCAAGTTCAATGCAAATTCAATCATAGTTCAATGCAATCCAATTCAAATAAATGCGAATTGCAATTCAAGTTCAATTCAATCAAATTCAAATTGCAAATCAAGTTCAATTCAATCAAGTTCTAAATTCAAGTTCAATTGAAGTTCAAGTTCAATCAAGTTCACTTCAATGATCAATCCAAGTTCACTTCATTCAAATATTTTGTTCAAATTGATTCCAATTCCATTGATTTCACAATAACAGTCAGTTTGTTAAGATTGGCCGGTGAACAGAACATACGCGGCCAATTTAACTTCAAGCAATCACAAGAGATCAAATCGATCACTTTGCATCAATGATTTGAGTTCAAAGTTCAGTGTATTTTAAATTCAGGAGAGTTATTCCCGACAATAATTCGGGATCAGCAAATAAACAAATAAGGCTGCCGAAATAGTCAGTACTGGCTAGCCTTTAGTTTAACCTATTTATCAATTGCGAATATGCACTGCGACCGGGAAAACCGCGCCGAAGCGCATGCGCTTTAAATATTGATATAAAGTAATGAATATTATAGCGTAGGTGTTGCGCTAATGGTACGCTGACAAAGAACACTGAGTCGGTTTCACTTCATAAGGTCGATGTAGGCAAACATTACACTGACAAGGATCACAGAGTCGGTTTCACTTCGTAAAGTCGATAAAGGCAAACGTCTAGGACATCAGAAAGGCAGTATTCCAAGAACATAATCGGATTCAGCCGCGCCGAGTGTCCGGGATGGAATGGTGAGTTGAATCCAGCTGACCTGAAAATATACATCAAAACCGGCAGCAGAACCAGGTTCTAAATTTGAAAATAGCCTATAAAACAAGCAACAAATTGGGTGGATGGGTGGGTGAATCATTTCTTAAAAGATTTGATGTAAGGATGTAATTCTAAATGTGCATATTCAAACATTTCCTAGCTTAAATTTTCAATAGGTCTGTTACCTTTAGTTGAATTCCAGAAAGAGGTCGCTCAAGGACCCGTATGTAAAACATGTGCTTTGTGACGTGTACTTATGACGTAGTACATAGGGGTTTAAGCTTGGAGGTCAATGTATGAAAAGCGAGGTAACTCGCACAGCCACGTACGAAATGCCACATATAAAGAAATCTATTTGCGAACTAGCGTCTTAATAGATTTTATTATCTGTGGACCTTTCCTTTGTATATGAAAATAAGACAATGGCAAAGTAAATAAGTTTCATCATTTTAATGATATGTGGCTGTTTTGGACGCGGCTGACATTATAAAAGAAATTCAATGCAAAAACAAATGTCAATATATTCAATTCAAGTTCAATGCAAATTCAATCATAGTTCAATGCAATCCAATTCAAATAAATGCGAATTGCAATTCAAGTTCAATTCAATCAAATTCAAATTGCAAATCAAGTTCAATTCAATCAAGTTCTCAATTCAAGTTCAATTGAAGTTCAAGTTCAATCAAGTTCACTTCAATGCTCAATCCAAGTTCACTTCATTCAAATATTTTGTTCAAATTGATTCCAATTCCATTGATTTCACAATAACAGTCAGTTTGTTAAGATTGGCCGGTGAACAGAACATACGCGGCCAATTTAACTTCAAGCAATCACAAGAGATCAAATCGATCACTTTGCATCAATGATTTGAGTTCAAAGTTCAGTGTATTTTAAATTCAGGAGAGTTATAATAAATAATTCCCGACAATAATTCGGGATCAGCAAATAAACAAATAAGGCTGCCGAAATAGTCAGTACTGGCTAGCCTTTAGTTTAACCTATTTATCAATTGCGAATATGCACTGCGACCGGGAAAACCGCGCCGAAGCGCATGCGCTTTAAATATTGATATAAAGTAATGAATATTATAGCGTAGGTGCCATGCTTCGGGAGCGCAGCCCCGAAAGCCGCCACTTTGCGATAATAATAACCCCGAAAAGTGGTCAGCTATAAGATTCATTACTCCGTCAGCCGCGACCACTCATTGATTTACATAGGCCTTTTATTTGTACGTAATCGCTTGATACTAGTATTGAATCAATGGTATATATACATACAGTTTACAATTAACAACAGCAACAAGAATTGAAACTTTTGAATTTGTTTATATCTTGCTAAAATGCATGACTGCCTGATATAGAATTATCTTTCTACTTGGACAGTGCGTGCTTGGTATTTCTGCCAGATTAATTGAGCTTGAAGTACGAGGTTTTATTGTTGCAAAGCTCTGAGAATTCATCTTGTCATGCTTGTGTCATGAAAACTAAAATGCAACTTACACATGCACCACGTTGTACTATACTTGGTATCTGCTTCATGAGCATGAGCAACGTGAAAATAATATTTGAGTGTGAATGCAAAACTTTTTTTTTTATTTATTTATTTATTTATCTATTTATTGATTGATTTATTTTTTTTTTTTACTTATCGATTTTATCTTATTTTATTTTATTTTGTTTTATTTTTTTCATATTTATTTATTTTTTAATTTCAAGCTCTCTATAGCAAACTAATGTGCTAACTAAAATGCAAAATGTAGCCATGTACATATAATGTACCTGTAGCTGCTACAAATGAAATGCTGCATTTAATTCTTTCTAAGAAATCTTGGTCTATCTTGCCATAGATTGATATCACACGTCTATTTTTTTCCTATTTACTTTAAAAACAGACATGGTGCCAAATTTGGTTAATAGAATTTTGTTTTTGTTTTTGTTTGTTTGTTTGTTTGTTTGTTTGTTTTTTTTGTTTGCACCTTTGTTTGATAATACATTCAAAATCTTGTTAAGGGACGTTTATCTTTTTTATAATCTATCTTAATGTAATGTTATACCTGATTAAAAGGTTTAGGGGTTCCTAACGATTGATTGATCGATTAATTGACGTAACTATTCAAGACATTTTTTTTTTTTTTTTTTTTTTTTTGTTTGGGGTTTTTTGTGATTAACATGCCTTCATTAATGATTATTAGTCTTATTACATGTATTTCGTTAGATTTTAGTAATTGATTGGTTTATCATTAATATAGGTTTTTCTTCTTAAATTTCCTTTTCAGCTCTATCAGTTACTCTAATGAATAATTTACACATTCGCGATACCGTATTTATCTAAATCTGCTTAAATTTTATTCGTTTATCTAATTGATTGATATATTAACTCGGTTACATAGGCTATAATAGTATTTATTCGTGAATATATTTATTTTTCCCTTTCTTTTATATTTATATTTTTTATTTTATTTATTTAATTACTTGTTTATTTTATTTATTTATTTATTTATTTTATTTATTTATTTTTTTTTTTGAAAATCTTGATGTCATTTGTAGCGTGTGCGTACCTGTCTGAGAATAAACTACATACATGTACTCTTTATATATATAATATAATTTTCTGAATTCCGAATGTAAAACCTTTCTTTTTGTTTACATAATATAGGCATTGATTAATTGTTTGTTTGTTTGTATTTTGTTTTGTTTGCATTTTCTTCTTTCGTTTGCTTATGTCTTATTTATTCATTGTTAATGTATGCAAAAATGGAGAGTAAGATATCTGTCTTATTCTTACTTGATAGTTAGTATGTAGCTTATCATGGGAATTCATCGCCAATGTGTTATTTTATAGTCATACATTTTTTCTTGGAATTGAAAAGCGGGAGCATTCGAAGTTTTATTTTAAAGTATTATGAGGATGGTGCCTTGAGCCCGTATATTGACACATTGAGCATCACTTTTTACGACGTGCACATCATGACTCTGACACACCCTTCTACATGTGCCTAGGTGTGCTTGATTATGGGGGATGAAATTTGGGAGGGGTTTCAAAATTAATGATGTTTTTACTTGGATCCGATGAAACGTATCGACTTGGGGGGTGTTTTATTTATTTATTTTCTTATCTATAAATTTTATTGATTTATTTGATTAATTTATCTATTTTTGTAAATATGAGTGGTGGTTGATGATTTAGATTCGTAACAGGAAGTGTTATTTATAAGGTGTAAGCTGTAGAACGTCGACAGTGTGGTTGCCTTGCAGTAATGGATCTCAACTGTTTGGAGTTGAAATATGAACGGGCTGATTTAGTAAATAAAGTTATTTTGGAAGGAAAATTGATACCTGTAGAAAATCTCAGGATGTGTTAATCTGTGTAGTTAGTACCCACTGATTGTGTGTCTTATACAGGGATTATCCTGGGTGGGGCAATTGTGAAATTATGAGAAAACTATTCGAGATAGGAGAAATCTGACTTCAAATATGAAAGGGCCCCCTATATAAACTATCCAAATATGCATTTAGTTTTAGTCTAGGACCCCAGATAAGAGTTCATCGCCCCCATGATTTGGCTAAATGGCCCCTTATTTTTTCAAATGGCCCCTATTTTTGTCAATTTTACATACATTTAATAAAGAGAGGGGCCATTGGCCCATTTTAATGGCCCCTGCCTTTACAAATCCAGGTTATTCCCTGCTTATATTTAGAATGAATTGTATATTTATTTGTTTATCTATCCATTATAATTAATATTTATCTCTCTATTCGATCAGAATTTGCAACTTTATAATTCGGAAAACTCGGGGAATCCTTTACGCAGCTACGTTAAGGTGCTCCACGCAATGACGTTAGAGAAAATTCCGCGAAAACATTGTGTGACGTTATAAATGACGTCACATCAGTTATCGTATGCTAGGGATATTTCAAGGGATAAATTGTACTGGATCGATTTTCAATATTATTGAGCTTTCATCCTATTCCTTACATCAACTCTAAATGTTCCCAGTATCTTATTTACGAGAAGTAATGAAAGAATGCGTGTTTTTCCACAGTTTTGCCCATCGGGTCATTGTAGGTCAAGCATGCGCAGTCTGAGTTCAGGGTTAAAGGGAAGCTTTGGATGAGAAACCGCTTTTATTCACAGAGGAATCACTGATTTTCAATTAGTAAATCAATATAAGGAATTGATAATGGTATCCTCATAAAGGAGCACAATTTTAATTTAGATTATTTGTTAGATATTGTCCATATTTAGCTATTTAATGGAGTTTTACTTATTTACCGGCTTTAAAATAATTATTTCTTATTCATTTTTATATTCATTTAGTTGTTGTTGTTGCCGGGGGTTGGGGGGGGGGGGGGGCGAGGGTGCCAGCTCATGCACATTAATACAGTTTATTCTCAAGCATTATTTTTTAAAATGTATATAATATATATCATTACGAATACGGTGTTAAAATACATGTGTCAATAAATGGCTATACGGCGGACACCGTATTCATAGCCGGTACAACAGAACAATATTGAGACTTCAGATACGGTCAACTTGTACTAGACTAAATCTAAGAACAAATAAAAATAATAATAAAACAAATTGTAATCAGCAAGAGATCGGGCGGGTTATAATTAGACTGAAACATGATTAGCCTAGCCGGGAAAGAACCCCCCCCCCCTCTCTCTCTTATTAATTCAAGTTATATACATTTTTTTTATTATGATTATTTTGTCACCGATAGAGCTTTGCTGATGAAAGCACTGTAACTGTAAGTTTACAATCAATTTTGTTAAATACAAAATTAGAAGACGGTCAGTATCGCGGTCTCAATATTTAGTCCGCCGGGTTGGATTCAGTACGAGGAAATATTGCATATGATACATAGATTTAAATATTTGATCGGCAGAAATTTTATTGTCTAGCGGCAACCTTTATCACCAGAGTTATTCCCTACCACAAACTTTCCCACAAAGAAAATATAAAATGTTTTAACTTCAAAAACATATATAAAAGCAGATGCCCGGACGAGGCGTACCCTCCCGGGTCAGCCCCCCCCCCCCCCCGGCCGGGCCTGCCTTCTTAATATATGTATATTACATTCTCATCGTTGTAAAAATAATACTAAATAAAAAAACCCACTTTACATTGTATCAGATATTAAAAACCCGTGTTATTTTGTTGTACACACGTACATGTTGCATGTTTACTAACATGACTAAGGCTTTCCCGCTAAATTTCTATGACGTAATCCAGATCACCTGTGCGTTTAGGTCCCATCTGAAAATAGACTGATATAGGGTAGTTGTAAAAAAATGTAAATTGCAGGTGACTACCCTTGTACAATTTCGATATTTTCATACAGAACCTATAGAGGACACTTCAATTTACCAAGATTTTGCTGCGCATTTAATAGAAATTTTAATAGTTGTGTAAAATGTGGATGTAAAGTCGAGTTTTGCAGTGTTTTTACCACTTTTTTTCCTTCTCGGTATATTTTCTCATCTTAATCGTTTTAAGTGGCACAATGCCCAGCACTTTACTAAATCTACAGGATTTACTGAAGAAAACGATTTAACATTTATATTATTTTTTCCTTATTTACAACTTGCAAAATTCAATTTAAAACCGAGACAACACTGTAGAGTTATATTTAGGGCTGTCACGTGACACAGGGGAATCCCCTTGGTGATTTTTTTTTCTTAGCTACCAGACACCTACCAGATATTAAAAAAATACAGCTTTGAACTAAAGAAAGAACGTTTAAGCTGTAATTGAGGGTTGAATGCCAGGCACTGTAAAAATGGAATATTTTCAGCGCGACGTCAGCGTGGAGCACCTTAACGCAGCCGCGTAGTCCTATGCGATATTCATTTGTAGTTCTATATTGAGGTGACCAGAGAAACATACTACCCCCCTGGAGGGGGGGGGAGAGTTAGAAATCAGATGTTGACCAGATGCATCGATATTTCATACGTAAAGTTCACGTAACATATTCAATACTGTACGATACTTGTGGATGGAAATTATTTTTCCTGTATTTATAGTTTAGAGGTTATGTTATTTTTTTTTATATGGTTCTTTTATTTTATCTACACGTATAAATGTGAGCCCAGTGGTACTTATATGCCCATTGCAGTTTTGGCTTTATCATCGGAGTATGACTTTAATAATTTTTTGTACACATTTCTCTATTTCTAATCAATAACAACATTTGTTTACTTCTTGCATGGGGCTGTTAATTTCAATTGAAAACATAGATATGACCGCCTTCGGCAAGTTCAATGGATAACGTACAAGTTTGATGTATGCATGTTCCCACTATACATAATTTCTTCTTCTTTTTTTTTTTCAATTGGAATGAACAAGTCGAGATCGAGACTACTTACATGCCTAGGCACGCGCACAGTTCTATTTTGCAGAACTTTTATTTCATTTTATTTATTTATTTTTTTGTTTGTTTGTTTGGTTTTTATTTTTATTTTTATTTTTTTTTTTACATCTATTTATCGTTTTACCTCTATTTTTTCCATTTCTTTTTATTTTATAATTGTTTTCATTTATTTATTTTTTATTTAATAAATTTTTGGTATTCCAGATATTTCAGATAGAAAGGGCACATGTTCAGGTTAGGTTGTGAAACTTTTGCCCAATTTCCATTTCTGCACTAAGGTTACTTACCAACTCGAACACACAGAGTTGCTATGTGAGCAATAAAATAACAATGTGAATGTACAAACAATATATGACAAAGGCCTGAATAAACATTACTACACATAAGATTTAGCAAAACAAGATATGAATAAATTTGATTAAATGATTAAAGTTGACCACACTTGATTATTCGAAATAAAAACTGAAGTTACATGTACTGATGTAGATCAACAAGCTTGTGGTAAACATTGGAGGTAATTATGCAGTGTTTGTAACCACAGTACAAAGAATAGTCATTCAGATTTCATGTGACAGATTTCTTCCAATCTTTGCAAAATAACTGAAAGGAAAATTGTGATCCTACCTTTAATGTATAGGTAGATAGCTAAGGAGGTGAAATGACGAGACTTGAACGCTTATGTTGACAAGAGAAAGGTACATGTGAGGGTCCAAGGTCGTAGAGAAGGTCTCCAGTTGAAATGATATGAAATACAAAGAAGTATGCTATTGTTAGGAGTTTCTTCGAAAGTCAACATAAATAAATCCATCACAAAATTCAAGAAACCATGAAAAATCGATGGTAAAATAGATACATGTATCGTACCTGAATCTGTATATCGCAAAGTATGCATCATGAAAGATCAATGTCTGAAAATACTGAGAGAAAATCCTACAACATCGCTAGATTATGAAATTAATTGAAAGAATTGAGATCCAAAACATATTCTTAAATATTTTATGAATCATTTCTTAAAAGATTTGATGTAAGGATGTAATTCTAAATGACTTTGTGCATATTCAAACATTTCCTAGCTTAAGTTTTCAATAGGTCTGTTACCTTTAGTTGAATTCCAGAAAGAGGTCGCTCAAGGACCCGTATGTAAAACATGTGCTTTGTGACGTGTACTTATGACGTAGTACATAGGGGTTCAAGCTTGGAGGTCGATGTATGAAAAGCGAGGTAACTCGCACAGCCACGTACGAAAGGCCACATATAAAGAAATCTATTTGCGAACTAGCGTCTTAATAGATTTTATTAGCATTAAAAATGTTATGATCGCTGAGCGATATAGTCCCCTACCGGCGGCATATATTTATGTCCTGCAACTCTGCCTATGAATTGCTCTTCAATTAAACATATATGAGTTGAAATTAAACTTTCTGTCTGTGCAGCTCAGTTCTGAGGATTTATCTGCTTTTTCGATTCGAGAAAGAGGTCAAGCATGACGAAAGTTGAACTTGCTCTGTAATTATCCAAGACTAAGCTGAGTATCAAATTTTACCTGAATATCTCTATTTGTTGCAAAAAAAGTCTGGGAAACTGACAATAACTGAATTTTCCAAGTCATCAAGGGGCATAACTCCTCGAAAATAAGGCCAAGCCTGACAAAAGTTGAACTTGCTCCGTAACTATCCAAGACCAAGCTGTGTATCAAATTTCATCTAAATACATGTATCTCCATCCGTTCCAGAAAAAAAGTCCGGAAATCTCACAAAAACTGAATTTTCCAAGTCATCAAGGGTCATAACTCCTCGAAAAATAGGTCAAGCGTGACGAAAGTCATACTTGCTCTGTAACTATCCAAGACCAAGCTGTGTATCAAATTTAATCTGAATATCTCCATCAGTTGCAGAAAAAAGTCCGGAAAACTGACAAAAACTGAATTTTCCAAGTCATCAAGGGGCATAACTTCTCGAAAAATAGGTCAAGCCTGACGAAAGTCATACTTGCTCTGTAACTATCCAAGACCAAGCTGTGTATCAAATTTCATCTGAATATCTTCGTCGACTCGGTTGTTGAAAAAATTCCGGAAAACTGACAAAAACTGAATTTTCCAAGTCATCAAGGGGCATAACTCCTCGAAGAATGGGTCAAGCGTGACGAAAGTCAAACTTGCTCTGTAACTATCCAAGACCAAGCTGTGTATCAAATTTTATCTTTATATCTCTATCCGTTGCAGAAAAAAGTCCGGAAAACTGATATTCGGACAGACAGACAGACGGAGGGACAGACGGACGGAAAGACGGACGGACGGACATACCGAGAGGAAAATAAGAGTCCCCTTCGGCGTTGCCGGTAGTGGACTAACAATCAACCAATGACCTTATGAAGGAATCGTGAATTTAGCGCATATGACCTATCCTCCTTATTACAACTGCTTCTGTTTTTAAAGAAAATGTGTCTTTTTCTAACTATCCATTTAATAATGAAAGTGAGCACATTCACTTTGAATTCATTTATAAAAAGGAAAGAAAGAAAAGGGCTTCAGTATAGTATACTTGGATAACCGAGAAAGGGACTGGCGACTTCAAAATATAAGTAAAATGACTGTAAAGGAAACTTTAAGATTAAAATACCGAAAAGGGCGTAGCAAAGGTGTTTTCGATGTGGACATTTGCAGTAGAACATCAACTGCCGATGGGATGGGGCACTGGCAGGCATTTGTAAGAGGATGCTGAATTTGCGAGACCCGAATGTCGAGCGGGGGAGAGTTTGAAATGATTAATTCCCTTCTCGTTAGTGGGGCTTTGGGGCCTCCGAGAAAATTAGGAAAAAATGAAGCAAACTGGTGGCATCTGATGCATATTTGGGCTGAATTTGGAAGGGCTAAAGCGTACATCTATGATTCGATGTCAGCAAACGATAAGCTATATCTAAGATGAAGAAAACTTTCTATGAAATGCATGTACGTCCATATATAGATATTTGACGTGACGACTGTACATCCTCTCTAATCGTACCGCTCCACCCTTAGTAAAATTTGAAAAATTTATTCAAAGCGGTGCTCTCTGGGTTTGGATCTTTTTGCTATTTATAAACAGCAGTTTTCTTTTCTTTTCTTTTTTTTTTTGAAAACCATGTATTCTTTTGCAGAGGGAGGTACTTTCACTTTTTTGCGAAAACGGTGCGGACATTTTTTCTTACAAAAGTATGCCTGGCTATGCCCCTGAGTCCGGAATGCAGAATCAAAAAAATAATATGAAGATGAATATCCGAAACGGAAACATGTGCAATGTAATACAAATCTATATGCGGCAATTGTCAACATAAATAGAATCAGTAGAGCAGTTGCATTTAGTTTACTTTACCACTACTTTTACCTCACCTCTACGCTTCAGTGGTCACTGCGGTTAGGGGTTACATAGTCTTGGTCTCGAGTATTGACGACTACAGTTAACTTTTAAAGCTGACCTACCCTGACGTTTTGCGGGTACATTTCATATCTTAGACATAAAACTTACGGGTACATTTTATGTAAATTTCCCCTTTTCGGACGAAGAAACATTAAGCATTGTAATTTTTGCTACATAAATAAATTATCTTTCCGTCTGCATGTCTGTCCGTCTGATGATTATACTTTCACATTTAAATGGTAAAAAAGTGACAAGTCAGCTTTAAAAGGTAACTGTAGTTGGATCGCCTCAGGACAGGTGTGTATTGAACAATGTAAAGCCATGGCTGTGAAATATTCTGTTTAACGTGTGCGGACTGGTACCTTTCGAGACAAAATACCAGATAAAAAGCATTAATTCGAGATTGCCAAAGGTATCCTGTCATACTGAAAAAAAAGTTCCACTACGGCTCTTTTACTCGAAATGAAAAACGGCTCAAATGGATCTATTTAAACCAAGACTTAGCTATAATAGCTCACATTCCCGTCTCCCCTGACTTGTACAGTGGATATGTGCCTTAAATAAAATTTCAGAATAATACATGTCATTGACAACAATACAAAAATTGTATGTTTGTGTGTTTTCGCCTAACTGGAGGGTGTCTTTTTTTAAAACGTACACCAGGATGGAAAACGAATTTTATATACCACGGCCTAATCCCTAACCACAGTGACCACTGAAGCGTAGAGTTGAGGAAAAAGTAGAAGTAAAGTTAGAAGTAAAATAAATGCAACTGCTCTAATAACTGCTTAAGCGTTCCTCACTAGCGAGTACAACTTTCAGTAAATGAATACGATATATTAATGATTTTGTTATACACCATTCAATCAATACATTTAAAACAAGATGCTGGTTTTATATAATTGTACGATTTCTTCCATCCATCTATATTATAAGCTAGTACATTTAATAGAATGGAGGTGATCTCCAACACGATTCGATTGCAGCACCCACAGCAAACCACAAAAACACCCAATGTATATTTGTATTTATAAGTACCAATACTATATATCCCGGTTATAATCCCCGGGTATTTTGTCTATCCATTGAGAAACTTTTGACAGCATTTATTACAGAAATAAGTGGATGGACGCTTGAAAACGAAAAAATCTTAATTTGGATACTATCACTATAGAAATACTGATTAGCTGCACACTTCAAAATGCGTCACGTAGTTTCAAATGCCCACACAATAAGAACATAAAGACGTAAGAGTAAAATTGCGTCGTAGCTACCATACTATTTTCAAAATCTGTTTTGACAAATTATTTCTTTCATTATAGTTATATATTTGGTATGGAAATATTCGGAAAAGAACATAGTTTTTTTAAATGTGAAAAACCAAAATTATCAAAATTTTGCAATATTGTTGTTTTTTTCTAATTAGGCATGTTGCAAAAACTTCGTATGCTCTATTCTTTCCTCGTTTGAAACGTAGCCAAAAGGAAAAAAAAAAACTCGACAAAATCACAATGCTCTTCATGGTATTACACCATGGTGTTCATTTATTTTGTACATACAACACATGATATGGTTTTTCCTGTCCTGTATTTCGGACATGGAAGTGCGCCACAAGCCGCCTGGACAGGATAAGGTAAAGCACCATTATCGTTACGATGACCTCCATCAGCGGCTGTGGGTCTAGAATCCATACAGATGTACTGAGAGGATGATACATGACCTTTTCCATACTGCGTTGCCAAGAAACCAGTATATTGCCTGGTCCAGCCTCGTGTACATGTTACCCTTCCCGGGATCATCAGTTTTTGGATTCCTTTGGTGCTTTGACATACTGCACAAGGGATGTTGTCACCATTGTTAAGGCCGCTGTTTCCAAATGTACTTCCCCCAATGTCATATTCGCCGCCATATATTTTTTCATGGCGCCCTTTAATGGTCTTCCTCCTATATTGTGGTTTGTGGTGCATACAGAGATATGACGCACCACCTCCGCTGTTCTTCCAAAAGTTTCCACCAAGAGAGCCTAGGATAGTGTACAAAAGAAACAAATGAGATAAAAAAAGAATCATGTCGACAATCTCAACAGAAATCACAATAGAACACCAAATAGAACATCGACGGACCCCTAGCAAACCAGAGGTAGGACCAGGTAACTGGGAGGAGTAAGCATCCCCTGTTTGGCTAGCTGCACCCGCCGTCGATGTCCACGTACGGAAATGAAAATAATATCTTCAAAATATGCGGTGTCTGAGGTTTTGCCTAAATGTATAACTACAGAATAGCACCTCGAATTATTCATACGGTATCCCTGAAAATTAATTGATTTTATAATGCAAAATCTTTCTTTTCATATGAAAGTATACATTCGCATTTGTATAAATTCAAATTTTCAGGTGAATATAGCGCATAGACGTTTAAAAATGTCATTTTGAAGTTTGGGTGCGCATCTCTTATTTCCCCTGGCGCCACCTACAATGTATTGAGATTTAACTTTACAAATTCGACAATATTATTCGTCATTACTGCATATTTTCAAATAAAAATTTTGTGGCTCCTTTTTCCTCTATCTAGACCCTTTGGAATGAATTTAACATTTTCAATATATTATATATATTTCATTGAAAAATCTTCGTGTAGATAAGGGGACGACCGACCATTTGATCCAACGGGGGGGGGGGGCAATTTTTTTCGGGTCAGATTATCTATTTTCAGTGCAGAGTCGGCCAGATTATTTCTTTTCTAGTAACTTAATAGTTAACGTCTTCAAATTCATTCGCATCATTTTAGAGCAGATAAATTTACAGTATGGACCAGACATGCACGTTTCGGGTATTTAATCCTCGTGAGTGATCCTTAATCTGAATAATGTATATGGCCAAAATTTGTGAAATGTATTTCCTAAATATACCGACAGACGTAGTAAGATGGCTGGGATATGATGCTAAAGGGACCAAGGTTTTAGAAGTTTGAGAAAATTTGTAAACAGAAACGTTCAAATGCGTTTGAAGAAACGACCAACCGTAATTGATCGAACGTCGGCTACATGTGCCCTCGGGGAGTCCTGGTCCACCAACAGTGACACTCACCAATGTCAGAATATTGATTTTCAACCTCTTTAGGTGACATCACACGTTTCATGTTTTACGACTCTTATTTTCATGTAAAAAGCATAATTCTGATTTCCTAATATAGTTCAGATGTTAGAGACAACTTTAGTAGGTCACCTATCCAAAACTTTAAGATTTTGAAACTGATCAGATGTTATTAGTTTTGAGCCATCCATTGATTGTAATAGAAGTGTTCATTTCTTTGCTATATTTTGTTTCAGCCCAAGAGTTTCAAGAAAGATTCCCTCATCATATTGTCGACATTCTTATGGACAGAAATCATTCAACAACCACGTCATTTCTTGCAAAATCTGATTGAATGGGTATCTCATGATGTACAAAAATTGAAATGCAATTAGAGTTATCTTTCTTTACTATATAAACATGAAAATTATTAACCAAGTTTTGTAAAATATCACAGCAGTATTCCAGCACTCACAATGACATATGTAATTTTATTTATCAAAATTCTATGAAATAATATAACCATATGTATATGGATACATTCATATGGATAGTGTAAACGATCAAAATCTCTACATTCAAACACTTTTTAAAACCTGATAGACATAATTATTTCGACATAGATATGATATATGATATGATATATGTATGTAGTTGAAAAAAAGGTCATAACAAAAATGTATCTGTTCATTTACAATTCCGGCAATAATTCGACTTTTGTTGGTCTAGGTTTACCATTACTTTGCAAAAATATGAGTTCATCAACCTTACGGACTCGAACCAAGGTCCTCCCGCATGACGAGACGAGAGCTCTTCCTCGTACAAACAAACAAAATAAGAAACTAACAATAAGGAGACGCACACACACTGAGAGTGCCATATGTTCAATTCCATTAATTTTTTACAGGATGAAAGACTTTCAGGGCACTACAACTGATCTATATACATATGTTATTTTACATGTATCACCAGCATATGCTAAATTGACCTTTTACAGCACATGGGATTCTTACTCCTCCCGGGCACCTGGTCCCACCTCTAGCTTGCTAGGGGTCCGTCGATGCTCAGTTTGGTGCTCTATATTGTGAGTGCTGTTGAGATTGTCGTCAATATCTTCTTTATCTCATGGTGAGAGGGATATGCCAAGAAAGGTTTTGCTATGTCATGTACAAAACCAGGTAGTTATTGTGCATAATGTACTATAAACATTCCTAAAAGACTTGATGCTTATCATATTGGTTTAAATAAAAATGCAATTGGTTTATGTTTGCAATTGTAATACAATTTTAAAGAGCAAGGCCGAAAAATTTTGAGTGTAAGGCGAGCATTTACATTATGGTGTTGTTCGATTTTCTGCAACCAAGAGGGTATGCATTTCCAAAAAGTGCCCCCCTTTAGAATCAAATGGTCGTCCCCTAAGGGTGTCTGATATTTATTACGAATGTAAATTACTGTCTTTATTTTGATGTACAATTATGAATATTTATTTCGTAATTTGATTTTAAACGTTTATTCCATTTTGACGTTCATATCACGATGAACGATGACGGTTGACCCTAATCACCGCGTGTATGCGGATTGATCGATTGAAAAAAATGGCGGAACATACTCATGCGATGTGACAATAATTGTAGGTAGGGCAATAACAGATTTTCAGATTACTGCAGTTGACTCGCATTTTACACATCCTAAGACTTGACATCACAAGATTTGACGTAACTTTTAACTAACTGTGACGTCGTAGCAGATTTATGACGTAACAGTTTGAAATGACATCAAAAGTAGTGATGTCGGGTCTTGGCGTGTCTAAATTGCACGTCTAATGGTAATATGAAGAATGTCTATTTAAACAAATGATTAAGTACAGGTCCACGTAAGAATCAGGCACGGATGATACATCAAAAAGTTTTGCAAAACTTTTTATTTCTGTTTTGAGACATATATGTGGTACAAATCAAACAGATGATATTCATTGTTCAAAGTATGATTATGAAGGGAAAAAATGGCGCGAAATTTTTCTCTATATAATTCAACCAAATTTGCTACCCCTATAACTTTCTTCACCATCCAAGTATGAGGAAAATTCCTTCAGAACATTCATATGGAGACTGATCTGAACACATTTCAAGAGAAAAATAAAGTTCTGCAAACATTTTAAGGTTTTTCAACTTCTGATCCTTGCATGGACCTGTACTTATATTCAGCGCTGATAACTTGTTTTAAAATAAAGCATTATTTTCTTCAAAATGCTGATATACATTATAAAACATTAATTTTCATTTTAAAAAGATTTTAAAACGAAATTTTTTTTTAAATTTAAACAAAGCATTGATTTCTATGTTTTGCATTAATCTATTTTGTGCTCCCCCACCTTGGTAATTGACATACACATATAATTCAAATACTAATTTCATCACATTTTTTAAAGAAAACTATGGTATCTTTTCAATGATATTTCTATCTTAATGTCTCGGAATGTAAATACTGATAAGGAATGAAAGTCTTATTTTTTATGTACATGGACTTTTAAGTTTTGTTTGAAAGGCGCAAATCTATCGAGAACCGCTTCGCATAAACACACACACACACACCCTCCCTCACACACACACACACAAAACAAAAAATAAGACATTCATTGAGACATTCCTTTTAAGATTACACCAAATTGACCTTTTGTTCTTCGGATTATTTTGGGAAAAAAATTGGCGCGCAAACGCGAAATATTTTACTTAAAAAAAATCCAAATTGCTTTTTTAGAGGCAATACAGATTTTAGAGCATTTTTGAAAAAATACTATAATTCAATTAACAATTACATGTACACCATGTACATACAAATTATATTCTTTGAAAGTTGGTCGGACATTTTTATGCTAAACAGGAGCCGAATGTCTCATGCTCAACTCTCTTACCGACCACTTATTTTTCCTTCATCTGCCACAAGATTGTGTCAGTCTAGATGTTCTTATCTATCTACCTACTTGTTAGTTATACATGTATTATATGAGTTAGATTGTCAAGTTTTCATCATTTCCACCTTTTAGTTAGGAAATTATCGTATACATTGTATTGCTAGCATATGGATTATGTCCCCTTGTGTCATTGTCCTTTAAAATGATATAAGAAATGATTTTTTTCTTTTGATGCAGATAACACCCCCTCCCCCACAAAAAAAAAAATGAATGAGAAACGTTTGAATCAACGCGCTATTCGTATTGGTGTAGCTTAACGTCCATTTTAACGGTGATACCTACATCAACAGAAAAAAATAAGAGTCATTTTTTCGTGAAAGATTTGTGTTCTGCCGTCCAAAACAACTGGACCGCAGTTAAAGGAAATGGGTCAATTATGCTTTTGTGTGCTTTTGATTTCATGATGTCTATTATACCATTGTATTATTTTAAAGGCACACGTACCTTTTGCTGTTTATAATAAAATATAACATGAACATGATATATAGAAATATTTCTTTTTTTTAAGGAAATTAAGTTAAAAATGATTCTGGCTGAATCGATCTATCTATTTATAGAGAAATATCTTCAAAATAAATATCTCGGCTATTCCTCATATTTTATCTACAAAATTTGTTTCCTTTTTTTTGGGTTGTAAATTAATTTCATTGGGCAAAAACTAGGAAGGAAGGAAATGTTTATGAAGATAGAGACTGCACTTCTTTGAATGGATCGAGGTAACCTTTTTATTTCTGTTTGCGTCTTTTTCTTTACCAGTTTTCTTCATTAATTATTAGACATTGTATATCACTTTAGCATTTGTACAAAGTTTGGCAATAATTCAAAGAGACTGATTGGACTGAATTTTCTTGTAAATATGCAATTTCATTTTGAAAGGTATATTCAGGCTAGTAGACGATTATATCCTCGAAATGCGTTAGTCACGTGGGCGCTTTTTTCTAAATTCCTTGATATGGTCAGAAAAAAAAAATCTTTATTTGATAGGTTTGTCTGTTTGCTCATTGTTTGGTAGGTAGATTGTCTTACTTCGAAAGGACGCAAAACAGGATAAACACAAGAAATGGTATAATCTTGTATTCCGTCTTTTCGATTTTATAGTCTTCAGTTCGATTTGTGCAGGTATCTGACGTAAAAGCATTGTGACGTCATTAAATTCCTTTGAAAACGTCATATATGTTACCCTATTTCCCTGAATTTCATGCTGGTTTCCATAGATTTTGATGACGTCACAATGCGTTGACGTCAGATACCTGCACAAATGGGAAGTAACTCTGTATTTCGAAAAGACCGAATTGTTGCTCACTTACCGGTATAAATTAAGGTACTCCTACGAGAAGGGCAGTTCTCTCGTCCCCACCTTATGAATACAGCACCGGAACTACCATATCCTGTATTGACAAAATAAGTAGATTGTATTCTGTTAAAAGCTATGTTGACAAAACTGTAGTAGAGTTGTTTTTTGATACGATTGTCATATAAGCGGACGCCCTGCAACGAAATGAGATAAAACATGATCTAGAAAATTTTCGGTTCGTTTTTAACTTTTAATAGGAAAGTTACTCTGCACATCAACAAAGTAAATCGATCGCTTGTCAATGAAGGGGGATGAAACTTCGAAGACGACCTCGATTCTCGATTACTTGCTTCTTGTAATGTTTTGGGAAATCTATAAAGTTGATCCAAAAATACTATAATAATAAGGCTAGCTTAAGATGGTAGTCTCAGGGTAAGGGACGTAACTCAAAATTGATTTCACGAACGTTTGTTGTTTGGCGGCGTAACTTACCATCGTTTGTTTTCACGATAAGCATCTGCATGACTTAATCATGACGTCATAATAGGGGAATTTCCCGTGCGGTGCAGGAGGTAAACGGGATTTTTTTATGGTTTCTCTATATATCATTGTCTATTTTCATAAGTAAGCATTTCATTTTCTCTGTTTTATTTCCTGAAATTGAGCATTATTTATTTATTTTTTTGCACAGATTTAAGATAGATAATTAATCTCTTTTCCATCAGTTTCTTAATGAAATTAAATGATACCTTTCATGAGCTATGTAAATGTGACAATTTTCGGAACTTCAGAAAAGTACATGTTTATACATATTTTCTATTAAAATCGCTTCTAAGATAACTATGGTGATATTAAAACATAAAAATTTTACTAAAAAAGAAAGAAAGATGTATGTATTATATTTGAAATGCAAAGCTGATACTTACTAGAATTGCAGGCTCATTGAATATCTGAGAACAAATTTCGTGACAAAGTCGCAATTGTCAGCACTGAAAGGGGCAAAATTTGGACATTTTGATTTGCGACCCACGCAAAACGATTGGTTTGATTTCTTTTAAACTTTAGCAAAAGATGCATGACATCATAGTTAATTAATATTGCAATTATGAAGAAAATTGAATGTAGGGGTTATGATAAGACTACCACCTTAAAGGAGAAAAGAAAAAGTGCAGAACTCAGGTTGAATAAGCTGTCAAAAAGTGATACATCGGTAATAAGTCGGTGCCCCATAATTTGTTTTTTAAGTAACCTGCAAATGACTGGTTCGAACCTCACATACGCTTGTATAAAAACAATTGTACTTGTTTAAAAAACTCAACTCTTTATGCTTCTCAAAACATTGTTAGTCGATTGATGTAGCTACTTGTAAAGTATCTTTAAGACTTTTGAAACAGGAGAAATATATAACTCAAATATTCACTGATATACAAGATTACGAAAGAATGTCTTAGAAAATATATATATATACATATAATAAAAAAAGTGTTTTTGTCGTGCACAGAAAGATAAATTTGAAAAAATTGAAATCAAAACAGTGGAAATATATTAAATTTAGAAATCAATTTAGTTAAAAACATCGCAATTTTTACACTTTTGCAGTGTAAAAATTGCGATGTTTTTAACAAAATTGATTTCTAATTTTAATATATTTCCACTGTTTTGATTTCAATTTTTCAAATATAAATAAATATATGATTCTTACCAAAAGCAATCTGTGTCAAGCAGAGAAGAAGCGCGCATGCAACAATGTGAATTGTATACATGATGCTGCACATACAGTAGTAGGGGTATCTAAGGTACCTGACAACGTTGTAGATTTCGGGATTTATATAGAAAATTATGAATATTCATAAATTGATTGACTATTCCTATATAATTGGAAAAAGCTAGAATTTCAACGACATCTCAATTAGAACTAGTAATTACTTGTCAAGTTTTAATTGATATGCAAAAATGCCGCATTACATAAAACTCGATAATGTACCATATGTAATGCTAATTTTAGAACATAACAAAAGGATTATGGTCAGTATAATAATTTAGCAATAGGGACATGACAGCCAATGCAATGAAGCAATAACAACATTGTTTACTAAGCAAGCAAAAAGCTTTGTTCTTTGATTAGCGACAGGTTGAAGTCATCGACAAGTGTAAAATCTATATTTTTCACAGTGCATTTAGGTTCGGATAAAAGTAAAGACATTTTATAAATATGTTTTCTACTAGCAAAATGTAATTGTAAATGTACTTTTTATGAGCATGCAAAAGAACTGCATCAGAATGTACGTAGACAACTGATGGTTATTGTAAAATTTTACTTTATCGAGGATTCTGACCCCGGATATACGGTAAAACGCTGAAAACTTTTACATTAAGAATTTTTAAAACATCCAATTCAATGCGTTTTACTCCAAGCAGCGAGTTTCTATTAATGAGGGGTACCCTATGTTACATATTAACCTCACCTGGGATCCTCTTTGGAGGATACTTTTGTAAAATCCCAAGGAAGTTGGGAATGCACTGGATTGTACAGGTCTCAGGGAGGTAAGAGTCGTAGAAGTCGCGTGAGGCTAATCGAACGAGATTATAAACCCTACCTTTACCTTTCAGAAGAAATCAGATCGTCTTCCTTATCCTTGTTTTGATTTGTATTTTTAAAGCTTGGTAAGCCTGTGTATGATCTTTTTAGACTGACTTTTTATTTTGGTTTTTAGACTACTATTCACGGATTGGTAGATGTCTTTATGCATTCAGGTAGTTATGCATAAGAAGTTTCATTATTGGTTAGAGAAGAATTGAACAAGTAAGAAGTTGACGGACGGATGAAAGATCTTGTACAAGAATAACTCAATATTACACACTTATCAACTGCATTCACCGATACAAATATATAGGCCCAAATTGAAATTTTAGAGGATCCGGGTAATTATATATATGAAAAAAGGAAGACACTTTCATACATTTGTTTCATAGCTAATCTATTTTTTCTTTTCTTTATCGATATTTCTAACATACAATTTATGTCAATGTTGAACGTTTTCAAATTCAATAGCATAATTTAAGAACAGATAAATTGAAAGCATGGACCAGACATGCACGTTTCGAGTATTTAACCCTTGTCATTGATTCTCAATCTAAATGATGTGATTTCGCAAAAGCGAATGAAAGTTATGTCCAAAAATGTATCGAAAGACGAAGCAGAATGGGTGGAATATGATGATACAGGACCAAAGTTTAAGAAATTTCAATAAATTTTGATAATAGAGATTTTCGAATGCGTTCAAGCAATGATCAATCGAAGTTAATAGAACTTGGCTACATGTGCCCTCGGCGACTCCTGGTCCACAAGCATTGGCACTCACCAAGTGGTACAAATGTGAAACGTCTTCATATTCAATAGCATTATTTAAGAACAGATCAAGTTTGGCATATTACATTGCGACGGGTGTTGCATGCAAGCAGGAGATGCTTACTCTTCCTGGGCACCTGGTCTCACTCTCATATCGGGAGTTCGCTTCTTTTCATGTGGTGGAGGTTTTTGTTTGTTTGCTTTGGTTCCAGTTTTATCCTTATTTTGTATGCCTTCGGTTTCTGATTTTCTGGGTTATCGACTTTGTGCTGTAAACAGGGATATGGTCATTATCCATATTTGTCATTGTTTAGATTTAAGGATCACTGACGAGGGTTAAGTACCCGAAATGTGCATATCTGGTCCATGCTGCCAATTTATCTGTTATTAAATGATGCTATTCAATTTGAAGACGTTAGACATTAAAGCATGAACCAGGCATGCACGTTTTGGGTACTTCACCCTCGTCAGTTATCCTAAATCTTAAAGTTGAGAATTCCCCTCCTCATATCACAGGTACCTGCAGATATGATCGCCCCCCCCCCCCCCCATTTTCTTTCCTATATGTCATGAATATGAGAAAGAAAAGGGGGGGATCATCACTACAGGTACCTGTGCTTCGTATATATTCACTATTATGATTTTCTCTCTTTTGGCCCCGAGTCGAGCATCACTGATACATTGTTGGAATGCCCATATTATGAATGTCACAATTTGAATCGAATCATTTCGAAAAAAAAAATAATAATTCGAATATTTTGACCTGAATTTCCGTTCATTAGAGTGACAGATCTCTTACTTTACAGGTACCAATGTTTGGCTTGATAGTTAATCAATATTTTTTATATTAATTGAAACAAACATATATATATATATATATATATATACATAGCAGTTATGGTGTCAGTGATGTTACCACCACAAAACATGCAAATTGTCTAATATATTTTCAAGGCCTTGTTGAAATCTCGTCAGAGAAGACTTTTTCTTGATTTTCTGTCCTATCCGAAAGTTGGTCAGACTTCTCGGGTTATTGATCTTGAGCTCGCTTCAGCCAGCAGAGCACCGACTGTTACACGCATGCCATAGAATGTTGTACTCTATGTCTTCCGAAATGGAAGTAACCGGATGTGACAGTTCTACCGAATTGAAGCGGCGGACGTTGCATGCAAGCAGGAGATGCTTACTCTTCCTGGGCATCTGGTCTCACTCCCATATCGGGAGTTCGCTTCTTTTCATGTGGTGGAGGTTTTTGTTTATTTGCTTTTGTTCCTGTTTTGTCCTGATTTTGTATACCTTCGGTTTCTGATTTTCTGAATTATCGACTTTGTGCTGACAAAGTCGGCTCCGGGTTCACATTGGTCTCCTTCCTTTGATGTGTTGTCATCAATGTTTAATGTTTCTGTACGTCCGTTACGATTTGGAGTTTGTATGATGTCATTTATGTGTCACTTTCTTGTGGTTTATTTCGCTGGGTGAATGCAGGGTGGTCATGCTGGAGATCATTCCGTTTTCTTCAAGATATAAAAGTCAAATATTGCAAGTATTAATGTTCTCAAAAAAATTATGCTGGATACTAAACTACAGATGAGTAAAAGAAGATCCTGACTATAATCTCAACAGCACTCACAATAGAGCACCAAATTGAGCATCGACGGACCCATATCCAGCTAGAGGTGGGACCAGGTGCCCGGGAGGAGTAAGCATCCCCTGTTGGCTAGCCGCACCAGCCGTCGATGTTCATGCACGAAAATAAAAACAATATATAGAATACATGCATTGCACTGTCTGAGGTTATATCTACATAGAAAGTGCTATGGCGACCATGTCAGGGAAAACATTCAAAACACTTACTGTCAGACCCCTCGCGGGGAACTTTTTTACGATCTCCACACAGGAAAGGGCATAAGTGTGACACAAATGAGTTAAAGAAGATCCTGACAATAATCTCAACAGCACTCACAATAGAGCACCAAATTGAGCATCGACGGACCCCTAGCCAGCTAGAGGTGGGACCAGGTGCCCGGGAGGAGTAAGCATCCCCTGTTGGCTAGCCGCACCCGCCGTCGATGTTCATGCACGAAAATAAAAACAATATATAGAATACATGCATTGTACTGTCTGAGGTCATATCAACATAGAAAGTGCTATGGCGTCCATGTCAGGGAAAACATTCAAAATACTTACTGTCAGACCCCTCGCGGGGAACTTTTTACGATCTCCACACGGGAAAGGGCATAAGTGTGACACAAATGAGTTAAAGAAGATCCTGACTATAATCTCAACAGCCACAATAGAGCACCAAATTGAGCATCGACGGACCCCTAGCCAGCTAGAGGTGGGACAAGGTGCCCGGGAGGAGTAAGCATCCCCTGTTGGCTAGCCGCATCCGCCGTCGATGTTCATGCACGAAAATAAAAACAATATATAGAATACATGCATTGCACTGTCTGAGGTTATATCTACATAGAAAGTGCTATGGCGACCATGTCAGGGAAAACATTCAAAACACTTACTGTCAGACCCCTCGCGGGGAACTTTTTTACGATCTCCACACGGGAAAGGGCATAAGTGTGACACAAATGAGTTAAAGAAGATCCTGACTATAATCTCAACAGCACTCACAATCTCCACACGGGAAAGGGCATAAGTGTGACACAAATTAGTTAAAGAAGATCCTGACTATAATGTAAACGTCTTCAAATTGAATAGCATCATTTAAGAACAGATAATTTGGCAACGTGGACATCTCAACAGCACAATAGAGCACCAAATTGAGCATCGACGGACCCCTAGCCAGCTAGAGGTGGGACCAGGTGCCCGGGAGGAGTAAGCATCCCCTGTTGGCTAGCCGCATCCGCCGTCGATGTTCATGCACGAAAATAAAAACAATATATAAAATACATGCATTGCACTGTCTGAGGTTATATCAACATAGAAAGTGCTATGGCGACCATGTCAGGGAAAACATTCAAAACACTTACTGTCAAACCCCTCGCGGGGAACTTTTTTACGATCTCCACACGGCAAAGGGCAAAAGTGTGACACAAATGAGTTAAAGAAGATCCTAACTATAATCTCAACAGCACTCACAATAGAGCACCAAATTGAGCATCGACGGACCCCTAGCCAGCTAAAGGTGGGACCAGGTGCCCGGGAGGAGTAAGCATCCCCTGTTGGCTAGCCGCACCCGCCGTCGATGTTCATGCACGAAAATAAAAACAAAATTTAGAATCATGCATTGCACTGTCTGAGGTTATATCTACATAGAAAGTGCTATGGTGACCATGTCAGGGAAAACATTCAAAACACTTACTGTCAGACCCCTCGCGGGGAACTTTTTTTCGATCTCCACACGGGAAAGGGTATAAGTGTGACACAAATGAGTTAAAGAAGATCCTGACTATAATCTCAACAGCACTCACAATAGAGCACCAAATTGAGCATCGACGGACCCATAGCCAGCTAGAGGTGGGACCAGGTGCCCGGGAGGAGTAAGCATCCCCTGTTGGCTAGCCGCACCCGCCGTCGATGTTCATGCACGAAAATAAAAACAATATATAAAATACATGCACTGCACTGTCTGAGGTTATATCTACATAGAAAGTGCTATGGCGACCATGTCAGGGAAAACATTCAAAACACTTAATGTCAAACCCCTCGCGGGGAACTTTTTTACGAGCTCCACACGGCAAAGGGCATAAGTGTGACACAAATGAGTTAAAGAAGATCCTAACTATAATCTCAACAGCACTCACAATAGAGCACCAAATTGAGCATCGACGGACCCCTAGCCAGCTAAAGGTGGGACCAGGTGCCCGGGAGGAGTAAGCATCCCCTGTTGGCTAGCCGCACCCGCCGTCGATGTTCATGCACGAAAATAAAAACAAAATTTAGAATCATGCATTGCACTGTCTGAGGTTATATCTACATAGAAAGTGCTATGGTGACCATGTCAGGGAAAACATTCAAAACACTTACTGTCAGACCCCTCGCGGGGAACTTTTTTTCGATCTCCACACGGGAAAGGGTATAAGTGTGACACAAATGAGTTAAAGAAGATCCTGACTATAATCTCAACAGCACTCACAATAGAGCACCAAATTGAGCATCGACGGACCCATAGCCAGCTAGAGGTGGGACCAGGTGCCCGGGAGGAGTAAGCATCCCCTGTTGGCTAGCCGCACCCGCCGTCGATGTTCATGCACGAAAATAAAAACAATATATAAAATACATGCATTGCACTGTCTGAGGTTATATCAACATAGAAAGTGCTATGGCGACCATGTCAGGGAAAACATTCAAAACACTTACTGTCAAACCCCTCGCGGGGAACTTTTTTACGATCTCCACACGGCAAAGGGCAAAAGTGTGACACAAATGAGTTAAAGAAGATCCTGACTATAATCTCAACAGCACTCACAATAGAGCACCAAATTGAGCATCGACGGACCCCTAGCCAGCTAAAGGTGGGACCAGGTGCCCGGGAGGAGTAAGCATCCCCTGTTGGCTAGCCGCACCCGCCGTCGATGTTCATGCACGAAAATAAAAACAAAATTTAGAATCATGCATTGCACTGTCTGAGGTTATATCTACATAGAAAGTGCTATGGTGACCATGTCAGGGAAAACATTCAAAACACTTACTGTCAGACCCCTCGCGGGGAACTTTTTTTCGATCTCCACACGGGAAAGGGTATAAGTGTGACACAAATGAGTTAAAGAAGATCCTGACTATAATCTCAACAGCACTCACAATAGAGCACCAAATTGAGCATCGACGGACCCATAGCCAGCTAGAGGTGGGACCAGGTGCCCGGGAGGAGTAAGCATCCCCTGTTGGCTAGCCGCACCCGCCGTCGATGTTCATGCACGAAAATAAAAACAATATATAAAATACATGCACTGCACTGTCTGAGGTTATATCAACATAGAAAGTGCTATGGCGACCATGTCAGGGAAAACATTCAAAACACTTAATGTCAAACCCCTCGCGGGGAACTTTTTTACGAGCTCCACACGGCAAAGGGCATAAGTGTGACACAAATGAGTTAAAGAAGATCCTAACTATAATCTCAACAGCACTCACAATAGAGCACCAAATTGAGCATCGACGGACCCCTAGCCAGCTAAAGGTGGGACCAGGTGCCCGGGAGGAGTAAGCATCCCCTGTTGGCTAGCCGCATCCGTCGGCGATGTTCATGCACGAAAATAGAAACAATATGTACAGGTGACTTTCCTATCGGATTGAATTTTTAGGAAAATGACTTTGGCAAAAGGGTAATTAAGATAGCATGTGCTCGAACAAATGTAATACATATAACTATATATATCCACATTCGTGTTTCTAGACGGCTCAAGGGATGGTATTGTCCCTTCCTCTGGATATAAACACGTTTAGTGTCGTAGCAGCTTGTACCTTTTTGTGCTTTCTATATCTTTTATTTCCAAGCGACGTGCATTCGCCCTTAATTGGATGGATCCGACATTGTCTGAATAGTGAACGTCGTTGTTCTCACCCCTTTTGTGTTTTCTTTCTCTCTCTCTCTCTATATATAAAAAAATATAAATCTTCTAAATTTATCATGAAAGTAGGAAAACGGATAACGAAACCTCTCGTGCATGAGAAATTAACTTTCTTTGACATTCATTGCATTGTAGATGACAATTAAAGGTAGTAAGACGATGGACTTCAGGCTAACATGAAGTACAAAAATGGTAACATCATGGGAAATTGCATATAATTATAAAGACAATGGTTTCATTGTCAGAATTATATTCTTGACAAAGTTTTATACAATTTCATGTTGTCATATGAAATATTGACCAACATGTCGTTTAGAATGTCTTTGATGTTGCATAAAAATGTCCATGGTGTTACTTTGTCCATACAAAGGGAAAAATCACTAACTACCAAATATGGCCTAGATTAAAAATGTGGTAATATTCTACATTGTAAAAAGGTAACATTTGCTAATTAAAGTATTGCTTCAATTTTGAAAATAGCTCGATAAATAAGGAAGCTATGGCTATTTGAATGACGCCACTCCAACGTTTATATAACGACGTCGTCGACGTCACATAAAACGTCTTGTTAAGTAAACATATTGATGGGTATACATTGTATCTTGAAAAAGCAATTAGTGCATTGATCTGAAAGAAGCATTTCTATTGCAAGTCATATCCAACTCATTTAGCCAGAAAACTTGTTCTATAAAGTTACATTCGAAATTTGTTGAATTGTAGAATCACATTAGCACAATTTCTTTCATCTGCCAAGATCTGTATCTGAATAAAACCGCAATTATACATGATGTCGTAGTATTGGTCAACAGTTAGATTTATAAATTATGATGGTGCGTTGAAACATTCTATTTATTGCGTTATTTTCAGATAAAATTCAAATAATATACATGTTGTTTAAGTGTTATTTATCTGAAAGTAAGAGAGAAAACAAATTAACCGTTGAAATCTTTCTCCATTTTGGATGTGCTCAACTCTCTCAGTTACGTTGCGCCGCTAAACAACAGTGATGCAGGTCAAACTGGGCGTTCAAGGAAATCTTAATGTAAATTTATTTTGGTCTATAAAAAATTCCGGGGATGTGATTGACAAAATGAAATCTAGAAATTTTCAAGCCAATACGATTTCTTCATACGATTTTTCAAATATGTACACCACGCTTCCTCACGACAAGATCAATGATCAATTGTACAAACTCATTAAATGGTGCTATAATCGAGAGGGGAAAACTTATATTTGTACATCTGAATCAAAGGGTTTCTTTTCCGCTACAGAATACAAATCATACAAATCATGGACATGTAGCGACCTGTGTAGTGCCTTGTCCTTCCTCTTGGACAACATTTATGTAAGATTTGGTGAGAATCTCTACAAGCAGGTTGTAGGGATTCCTATGGGTACAAATTGTGCGCCTCTTGTTGCAGATTTATTTTTATACACATATGAAAAAGAATTAATTCAAAATCTTCAAAAGCAAAGAAAACATGTTGATGTGAAATGCTTCATTGGTACTTCTAGGTACCTAGATGATATTCTTACTATCGATAATCCTGTTTTTGAAAAGTATAAAGATGTTATTTATCCACAAGAATTGACTCTAAACAAGGCAAACTTTACAGACACAGAAACACCATTTTTGGACCTTAATATCAAAATTGTCAATGGAGAAATTCATACAAGTGTATATGACAAACGAGATGATTTTGGATTCAACATTGTAAAAAGATGTCCCTAGATTACCGTCATACGGTATCTACATTTCACAGCTCATCCGGCATGCTAGAGCATGTACTGATGTTTTGGATTTTCATAATAGAAATCTACAAATTACAAAGAAACTTTTAGGTCAAGGTTTTCGCTTTCACAAACTAGTAAAGGCTCTCTGGAAATTTTACAAAAATTATGATGTACTTCTTTTGAAATTCGGACCCATACAAGCAACGGAGTATATTACTTTAGGTATTTCACAACCTGCATTTTATGGTGACATAATTAACAAAATAAGAAGGATCAAAGGTAGACAGCATATGTATCGAAAATGCGTCAGAGTCATCAAACGCCTTTTATACCGTGGATATGATCCTAATGTCACCAGACGGACACTAAGCTTGGTACTTGGCCAATATACAGTCTTGTACGCGCGCATTCTTAAGACTTGCACTCTGACTGACTGTGACGACGGGACTCCATGACGGGCCCTGTCCAAACCTCCTTAGAGAAGACAGGGCCCCGACCACCTGTCCTCTCTGAATGTCAGTCGGACTCCTCGGGTGATAACATATTTGAGCTCGCTACAGCCGGCAGAGCACGGACTGTATTACGCACGTCCTCTTTTTATATCCATTTACATATTCATCTATGTTGCTTGGACCCATGTGTTTTACGGTCTTGTATTACGCATGCCCTCTTTTTATATCCATTTACATATTACGCATGTCCTCTTTTTATATCCATTTACATATTCATCTGTGTCTCTGGGGCCTCTGCGTTTTGCGGTCTTGTTTGTGTGATGTCATCTTACAGTGAGGAGGTTGTTTTACACCACAATTGTACGTTCTTCGAGACCTCTGGGTAATTTGAGAAGTGAGAGGGTTGTGCGCACGTAATCCAGGATAACCACACCATTTGCTACTTGCGTGACAGATGGCCGTCCAAAGTCGGCATCGGTTACCCATTGGTCTCGTCGGTTTATGTGTAGTCTTTTGTGTTTGATGTTTACATGTCGTGTGTCTCTTTTCCGTCTCGTGCTGTACTCGTCTTTTGTGTTTTTGCATCGGGTGTTTTGGTGTTTTACTGTTGATGCTGCAACGGGGTCTTGTTGGAGATCTCCTCCCTTCTTTTTGTTTGTGTGTGGTCATCTAACAGTGAGGAGGTTGTTTTACACCATAATTGTACGTTCTTCGACACCTCTGGGAAATCGGAATAGTGGGAGGGTTGTGCGCACGTAATCCAGGATAACCACACCGTCTGCTATTTACGTGGCAGATGGCCGTCCTAAGTCGGCACCGGTTGCCCATTGGTCTCGTTGGTTTATGTGTAGTCTTTTATGTTTCATGTTTCTATGTTGTGAGTTGGTGTTCCTTGTCCTTTTTGCGTCTCTTTCTGTGGGTATCTGTTCTGTGTTTTTTGCATGGGTGTTTTGGGATTTTGCTGTGGGTGCTGCAACCTAGTGTTGTTGGAGATCCCCTTCTTTCTTTCTTAATACATATTTAGTACATCACATTATAAATCACTGGAATTCTATTGGTTTAGCAAGAGGAGTTGTAAGAAAATGCTTTTATTATGACAACAAGTTATGCTGGATGAAAATGAGGCCTTTTGAACAATTAACGATGCATCCTTAAAAAAAACTGAAATATTAATTCCGTGAATTTACCACGCAATGTCACTGATATTACTGTTTTGGGAAATCAATCTTGTGTCCTAATTTTCGTATATATATTTATATATTTCGTAAGAAAATGTATAAAATAGATTGTGTATCGTATCTCAGAATTTATTATAAAAAAGGATCAGCAATACTGTAGATTTTAATGTTCAAATGTCTCTCATGTTGCAATCAATGTCCAGTGATGGTACCCTGACAGTAATATAATGGACAGGTAACACCACGGAATTTCTTGAATTTGAAGACGTGTAATATTTGTACCACTTGGTGAGTATCACTGCTTGTGGACCGGGAGTCCACAAGGGCACAAGTAGCCGAGTTCGATCAACTTCAGTCAAATTTGATCGTTTCTTCAACGCATTCTAAAATGTCTGTTATCAAAAATTTCTTGCATTTCCTAAAACATGGGTCCTGTAGCATCATATCCCCTCAATCTTGCCACGTCTTTTCGGTAAATGTTAAGACATAACTATCAAATTTTTTGGCCATATTATATTATTTTTTATTTATTGAGGATCACTGACGAGGGTTAAGTACCCGAAACGTACATGTCTGGTCCATGCTGAATATTGAATTTGAAGACGTTTAAAATTTGACATGAATTTGAAATAAATTTAAAATTAACAATCTATTGGAATTTCAAATACTTAAAAAGCTAGTATGGTGCAAATTCCTTGTAACTGAACTCTTTGTTGACACAGGTGGTTTCAATAATGAAATCTAAGCTCTAAACTTGAAGTAACAACTCGGACAAGATTTGAAATTACGGTGTCGGTGATAGGTGATTTCTACTCCACTGCTAAATAGTTGTATTTCCTACATTTCTTCTTTTTGGCTTCTTGTCAAAAAGCAAACATATATCTTTACAAAAATGATAACGATTCTCTTACAAAAAGATTGCCTCAAAAACCTTCCGAGTAACAGTATGGCCGCGACGAAAGTTACATGAACAAATCTTTCAAGTTTTGTTAAAAATTGACTCATTTAGTAGTATGAATGATGTACATCACAAAGTTATGACCATGTTTTAAAAGAAGGTAGAATTTGTGTTGAAAGTTTTTTATTCAATCGGTTCAAGATCTTATTTACGTTATGACTTGAAAGGCCAGGGGATGTGGTGCACAATATGTTGGTGAGATAGGCCAGTCTTTAAAATCTCGTTTTAGGAACCATTCTTATAAAATCAGAACTTCACGTCAACAAAAGCACAGAAACTTTCTTTAAAATCACTTTGTTAAATATAACCATTAACCGGATATCACTATAACCCCAGTTCAGTCTTTTCCAAAACGTAAAAATGAAAGTAAGACCGAAATTTAAAAAAAAACACCGACTACAAGCTGCACTTGGTTTAAACGATCAAATTTATGGACAAGGAAACATTTCCTCAGCATCCATTAGTTTCAATGTCTTTTCAATCCGTCCAAATGCTAAAAGAAAATACAGGTCCGACGGGAAAGACGAAACAGACAACAAAGAAAAATATCCAGAGTCTACCGTTCTCTCGATGATCGATGATCTCGCAATGGCGGCAGACATGAGCTGTTAAATGCTTAGTCGTCGACACCAGTACTGCAACTGAAATCTATCTTGGATGAAGCAGAGGTTACATTCTTAAGAAACACTGACTGATTCAGACTTAATATCATTGTCTCATTCGCACAGTATAAACTTTATCCTATTGTAAAAAACACCTCCCCTAAAAGACGATTCATGAAAATCCCGTTTATGAACAAATGTTTTGATCTTCTGAACATCTCTTATATTTTTCGGGATCATCGCGTACAAAGTACTATTCCTCAATATTTTGAAAATTTAGAACCACTTCTTATTTGTTACAATAATGTCGAAGGGTTCCAACCCTCTATCTTCTTGAAGAAAATTCCAAACCAATTTACATGCACCAGACACGTGTTTCGAATATTAAATTCTTATCAGTGATGCTTTCAGCGGAGCCACCAAAAATAATTTCAGTAGCGCCCTTTTTTAATTTTTTTGAAGTTAGATTTTTACATTTACATTACAGAGAGCGCACAAAAGTACAAATAAGTTAATAGAAATGAGACTGAATTACTGTTAGGTACTTCTTTGATATTTATTAAAGAAGATAAACATCACTCACAATAGAGCACAAAATTGAGTATTGTCGGACCCCTAGGAAGCTAGAGTAGGGATCAGGTATCCGGGAGGAGTAAGCAACCCCTGTTTGGCTAGTCGCACCCGCCGTCAATGTCCACACATGAATATGAAAAAAAAAATCTAAAAATTTTGCACTGTCTAATTACTGTCCGTGAGCCAGACCCCAAAATTCGGGGTCATTGGTACCATCCGTGGTGAATAAACGACTCCAATATATTCTGATAGATGGATATCCGTAGTATTTGAAAATGTATGATAGCAACAAATAACAGGTAGCTAAGACAGTTTTTTTGGGAAAAACCTTGTTTTTTAGTCGAAAATCAATGAAAATAGGAAACAAAAAATAACTTTTATATGGTTGATGATTTTAAAACTTGAAAAGTTTTAATATGTAAAGAAAAAGAAATTCGATAAAATTTTAAGTTATTCCTGCAACTCAGTTCCTCAATTTAAAAAAAAACATCTTTGAAGTTTCCTCTTTCAATTGACATATATTTTATATTCTTAATTTTTGCGAATTCTTCGAATTTGAGTTATTATACAGAAAACTGTATTTTCAATTAGAAATCTTCGATTTCTGTATATTTATTTAAAGAACCCTATCTAATTATGCAAGCAATGATTGAAAGGTATTTTTCTTATTTAACTTTTCAGATTATATATGTTTTACTGATATTTCATTCAAAATTAAAGTGTTTTGGGGAAAAAACGTATTTTTCATCCAAAAATCGCTGATTTCTGGAGAATATTTATTGAATCCAAAGAATTTCTTGTAATGATAGCAGGAATGTATTTTAAACTGTAATTATTTAGGTTCATTCATGGACTAAATATTTGAAACATATAAAAAGGTATATTTTCTACTTAATTTTGGAGCAAAATGCCTGGTTTTTTTTTGTCTATAAGTAACAAATTACTAGGAAAATTCTATTAATTCATCATCTTAGCTTAAATTATAGATTTAAAGCAATTAGTATTTAGAAAGTAATCATCTTGTCAGATGATTGTGAACTTAAAAGTAATTATACATTAAAACTAACATTTTTGGATAAAATACGCATTTTTTACGCAAAAACCGCTTATTTTGAGAAAATAAGTACTAGCTCTTTTAATCTGCCTAAATTGATGCATTCTAGCTTTGATATTATGCTGTTTGTTAGTATAAATGGATATGAATGTCATCTGATAAAATGTAACTAAAAGTTAATTTATATGTTATCTTGGGGCAAAAAACCTAATTAATGTGCAAAAAATGACTTATGTCTCTGAACATTTTTTGAAATTTTCATTTTTTTATTTTATCAAAGCACTAGAGGTTTCATATAATATGATGGCATAAAAGTGATCAAGTTTAATGAGTTAGAGGAAATTTCTTTGTTTATCTTGCTATTTTGCGAGGAAATCTAAATTTTCATTTAAATATCGCTGATTTCTGGAAAATTTTTATTACTATGAAATGTGTCGTTATTATTTATATTCAAAAGTGTTCCTTGGTATATATTAGTTTGTTCTTGTAAGTCATATACATTTCAAGTAACCTCTGTTAATTTAATTGGTATTTTGGGGCAAACAATATTTTTTTATATTATAGCCTAAATCAAGAAAATTACTATAGAAAGTCTCATATTTCAAACTATGTCAATTATCTTCTGTATTTCCTATTTATCTGTTTATTCTTTCTAAACTTATTTATCATTTCTCTTTAATTTTGTGTAATATTATTATATTTGGGGTAAAATACATATTATTAAATATTAGGTCACAAAGAAACCTGTTACGTATCTCCTTCGTGCCTTTGCTTTCGAGACTTGCACTCTGACTGTGACGACGGGACTCCATGGCAGCCCTGTCCAAACCTCTTTACAGAAGATGGGGCCCAGACCACCTGTCCTCTCTGAATGTCTGTCGGACTCCTTGGGTGATAACATGCATGATCTAGCTACAGCCGGCAGAGCACGGACTGCATTACGTACGCCCTCTTTTTATATCCATTTACATAATTTTATTCATATGTGTTGATTGCGCCCCTGTGTTTTGCGGTGTTGTTTGTGTGTTGTCATCTAACAGTGAGGGGTTGTTTTACACAACATTGTACGTTTTTCGAAACCTCTGGGTGATCGGAGAAGTGAGAGTGTTAAGAGCACGTAATCCAGGATAACAACACCATTTCCTACTTGTATTGCAAATTGCCGTCCAAAGTCGGCACCGGTTGCTCATTCGTCTCGTAGGTTTATGTGCAGTCTTTTGTGTTTGATGTTTATATCGTATGTCCCTTTTTCGTCTCTTAGTATGCTCGTCTTTTTGTTTTCGTATCGGGTGTTTTCCTGTTGATGATGCACCAGGGTCTGGTCGGAGATCTCCCTTCTTTTTGACTCGGCGAACTTACTAGTAACATCACTGATATTTGATTTATTTTCATCGGAATATGGCAAGGTAGCACAGCCTGACATTTATTTGACAAGAGAAACCGGCAGATTAAAGCAAAGGAGCTGTTAAGATAAGGGCCATATTTAGCCCTGAATCTCGTGTCGTATTTCTTCCGCATGACGATTCACATGTTGAAAGAAATTAATCATACTTGAAATATGATGTATTTGAAGACTTTTTATATGTTTTACATTTTGGTAAAGTACTCTTATGATTCCAAAATGAAGGTCGAAAGAAGAAGGGGTACTCGGATAGAAAAACTGATGAAATCGACGAAAAAACGTGTAAATTTGTTAATATTTTACATAAAATGGAAAAAATATTTACTAAAAGACATCAAATATGTCTACATTGGATATATCAGAATTATATATTTCGAACGTTGTATCTACTTTAATTGGCAAATAACGAAATCCGGAACTCAAAATACGGTCTCACTTTGTATTTAATGGCTACAATTACAAAGGAGGGGATCTCCAACAATACCAGGTTGTAGCACCCACAGCAAAACCCCAAAACACCCAATGCAAAAACACAAAGCAGACAAGCACGGAAAGAGACGCATACGGGACAAGGAACGTCAACGCACACCACAGAAACATCAAACACATAAACCAACGAGGCCAATGGGCAACCGGTGCCGACTTAGGACGGCCATCTGCCACGGAAATAGCAGAAGGTGTGGTTATCCTGGATTACGTGCGCACAACCCTCCCACCTTTCCGATTACCCAGAGGTCTCGAAGAACGTACAATTGTGGTGTAAAACAACCTCCTCACTGTCAGATGACCACACACAAACAAGACCGCAAAACGCAGGGGCCCAAGCAACACAGATGAATATGTAAATGGATATAAAAAGAGGGCGTACGTAATACAATCCGTGCTCTGCCGCCGCGAGCTCATGTATGTTATCACCCGAGGAGTCCGAGTGACATTCAGAGAGGACAGGTGGTCGGGGCCCTGTCTTCTCTAAAGAGGTTTGGACAGGACCCGTCATGGAGTCCCGTCGTCACAGTCAGTCAGAGTGCAAGATTTAAGAATGCGCTTGTACAAGACTGTAGATTGGTCAAGTACCAAGCCTAGTGTCCGTCTGGTGACATTAGGATCATATCCACGGTATAAAAGGCGTTTGATGATTCTGACGCATTTTCGATAGTGAAGTTGTCTATGTTTGATCCTTCTTATCTTGTTCATAATGTCACCATAAAATGCAGGTTGTGAAATACCTAAAGTAATATACTCTGTTGCCTGTATTGGTCCGAATTTCAAAAGAAGTTGACAATAATTTTTGTAAAATTTCCAGAAAGTCTTTACTAGCCTGTGAAAGCGAAAACCTTGTCCTAAAAGTTTCTTGGTAATTTGCAAATTTCTACTATGAAAATCCAAAACATCAGTACATGCTCTAGCATACCGGATGAGCTGCAAAATATAGATACCATAGGACGATAATCTAGGAACATCACCGTCAAGCCAGGGGAAATTCTATGTTAAATCCAAAATCATCTCTTTTGTCATACACACTTGTATGGATCTCTCCATTAACAATTTTGATATTTAGGTCCAAAAATGGTGTTTCTGAGTTTGAAACATTTGCCTTGTTTAGAATCAGTTCTTGTGGAAAAATAACATTTTTATACTTTTCAAAAACAGGATTGTCGATAGTAAGAATATCATCCAGGTACCTAGAAGTACCAATGAAGCATTTCACATCATCATTTTTTCTTTGCTTTTGAAGATTTTGGATAAATTTCTTTTCATACGTGTATAAAGATAAATCTGCAACAAGAGGCGCACAATTAGTACCCATTGGAATCCCTACAACCTGCTTGTAGAGTTTCTCACCAAATCTTACATAAATATTGTCCAAAAGGAAGGACAAGGCAATACACAGGTCACCAAATGTCCATGATTTGTATGATTTGTAATCTGTGGCGGAAAAGAAACCCTTCGATTCAGAAGTACAAATATAAGTTTCACCCTCTCGATCAAAACACCATTTAATGAGTTTGGACAGTCGAGCATTTATTTTGTCGTGAGGAAGCGTGGTGTACATATTAGAAAAGTCGTATGAAGATATCGTATTTCCTTCAAAATTTCTTGATTTCATTTTGTCAATCACATCCCCTGAATTTTTAATAGACCAAAAGAAGTTTACGCCATTCCTGTTCATGACAGTTTCACAGTATTTTGCCACGTGTTCCTTTATAGCCGTGAGTGCTGACGTAAGATTTCTAGACAAAATTGTCGTTGAGCAGTTGCTAGAATTAGCAATGTATCGAAACTTGTAAGGAGACTTGTGAAGTTTTGGTATACAGTATATTGTAGGGAGATCCAATTTAGAAATAGGGATGTTAAAAGAAGAAATTTCACTGTTATGTTTGTTCAAAATATTGGGAACACTTTCGTTTCGTTCAATATAAAAATTAGTAGAGGAAAGTTCCGAAACTAAAGTTGATATGTAGAAGCGTTTTCAAATAATTATGGTGTTGTTGGCTGCTTTGTCTGCAGGCGCGAAGACAAATTTTTCATGTAAATTACGTAACTTGGATTTGAAATATCTTTCAGATTTAGAAATTTGATTTTCAAAAAGATGAGGATTTTTGTTGTAGTTATCTATTCGAATATCGGTAATATCCAAAATGAGGTTTTTCCAGTCATTCAGAGCATGCGATTCGACTCCTTCCGATTTACACCATCGTTTGGTATAGTTATCTAAAGCTTCCTTTAGCACTTCGCGACATTTAATAAAATCTATCTTGGATGGGATTCTGTATTTATGTCCGTTTTAGAGAAGACCACGGAGCTGCCTGTCTTTGATAATTGAAAAGTCACCTGTAATAATATGACCAGCTGGTTTATATAGACGTTGCACATTCTCAAGAAGCAGGACATGATTCAAGAATTTTAGGATCTTGTGTAACTTTGTTGTAGTTAAAAACGAAATTTCGAATAGGTCTCTTATATCTGAAACAAATAAGAGGAGGTTCTAAATTTTCAAAATATTGAGGAATGGCACTTTGTACGCGATGATAAAATATTAGTGATGTTCAGAAGATCAAATCCTTTGTTAATAAATGGAATTTTTATGAATCGTCTTTTAGGTGAGGTGTTTTTAACCAAAGGATATAGTTTATTTTGTGCGAATGCAACAATGATGTTTAGTCTGAATCAATCAGTGTTTCTTAAAAATGCAACCAGTGCTTCATCCAAGATAGTAATTGAATTGCTGGAACTGAAGAGAGAGCATGTAGCAGTTCATGTCTGTCAGAACCTCACTTTTCCAGAAAATTTGTATCATGGATATACACCTCCAGTTAAAGTGGCATTCTGTATATCCGGGGGGAACAATGTTGAATAAAACTTTTCCGTTTTCCATTGATTTCTATAGGGAAAATGCAAGTTTTGACCCAAATATAAGCAAACTTATATATAACAGATCAAAAATTACTTCAGATTCTGATGGGATATTTTCCATTTTCAAAATCCCACTTTTCAGGGCTGATTTTACGCCTTATCTTAACAGCTCCTTCTCTTCCAGTATGGGGTCATTGGAAAAATCTACATCAAGAAAAAAGACGGTTTCAGTATGATGGACATATAACAGATATCAAACATTGAGTGAAATCAGGTGCCAAGAAAGAGTATATTAGGCATCTCGTACAAACCGATATATGTAACTTTTTTAATTTCTGGAATGGCATATGAAACGCATAATCTTTTCACTAAAATAATTCTCAATGCAGACACTGGCTATATGGTGCTAATGACCTTATAATAATATGCTGTACTTGAAAGGAGGGGATCTCCAACAAGACCCGGTTGCAGCACCTCACCAAAACACCCCAAGTATTTGTGATGATTATTATGTATTATCATTGTTATTCAAAGGTTCTATCAGAAAATAATGAAAACAAAACGAACGTAACACAGATGGAGATTTATAATCGAATAGATGTTTCTTCTGAAATTATCAGGCGAACTTTTAGACAGTACATATTGAAATCCTCAGCCCGTCACGCACTGAAAGTCCATCATACTGAAACCATCTGTTTTTCTTGATGTAGATTTTCCAATGAAATGATGCCCGTTGCCGTATGTTATTGAAAATAGTGAATATGTATTGTCATGTAAAATGAGAGTCATTGGAAGTGTTTTGATAGTATCCACTTCAAAGAAAACAAACGGCGGACTCTGAATTACAGGTCGTTTTTCAAATGTTGTTATGGTACCATTGCATACTTCTCAAACAGTCTTCAGTTTCGTACAAGGAATATTGTCCTGTTCATTCCAGTACCACGTATTGATACTCTCTTGCATATCGATCCCATCGGTCCATTTTAGACATACATACTTGCAAAGTTTTAGTAGACCATTCTGAGCAAGATCTTGTGTATGTAGTACTCGTCAGGTTCACGATTTTTTCAAAGAATAAATCCTGCTCGGATTCATAACAGTTCCAAGACGTAACCCTCTCTAAAAACTGTCTCAACCAACAGATCTTTCCTCTTGCATACTCTTTTTGTTGGAAGAGTGAATGAACACAGGAGACCTGATGCCCAATCAACAGTATAAACACCTAGTTCCTCCCTGATGTCTGATTGCAAAGACAATGGGATGTGCAAGAAGTACAACATATTGTCAGTTGGGCATGTGTTCACCAATGTGATATTCTTCTTCACAGATGTACCACCCCATGGAATAGGTGGAGGGATGCCTCTCATCTTTTATAACCATTTTTGTAGGCCCAGTCAGTAACGAATGTAGATGACTTTCGTGAATGTTTCCCGCTTCCCTTTCTGATTTGCTCATACATTTTGTTACAGTTTGCATATACAGTGATATTGCCTCTTTCTTTACCTCTGACGGGAGGTCCCTTCCAACTATTCTTTGAATGAAGTCCGGAAGCTTTTTCGAAATATTTTCCCAGACGTGATTTATATCTATAACCGTGGCTTCAACATTTTCGCGCTTATTATGCTAAACTTTCGGCCCGCCGCATTGTTCTACAAAGTTCCTTAAAGGGATGATTTTGGATTCAACATAGTAAATTTCCCCTGGCTTGACGGTGATTTACCAAGATTACCGTCATACGGCATTTACATATCACTCATCCGGTACGCTAGAGCATGTACTGATATATTACGGATTTTCACAGTAGAAATTTACAAATTACCAAAAAACTTTTAGGTCAAGGTTTCCGCTTTCATAAACTAGTTAAGACTTTCTGGAAATTTTACAAAAATTACAGTCAACTTCTTTTAAAATTCGGATCTATACACGCAACAGAGTACATTACTTTGAGTATTACACAACCTGTCTTTTATGGTGATATGATAAACAAAATTAGAAGGATAAAAAGGTAGGCAGCAAAACCATCGAAAATGCGTCAGAATCATCTAACGCCTTTTATACCGTGGATATGATCCTAATGTCACCAGACGGACACTAGGCTTGGTACTTGACCAATCTACAGTCTTGTACATGTACAAGCGCATCCTTGAGACTTGCACTCTGACTGACTGTGACGACGGGACTCCATGACGGGCCCTGTCCAAACCTCTTTAAAGAAGACCACCTGTCCTCTCTGAATATCAGTCGGACTCCACGGGTGATTACATACATGAGCTCGCTACAGTCGACAGAGCACGGACTGTATTACGCATGCCCTCTTTTTATATCCATTTACATATTCATCTGTGCTTCTGGGGCCTCTACTTTTCGCGGTCTTGTTTGTGTGAGGTCATCTTACAGTGAGGAGGTTGTTTTACACCACAATTGTACGTTCTTCGAGACCTCTGGGTAACTGGGGAAGTGAGAGGGTTGTGCGCACGTAATCCAGGATAACCACACCATTTGCTACTTGCGTGACAAATGGCCGTCCACCGGTTGCCCGTTGGTCTCGTCGGTTCATGTGTAGTCTTTTGTGTTTGATGTTTACATGTCTTATGTCTCTTCTCCGTCTCATACTATACTCGTCTTTTGTGTTTTTGCATCGGGTGTTATGGTGTTTTGCTGTTGGTGCCGCAACGGGGTCTTGTTGGAGATCTCCTCCCTTCTTTTCTAAACATGGTCCATGCACATCTAATTTGAGTGGATTTCCCACTTCTATCAATATTGCGCATGTTGTGATTCGATAAAATCTGGAAGGCCAGATTTGTACCGCTTCAGAGTTGTGACGTCAGCCTGGATCACGTGAGCCCTAATTATTCATATATGTGAGGAGGATTTGTAGTTGTGAGTGCCTGATAGAGGAAACAAGGAGCCATAAAAGGTTTTATTTGAAAATATGCAGAAACGATCATAATATTGTCGAATTGTAGAAGTTTAATCTCCATATACCTCTTTGTAAAATCTCAACACTTTTTAAACATCTATAACTGCGAATGTATGAGCTAGATTCGCCTGAAAATTTGAATTTATACAAATGAGAGAATGTCTACTTTCATATGAAAAGAAAGATTTTGCCGTACCTTCAATTGCTGCTATTGTAATTTGGCCATACAATCTATAAATAAGCCTTTTTGTGTTTTTTTTTTCGAAGCCTTTTCCTTGAAAAAAAAAAACAGGCTTACACAACTTATTTTACATAGATGATGAAGCAAAGTCTAAACTTTATTGTAGATTAAAAATGTTTCAGATTACTTAACTTTGGAATGCCCGTATCCAAGGACTCAAAGTGGGCTTATGTGCAATTTTACACAATCGCTCCCATAGTATCGGACTATTTACTGAGTATTTTTTTAATTGCAAGAACTGCTTGAATATGTTCATTAGTAATTATCACTTTGGATTAAATTCCAATGATCTAGGAAAAAGGGAACTCTTAATATTGTATAAAATTGCTGTCAGTTTTTTTGCGATTTGAGCTCATGTTGCCATAACAACGAACACAAACTTTATTCCTATGTTAATGCTAATGTTTTATTTGCATTAACAACTCAAAAATGTAAGTAATTTATCATTGATTTTTTTTAAATGCAAAAAACACTTTTGATAAGGTACCTGAGTTGCTATGAAAACATACAGATAAGACCATAAACCCAACATTATTATTACTAAACTTGAAAGAGCAACATTATGATATTTAACAGATTATGCTGCATAAATGATGTATGTGACTTTACAAACGCAAAAAAAAAATGCATTTTTTCAATTTCCATGATCTGTTTCCATGACAACTGGATGTGACATTAAGCAAATGTTTGACAATTTTGTACTTTTGGGTCAGACCCAACCGTATGCATAAATTTTATCAAATTCTGAGACATGCCGTGTCATACGTCCTCATAAAAGTGAAAATACTTACAGAGAGTAGCTATTAATATTTTTCTGTGCCATACTTATCTAATACTTTTTCGTGCCATAATTACATAACTATCCTACCGAATAGTGGAATTTACCGACCTTTCTACCGAATTGAAGTACCGGGTGTTGCATGCAAGCAGATGCTCACTCTAACTGGGCACCTGATCTCACTCCTTCGCAGGGAATCCACTTCTCTTCATAGGGTAGATTTTTTTTATTTCTGTTTCGTAGCCTTAGTTCTTGTTTTATCCTGGTTTTGTATGCCCTTGGTTAGATGATTTTTCGATAAACGATTTTGTACTTCTTGATAGGGCTATGGATTTTATTATATTAGTCATCATATAATTAGCTCTGTAGATATTCTAATAAGAAATATTTTGAATCGGGTCATCCTCAGGAGTTATCTCCCCTTGATGAAAAAAAAATCGAAAAAAAAAATTAATTAAAGAAAAACTAATTGATAAACGTTTGATTTTCAGCGACATTTGATTAATTTTTTTTTTTAGAAATTTTTGACTAATAGATATTTGATGCGCCATCATTCGGGTTAAAAAAAAGAAAAAAATATACCCAGTGATTGTGAAACAATAATGCCCACGTCGGTGTCTTTGTAATAACACCATTTTCTGTTCAGTAGGCGTAAGGTCAAAGTCACGAGGTCAGAAATATTGGTCTTGTCACAAGGAATACACATGAGAAATATCACAGCCCTATTACTAACCGTATAAAAGTTATGCCCAATGTTTTTGAGCGGTAGGTAAAAATTAAGGTTAGCGGATCCATAGGGTGCAGACTCATTAATATTAATAATAAACAAGAGCCCCAGGGGGGGCTACAACGCTCACCTGATACCCATACACTACTCTTGACCTACCACAATTGCATTATGATAGTGCCAGTGCCAGAATTTGAACCCACAACCCTGGGTCTACCAGGTATATGCATGTAAATCATTTTTTAGAAATTCAAAAATGTAAATTCAGGCATAAAATATATATCGCAGCATTAAGAGTAAGTGTGCAAAACGGAAAAAAAATTAAAATGGAAGAAAAAATGTTTTGGTCAAAAATGAAGTTTTAAAAAGGTATTTAGACGATTTAAAAGTGCATAAAAAGCTGACTAAATGGGAAAAGTGAAAAAGGAAGAAAAACAATTTTTGGAGTGCCGTTGCCGGGACTTGAACCCACAACCATTGGGTCCATGTGCACAGTAAACATTTCTATTCATGTTTTTAAAAGATTCATAAAATTCCAAAAAGAAGATCATAGCATGTTATGTATATCAAAGTAAATAGTAACTTACATATAACAAACATGCACTAAACAAGGACACAAAACCACACATTTATAGAGTTAGTCAAGGAAACAGTTCAAAAATGAGCATTTCTGACATAGTCCGAAAAGATACCATAAACACGTCTGACAAGTTTGACTTCGGGCTGAAACCAAAAAAAAAAAAACACTTATTGAGACATCCTTCTAGATCATCCCGATGCTTTCAGTTTGTCGATATATGCTTCTGTTTTGAAGAAGCAGTTTGTCAAAGGAGGGTACCCCCCTCCCACTCACGACCTACTTTTGCCTGTGGTGGCGCCACCTTATGACGGAACCGGCAAAAATTCAAAAACACTTGTATGGGACAATGGAATACTTCATTTATATCAAGTTTCATTAAAATCCCTTCAGTTGTTTTGGATAAGATGTCCAATATGTATGAAAATACACTTCTCCCCTCCTACTTTTTTCACTTAAGAACAAACATCATGAAAAATCATGAAAATAAAATGCTCAACCAAAATCAATATAAAACCACTGAATGCCTTAAATATGACAAATACGCAGTAATTTAAGGCATAAGACCACATGTTTTTGGAGATATTCAAAGAAAAAGTAAAAAAAATGAGCATTTTTGACAAAGTCCAAAAAGACGTCAAAAACGCGTTAAATACAACAACACTTGTTGAGTCATCCTTCTAGATCATTCGGATGCTTTCGGTTTGTCAATATGTGCTTCAGTTCTGAAGAAGAAGATTGTCAAAGGAGGGTACCCCCGTGACCTTCTTTTGCCCGTGGTGGCGCCACCTGTTGACGGAGCCGGACGAAAAACAACAAAACTTGTAGGGGGTCATGAGTACAAAGTTTCATCAAAATCCCTTCAGCGGTTCTTGATAAGAAGTTGAAAATGTGAAAAGACGGACGACACGCTTTGACAATAGCTCACGTGAGCTTTGCTCAGTTGAGCTAAAAAACTGTCGAGTAAATAATTCGACGTCCATTATGGACACAACAAACGCTGTATCTCAGCTTCTATTTGACTTAGATGACAAATATGGATAATGACCATATGCCTGTATACAGCACAAAATCGATAATTCAAAAATTATAAACCGAAGGCATACAAAATCAGGATAAAACAGGAACCAAAGCAAACAAACAAAAGCCTCAATAACAACACTTGTAGGGGGCCATGAGTATCAAGTTTCATCAAAATCCCTTCATTGGTTCTTGAGAAAAAGTTGAAAATGTGAAAAGTTTTAAATACGACGGACGGATAATGACCATGATAATGACCATTATCCATATTTGTCATCTAAGTCAATTAGAGCTTTGAAAATTTCAGAAGTTGTAAAGATGATATTTTTATATAGGAGAATAGCCAGACTTTTCCCCTTTCTTTTTAACACACGTTATTAATGAATGAGCTAATTAATGAATGAGTTTGCAGCCTTTTGGGGGATCAAATATATTAGTATCTCTTGCAAGGTCTTGTCACAATGAATACACAGTTGAAATATCAAAGCCCTATAACTTACCATTTTAAAGTAATGCCCAATGTTAATGTTTTTTAAAAGTAGGTCATGGTCACGAGGTAAAAAATGTTGGTATCTATGGACAGGTTTTTTTTTCATAAGGAATACGCATGTGAAATATCAAAGCCCTATCACTTATAATTAAAAAGTTATGCACAGTGTTAAATATTTTGAAAAGTAAGTCAAAGATCAAGGTAAAGGTAACAAGATTAAAGCTATAAGTATCCATAGAAAGGTCTTGTCACAAGGAATACGGGTGTGAAATATCAAAGCCCTACCACTTACCATTCAAAAGTTATACCCAATATAATGTTTTGAAAAGTCAGGGCAAAGGATAAAGGTCGCGAGGTCAAAAATGTTGGTATCTATGGAAATGTTTTAGTCACATAGAATACACATGTGATAATCAAAGTTCTGTCACTTACTATGGTCATTATCTATATTTGTCATTCAAAAGTAATATGCTCAATATTAAAGTTTTTGCCACGGACAAACAGACGCACAGGCCAAATACTATATGCCCCCGAATCTTTTATTCTCAGGGCATAATAACTTTACCATATAGTTCAATGTAAACTCTATGAGCCCATAACTCTTACGTAACTTATTAACTTAAAATAAAGTAACTTTATATTTTCAATATCCCAATTGTTGAAAAATATGGACTAATTTTTACATTATAACTATGCTGTGATTTTAGGTCATAGAATTCAATAAATTGGTGCTCAAATTACTTCTCATTACCCATTGACGACCTGAAGTTACACCAAAATTTAGGGTTCCTTTCTAATCAGGCATGTTGCAAAAACTTCGTATATTCTATTCTTTCCAACTTTGAAACGAAGCCAAAAGGAAAAAAAAAAACGCAACAAATTCATAATGCTCTTCATGGTATTATACCATGGTGTTCATTTATTTTGTACATACAACACATAATATGGTTTTTCCTGTCCTGTATTTCGGACATGGAAGTGCGCCACAAGCCGCCTGAACAGGATAAGGTAAAGCACCATTATCGTTACGATGACCTCCGTCAGCGGCTCTTGGTCTAAATCCATACAAATATACTCAGAGGATGATACATGACCCTTTCCATACTCCGTTGCCAAATAGCCATAATATTGCCTGGCCCAGCCTCGTACGCATGTTGCCCTTCCCGGGATCATCAGTTTTTGGATTCCATTGGTGCTTTGACATACTGCACAAGGAATGTTGTCACCGTTTTTAAGTTTGCTGTTTCCAAATGTACTTCCCCCAATGTCATATTCGCCGCCATATAGTTTTTCATGGTACCCTTTAATGGTCTTTTTCGTGAATTGTGGTTTGGGGTGCATACAGAGATATGAGGCACCACCTCCACTGTTCTTCCAAAAGTTTCCTCCAAGAGAGCCTAGGATAATGTGAAAAAGAAGGTAATTACTAGATACTATAGACATAGAATAACACCTGTAATATTCCATGAACTTCAAAATGGGGAAATATCGGTATATAAATTTAGAAATAAAATACTTTTTTTGCGTTGGGTATAGGACCGGATATGTAGAGCTCTTCGAATGGTGTGCTTATCAGCTGATAGCTCGCATTAGGCGTCTAGATTAAATTCCAAAAAAAATCTAGTTTCCAATTATGACGCCATGGCTGCCATTCATGAATGTGGCTTTAATTTGATTGAATATCCGCCTTATTCATCTGACCATGATCCAGCAGACTTTCATTTATATCAAAAACTGAAAGCAACTATGTCTGGCACATACTTTCAGTCGGATAATGACGTCATACTAGCAGTGGTTGGGTTTCTGACCTGTCAAGATAAGGAGGTCTTTAAAGGTAGTTGTACTGCATACCTAAAATGCATAAGAATCCGTACAAACAACGTTTCATCGCTGGTTCCTCAAAATGTTCTACCAAATCTGTATCGATCTTACTCACCAAAGTTTTATCTGAAATCAAATCTGGGCTTCAAAAATATTGTTCGACAGTGTATTCTCGCAGTGGTATCAACCAGATGTGGATTTTAAAGAATTCGAAGGAACTTTTAGAACATCTGAAATCCTCTCATTTTAGTAGAGTCCATTCGATCAAAGCCTTTGATTTTTCGACACTTTACACTACAATTCCACATTCTAAATTGAAAGAAAGACTCGCAAAAATTATAAGTAATGCGTTTACAAGTAAGAACGGTAATCGCAAATACAAATTTATTGTTGTTAACTATGACAAAACCTACTTTGTAAAAGAAAAGTCAGATTCTGAAAATAAGTACACTGAAACAGACATTATTCAGATGTTAAACTTTCTGATCGACAACATTTTTGTGGTGTTTGGAGGAAAGGTCTTCCAGCAAATTGTCGGAATTCCAATGGGGACCAATTGTGCCCCACTCCTTGCCGACATTTTCCTTTACTCGTACGAAGCTGAATTCATTCAATCTCTGGTCTCTGAAGGGAAAAGATACTTAACTTCTGACTTTAACTTCACTTACAGATACATAGACGATGTGTTGTCCATCAATAATCCAAAATTCGCGGATTACCTGAGCAGTATCTATCCTTCGGAGCTTGAAGTCAAAGAAACCACAGAGACAAATAATTCAGCATCCTATTTGGACATAATGTTGTCCTACGACACTGATGGTCACATGAACACCTCACTCTATGACAAACGTGACGACTTCAATTTCAGCATTACAAACTTTCCTTTTCTGAGTAGCAACATCCCTTCATCGCCTGCTTATGGCGTGTTCATATCTCAGTTGATACGCTATGCCAGAGCAAGTACCAAATATACGGATTTTGTTCTGAGAGCTAGGCGTCTTTCAGATAAGCTTCTCAGTCAGGGATATGTTTGTGACCGACTAACATCGTCACTGAGGAAGTTCTACGGTCGATATGGGGAACTCGTCATACACTATGATGTTCCACTCTCAAGAATGGTGGATGATATTCTATCATAGACCATTTGAACCATCCAACCAAAGATTGTACTCTATATCTTCCAAAATGGAAGTAACCGGATGTGACAGTTCTACCGAATTGAAGCGACGGGTGTTGCATGCAAGCAGGAGATGCTTACTCTTCCTGGGCACCTGGTCTCACTCCCCTATCGGGAGTTCGCTTCTTTTCATATGGTGGAGGTTTTTGTTTGTTTGCTTTGGTTCCTGTTTTGTCCTGATTTTGTATGCCTTCGGTTTCTGATTTTTGAATTATCGATTTTGTGCTGTATACAGGGATATGGTCATTATCCATATTTGTCATAGAGGCCCTTAGACACCGGTGGCAAATTTTATTAGATACTGAAGGGGATCGTGTAGAAAATAATGCAAACTGTCTGATAAAATTCAAATCCTTAAATACAAGGCTCACAACATATCAATCAGCCCTCGCAATGTTTCATCATGATCATCTGAATCCAGAACGAGTTGATGACAAATATGGATAATGACCATATCCCTGTTTACAGCACAAAATCGATAACCCAGAAAATCAGAAACCGAAGGCATACCAAATCAGGATAAAACAGGAACCAAAGCAAACAAACAAAAACCTCCACCACATGAAAAGAAGCGAACTCCCGATATGAGAGTGAAACCAGGTGCCCAGGAAGAGTAAGCATCTCCTGCTTGCATGCAACACCCGTCGCTTCAATTCGGTAGAACTGTCACATCCGGTTACTTCCATTTTGGAAGATATAGAGTACAATCTTTGGTTGGATGGTTCAAATGGTCTATGAATATCATCCACCATTCTGGAAAGTGGGACATCATAGTGTATGACGAGTTCCACATATCGACCGTAGAACTTCCTCAGTGACGATGTTAGTCGGTCACAAACATATCCCTGACTGAGAAGCTTATCTGAAAGACGCCTAGCTCTCAGAACAAAATCCGTATATTTGGTACTTGCTCTGGCATAGCGTATCAACTGAGATATGAACACGCCATAAGAAGGCGATGAAGGGGTGTTGCTACTCAGAAAAGGAAAGTTTGTAATGCTGAAATTGAAGTCGTCACGTTTGTCATAGAGTGAGGTGTTCATGTGACCATCAGTGTCGGTCTTGACAGTTTATGCGTAGTTGGTGATATTTTCCTTTCATTGGTATTATTTGCGAGATTAGTTTTTATCCAGTGTTTTTTTAATTGTGAGATGTTTATACACACGTGCGTACCTATAAAGTGTATGATTGGTCTCATGACTCGTCTATGAGACGAACTCCACATCTTTATATGTGGATTCAAAGAAAACCATGATTGCTTGATGGGTTATCTGACCTGTATTTCACCTATATTTACAAAAAGACGATGTTTCTTTCTACTTTCGTTTTCGATTACACTCGCATGGAAAACAAAATAAAATTCGATATCGAAATTAGGGTGGTCGGAATTTTTATATATAAAAAAAATTCCAACAGAAAAACGGAGGCGGAAAATCCGAAGAACTAAATGACAAAATGCAAATATTCTGAGAAAGGATTTGCGAGTCACAGAATTTGTGACTTACAAGAATAATGCATTTATAAACACAAAATGTAAGACAGTCATTTCTAAAAATTCCAATTCTTAAAAGTACTGCAGTTTAAACTACAGGCGTGAAATATTTATCAATTTTTCATGTCCCGATTATTTTCTGAAAGATACCCTTCATTCAAGCAGGACCCCCCCCCCCAAAAAAAAACCAAACAAACACGCACATATTTATAGATAAATGTTAAGTGATGGATATTCAAGGTTAATTAATTATATATTGGGAGAATATAAGTTCATATCAGGAGCATGATTAATTTTCCTAGCCAGATGAAATGACCAACAACACTTTTGAAGGGATATTGTGTGTTGCCAAAGGTCCGTCTATATAAAAAATGCAGATGAAAATTCAGGATTCGTTCGTCACATATTCGGGGGGACTAATGTCTATGCCTAACTCCAACAGAGCAACGTGTATTAATGATCGGTGATCATTTTTTTCCTTGTCAAGTTTACTTATAGACGATACGGCCTGACTTCCCATGCTTCGAATTGAAGCATCATCCTGAGTTTACGTAAAACATGTCACTCATTCGCGTAACACATCGTAAGCTGTTATCGGAAGATGTACGAGGTATTACGAGATTGAACTACAAGCAATTCTTAATCTTAGGATCGCGATTTCATTCGAAGAAATGCAGAGACAATCGGTCGTTTCATTTATACCAAGCCCGACAAGGTAAAGTATGATTGCATATCATTTATTTTTGCTCCGTTAGAGTCAGGCATAGTAATAAATCCTCTTGAAATCGTTCTGATTCGTACCAGACGAGTCCTGATTTCAACTTTTTATTACAGAATATATCATATATTACAGCATCCTATTATTTTATTATGTTTATTCTATAAACTATAAATAGCGACGCTCTGATTGGCTCATAGCGTCACCGACGCTCCTGGATAAATAACCATATACCACGGTCTAAAAATAGACCGGGCCGCAAGGATCTTTGTGGTTTATATCAATCATCAATTTTTTTCTCTGAGTTTATTTAAAGTGCTACTTTTGGAAGCAGGTTCCCTTAAACACGAAAAAGCTTTTAGCTGAAAATACAATATGTTGATGTTTGCTTAAACTTTCAAGGGTACGAATTCTTTTTTACTTACTCAAAAAATTATTGTGCATGTAGGATTTGATCAAAGAGATAAATAGAGACAACGGCATCCATAGTTCGGGCAGTCGTGTCACTGTACAATCCCCTGAACTTAACGAAATATAGTGCGGTGACAGATTTTTATAAGAAACAAGATGCAGTCCGTTTTTAAGTAGAAACTATCATTTGATAAGAAATTTATCTTTCTTTCTGTTGATGTAGGTAACACCAAAGACAAATTGAACGGGAAACTTTTGCATCAACCCGCTTTGCGCATTGGTGTAGTTTTTGTCCTTTTTTCGGTGATACCTGCATCAACAGAAAAATATAAGATTCATTTCTTCGTGAAAGATTCCGGTTGTACAACCCAAAACAACTGGACCGCAGCTCAAAGAAAAGGGTCAATGATGACTTGTAGGCTTTTGTTTCCATGTCTATTGTTTATAACATTTTATTGCTTTGAAGGTACACCTACCTTTTGCTGTCTACAATACAATATAACATGAACATGATTAACAGAAATATTTCCGGGTTTTTTTTAGGAAATTAAGTGAAGTGATTCTGACTGAATGTATCTATTAATTTATGTAGAAATCTCTTCGAAAGAAATATCTCGGCTTTTCCTTATATTCAATCTACAAAAATTCGTTGTTCACTTTTTGATTGTAAATTAATTTCATTGGGAAAATCTAGGCGGAAAGAAAAAAAATTAAAAAGATTGAGACTGCACTACTTAAATGGAATTAAGGCCATGTTTTATTTTTTGTTTGCGTTTGTTTGTTTGATTTTTTGTTTTTTCAATTGCTCAGCTGTCAGGCTTCATCAAAAATAATATTGGATATAGACAAAATATATGAAAGTGCATGCGTTATTGTTAGTTTACATGTTAATCTGTTAATCTTATTTGCATCAATTTGGTTTCTTTTTTGCCTGATATCATGATTGCACTTTTTTCTTTTCTTTTTTTTTGTGTAATGTTTTATTTAATTTAATTCCAGATACATATTTATTGATAATACATTTATGGCAATTATACATAATGATAAGTATGACAATAGGATTAGATCAGTAGTTAATATGCATTTGTTAGCTATCATTAATGGAGATGGAGATTGGATTTTGGTATATGTTACTGACTTCACCAATTATCTATTCGTAAATGTATTTTTAAAGAGTTTATGGCTTTTGTTTTTGAATTGCATTTTTTACAGAATAAGATTTCGTTACTAATATATCTGAGTATTCTATTTGATAGGTTTTCTGGAAAAAAAAAACTGATTTATTTACAAATTTTATTTCATTTCTTGTTTTCCATATAATCCATTTTGTTGAAAATATGATGAAATTAAAGAAATCTTGATAACTTTTCTCAAAATCATTTATGAACCCAAAAAGCATAATATTTTCACTAATTGAAATGCACAGCCGATTTATTAATGATTTGTTTAATTTTCTTTCAATACAATTTATAATTGGACTAATATTTGGACATTCATAAAATACATGTTGATTCGTTTCAAAATTAACTTTACAGAAATGACATTTTTCATCGCTGTTTCCGAACTTTTTTTATTATAGTCTCAAGATACAAAATGTTGTGGATACATTTCCATTGAAACATTTGGATTTTATTCAGAAGTAGAGCTCAGGGTTATTTACGTTTCTCCATATAAACTTCCAATTTAATGTGGTATTTAGCTTTGCTCCCATTTATCCTCAATTCTAACTTTTGGATAAAAAAGTGTGTGAATTCCTTCAGTAAAGAATATGTTTTAAGATTTACCGGCATAATTATTTTGTTTTCTTTGTATCTGAAAAATAAATTTTCGTCTACGTATAGGTTTGGACTTTCTTCTGAATTTTTTTAATGAATCCAGGCATTCTTTTGGAATTGCCTTTTTTTATGCTGGATATTCAGCTATACAATTACCTTTATCTCTCTGTCTTTGATACATATGTCTATCACATAAAAAAGATTTTTAATCGTTATCCCAAATGTTGTCTATTAGATGTAAACGTCTTCAAATTGAATAGCATCATTTAAGAACAGATAAATTGGCTACGTGGACCAGACATGCACGTTTCGGGTACTTAACCCTCGTCAGTGATCCTCAAATCTAAACAATGTAATATGCCAAAAAGTATGAAAGTTTCTATGTCGAAAAAGCGTATCGAAAGACGTAGCAGGATGGGTGGGATATGATGCTACAGGACCCACTTTTTAGAAATTTCAAGAGATTTTGATAACAGAAATTTAGAATGCGTTGAAGAAACGATCAACCGAAATTGATCGAACTTGGCTACATGTGCCCTCGGGGACTCCTGGTCCACCTCTAGCTAGATAAATACCGCCTCTAGCGAAAGACGGAAAGAATAGAGGGTTTTTCTTAAATTGAATTGTGTTACTGCCGAATATCATTTGCTTCTTTATTTGATTATTAAACAATGTATAAATTACATGTTTAAATATATCATTTAATTTTCTCCAACTTTTTAATAGGTTTTTGTAGTACTCAGACATGTTTGGTACAGCTAGACTTTTATCGTGTGCTATTTTACATAGAAAGTAATTAACTTGATAAGAGCTATCCAATGATGTTAATCAATATTTCCCAATTGAATTCTATAGAGCATTCGGAGAACGTATAATTTTGTACAAAGTTTTTATTCTAATACTATCTATATAGGAACGTAATCTACAATTCCCATTCCTCTTAATTTAAATCATCTGACATCGTTTTCCGGTTAACCATTTCTCTTTTTCCATCCCAGACGAATGACCAAATCAATTTATCGATTTCTGTAATATATTTATCCGGTATACCCCTTGCCTCTATTTCGAATAATATTTTTGATATGACTAAATGTTGAACAAGACTTTTTAAATTAAAATTAGACTTTTACCCTTAAACGAAAGGTTTCTTGTTTTCCATACTTGCAAGCAATCTTTAATTTTATCGAGCTTTTCCATTTGCGTGTGTTAAGCGTCTCCAAATTTAAATATCATCATTTAAGAACTGATAAATTTTCAGCATGGACCAGACACGTGTCTGGTACTTAACCCTCGTCAGTGATCCTCAATCTAAACAATGAAATATGACCAAAGAGTGTGAAAGTTATGTCCAAAAATGTATCGAAAGAAGTAGCAGGATTGGTATATGATACTACAGGACCCACGTTTTCGAAATTCCAGAGTCTTCAACTATTCTAGTTTTCTTCAATAATTATTTCAGAGTATTAACCTATAGTAGTTTTCTTCAATAATTATTAGGCATTGCATATCATTTTAGCCTTTGTACAAAATTTGCCAATGATTCAAAGAGACATATATGGATTGAATTTTCTTGTAAACATGCAATTTCATTTTGAAAAGTATATTCGAGCTAGATTTTATTATTTTTTGACTAATTTAAGTAATCTTAAAGGTCACCTCTAACGGTTTTTAAATACTAAAAAACCTTTATTTTATTTTACTTATTCATACTAGAGAAAAAATTTCTAAAAAATTATATTTTTCCGACCGTCCGTTTTCCTGTAAATCGACCTGAAAAGTCTAATCGTTGAAGCGGTGCGACTGAATTATCTGCCCCTTTGTGTGACGTCATGTGCACCCAAGCGAGTGTTAGAGGCTATCTGAAGGCAGTGAGGGATGAAACTCCCATATCTTGTTTACTTGAAGATAGATAAAAACAAATCGGTACCAAATACGTTTTATTGATTGATTGATTTATTTTTATATTTTATTAATTTATATATTTTTTTCTCCTTCGGGGGGGGGGGTTCTTCTAAAACGACTTTACAGCGTATTTGGAATTACCCAAGTATGACTTTTACCTATTATTGAGTGATGGCCTTAGTTAGCCGGGTATAAGTGTCGATCAGTTCATATATAAAGGTTGTATATTCAAATCAGAGAGATCGCAGGCGTGTCATATACAGGCAAGCCTATAGATTGCGTAATATTTGACCCCCGTACAAGGTGTGAACAACAAATTAGACCACGACAGGCATTTGTTGGGAAATAGACAGTAGATGCTTTTACGTTTGGGCAATGTTCGTCTTGATGGAATTTTAGAAAAAACAAATTTACCAATGCCATATAATGAAAAAAAAGATCTGCATGACGTTAAAATTCGAATGACCTCTAAAATATGCTGGAAGTTATATGATGCCCGCTAGACTAGTCGTCTTTTTGTTTGAAAAAATCAATTTAGAATAACAAGTTTTTCTTGAGGATCGATCTCTAAAGACCATGATGAAATAGTTTGACTATTGTCCATCTCTTATCATGCTTATACACCCAAAAACTATTTTGAACTAAGATATAATCGAATGAAATATACAAAATCAGCAAGACTATGTGCTATGTTTATTTCTCCGCCGACTTTTCCACAATAAACATGGTAAAAAGCTAATTACATTGTACGAAGCCATTGAATATTTTTTTTTACATACAAATCGCTATGCAGTAGAAATACGGCATGAGGTTCAGTGCCAAGATCGACCCTTATCTTCAGGTAAATTGTATCTCTGGTCCAAAATCGGTGAAAATTATGCATGGATACTCCATATTTTCTTGTCTTTTTATTGCACTTTTGGTAAAACTAATTAATACAGGTTTCAAATATTCAGATTGCACCATTTGCATATTTTTTTGCAAAATTTCCCGAGGGAGGCCCCGGACCGCCTCCCGCACCTCTCCCCCCTCGATGCAACCCCGCACCCTCTGGATCCGCCACTGAAAACCACGGATTTTTCAATATTTGTATTTACTCGATAATAATTAATCATTCAAATTTTCAGAATACTTAAGCCCGATTGTAAAAAAAAAAACATCTCCCGAATTTTTCGAATTTATCGAATTGGTTTTTCGATAAACAAATGCATAGATATTACAAACATTTATTCCATAGTCTGTTTATTGGCGTAAGTATTTCGTTACATTTGATATTTAGTAATGAAGTTTGCATGTTATATATGTTAAAACAAGATAAATGTGATAACATCATTAAATTCTATGTCTTTAATTTTTCGCATTTCTTCACATTTTTTCCCTCAATTTTGTCTGACGGAGATGAGGCGGACATCACATACCTTACCGAACCATTCACTGACTACGGTGGAACCATTTCGTTTATAAATATGACATATTCTTATGAAATGAAATAAATGTAACTAAAATAATTCACATTATTCTTCTTCTTCTGTTGTAGCAAAAAAAAAAAGGAAAAAAAAAGAAGCAGCTCTTGATATCTTTGAACGACGAGTGTTGGTGCTATATTTATATACTATTTGAAAAGTGTATTCATATATAAAGACCAGCACATCTTTACAGATTGAACACAAACACATTACATCACACGATCAAATATTCTAGAATCTTAGCTTTCAATACTCATCATATACTTTTACAGGTAAACTTTATACTAATTGGTTCAATATCAGTCTACCTGTGCCCATTAGATGGCCCCTTTGACACCAATTAAGGTGATTATAATATTATTGAAGTCGACGAATCGGGAACACACACCCTCCACTCATCATTACGCTTTTTGCCGATAACATTTATACTGTTATTCGGCAACGATTGCCAAGCCTTTGATGCACCGACAAACTCGGCCGTAAAGATACAAATTGTCTGTTTCAATATTATTTTTGCATTTCCTTATCATCTTCCCCTACAGCATTCATTATCAATTCATTCGAATTCATTTGATTAACCAAACACGACCACAATACTCCAATTAAACGCATAGAAATAAATCTACACACAATTAATTTTTTTGGTCATCAAAGTTCTTTTTGCTAATAACTTTTTTGTTTTAAGTCCGATTTAATTGAAATCATTTTCAAAATCGCCGTCTCGGAAAGACCTTTTCAAAAATATATACATTACTTAGGGTTGCTCGAAAAATCCAATCCGTAAAATTTCGCCCGGTAACAAATCTTGAAAGCAGGTGAAGCCACTTTCTATAGGAAACTTCTAACCGCACAGTCGTCAACTTATGATATCAAAACGATTGTTAATGTGATGTACAAAATTAGCGCAAAGCTATTCGATATTTGATGAATTAAAAAAAAAAGAAATATATACTCGCATAAATCGTTCTTTTTAAGCTGTGTATATACATATACAGTGATTACAGCAAAGTATATGCGGGCTTGGGTGTACATTACGTCATCGCCACGGGAGGTAATCCGGGCAGGCTTTTTTGAATTTTAATACGGGACGTATTTTCATCCGCTTTATTTGCTAAACGGGACGCAATTTGGTCAAATGAAAAATTGGAATGTGTTATTCTAGATCTACTTGATCAAGTGAACAAGAAAAAATGAGATGAGTGAGGGATCTTTGCAGGTCAACTTTAATGCGTTAGTTACGTGGGCACTATTTCTAAATTTCTTAATATGGTCAGAAAATACAAAAGAAGGGATGGGATCTCCAACCAGACCCTGGTGCATCACCAACGGCAAAACACCTGATGCGAAAACACAAAAATGAGCACAGCCAGAGACGAAAAAGAGACACACGACATAGAAACATCAAACACAAAAGACTACACATAAACCAACGAGACCAATGGGTAACCGGTACCGACTTAGTAGCAAATGGTTTGGCTATCTGGATTACGTTCGCATAACCCTTTCTGTTGATTGGGTGATGGATTTGTCTTAAACCGAAAGGATGCAAAACAGAATTAACACAAGAAATTGTGTGTTCGACTTTGAGACTGAATAACTGACAGGTACCTTTTTAATGTTTACTTGTATTATTGATCACTTACCGGTATATAGTAGGGTACTAGTACGAGTCGGGCAGTCCTCTCGTCCCCATCTTATGAATACAGCACCAGAACGTCCATATCCTGCATTGACAAAAAAATTTAATATGGTATTCTGTAGGGCTTGGTATCGAAATCAAATTTTCGATTCGATACAATACAATACAAAAAGTACCGATATCCGATATATCGTATCTAGTTTCATATTTTGTAAAACGCACAAGCTAAAATTCTATTCACTAATAACTACCTCTTCCCCAACACAAAGTCAAACGGTTTCCTTGAAGTTAGGTCTAACTTATAGTTCTGGCGGATTGCTTTTTATTCTATATACGATTACATACCCTGATGGACCTTTTTTGCTATATTTTATTTAATTATACTTTTTATACTAAGACATTTCAGAAAAGTGTTTTAGATAAAACAAACATATAAGGTCAGTTCCTATTCGAAAGGTTCTGGAATAAAAACTAAAGATTAAGTTGATATTACTTTAAAGTTTAATCGAATCATGTTGAATGATAAAAATATAATCTACATTTTGTACATGTATAAGCCGACCTTCTCATTCAAATTATCTGAATTACATGTATTATCTCTTAATGATTGTTGTTATTCGCAGACTTCGAATGATGAAGTGATTTGAATAGCCAGAGAGGCAAAATCAGGAAGATATCTGTCTTTTGCAAACAAAAATAAAACAATGATCAAGCATACATTTTCATGCTTGAGATTTCACAAGAAAAGCATGTTTTGTGCTGAAATAACTGTATCTAAATGTAGCGAAACAAAATATCGATACTCGTTTCGATAACAAATATCGATACGTACCGGTATATCGATATATTGACCCAGCCCTAGTATTCTGTAAAAAGCTATGTCGAAATTTCTAGTAGATTATTTTATTAAATTTTTTTTGGATATGCGGTTGTCATATAAGCGGACCTCCTGCAACAAAATTATATGATTTAGAAAATGTTCAACTCGTTTTGAAATCAGACAAATTTTAAAAGGAAACGTACTCTGCACATCATCAAAGCTGATAAAGAAAAAGTGAGTGCAGAATTCATGTTGATTATGCTGTCAACAACAAAGGAGGGGATCTCCAACAACACCAGGTTGCAGCACCCACAGCAAAACCCCAAAACACTCAGTGCAAAAACACAAAGCAGACAGGCACATAAAGAGACGCATAAGGGACAAGGAACGTCAACGTACAACACAGAAACATCAAACACAAAGGACTACACATAAACCAACGAGACCAATGGGCAACCCGTGCCGACTTAGGACGGCCAGTCTGCCACGGAAATAGCAGAAGGTGTGGTTATCCTGGATTACGTGTAATACTTCTAAATCGGTGCAATGATTTGGTTGTTAGGGGATTGTATTAGAAGCCTGGAAATGACTGATTGAACCTCACTAGCTAGTACCCCTGACAAACATACGCTTGTATATACATATTTATTTATATAAAACAATTGTCCTCTACTACATTGTGTCTTAATCTTTCTGTTTTAAGAAGAAACCAACTCTTCAATGTTTTTACTAATTTTAAAGTATTTAAAAGACTATTGAACAGGGGAAATATTCACTGATATACAATGACAAATATGGATAATGGACCATATCCCTGTATACAGCACAAATCGAATCAGACAATCAGAAACCGAAGGCATACAAAATCAGGATAAAACAGGAACCAAAGCGAACAAACAAAAACCTCCACCACATGAAAAGAAGCGAACCCCCGATATGGGAGTTCGCAAAAGAATGTGTTGAAATAATATATATCTGATTCTTACCGAAACCAGTCTGTGTCAAGCAGAGAAGAAGTGCGCATACAACAATGTGAATTGTGTACATGATGCTACACATACAGTAGTAGGGGTATCTAAGGTACCTGACAACGTTGTAGATTTCGGGATTTATATAGAGGCATGATTATTCATAAATTGATTGACTATTTCTACATATCTGAAAAAGCTAGAATTACAGTGACACCACCACAATTAGAAATGGTAATTTATTTTCAAGTTTTAATTCATAGAGTGTAAAAATGTGCAGTACCGCGTTGCATAAAACTCGATAATGTACCATATGGAATGGTAATAAAATTTTGAAAAAAAGACATGATCGACTGACAGCCAGTGCAACTTTGTTTCTAAGATTAAAAAACTTGTTGGACATGAGACAGGTTGACGTCGGATATGTTAAGAATTTATCGACAAGTGTACAATCTATATTTTTCAAAGGGCATTAATTTAGATAAACATAGGTTGGGATAAAAGTTAAAGAAACATTATAATTATTTTTTCTATGAACAGAATTGTAAATGTAATTTAGTTTTTTGTTTATGAGAATGTTAAAATGACATCAGGACGTAGACAACTGATGGATATTGTAAAATTCTACTTTATCGAGGATTCTGACCCCGGATATACAGTAAAACGCTGTAAACTTTTATATTAAGATTTTTCGAAAACATCCAAGTCAATGCGGTTTTTTTTTAATCCAAGCGGCGGCTTTCTATTAAAAAGGGATACCCTTATTACCTATTTAACCTCACCTGGGATCCTCTTCAGAAGAAATCAGATCGTCTTCTTTATCGTTGTTTTGATTTGTATTTTTGAAGGCTTTGGATTGCCTGTTTATGATCTTTTTAGCTTTTTTATTTTGGTTTCTGTCATTCACTGATTTGTAAAGGTCGTTATGCATACAGGTTATTATGTAATTATGCGTAAGAAGTGTTCTTATTGGTTTAGAGAAGAACTGAACAAGTAAGAAGTTGACGAACGGATGAAAGATCTGGTACAAGAATAACTCAATATTACACTCTTAACTGTATTCTCTGATACAAATATAGGCCCAAAGAGAAATATTAGAGGACAAAGGCAATTGTGTTTCATCTATGAAATTGAAAATAAAGAGGACACCATCATAGAATTGTTTCATAGAAATTTAAGTTTCTTTCACATCCATTTACATATTCATCTATGTTGCTTGTGGCCCTGTGTTTTGATGTCGTGTTTCTGCGATCATCTACACTGAGGAGGATATTTTACACTTCAACTACAATCGAGACCTTTTTGGTAACCGAAATTGGGGTATGTGCGCACGTAATCCGGATAACCGCAACCTTTTCCTACATAATAAAAATCATACAAATTATGGAAACGTATTGCATTGTCCTTCCTCTTGGACATCATTTATGTATCATGTGGTGAGAATCTCTATATATGCACGTTGAAGAGATTCCTATGGGTTCTAATTGTGAGCCTCGTATTGAAGATTTGTTTTCATACACGTATAAGAATTTATCCAAAATCTACAAAAGCAAACAAAACACGATGATTTTAAATGTTTCATTGGTACTTCATTGGAAATGTTTAATTTTGTGCTCTGTTGTGAGTGCTGTTGGGATTATCGTCGGGATCTTCTTTAACTCATTCTAATGAATGATACTCTTACTATCGTCAATCCTGTTTTTGAAAAGTATAAAAATGTTATTTATCCACAAGAATTGACTCTAAACAAGGTAAAGGTTACAAACACAGAAACACCATGTTTGGATCTATACATGTATATCAAAGTTGTTAATGGAGATGTACATACAAGTGTGTATGACAAAAATATATGATTTTGGATTCAACATTTTAAATTTTCCCTGGCTTGACGGTGATGTTCCTAGATTACCGTCATATGATATCTTCATTTCACAACATGTACTGATGTTTTCAAACCTTTAGGTCAAGGTTATTGCTACCATATAAAGTCTTTCTGGAATGTTTACAAAACATATTGTCAACTTCTTTTTTAAATTCGGACCCATTCAAGCAACAGAGTAGATTGCTTTTGGTATTTCAAAACCTGCATGTTATGGTGACACAATTAACAAAATACAAAGGATCATGGGTAGAGAGAAATACCATCGAAATTGTGTTAGAATCATCAAACGCATTTTATATCGTGGATATCATCCTTCTGTCACCAGACGGACATTTGGCTTGGTACCGGACCGATCTACAGCCTTGACCAGCACATTCTTAAGAATTGCATTCTGATTGACTGTGACGACAGGACTCCACGACGGGCCCTATTCAAGCCTCCTCAGAGAAGACAGGGCCCCGACCAGATGTCCTCTCTGAATCTCAGTCGGACATCTCGCGTGATAATATACATGAGCTTACTACAGCCGGCAGAGCACGGCCTGTATTTCGTACGCCTTACCTTTGAATATCCATTTACATATCCATCTGTGTGTTTCTTGGCCCCTGCGTAATGCTTTCTATTTGTATTGTCATCTTACAGTGAGGATGTTATTTTACACCCCCATTGTACGTTCTTCGAGACCTTTTTGTAATTGGAAAAGTGGGAGGGTAGTGCACACATAATCCGGATAACCACACCGTCTAGTACTGACGTTGTAGATGATCGTCCTAAGTCGGCACCGATTGCCCATTGGTGTTGTTGGTTTATGTGTATTCATTTGTGTTTGATGCTTTTATGTGATTTGGCATTCCTTATAACATTTGTGTTCTGTGCGTGTCTGCTTTGTGTTTTTACAGTGCGTGTTTTGCTGTTGGTACTGCAATTGGGTGTCGTTGGAGATCTCCTCATTTCTTGCGTAGGAAATGGCCGTCCTATGTCGGCACTGGTTATCCATTGGTTTATGTGATTTGTCTATGTCGTATGTCGTTTTTCGTCTCTTGCTGTGCTTGTCTTTATGTTTTCGGTGTTTGCTGTTGGTACTGTGTAACCATATGGTATCTTCCCCACAATATGTATGGTGAATTATTATTTTATGTTGGGGAATTTGTACACTGTAGAAAGAGGAATAACTCTAAACTTAATCAATGCATTTATCAGAAAAAAATTCCTTACATGAAAGAGGGATGATGTTAATATTAATTCACATAAAGAAAATTTTGAAACAGGATTAGAAACGTTAACAGATTCAAGAAATTCTTAGTTAGTAAGTTTATCTTAAAGATGAAGGAAAATATTTTCTCAACGTTAATTGTAATATTGATCATTCAATACTTGGAAAGTCCAATGATTCGTAAGACTTTAATTACAAATTGGCTTTTAATCTAAGAGTTGTATAAATGATTGTCAATTCTACACGTGAAGTACCAGCATATTGAGTACCAGCATATTGAGTTTATCTACGTACAATCCCTCATAATTTCTGATGCTTTTGAAGAGTTTAAGACAACCTTATCTTTGAGGGATGAACACGAACTTATCTAGAAATATGTCCGCCATATTGTACAATTCCCCTCCCCTGTCAGATTTGCTTTCTCGATGTCAGAAAACTACTTTCTCGCATGCTATGGATTCTGTCCAATAATCAAATAATGCAATGGATTCTGTCAAACAATCAAATAATATTTCGTGAAATAAACTTAAAATTCCAAAGATGTTTTATTTCCACGACAAAGAACTGCACATTTATTAATCACACAACGCGTATCACACAACAAGTATGGCTTGTAAGCCCGCATTAGGTTATAACTGCAACCGGGTCTGGTTGGAGATGCCCTCCCTTCTTATACAAGTTTCTCTATCTTCTTTTTTAACATGTAATTCTTGTCAAGTTAAGAATTTCCCTCTTCGTACATTGACTATTATGATTTTATCTCTTTTGGTCTCGAGTCGAGCATCAATGATAAATTGTTGAAATGCCCATAATGATAAAACATATTCTACCTCAAACAATTAATATCACGAATAAAGAAATCTGATTGGTATAGAGACGTCACGTGGGAGGGAGACAAATATTCATATTACCCTCCAAAAACGTCATTTCGCCCCATGCGGAACCCCACATCTGTATTGCCTCTCTTATTCAGGTGAATCCCGAGATATATCGAAAGACGCAGACGATATGGCTTTCTGAAAGTGTCCGAGGCAGACATAGCTGAAATACTCCAGAATAAAGATGCAATGAATACCAAGAGAGCGACAAAAGTCGCTGTTTAATATTTTGAATACTATCTTCGTGAGAGTAGCGGATTTACGGACTTTTTACAGTTAATAATTGTTTATACTTTGAAGGGGTTTTGCGCCGCGAGAATAACTGATTGATCTTACTTTAAAAAAGCGCGTTTCAGAATATGCGCTTTGGACTGAAACGCCATATTAAAGAATACCGTAATATTGACATTCTTACTGCCCTGCCTTCGTCAAAATTATTTGGTGATCAGAGCGATGACTGTTGAGCTGAAACGAAATTGCCCTGGCAAATTGGACCCTCCCCCCTCTATTTTCGGAACAGATTCTGCTGAAATTATACAGTGCAGAAACCTTAGTGTTTGATACAAATACACCATGTGGGTTACAAAGGAAGGTATGGGTTGAACTGACACTTAACTTGTGTAGGAGGGGCCGTAAAAACTTGAGAGAAATGACGACGAGTACTTTCAGTTTGGAAAATGACGATTTAGGGAATAGGTATATGTGTCTAACAACAGAGGAATTGGACAAAAATCACGGAGATGATTCAACGCAATCTGTTACTGAGGACAGAATGTACGAAGTTCCAGGTAATTTATAGTAAAAACGCTTGCCTTTTTGCATTAAGAGAAAAATAACATTCTTTTTGAAACAATATTATTATAATGATAATATGCCTATCTGGGAATGTTTACAAAAATCAGACAATTGGGTTTTTTTTTATTGAAATACGCTACAAAAGAAATGGCCAGTTTTTTATATTTGAATTTCCAAGGTTGTCGCAGTTCAACATTGTAGCTTATGACATCATATTGTGTGAAAAGTCTCTATATACATGTATGCCAAAATTCATATTGTAATAGTACGGAAGTGTTCAAACTCTATACCTTCTTGTAATTTACATGGCACATGTGTAAAAGTGCAATGTGCTATCTTATTCCTTAATCAATGTGATTAGCATTCTGAATGTTGTTTTGCATGGAGATCTGTTTATCATGTTTAATCATTCCTTCTTCATTTTTCTAAACTGAATCCAGCTAGAGATGAACTTTGGCAGCGTCCACGCGACTTCTTTGGTGCCAGTTATGATGTATATTATAGGGACCTGGCAGTTGGTGAAAACACCTTATCAAAGTTTATGAAATCACACAGTTGTCGAAATCTTTACACTAATTATTAAACCGGGCAGCCATGTCGTCTGCGTTTGTTACTATGAAATATTAATCTAGTCAATCTTGGTATTAAAATTGGTCAACCTGGAACTAATTGCAAAAGAATAACTAAATGTGAAATAAGTTGCTGTATACGTCCTGTATAACATACAAAAAGTCCGGAGCAAAATACCCAGGCAAAATTTAGTAAAACAAAGAAAAAATTAAGAAAAATCGCCGAAAACTGGTAACAATCCCTCATTCATTCAATTGACAATATTTCTGCTATAAATCAATGTGGTTTAACGTTGTCTGGTACGCCCTTTCGCATTGTGCAAGTTTCAAATAAAAATACATTTTAAATTTCGTTTTGGTGCCAAAAGTTTTTCGTAGAAAAATCAAAGAATTGTGAGAAATCTACAAAGTTTATACCGGTGAACTTTGAACTAACTGTGAAAAAAAGAAAAATTAAATGAAAATCGCCAAAAACTGGCAACAGTCCCTCATTTATTCCAGTTACAATATTTCTGCTATAAATCATTGTTGTTTAACGTTGTACGGAATTCCCTATCGCATTAGCAACTTTCAAATAAAAATATATTTTAAAAATGTTTTTTGGGCCTAAAAGTAGGTTTTTCGTAGAAAATTCAGTAATTCTGAGAAATATGCAAAGTTCATTTTAATTGGTGATCCTTGATCCTCTTTAGAGAAGACAGGGCCCCGACCACCTGTCCTCTCTGAATGTCAGTTGGACTCCTCGGGTGATAACATACATGAGCTCGCGGCGGCAGAGCACAGATTGTATTACGTACGCCCTCTTTTTATATCCATTTACATATTCATCTGTGTTGCTTGGGCTCCTGTGTTTTGCGGTTTTGTTTGTGTGTGGTCATCTGACAGTGAGGAGGTTGTTTTACACCACAATTGTACGTTCTTCGAGACCTCTGGGTAATCGGAAAAGTGGGAGGATTGTGCGCACGTAATCCAGGATAACCACACCTTCTGCTATTTCCGTGGCAGATGGCCGTCCTTAGTCGGCACTGGTTGCCTATTGGTCTCGTTGGTTTATGTGTAGTCCTTTATGTTTGATGTTTCTGTGTTGTGCGTTGACGTTCCTTGTCCCTAATGCGTCTCTTCCTGTGCTTGTCTACTTTATGTTTTTGCATTGAGTGTTTTGGGTTTTGCTGTCGGTGCTGCAGCCTGGTGTTGTTGGAGATCCCCTCCTTTGTTTTGAACCCTGTCACAAATAATATGGAAGGGTTCCATCTCTATACCTTGATAAAAAAATTCCAAGCCAATATTTCTGCACTAGACACGTGTTTCGAATATTAAATTCTCATCAGTGATGCTTACAGTGGAGCCACCAACATTCATTTCAGTAGCGCCCTCTTTTATTTTTTAATTTAGATTTGTACGATTCAGAAGCATAACCAAATAAAATATATGTTCAATATAGCATTGGAGGGAATGGTGCTAAGGTGATAATCACCTTTAATTTCGGTGATAGTTTTGAATGGAATGACAAGTTTTCGAAATAGCAAAATAATACCTATGATGTCAAATCGATACAGGGCCAGAGCTGGAAAGAAGGAATTAATACACTTTTAAACATCTGGTCACGGGAAACGCTTTGAACTGCTCCACACTGCAACATGAAATAAGTGTTTATAAGAATCACTTAATGTCTTATAATGTTGCTGTCAATACCCTGTATAAAATACAAAAAGTCCGTATCGAAATATACGCAGCAAAAGTCCTTTTGGTAAAGAAAGAAACAATCATTAAAAATCGCCGCAAAAACAAAAGTATGAGGCTAATTTTTCCAGCAGTCATATATAAATTTTCATCATAAATGACTGTGGTTGTAAGTTGTCTGAAATGCTCTTTTTTAAAGTTTAAACTTCAATTTGAAATAATAAATATTGTGTTTTCAAGTCAAACAATTTTTAGTTTTTCTTGAAAATTAAAGGTATTTTGAGAAATCTACAGTTGTCTAAATAAAATGCCTTTCTTGAAAAAGACTTATTTGACTAGTTTCTAATAATCAATAAGATAAGAGCAAAATTCTAAGCTCATGAAAACAGGCAATGTACTTATTGCACTATTTCAAAATTTATAGATAATGCTGTATATTTAAGTAAAGGTATCAGATTTTTTGGGATTGGGAAAGTTATTGGGAAAAGTCAACTATCTAAAAGCGATTCGGGTATTTTTAAAACGTTCGTCCAGAATCCACTTGTGTTATCTCTGTCTTCAAAAGAAAATTCCTATACTCTCATAGCGACATAAAAACATGAAACACAAAATACCACACATAAACCAATTGGTGTCATTGGTTTATGTGTGGTCCTTTTGTGTTTCATGTTTTTATGTCGTGAGTCTCTTGCTGTGTTCGTCTTTGAGTTTTCGCATATGGTGTTTGGTGTTTTGCTCTTGCTGCTGCAACAGGTCTTGTTATAGATCCCCTCTCTTCTTCATATACACACGCATCGAACATTAAACTTTACATAAAGTTCGTCGTACAGTACAAGAATTATCTGTTTATCTCTTTTATCATTAGGGGTATAATACTCTACATCCGGTTGTTTTGATACGTAAAAAAATGAATACCACGAGGTTTGCGGAAGACGCACAACTTCGGCCATGTTCGGGACCATACATTTTCATGGTGAGTTGAATGAAACATTGAAAATATATCAAATATCTAAAAATATGTAAGATACGGAAGTATATGACTTCTATCTTTTTCGACGATTTTGTTATTATACCCCTAATACCTTAATACGATGATGATGGAAACAAAATCTGACTTTACTGAATATTAATGCGGTTCGAGTGTCCCATTCGAAATATCTGTACGGGCCGATTGATCCTAAACACATATGTAGAGAGGACCAATGACGGGCCGAAGGTTCAACAGGCCGACTGACCCATGATTCAAGTACAGATTTGGATTCATGTCTTTTAGTATAATAATTAGTTTAGCAGGGGTCTACCCAATAAAAACAGTTTATATACAAAATCAATACCCCCCCCCCCCCCTACACACACAAAAGGAAGAATGCTATGAAGAAACAAAGCAAACATAAAAAAGTATACATATATTATGAAATAGACAGAAATGGAAAAAGAAATGTAGCCGACTAAATAGATGGAATCAGATGAGTTATACAGACGAGAAACTTCACATTTTTAAAGTAAATGATCTTTTATTTCTTTCATCACAAATATGATTTAGAATGAGTACACAACAAATATGTGATATTTTCAATTATGCTACAAATTGGCTTCCATACATAAAAATTTTCTCTATAGCAGTCGCCTCCATAATTTTACATTTATTATGCAAAAATGTTTCAATCTACATTTAATATCATATTTTCTACAAATGAGTTAAAGAAATCCTGACGATAATCTCAACAGCACTCACAATAGAGCAGCACAAAATAGAGCATCGACATACTCCTTGCAACGTAGAGGTAGGACCAGGTGCCCGGGAGGAGTAAGCATACTCTGTTGGCTACAAGTTCTTTTTTAAAAAGTGTTTAGTTTGTACGTCCGATCTGCTTTGTACATGTGTTTGAACATGTGCAGATCTAGATATCGGTCGACAAGGGCATCTAAATCGGTCAAAGACAATATTATTTGGTATTTCATACCTTTGTCACTTACATATATGAGCCATTCTTTTAACGAATAAAAGTGTTTTCTTTTATTAAATGTAATATTGTTTTCTTTTCATATCTGATGCGACTTGTATGTTAACGTGTTCGCATGTGCTTGTGTTTATATGTGAAAACAGTCAGCAGAGTTATCTCCCGTTCGAAGTAAGGCGGTGTGTCTGTAACAATCCAGTTTTGCACTATTTTGCAATATTTTACATTTTGTCAAGACGGATTTTCCAAACTTTTTTCTCATAATCTACATGACCAAAAATGATACATTTCTTTTGCAATTAGTTCCACATTCAGCCTTAGATTGACTAGACTATATGTTACTGTTAGTAATAAATTGTTTGTAGCTCTCATTGCCATGATCCATATTGGACCAGATAACAGTTTGTCTAAAGTCTGTCTCACCGTCTGTCAATTTGTCTGTCTCGTGGGATGAGATTAAGATGATCCTGACGACAATCTCAACAGCATTCACAATAGAGCACCTAACTGAGCATCGACGAACCCCAAGACACAATGAAGAGCTAAAGAATATCCTGACGATAATCTTAACAGCACTCACAATAGAGCTCCAAATTGAGCATCGACGAACCCCTAGCAAGCTAGAGGTGGGACCAGGTGTCCGGGAGGAGTGAGCATTCCCTGTTTGGCTAGCCGCACCCACCGTCGATGTTCGCAGACAAACTGAAGAGCTAAAGAATATCCTGACGATAATCTCAACAGCACTCACAATAGAGCACCAAATTGAACATCGACGGACCCCTAGCAAGCTAGAGGTGGGACCAGGTTCCCGGGAGGAGCAATCATCTCCTGTTGGCTAGCCGGCGTCGATGCCCATGCACAAAAATTGAAACAACATATAAAATATGTGCACTGTCTATTAGCTTATGTCTATAAAGATAGTGCTATGGCGACTCTGTCAGGGAAATGAAAGTAACCGGATGTGAAAGGTTTACCGAATTGAAGCGGCGGGTGTTGCATGCAAGCAAGAGATGCTTACTCTTCCTGGGCACCTGGTCTCACTCCCATATCGGGACTTCTTTTCATATGGTGGAGGTTTTTTTTTTTTGTTTGCTTTGGTTCCTGTTTTATCCTGATTTTGAATGCCTTCGGTTTCTGATTTTCTGTGTATACAGGGATATGGTCATTATCCATATTTGTCATTCAAAACATTTACTGTTAAACCTTTCGCGGGGTTTTCAGAGCTCCACATGGCAGAGGGCATAAGTGTGACACAAATGAGTTCAAGAAGATCCTGACGATAATCTCAACAGCACTTGCAATAGAGCACCAAATTGAGCCATAATATACAATAATCATCAAAGAAGTACCCATCAGTTATTCAGTGTCAAAGTCGAGAAGGCTAGGCAAAGCCATTAGACTTTAATATACCGATTCTCTGTGAGGACCAAAATTGGCTGGCAACGGAATGTGATGGATTTTGCTGATTTTTTCTACAAATGGTACATTTGGTACATGGACAAGGAAAATGACCTTTTTCGGACAATGAAATTGACGGTTGCCATGGAAACGAGGTCAGTCTATGATTAGCCCTCACAAGACTGTGAAGTAAGCTATATTTGGACAATGTGTTGCCACGGAAATCACTTTAATAGCTCAACAACTTAGACATATGTGACTCTTTCAAGCTTCTATTCTAAGAAAATCTATTCATTTTAAAGATATTTCTATTATAACACCTACAACATCAAATAAAAAACAGTCAAAAACAGGCATAAAACAAGGCATATTTTTCGCCCTTTTTAGTGCAATTTTAAGCATTTTTAACCACAAATAACTCTGAAGGCAGGCGCAATAGAATCTTTTGATTTGTTGAAATGAAATAAATATCATCTGATTAACAAAATTAGGAAGAAAACTCGATGGGGAAAATAATCATTTTCCTCATATTTGCCATTAAAGTTGGTTGCAATGGCAACTTTTGATATGAAACCCCAACCATATCACTCTATATAGGGGTTTGTACTTGATTACGCTATAATTTAGAATAGTAAATTTCTATGGATTATCAGCACATAAACTTTACTTTTTCTTACAACCTTAATGTTTTCAAGGTCACTGACTTCGAGGTCATTTCAATTTCAACGCTAAAATTTCACTGAAATCTGTGTCAGATTTTTATTTGTGTTTTTATGGTAATGATGAATGGGGTAAATGATTATAAAGTTTGAATCTATGAGAAGAGAAAAACGCACATGTCTGTCAATTATCTGATAGAAATAAATGTTGATCAAAAAGTAAGAAATTGATATATTTTACACATTTTTCATTCAAATGTATGCATGGGACTTAGTATTTCAGAGATACAAAGTCTCTGTGCAACTTATTTCAATGAATGAGATATGTCAAACATTACATTGTATAAAACAATTTTGATATGACATCATCTGATTTTTGGAATATGGTTTTTGTATTTTCATAAAAATAACATTTTTTTTGGTAAAATTTGGCCATATACAAAACAGTGACCTTGACACAAGGTCAAATGACCTTGAAATGTTTTCATGTATTCCAAAGCTTTTGGTATAATAAACAATCTATTGCTTAGTTCGAAGGGAGACATGAAGATATGTTCAACCCAGAATAACCAAAACACTTTGTCCAATGTCTGTCTGACTGTCTGTTAGTTTGTCTGTCAGGTAGAATTTACACTAAAGTACTATATACAAGTTATAATATGGATAATTAAGGCAGAATGGCCTTATTTCTACGGGTTTTGGTATAATACACAATTTATTGCTCAGTTCGGAGGAATTGTCAATATTGAAATATATGTTCTATAGTACCAATTTTGTTGTTCTAGACACGTGTTTCGGATAGTTTAATTCTCGTCAGTAGTACTTCATGTCAAACAGTAATACATAGCTTTAATTTTCTTTTGCCAAAATGAGCGGCTCGATATTGTGTGTAGGGTTTATTCAGAAGCGTATAAGTGAAAAATATGGCCAAAAATCGTTGGAGAGCAGGTGCAAGGAGCTTAATTCTAAACATGACCGAAAAAAATATGCCGAAACCGGAGGAAGACATGAAGATTTGCTCAACCCAGAATAACCATAACGTCATGTCCAACGTCTGTCTCACTCATTACGTCTGTCTGAAATAACATCAAAGAAGTTCCCATCCGTTATTCAGTCTCAAAGTCGAGAAGGCAAGGCAAAATCATCAGAATTTCCGAAGTCAGACCAGGTGTCCGGGGAGAGTCAGCGTCTTGTGATTGCATGCTACACCTGCTACACCTGTTCCACGAAAACAAGTCAAATTCGGTGATTGTCTCGATGTACATATCAGGTAACTATGTCTCGTTTGGTGATGATGACAACCATTCAATCGCAATCCAGAATGTCACTGATCATTCTGGAAAAGGGATATGATATGCTAATCTGATAGACTTTTATACATGTATCATAAACACAGATGGCTGCGCCTAGGTTACGAAACAGATTGGCCTTATTTTCCAAGTTTTCGATATGATAAACAATTTATTGACCAGTTGGAAGGGAGACATGAAGATTTGTTCAACCCAGAAAAATCATGTCGCCCGAAGTCTTGAACAAATGTTCATGTCTATCTCCCAACGGGTCAATATTTCTATAATATTTCAATTTTGTTATCAGAGAAGATAACCAAGTTTCACGAAAATGCTTAGTTTCACAACGTTTCAGAATTGAACATATTTGGCAATTCTCCGTCACAAAATTTGATGAATTATCCTTTAAAGCAGCACGATCCGCCTTCATGCGAATATATACCTATTAAAAAAGGATTTTTTCCTGGATGGTAGAAGTTATAAACTTTCCGTTTATACCAAAACTGTGAATTAAAGGTCCGCATACTGATGGAGAAAGAAGAAAAAAGAGACTGATTGTAAAAGAGCAAAACTGAAAGTATACATTGCATATTACATTGTTAAGATTTAGGATCACTGATGAGGGTTAAGTACCCGAAACGTGCATGTCTAGTCCACGTTGCCAATTTATCTGTTCTTAAATGATGCTATTCAGTTTGAAGACGTTTACACTTAGTAACCATATGGATAGATATATTTCGGTGAAAAATGAGTTAAATCTTGTCACACACTACGAAGTAGTCGATTTGTACTGATACTGAACAAGTACGTCAGACTTAATATAAATCGTTCGATAAATAGTATAAATTTGTTATTCATCAATTGATTAACTATTTCTACATATCTGAAAAATTAACATTACTGTGACACCACAATTAGAAATGGTAATTTATTGTCAAGTTTTAATCCATAGAGTGTAAAAATGTGCAGTACCGCATTACATAAAACTCGATGATGTACCATATGTAATGATGATAAAATTGTGAATTAATAACATGATCGACTGACAGCCAGTGCAACTTTGTTTCTAGAAATAAAAAAAACTTGTTGGACATGCGACAGGTTGAAGTCGGATATGTTAAGAATTTATCGACACGTGTGCAATCTATATTTTTCACAGTGCATTTAGATCAAAGATAAACATAGGTTAGGATAAAAGTTAAAGACACTTTATAATTATTTTTTCTACGAACAATATTCTAAATGCAATTTTGTTTGTTAATTACAAAGATATTATCGGTCGTAAATCGGTCGATACACAGCATAAATTTGTTACTATTTGTTATGAAATAAAAGCAAAGAAAGAAGCATACAATGGCTATTTCAACTCTCCTTGTTTAGAATAATCATCGTAATATAGGCCTTTCAACTAAATTTTAAAATCCAATAATTTTCCTTTGAAAGTGTTTCACGACTTCAGTATCTGTGTCTGAATAGCAATAAGGAACTTTGAAATGAGAAAGACAAGCTAATTATCGAAAAATAATTAATTTCTATTACCGAATTTTCAATGAAATCTGCTAAAGAAGGGAGGCAATCCAAACTGTAAAATTTGACAAACATTTGATTCCCGGAACTCATCTTGAGTAACCGAGTTTTACGGGGTCCTTTAAAGTATGAAACGCACAAGAAACGAAATGAAAAGTAACGAAACGAAATAAATTTGTTATTTTTCTTTCTCTTGGACAAAGAATAAAAATAAAAACGTAATGGTAAACGACGCAGACATCATAGAAAAAGTCCTGTAAAATTCAATTTCAGGTTCGTGTGATCATTGAACTAATATAATCAAAATTTACGAATAATTCAAAATCAAACGGTATTTAACACAAGCTTAAGTTGTCCAAAAAAGCAAACAAAACAAATTACAAAAATAAAAAAAGATTAGATTTTCACGATTTTCAGATATCTAAACTGAGTTGTACAGAAAAAAAAATGAGTGACTAGATGAATCCCTTTTCTTTTTGCATGGATTGTTTGCTATAGACATGTAAAAGAAATGTCCATATCGTCATGATTGTTACTTTTAAAACAACCTCTTTTATCTATAATACAGCTACATGCAGGGATAACTAGAAAAAAAAAGGGGGGGGGGTGGTTTATCCCATCACATATTTCACTGAACAATTACTGGTTGGCATCTTATGATCGTTTTCTTTTTTGATAGTTTAAAGCCGAGCAAAATTTGTCAGAAACATCGATTACGTAACTTTTTTTATTGCTGTAAGAATCTTAAGAAACTTTTTTTTCTTTCTTCTCCAGGAAAAGTGTTTTTAGAGGGAGGAGGGTGGGGTGGTCAGCCGATCCAACACATGGTTTTGAAAAAAAACTGAAGAAAAAAATGAACTCACGTATACGTATATGCAAATAGAGTCACAGAACATTCTGGATCAGATAAGAACGGTAAATGACTCAAAATGAAATTTGATCAAAAATAGGTACTGGAAAACGAGTTTTTTTTTCACATTCATGGTGGTGTCCAAAAGTGGCAACCGATTATCGCAAATAATCGATTATCGCTCGATACTTGATTCCGATTATTGATTATGGCTCTCAATAATCGATTAAATAGTGACGTGATTTAAAGAACGAATCTTTATGAAAAAGTTTCAAGTTTAATTGTCTACAATAATGTAAAACGACAGGCGTCCAGCTCTTCGCATATTCTTGATTAAACAAACGACTAAACGGCTATGTACAGGGTAGTCATCTATTTCAAGGTTGTTCTGATGTAAAAGCAGTTACCAAATCTGAACAGCAAAAAAGATATAACCAATCAAGTCTTTTCAGGGGAGTTTATAAAGAAGTAAACTTTTTTTGTCTTTTTTCTTTAGAAAAGGAGAGGCACTGAAACCCTGTGCCTGAAAAAAATATATATATATGAATAAGCAAAACCTGACTCTTTTATCATATAAAATGTATTTCGCCATTAAGTAGTCAAATGTATTTATATTAACCCATATGAAGTGCTGAAGTCATAATTGTCTTGACTATATGAGAGTAAATGGAACAAATCTGCTTAACCTGTTAATAATCGATAAAATTGCATTGGATGGCCAAACCATAGACTATGAAGGCTATGCCGATTCCTCATAACTTATGATTTTGTATATAAGCTGGAAAAACATATCTAACTTTTTTGTAAATTCAAAGGAGGGGGGGGGTCGGACTGATCCCCCTCTCCAACCCATCCCTCTTTTGATCCAAGCTTTCAAGTACCGAGCGGACTTTAGGTGACTTATTTTGAGTATAAGTTTATACAATTAAAACTCATAAAAAAGTATATATAGCGATGTATAATTATCAAATATTGAGAAAAAGAAAATGTAGAGCACAGCCCTGTACTCACACCTTTAGAAATGGATCAGTGGCGGATCCAGGATTTCAGAAAGGGGAAGGGACGTACATGTTTCTCATTTCTCCCTCTGGAGTCCTTTATATGTGACCTTCAAATGAATTATATTTATGCTAAATTAAGTGATGTAGGCGAGCGAATACGAGCGAGCAATTTTTTTTTTTTTTTTTTTTTTTTTTTTTTTGCTGCGTCTTGGGTAAAAATGTCAGAATTTTTTTATCTACCCTCTATCACTCTTTAGGGAGAAAGGGTACATCGATAAGCCGTATTGTTATGAAATGATCATGTACATTTAAGTGGTTAGAAACTGGCGAGCGAAAGCGAAGGTCAGTGAATGTTTTTTTTCAATCGTTACAAAAAGATGGTCAATATTTATCACTTACGATTTCCATTGCATAATATTCATATATTCAAAATCAAAATTTCAAATTCAAAATCCCCCTTTACCCCCTATTGATATGGCAGAGATCAATCCAATCAAAACATAAAAGAAAAGAAAGCAGAATGCAGAAATGCATTGTAAAATCTGAATCGGATGCGCGAACGTTCCCGTTGGCCTTATCCGAATCAATAACTTTTGATTGAAAGGGGGAGAAGGCGCCCCCTCCCCCCATATGCATATTAGGCATATTTACAGATTTTAACATTTAGAACGCGGGCTGTGTATACCCTACCTCTTTAATTAGCGAATGTTTGAATTACAAAATAATTCCAATACATGTATATCCATAACACAAACAATTTTCAAACATTATTCACTTTTCATGTGTTCTTAAAAAACTTCTTGTCCATCCCTCCTCCCTTAAACCCTTTGCAAGCACCGCCTATAGGCGGCCGGCGGTCAACGCCCTCCAATTGAAACTGAATCATGCAGATATGATTTGTTTTACAGATTGTGGATGAGGGGTGATTACATCAGTTCCTCTTGTACGAGCAGTAAAGCTGAAATCTGTATGAATATCATTTCTGCGTCTTTTTTATAGGGTGGGGGTCATTGCCGTCACTTTTTTTTATATAAAAATGTGTAATATGGAAATAATTTTTCAATGTTATGGATAATCATAGGCATGTGCGCTCTCTCTCTCTCTCTCTCTCTCTCTCTTATTCTATTTTTCCCGCTACTTTTGATGCTGTCTTCGTTATGCATACTTATCGACATATTACATGTATTTTTGTTTCTAACTCATGATATTTATCTTAAGACATACAGGTATATCTGCTATTTATTTTTGATGTTAATTCTAAACTGAGAAGTTCGGGATTATGAAAACTTATGTGCCCCCCTTTCCCCTTTATATAAGCAGAGTTTAACGAAATCGGTTACATCTATGCCTAGATTGAACCTTGTCAGCTATTAGATAGTCTTTTACAGATCTGAAATGCAGATTATAAACTATGTATAAGACGTACTGATCTTTAACTCGCAGTTTCCGAGGCACATAGGCTAAGGATGTGCAAGGGAAAAAATTACCACAGTTATATCGTAAACGAATGATTAAATGGTAAAATTTGTAATTTTGTTTTTTGTTTCATTTCGTTACTTTTCACTTCGTTTCATAGTTTAGACGGTCTCGAATTTTACAGATATTATTAAAGAGTTCTCTCCCTTCCAATGTATTACAACATGAACATTTGTAACTCGGTCTAAAAATCTGATGTGCAATTTTGTGCTATCTTTCTCTGTCCTTTTATTGTCTTCAGTACATGAAACAAATTAAAATTTTATACTCAATCCTACCAACTTTGTCCAACAACCCAAAAGAGGTAAATAAATAAGAAAATTCATGATTTGATGTGATTTTTGCGCTACATTTTTATGAAGAAGCGCGAAAGGTTCCGATTCTGACACTTTGGGTACGAGTTGTCGTTACTCTCAGTCGACACCTAGCGTTTGTTGAAAGGCCTACGTAATAGGCGAATAGGGTCCGTGTACTAATGTTAAACGTCTTCAAATTCAATAGCATAATTTACGATCCGATAAATTTACAGCATGGACTAGACATGCACGTTTCGGGTACAAAACCCTTGTCAGTGATCCTCAGTCTAGTCTAAACAATGTAAAATGGCCAAAAAGTATGAAAATGATTATGTTAAAAAATGTACCAAAAGACGTGGCAGAATGGGTAGGATATGATACTACAGGACCCACGTTATAGAAATTTCATATAAACCACAATTCAATTTTCCATTTCGGAAATGTTAATGAAAAGTGGAAAACTGAACCAATTTTTCATTTTCAGTTTAGTAAATGAAAAATTGAAAATTGAACCAATTTTCCATTTTCCACTTTAAAATTTCAAATTGAAAAACGAAAATGGAAAATGGACTCAAATACGCTGTATTAAACCACCATTCAATTTTCCTTTTCAAAATCCGTTATGGAAAATGAAAAATCGGGTTAATTTTCCGTTTTTACACTCCGCGCGCTAATGCAAAAATGGAAAATGAAGAATTGAATTCATTTTCAATTTTACATTTTCGTTTTAAAGACACACGGCCTGCACACCCCTGTCTCTATAATCCAGAGATCCAGCGATTAGCCAATCAGAGAGCTCGTTTCAAACGTAAACAAAAGTCTTTATCGACAGCTTGCTCTTTCTCTCGCTTCGCAAATAAACAGTTGTAGTTGTGGAAATATCATTTCATGTGTTTTGTTTTTAAAATAAAAATTATAACATGTTTGATCTAAGGTTGCCTTTTTACGACGAAACAAACCCCAACAACAACAACAACAAAAAACAAACACACAATTCTGGTAGATTAATTCGAAATTTAGGCGATAACATAAGGGAACTAGATGCCCATCCATATTGCACTGATTTGTCATATAGGTAGGTCGTCTTCCGCCGCAACGTCATAGGTTCCTTCCACTACTTTCCACTCTCAATATGACCTTGCCTTCACCCCTTAGGTCCCATGTATTTTTCAAATTAATTAAAAAGGAAATTACATAAATTCAGATTGAAGATAGGGATAAAGTTAGAATAACTGTTCTGAATTATGGCGCTAAAAATTAAAAGTAGTCGCATTTGTTGTTTTCCGACGTCATTAAACTACAATGACGTGACGTCATAATAGGACCGCCGACAGAAATCCTGTCGAAACTGGGGACCCCTGAATCCAAGGGTACTTTGCGATGAAGCGTCTGGCGGAATGCGATGAAACCCTTGTTGCACCAGGATGATAGGTAGGTTATTAAAGTACGAGAGAGCTGTAAAATGTGTTTAAAAAGAAAACATTTTATAATTTCTATTTGAAAAACAAAACATATAAAATGTTATTTCCACAATTACAACTGTATTTGCGAAGCGAGAAAAAGGGCAAGATGCCGATAGAGACTTTTTTACGTTTGAAAAGAGTGCTCTGATTGGCTAATCGTTGGTCCTCTGGATTTGATAGAGAGATAGGGGTGTGCAGGTCGCGTGTCGTTAATTAAGCGAGCGGAGTGTAAAAATGGAAAAATGACCCGATTTTTCATTTTCCATTAAGGATTTTGAGAAGGAAAATTGAATTGTGGTTTAATACCACCAATTACAGTCCAATTTCTATATCCATTAAGAAATTTCAATTTGAAATTTTTAAATGGAAAATGGAAAATTGGTTCAATTTTCCATTTTTTCATTTACTAAATTGAAAATGAAAAATGAAAAATTTGTTCAATTTTCCATTTTTCATTAACATTTCCGAAAAGGAAAATTGAATTGTAGTTAAGTACACGGACCTAATAGCCTAATTAGTGCGGTGACCAAAGAGCTAAAATTTACAATTTAGTCGACAGATTAGTGCATCGGTATATTATATGTCGAATGAAACTAGAAGTAATGTACTTTCAAAAAATCAATGTCGTCAAAAGGTTGCAATGTACAATCATTAAATATTCAGGGGGTCAAAGGTCAAAGGGGTCATTCAATATAGATTACGTATTTCTGGTCTTTTTCACAAAGAAAAGAAGTATTGATGAAAACAAAGTTGAATTTCCTGTACAAATTGCATCAACAGAATATGCCAATCTTATCCTTAACATAAGTAAACCGCGATGGCATAAAATATGTATTGATGACGTCATTGGTAGCTAATTTTAGAACAAATTAATAATGTGAACATTATAATTCCTAAAATAAAATGAAATATTCCTCTCTGTGCACAACAATGGAGGACAAATGTTTGTCATCTTTATCTTCCATCTTGGAAAACAAAGGTTTGCTAATTATCCCCTCGCAGCATAATTGCAGAGAACGAAACCGTTTTGTTCACGAGAGTGTTTACGAGATTGTGTGTGGGAGAGGGTGTGTTTGTGTACGTCATGTTCTTTTACACAGCCTAGGAAGCACAATTTAATTGGATCCTGACCAAACTTCATACACTTATTGCATATGACGAGAGAAAAAACCCTATCGATTTTCAAGGTTATGGATCGAAGGTCAAGGTCACCGGTTGGAAATGCTATAAATCCTTTTATACAACCAAAGGAGGCACAATTATGATTGGATATTGACCAAACTTCATACACTTATTGCTTATGACAAGAAAAACAACCCCTAAATTTTCAAGGTCAAAGGTCAAGGTCACAAGTTGGAAATGTTAAAACTCATTTTGCTCAGTCTAGAGGGCACAGTTTTGATTGGATCTTTACTTAACTCCAATCATTTGTTTCTTATGACCTTATGACAAGTGAAAGAACTCTAATGGTTTTCAAATTTAAGGTCTAGGTGTCAGATTGGAAATGTTTAAAATAATTTTATACTGCCAAGAGGGTGCAGTTTGAATTTGATCTTCATCATACTCAATATACCTGTTGCTTATTGAAGGAGAAAAAACTCTTGACTCTTGATTTTCAAGGACACGCCTAAAAGGGCAACCCTTTTGATTTTCTAAGGTCAAGGTTCAAGGTCTCTGAATGGAAATGTTTAAAATTTTCATATACAAACTTAGAGGGTACAATTTTGATTGGATCTTTCCAATGTCCATACACTTGTTGCTAATAACAATAGGAAGATACTCAATACCAAATACAGAGAAAGTATGTCCTTTACATGGAACCAAAATGTGAAAATTATCATGGACTCTTGTGAGGAATATGCAAGACGTTGGGCAAAGAAAGAGGATGTACAGCTCGAAACCCTTTCCGAATGGATAAAATCAATCAGAGGGTTACTTTTATCTAGAATTAACCGATTAAAATTAACTGTGAACACCAGATTCGTGTCTATATTTAAAGACCCTGATGTTATCACAGAACTTACCTACCTCCAAGAACATTATGTCATCACACCAGCGGACAAAGCCTCAAATAATTACACATTTACTTGCAAAAAGTACTATTTCGACAGTCTAGTTAAAGAGTTGGGTTTAAATTCGACACCTGGAAATCCCACTTACACCCCAACAAACCTTTCTGTCTCTGAAATAATAGATAACCACAAATCAGCTCTTGCTTCCTTTGGCTTCGACACTACCAATTTAGATTTAGATTTACCATACTTATATTGCATACCTAAAATGCATAAGAATCCGTACAAACAACGTTTCATCGCTGGTTCCTCAAAATGTTCTACCAAATCTGTATCGATCTTACTCACCAAAGTTTTATCTGAAATCAAATCTGGGCTACAGAAATATTGTTCGACAGTATATTCTCGCAGTGGTATCAACCAGATGTGGATTTTAAAGAATTCGAAGGAACTTTTAGAACATCTGAAATCCACTCATTTTAGTCGAGTCCATTCGATCAAAGCCTTTGATTTTTCGACACTTTACACTACAATTCCACATTCTAAATTGAAAGAAAGACTCGCAAAAATTATAAGTAATGCGTTTACAAGTAAGAACGGTAATCACAAATACAAATTTATTGTTGTTAACTATGACAAAACCTACTTTGTAAAAGAAAAGTCCGATTCTGAAAATAAGTACACTGAAACAGACATTATTCAGATGTTAAACTTTCTGATCGACAACATTTTTGTGGTGTTTGGAGGAAAGGTCTTCCAGCAAATTGTCGGAATTCCAATGGGGACCAATTGTGCCCCACTCCTTGCCGACATTTTCCTTTACTCGTACGAAGCTGAATTCATTCAATCCTTGGTCTCTGAAGGGAAAAGATACTTAGCTTCTGACTTCAACTTCACTTACAGATACATAGACGATGTGTTGTCCATCAATAATCCAAAATTCGCGGATTACCTGAGCAGTATCTATCCTTCGGAGCTTGAAGTCAAAGAAACTACAGAGACAAATAATTCAGCATCCTATTTGGACATAATGTTGTCCTACGACACTGATGGTCACATGAACACCTCACTCTATGACAAACGTGACGACTTCAATTTCAGCATTACGAACTTTCCTTTTCTGAGTAGCAACATCCCTTCATCGCCTGCTTATGGCGTTTTCATATCTCAGTTGATACGCTATGCCAGAGCAAGTACCAAATATACGGATTTTGTTCTGAGAGCTAGGCGTCTTTCAGATAAGCTTCTCAGTCAGGGATATGTTTGTGACCGACTAACATCGTCACTGAGGAAGTTCTACGGTCGATATGGGGAACTCGTCATACACTTTGATGTCCCACTATCCAGAATGGTGGATGATATTCTGTCATAGACCATTTGAGCCATCCAACCAAAGATTGTACTCTATATCTTCCAAAATGGAAGTAACCGGATGTGACAGTTCTACCGAATTGAAGCGACGGGTGTTGCATGCAAGCAGGAGATGCTTACTCTTCCTGGGCACCTGATCTCACTCTCATATCGGGAGTTCGCTTCTTTTCATATGGTGGAGGTTTTTGTTTCTGTTTGCTTTGGTTCCTGTTTTATACTGATTTTGTATGCCTTCGGTTTCTGATTTTCTGAATTATCGATTTTGTACTGTAGACAGGGATATGGTCATTATCCATATTTGTCACTTATTAATATTATAGGTCAAGGTCGCAGAATTGAATTCGTCAAAATCATTGAAGATCCTCAGTGTCATTCACCAACAGATCTTGGTCAAGCTTTTTAAAGTATGCATTTAATACAAATGACACAAAGAACACCCCTTTTGATTATCAATGACAAATATGGATAATGACCATATCCCTGTATACAGCACAAAATCGATAATTCAGAAAATCAGAAACCGAATGAGTTAAAGAAGATCCTGACGATAATTTAAACAGCACTCACAACAGAGCACCAAACTGAGCATCGACGGACCCCTAGCAAGCTAGAGGTGGGACCAGGTGCCCGGGAGGAGTAAGCATCCCCTTTTGGCTAGCCGCACCCGCCGTCAATGTTCATGCTTGGAAATGAAAACAATATATATAGAATACATGCACTGTCTGTGGTTTCGCCTATATAGAAAGTGCTATGGCGACCATGTCAGGGAAAATATTCAAAACACTTACTGTCAAACCCCTCGCGGGGAACTTTTTTACAAGCTCCACACGGCAAAGGGCATAAGTGTGACACAAATGAGTTAAAGAAGATCCTGACGATAATCTCAACAGCACTCACAACAGAGCACCAAATAGAGCATCGACGGACCCCTAGCAAGCTAGAGGTGGGACCAGGTGCCCGGGAGGAGTAAGCATCCCCTGTTAGCTAGCCGCACCCGCCGTCGATGTTCATGCATGGAAATGAAAACAATATATATAGAATACATGCACTGTCTGTGGTTTCGCCTATATAGAAAGTGCTATGGCGATCATGTCAGGGAAAATATTCAAAACACTTACTGTCAAACCCCTCGCGGGGAACTTTTTTACAAGCTCCACACGGCAAAGGGCATAAGTGTGACACAAATGAGTTTAAGAAGATCCTGACGATAATCTCATTAGCACTCACAACAGAGCACCAAATTGAGCATCGACGGACCCCTAGCAAGCTAGAGGTGGGACCAGATGCCCGAGAGGAGTAAGCATCCCCTGTTGGCTAGCCGCACCCGCCGTCGATGTTCATGCATGGAAATGAAAACAATATATATAGAATACATGCACTGTCTGTGGTTTCGCCTATATAGAAAGTGCTATGGCGACCATGTCAGGGAAAATATTCAAAACACTTACTGTCAAACCCCTCGCGGCATACACAATCCGGTTACTTCCATTTCGGAAGACAAAGAGTACAATCTTTGGTTGGACGGTTCAAATGGTCTATGACAGAATATCATCCACCATTCTGGAGAGTTGGACATCATAGTGTATGACGAGTTCCCCATATCGACCGTAGAACTTCCTCAGTGACGATGTAAGTCGGTCACAAACATATCCCTGATTGAGAAGCTTATCTGAAAGACTCATAGCTCTCAGATCAAAATCCGTATATTTGGTACTTGCTCTGGCAAAGCTTATCAACTGAGATATGAACACGCCATAAGCAGGCGATGAAGGGATGTTGCTACTCAGAAAAGGAAAGTTTGTAATGCTGAAGTTAAAGTTGTTACGTTTGTCATAGAGTGAGGTGTTCAAGTGACCATCAGTGTCGTAGGACAACATTATGTCCAAATAGGATGCTGAATTATTTGTCTCTGTAGTTTCTTTGACTTCAAGCTCCGAAGGATAGATACTGCTCAGGTAATCTGCGAATTTTTGATTATTGATGGACAACACATCGTCTATGTATCTGTAAGTGAAGTTCAAGTCAAAAGCTAAGTATCTTTTCCCTTCAGAGACCAAAGATGGAATGAATTCAGCTTCGTACGAGTAAAGGAAAATGCCGACAATTTGCTTGAAGACCTTTCCTCCAAACACCACAAAAATGTTGTCGATCAGAAAATGCAACATCTGAATAATATCTGTTTCAGTGTACTTATTGTCAGAATCGAACTTTTCTTTTACAAAGTAGGTTTTGTCATAGTTAACAACAATAAATTTGTATTTGCGAGTCTTTCTTTCAATTTAGAATGTGGAATTGTAGTGTAAAGCGTCGAAAAATCAAAGACTTTGATCGAATGGACTCGACTAAAATGAGTGGATTTCAGATGTTCTAAAAGTTCCTTCGAATTCATTAAAATCCACATCTGGTTGATACCACTGCGAGAATATATTGTCGAACAATATTTTTGAAGCCCAGATTTGATTTCAGATAAAACTTTGGTGAGTAAGGTCGATACAGATTTGGTAGAACATTTTGAGGAACCAGCGATGAAACGTTGTTTGTACGGATTCTTATGCATTTTAGGTATGCAGTATAAGTATGGTAAATTATTGCGTACGGTTAAACGACAGTCACGCCACTCCGACTAGCAGTTTATAGTTCCCAAACGCTTGTGGATCGGTCAACTATAACAGAATTAAGCGTGGAGTATCTAAGAGCTCGATCACATCGGAAACCGACGCTCGTTAGCTAGCAGTACTCACAGGTACACTTAGTTAACCATCCATTTACGAATAAATCAGACGACGCCTAAAAGACAGATACCTGTCAATTTACACCATCAATGGATAGTCAAATCAGATTTGTAGAGCCTACAATCTCAAACAATTTCGTACTACTCACAACTGATAAAGGCGAGCTTACAGCGTCGCGCCATATATTGTCGACATCTCAAACAAAGGAGGGGATCTCCAACAACACCAAGTTGTAGCACCCACAGCAAAACCCCAAAACACCCAATGCAAAAACACAAAGCAGACAAGCACAAAAAGAGACGCACAAGGGACAAGGAACGTCAACGCACAACACAGAAACATCAAACACAAAGGACTACACATAAACCAACGAGACCAATGGGCAACCGGTGCCGACTTAGGACGGCCATCTGCCACGGAAATAGCAGAAGGTATGGTTATCCTGGATTACGTGCGCACAACCCTCCCTGCAACGTACATGTAGGAGAGCTGAAATCGTCGAGCTTATGTGACAAACATCAGGCAAAATTCCACATTACCATATTCAATATTGATTCACAATTAATGTATTTCCGCATTTACATGTTATGCATAATAAGTATGAATTTGAATCGAATCCTAAGATTAAAAACCACAATGTAAAAGATGGATATTTGTGTCCATAAAGTCATATCATCCTGAAGAATGTGTAAAAATGAGATTTTGGAGCTACGTTGTATGAATTAAAGAAGATTTTGTTTGAGTCACATGTTCGGTGCCAATGACTTTAATAAGTTTCACGGGGAAGAGCGACCAAATATTTGACAGATTTATAGCCTATTCTTTGATAGTGACTTTCTCTTTGAATGAAGGTAGGGCCATCTGTATCCGATAATACGGTCAATCGCTCATTTTCTCATACTTCTCTTATGACTGGCATACTATTAAATAAATGTTTTGATGGATCCGACAAAATATCATTAAGAAATCTGCACTCATCCCACGCAACCGTAAATTGTACAAAGTATGCATCAATATCACGTTCGGTTAAACGAATATATTCCAAAATGTAGGAAACATGACATACTATTAAGGTGGACCCCTTCTGAGACGGGCATTGATAACATCATTCATACGAACACCGTCGAAACACTGTATCACTTTCAAGTCGAGATTACACCATTTTTATCATGACTGCTAATTGCATTTGCAAATGAATAAGAAACTCGAAACAATTAGAGTGTCGGGTCCTGATAAATATTGATTTGCTTGGATGTTGGGTGTTGTATAATTTGAACCGATAAATATTGATTTGCGTGGATGTTGGGTGTTGTATAATTTGAATTGTTTGTGAAAAAATTACAAAATTATCGGTTTTCATGATATTTATGCAAAATTACAATGTCTAACAAATAGGTTTTTGTAACAAGATTTCTCAAAATATAGATATTTAACTTTCATAAAATGGCAACAGGTGAACGGAGTAAGCTGCCCCATTATCACGGTATTGGGTTTGTGACTTGGGGTTTGACAGTAAGTGTTTTGAATATTTTCCCTGACTTAGTCGCCATAGCACTTTCTATATAGACCTAACCTAATACAGTGCATGTATTTCAGAAATTGTTTTCATTTTCGTGCATGAACATCGATGGCGGGTGCGGCTAGCCAAACAGGGGATGCTTACTCCTCCCGGTTACCTGGTCCCACCTCTAGCTTGCTAGGGGTCTCGATGCTCAAATTTATGCTCTATTGTGGGTGTTGTTGAGATTATAGCCAGGATCTTTAACTCATTGGATAATGTAATTTATATACTTTCTTTCTGATTTTTTAGAAGCTTTGATTATTTGTAGACCCGGTAACCGGGAAAATGAAACAAATAAATGATTCTTTACTGATAAGATATCCAGATAAGACTGTTTTGTTCGCATCCCAGTGAATCTTAGAGTGTTACGGAATGGTGGTCAGATCACGAATGTTGCATGATAGAAGCTACGCTGATGGGGTAGCCCCGAGAACGACTGCTAAACCAGTCTTCATTAAAGATTATGATTTCTTTGGTTCGGAGAAACCTACCCAAGAGCAATATACCATGAGAGTGATACTGAACTTGAGAATGCTGTTACTACACAGGTTGAGCCATCTACCACACAGGAGAAAGCTCATGACACCGTTGTACATCATTCACAGACAGATCAGACTCCAACACTACAACAAAAGACACAGAGTGAGAGCAGTACCACTTCAGAGACAAGAAAGTCCCAGAAGAGCAATGCCAGCCAAGACATAAAGAATACGAACACAACTATTTCACAATTCTTTAAAGATACCAACATCCCCCAAAGACGTCTGGAAATATCCCAGTCTATGTACAAGTAAGATCCCCACCCACCCCAACAGCACAGATCCAATCCAAAGGAGGAAAGAAACCAATAGAGTACTTAACGTCTTGTTAATCCAAATAAATGATATGTTTGCATTAATATGATTCCATGTCATCATCAGACACTGATCATTGGACAGTCTATAAGGTGTCAGGTGACCACATGGTAATCACGACATAATTCAGTAATTGTCTATAATATACATTGTAAATATTAGAATCATGAATATTTTACATTCTGTTACCTCAGACAGTCCATGTATTTTAGATATTCTTTTCATTTTGTGTGCGTGAATATGGCTAGCCAAACAGGCTTACTCCTCCCGGGCACCTGGTCCCACCTCTGGCTTGCCAGGGGTCCGTCAATGCTCAATTTTTCGCCCTATTGTGAGTACTGTTGAGATCTCGTCAGGATCTTCTTTAACTCATTTATTGAAATTAAATACCGAATGTCTTAGAGTCAAAGAAAAAGGAAAGAGTGTCAACACATATGAGTCAACAAAATGCAAATATATGATTATTCAAGAGACACGCTTCATTGATAAATTACATTATGATTTTTCCTGGCAAAAGCAAAGGTGCGATTATCTTGATTAAGAACAGCATGAATGCAGAAATAATCAATACTAAAACAGTCTGATGGAATAATAAGTTTTGGTAAAAAAAGTAAAGTAATGTACTCTGTTGCGTGTAAGAGAGTTCTGATACAAAAGATGTATAAGACATGCAATAATTAATTCTACAGATCGCATAGCTGTCCGTTTAAAAACTAACATTGAAATAATCATTAGAGGTCAAGGGTATTGGAAACTCAATAGTATGCTCCTACATGATGATAAATATAAAACAATGATCCGAAACTGTATATGCAAATATGAAATTGAAATAAATGATAAACCTGAAAAAAGCTCAAATAAATTGGGAATTATGTAAACTTGAAATGAAGGAAATGTCTTTAAAGTATGGTAAACTGAAATCAAATCTATAGAAAAGAAAGATAAAATAAACAAATTAGAGAAAGAGTTTAAAGAAGGAAACACAAATTCACACAGCACTAAAGTTATAGAAGATGAATTAGAGAGTCTATATGCAGCAAAAACCTATGAGGCGCAGATAAGATCTATAATAAAGTGGATTGAGGAGGGTGAAAGGAGCACTTAGTCTAAGTTTTTCTTAAATTTGAACAGACAAAGAAAGTATAGTAAAATTATATGATAAAAATGGGAATATTCTTACAAAACAAAATGAAATACTAAAAAGACAGATGAAATTCTATGAGAATCTCTATCAATCAAAAGACCCAGATCAAATTTGAAATAGAAAACTACACAAGACAGGCTGAATCACAAACTTAAGTAAGTGAGGATGTTAAGCTATGCAAAGAACTAGTGACAGAAAAAGAATGTTATGATCTAAAGTATGAAACAAAATAAATCGCCAGAAATTGACGGACTGACTGTGAAATTTTATCAGACATTTTGGCCTGAAATACATAACTTGCTAATTTTGAATTCTCTAAATAATGCTTATAAGGTAGGTAAAATTTTAAACTCACAGAGAAAATAAACATTAAAGAAGTACCGATCAGAGAAAAAAGAATCCTATCTCTTATACACAAAAAAGGTGATTCTATAGTCAAAAAACAATTGGCGACCTATATTCTTTATGAATATTGATTATAAAGGACTAGGTGCGCTAACCCCTCATATCGGCCCTATAATTTCGACGAAAAATGCTTTTCATAAACGAATTATGAAGCATCACTTTTTGCAATGTTGAATGTTTGAGAAAATACGACGTCATAATTTTGAGCCCTCGTAACGTCTCGTGCGTGGTGTATGACGTCATGTTCTGACGTCATTTGTCCTGAATGACGCAAAACAAAAGAAAATCATCTTTTTTTACGCACAAATCTTCAAAGTTCTATTATCCAGGCCTCGTCCACGGAATTTATTATGCAAATCAAAAGGCTGATCAGAAATCCATCGATTAATACAAAAATATTCACGGGCATGGCCTGGCCTGGCCTGGAGCACTACTTGATTTATTAGATTTCTATCGAAATTTCACTCATTTATTGATATTTTAAATGATTTCAATGTTTTTAGACATTTTGGCGACGCATTATTCAGTGTAAGACCGCGAAATCAAAACAGGCTTTACTGATTTGGATTCACCATACATTTGACCTTTTATAAACTACAATATTATGGATATATGATCAAAAATGAAAAAAGGGCCGAAATAGCAGGTTACCGAACCGACCCATTTGCTGGCCGTTGCCTTCTTGATCGCTTAAAGTCTCTTTTACACCAGGTTAAACGCAGCATCACGGGAGCTTGTTGTGCTGCGACCCGGGGCTTGTGATGAAGCAATGAAAAGCCTACCGACTTTTGCATCAGCTTCTATTAATCCAGAAGTAGGATACCTAGGCTACTAAAACTGATCGTTTGTTTTCTCAAACACTTCAACACTATTTCGCGAGTAGGATGATCCAAATAGGGAATGATTTCAATTGGACATTAATGTCTTAAAATAGGATTTTCGCATATGTTCATACATGTACCTGGAGACATGGAGAATATTCATATACTCCTATTTTGAATGTTTTCATGTAATAATATAGCGTAATAAATGAAATATTCAACAACTTCCGATGTTGTGTATGAGGGCTTGTTTCCATGTTGTGTGTGGGTGTATGTTTATTGATATGCGTGTAATTGTTCCAAATGCATTTTGAGACTTTCCGGAACAATTGATAGTAATTCTCTGCAATCATTTAAACAATTCCGTCATGCATAATCTCCGATTTTCGTGGAATTTCACATATAAGTAGGGACAAATGAAAAAAGGTAAATTTGACCAAACTTTTATTTCTAGATCATCTGGTTACCATGGCAACAGCCTTTAAAATTGAGAAATTGGCAAAATTGAGCTACTTTGAAGCTCTATAATTTGGTCTATATACGACATTACGGCAATATTTTTATGCATCCTAAAGATTAGGACATAAAATTTTGAATAAGCTCACTAGAAGTATCTGATATTGTCAAAAAGGCTGGTTACCATGACAACATAATAGGCTTACTTTAATATATTGATTTCAAAATGCTGATTGTATTTTCCAGTTTTCCTTCTCTCTTGCCGGGTATATAATAAGGAAGTGGAATTTCCTTTATTACATGAGCAAATTCAAGATCAACTCACTTGTTGCTATTTACATTAGTTTCCTTGGCAACAGTAACTTTGGTCTATAATATTACTTATTTTGCAACTTCCCTGACATGGTCGCTATAGCACTTTCTATATAGATATAACCTCGGACAGCGCCATGCATGTATTTTTTTTTCGTGTATGAACATCGACGGCGGGTGCGGCTAGCCAACAGGGGATGCTTACTCCTCCCGGGCACCTGATCCCACCTCTGGCTTGATGGGGTCCGTCGATGCTCAATTTGGTACTCTATTGTTAGTGCTATTGAGATTATCGTCAGGATCTTCTTTAACTTCAGAGTTATTAAGGATTCCGACTTCCGTCGGAATCCTTTCTGTTATTGTATTGTCTTTTCTTTATTCTTATTATTCTTCTTATTATTATTATTAAGGATTCCGACTTCCGATAAAATATTTACGGTTTTCGCGCTATTCCGAGTTGAAAATGGAACTTTAAATTGGCACAGTGCCAATTTCTACAGTTTTTGGGATTTTGAGTTGAAACTTGGATGGTAGGTTACTTATAGGTAACCATTTCATGTTGAACTACTTTCAAGGTCAAATTCTTATTCTCAAGGTCACTACAAAGTTTTGCCTATAGATTAAAGACCTTTTGACATTTAGAGTTCAAACTTCATACATGCAATCCTTAACACAAGCTCTTTCACCTCGACCTTGACCAAAGGTCAACTTCTGATTCTCAAGGTCACAGTAAACTTTTGCCTATAGAACAAATGCTTTTTGACATTCAGAATTTAAACTTCATACATATAATTTTTTAGTCAAGCTCTTTCACCTTGACCTTGACCAAAGGTCAAATTCTCATTCTCAAGGTCACAGCAAACTTTTGCCTATAGAACAAAGGCTTTTTGACATTCAGAGTTCATACTATATACATATAATGCTTGGGCTCAGCTCTTTGACCTTGACCCAAGGTCAAATTTTGATTCTCAAGGTCACAACAAACTTTAGTCTATAAATCAAAGACTGTTTGACCTTAAGAGTTCAAACTTTATACATGTAATCCTTGGACCAAGCTCTTTCCTTTTGACCTTGAACAAAGGTCAAATTTTTATTCTCAAGGTCAAAACAAAATTTTGCCTATATAACAAAGATTATTTGACCTTCAGAGTTTAAACTTTATACATATAATCCTTGGACCAAGCTCTTTCACCTTGATATTGACCCAAGGTCAAATTCTCATTATCAAGGTCACAACAAACTTTTGTTTATAAAACAAAGACTATTTGACCTTTAGAGTTTAAACGTTATACATATAATCCTTGGAACAAGCTCTTTCACCTTGACATTGACCAAGAGTCAAATTCTCATTTTCAAGGTCACAACAAACTTTTGCCTATAAAGCAAAGACTATTTTACCTTGAGAGTATATATTCTTTGCTGCAAGCTTTTCCACCTTGATTTTGACCAAAGGTCATTTCCTCGTTTTCAAGGTCACAAAAAACTTTGGTTGATAAAATATTGAGCTTTGACCAGATTAAGATCAATCATCTTTTATTAGTGACCTTGGTTCACGGTCATGATGATTCTCAGAGTCATAACAAACATACTCTCGTAAATCCACAGTTTTTGTCCTACACCATTTATTCTTCACACAAGTAGTCTTTCTATTTGAACTTGACATAGAATAAGAAAGATAACTCATTTACTCTTGCTCCCTGTTTTCTCTTTTGTTTTCTTAGTAGCATTACTTTGCTGCATTTTGATGCTATTGTCATTTTCTATTTATAGAAATGCTCTCATTGCAAAATCATTGTGCAATTCTGTTTTGAGATAGTAATTTTAAAGGATTTAGAATTGATAGATCATGGAGTATAAAGCTTTCGTAAACGTGAAAGGTATTTATCATCTTTTTGTTCTATTTTGTTGATAAATAAATGAGAGTCCCAAATTAGACAAAAGCTCTTAAGACTCATTTTCTGAAGTGAATAAGGTACAAAAGCAACTATACATTTTTCCGTCTTCTTTATTCGGACTTTAACACTTCAGTTCCAAGGAAGGTCTAATAAAGGAGGAATCCGTCTGTTGCTTGCAACAGTAGCCATCTAGTTAAGGATTCCGACTTGCGTCGGAATCCTTTCTGTTATTGTATTGTCTTTTCTTTATTCTTATTATTCTTATTATTATTATTATTATTCTTACCCCCAAGCCAATCCAGTGACGTTACAACAAAGTACCGCATCATATGATAAAATGGAAAGTATCATGTGAAAGAGCAAATAAAGATCTTCAATTAAATTTTTTTTCTTGCCGAAAAGTTCACATATGCCCCCGCTAGAGGTCATCAAAGGTAAAATCTTTAAAACCTTATAACTCCTGAACTAACAGTGCGATTTGAATGAAATTTGTTTTATATTGTTTTTTTTTTGGGAAATTTGCAAACTTTTATACGCTTACATGTTCGATAAAATATTTACGGTTTTCGCGCTATTTTGAGTTGAAAATGGAACTTTAAATTGGCACAGTGCCAATTTCTACAGTTTTTGAGATTTTGAGTTGAAACTTGGGTGGTAGGTTACTTATAGATTGTCATTGATGATGACCAAGTTTCAAGGTCAAATTATGATTCTCAAGGTCACAACAAACTTTTGCCTATAGAACAAAGACTATTTGACCTTGACAGTTCAAACTTCATAAATACAATCATTGATCTAAGCCCTTTCACCTTGACCTTGACCCAAGGTCAAATTCTCATTCTCAAGGTCACAATAAAATTTTTTCTATAGAACAAAGACCATTTGACCTTGAGAGTTCAAACTTGACGCAAATATTCTTTGCATCAAGTCCTTTCACCTTGACCTTGACCCAAGGTCATTTGTTCGATTTCAAGGTCACAACAGACTTTTGTTGATAAAATATTGAGCTTTGAATAGATGAAAAGAAATTTTTATGAGAATAAACTAAAATGGTTATCTTTCATCCATGACCTTGGTTCAAGGTCAAATAAACTTTTTCAAGGTCATAACAAACATTTACTCTTGTAGGATTGATAGGATTTTGTTCTTAAATGTTTATTCTTCACACAAGCAGTACTTCTTAATTGAACTTTACATAGTAAGAAAGATAACTCTTTTATTCTTGTTCTCTGTTTCCTTTATTTTATCTTAGTAGCATTACTTGTCTGTACTTTCATGCTGTTGTCATGCTCTATTTATAGAAATTTTCTCATTGTTAATTCATTGTGCAATTCTTTTTTGGATAGTAATTTAAAAGGATTCAAAATGGATAGAATAGATCTACGAGTTTAAAGCCGTCCTAAACTTGAAAGGTATTTATCGTCTTTTTCTTCTTTTTTGTCGATAAATAGATAAGAGTCCCAAGTTAGACATAAGCTCTTTTGACTCATTTGCTGAAGTGAATAAGGTACTAAAGCAACTATTCTCTTTTCATCTTCTTTATTCGGATTTTAACATTTCAGTTCCGATGAAGGTCTAATAAAGGAGGAATCCGTCTGTTGCTTGCAACAGTAGCCATCTAGTTATTATTATTATTCTTACCCCCAAGCCAATCCAGAGACGTTACAACAAAGTACCGCATCATATGATAAAATGGAAAATATCATGTGAAAGAGCAAATAAAGTTCTTCATTTAAAATTTTTTTCTTGTCGAAAAGTTCACATATGCCCCCGCTAGAGGTCATCAAAGGTAAAATCTTTAAAACCTTATAACTCCTAAACTAACCGTGCGATTTGAATGAAATTTGTTTTATATTGTTCTTTGGGAAATTTGCAAACTTTTATACGCTTACATGCCCGATAAAATATTTACGGTTTTCGTGCTTTTTTGAGTTGAAAATGGAACTTTAAATTGGCACAGTGCCAATTTCTACAGTTTTTGAGATTTTGAGTTGAAACTTGGATGGTAGGTTACTTATAGGTAGTCATTGATGATGACCTAGTTTCAAGGTCAAATTATGATTTCCAAGGTCACAACAAACTTTTGCCTATAGAACAAAGACTATTTGACCTTGACAGTTCAAACTTCATAAATACAATCATTGATCCAAGCCCTTTCACCTTGACCTTGACACAAGGTTAAATTCTCATTCTCAATGTCACAACAAAATTTTTCCTATAGAACAAAAACCATTTGACCTTGAGAGTTCAAACTTGACGCAAATATTCCTTGCATCAAGTCGCTTCACCTTGACCTTGACCCAAGGTTATTTGTTCGATTTCAAGGTCACAACAGACTTTTGTTGATAAAATATTGAGCTTTGAATAGATGAAAAGAAATCTTGATGAGAATAAACGAAAATGCTTATCTTTCATCTATGACCTTGGTTCAAGGTCAAATAAACTTTTTCAAGGTCATAACAAACATTTACTCTTGTAGGATTGATAGGATTTTGTTCTTAAATATTAATTCTTCACACAAGTAGTTCTTCTTATTTGAACTTTACATAGTAAGATAGATAACTCTTTTATTCTTGTTCTCTGTTTCCTTTTTTATCTTAGTAGAATTACTTGTCTGTACTTTCATGCTGTTGTCATTCTCTATTTATAGAAATTTTCTCATTGCTAATTCATTGTGCAATTCTTTTTGGGATAGTAATTTCAAAGGATTCAAAATGGATAGAGTAGATCTAGGAGTTTAAAGCCTTCCTAAACTTGAAAGGTATTTATTGTTTTTTTCTTCTTTTTTGTCGATAAATAGATAAGAGTCCCAAGTTAGACATAAGCTCTTTTGACTCATTTGCTGAAGTGAATAAGGTACTAAACAACTTTTCTTTTTTTCATCTTCTTTATTCGGATTTTAATACTTCAGTTCCGAGGAAGGTCTAATAAAGGAGGAATCCGTCTGTTGCTTGCAACAGTAGCCATCTAGTTAAGGATTCCGACTTCCGTCGGAATCCTTTCTGTTATTGTATTGTCTTTTCTTTCTTCTTATTATTATTAAGGATTCCGACTTCCGTCGGAATCCTTTCTGTTATTGTATTGTCTTTTCTTTATTCTTATTATTATTCTTATTATTATTATTATTCTTACCCCCAATCCGTTCCGGTCACTTTACAAAAAAGTACAGCATCGTATGAAAAAACGGAAAGGACCATATGAAAGAGCATATGAAGATCTGGAATGAAATTTTTTTTCTTGTCAAATGGTTCACATATGCCCCCGCTGGAGGTCATCAAAGGTCAAATCTTTAAACTCTTATAACTCCTTAACTAACCGTCGGATTTGAACAAAATTTGTTTTATATTGTTCTTTGGGAAATTTTCAAACTTTTATACGCTTACATGCTCAATAAAATATTTACGGTTTTCGCGCTATTCAGAGTTGAAAATGGAACTTTAAATTGGCACAGTGCCAATTTCTACATTTTTTGAGATTTTGAGTTGAAACTTGGATGGTAGGTTACTTATAGGTAGACATTTAATGCTGACCTACTTTCAAGGTCAAATTTTAATTCTCAAGGTCACAACAAATTTTGGCCTATAGAACAAAGACTACTTGACCTTCGGAGTTCAAACTTCATACATACTATCATTTAGCCAAGCTCTTTCACCTTGACCTTGACCCAAGGTCAAATTTTGATTCTCAAGGTCACAACATACTTTTGCCTATAGAACAATGACTATTTCACCTTCAGCGTTCAAACTTCATACATACTATCGTTAAGCCAAGTTCTTTCACCTTGACCTTGACCCAAGGTCAAATTTTGATTCGCAAGGTCACAACAAAGTTTTGCCCATAGAATTAAGACTATTTGACCTTCAGAGTTCAAACTTCATACATATTATCGTTAAGCCACGCTCTTTCACCTTGACCTTGACCCAAGGTCAAATTTTGATTATCAAGGTTACAGCAAACTTTTGCCTACAAAACAAAGACTATTTGACCTTAAGAGTTCAAACTTAACACAGATATTCCTTGCATCAAGCCCTTTTACCTTTACCTTGACCCAAGGTCATTTGTTCGATTTCAAGGTCACAACATACTTTGGTTGATAAAATATTGAGCTTTGATCAGATTTAGATCAATCTTGAAAAGAATTACCTCAAATACTTATCTTTTTTCCCGTGACCTTTATTCACAGTCAAATGATCATTCTCAGGGTCATAACAAACTCACTCTTGTAGAATTAGCAGTTTTTGTCCTACGCTATTTATCCTTCACTCAAGTAGTCTTTCTTATTTGAACATAACATAGTATAAGAAACATAACTCTTTTACTCTTGGTCTCTGTTTTTTTTTCTTAGTAGCATTACTAGGCTGTATTTTGATTCTTTTGTCATTTTCTAATTATAGAAATGCTCTCATTGCAAAATCATTGTGCAATTCTGTTTTGAGATAGTAATTTTAAAGGATTTAGAATTGATAGATCATGGAGTATAAAGCTTTTGTAAACATGAAAGGTATTTATTATCTTTTTGTTCTATTTTGTTGATAAATAAATGGGAGTCCCAAATTAGACTAAAGCTCTTAAGACTCAGTTGCTGAAGTGAATAAGGTACAAAAGCAACTATTCATTTTTCCATCTTCTTTATTCGGATTTTAACTCTTCAGTTCCAAGGAAGGTCTAATAAAGGAGGAATCCGTCTGTTGCTTGCAACAGTAGCCATCTAGTTCTTATTATTATTCTTACCTCCTCATCGTTCTGGACACTTTACAAACAAGTTCCGCATCATGTGATATAATGAATAGTACCATGTGAAAGATCATACAAAGATCTAAATTGAATTTTTTTTGCTGTCGAAAAGTTCACCCATGCCCCCGCTGGAGGTCACCAAAGGTCAAATCTTTAAACTCTTATAACTCCTAAACTAACCGTACGATTTTAACAAAATTTGTTTTAATCTGTTCTTTGGGAAATTTGCAAACTTTTTTCACACTTATATGCTCGATAAAATATTTACGGTTTTCAAGCTATATCGAGTTAAAAAAGGAACTTTAAATTGGCAGAGTGCCAATTTCTACAGTTTTTGAGATTTTTGAGTTGAAACTTGGATGGTAGGTTACTTAAAGGTAGTCATTTAATGTTGACCTACTTTCAAGGTCAAATTATGATTCTCAAGGTCACAACGAATTTTTGCCTATAGAACAAAGACTATTTCAGAGTTCAAACTTCATACAAATCATTCTTAAACCAAGCTCTTTTACCTTGACCTTAACCCAAGGTCAAATGTTTATTCTCAAGGTCAAAACAAATTTTTGCCTATAGAACAAAGACTATTTGACCTTCAGAGTTTAAACTTCATACAAATCATCGTTAAACCAAGCTCTTTCACCTTGACCTTGACCCAAAGTCAAAAGTTTATTCTCAAGGTCACAACAAAATTTTGCCTATAAGACAAAGAGTATTTGACCTTGGGAATTCAAACTTTACACAAATATTCCTTGCATCAAGCCCTTTCATCTTGACCTTGACCCAAGGTCATTTGTTCGATTGCAAGTTCACAACAGACTTTGGTTGATTAGATAATGAGCTTTGATCAGATAAAGATCAATCGTGATGAGAATAACTTACAATACTTATGTTTTATCTGTATCCTTGGTTCAAGATATAATAATCATTCTCAAGGTCATAACAAGAATTTACTCTTATAGAATTCAATGTCTGTGTCCTATACTATTTATTCTTCACACAAGTAGTCCTTCTAGTAGAAGAAAGATAACTCTTTAATTCCTGTTCTCTGGTTTTTTTTTTTTATTATTTGTGTTAGTATCATTACATATCATATTGTTGTCATTTTCTATTAATAGAAATTATCTCATTGCAAATCATTGTGCAATTCTGTTTTAAGAAAGTAATTGTAAAGGATTTGATATTGATTTGATAGAGCATGGAGTTTAAATCTTTCGTAAACATGAAAGATATATAATATATTTTCTTCTTTTTTGTTGATAAATAAATAAGAGTCCCAAATTAGACATAAGCTCTTTTGACTCTTTTGCTGAAGTAAATAAGGTACTGAAGGAACTATTCCTTTTCCATCTTCTTTATTCGGATTTAAAACTTCAGTTCCAAGGAAGGAGGAATTCGTCTGTTGCTTGCAACAGTAGCCATCTAGTTATTCCTATTATTATTCTTACCCCCAAATGTTCCAGACACTTTACAAAAAAGTACCGCAATATATGATAAAGTGGAAAATACTATGTGAAAGAGCATATCAAGATCTCAATTCAATTTTTTTTTCTTGTCCAAAAGTTCACATATATCCCCGCTAGAAGTCATCAAAGGTCAAATCTTTAAACTCTCATAACTCCTAAAGTAACCGTACGATTTGAACAAAATTTATTTTATATTGTTCTTTGGGAAATTTGCACGCTTACATGCTCGATGAAATATTTACGGTTTTCGCGCTATTACGAGTTGAAAATGGAATTCTGAATTGGCACATTGCCAATTTCTTCAGTTTTTGAGATTTTGAGTTGAAACTTGGATGGTAGATTACTTATAATTAGTCATTTAATGTTGACCTTGTTTCAAGGCCAAATTTTGATTTTCAAGGTCACAACAAACTTTTGCCTTTAGAACAAAGACGGTTTGACCTTGAGAGTTCAAACTTCATACATATAATCGTTGAGCCAAGCCTTTCACATTGACCTTGACCCAAGGTGGCTAAAAATAAGCATGTTTTGCTGTTTTTCGAAACCTTTACCTCAACAACACTTTCATGCAAAACATTTTGTGCTTCCAAAATTTTTGCGTTTCATGAATGACACCTACATTAGAACATTTCTTTATATTTGCAGACTTCCGTGGGATCAGTTTTAGGAGCCTAGGTATCCTACTTCTTTAGTTATAGAAGCTGATGCACAGCTCGGTCATCTTTATTTCGCTTCAGCACAAGCCCCCGTCATGCTACGTTGACCCGGTGTTTTACCAAAAATAATATGTTCTGACCAAAATGGATTTATAAAAGGTAGGAACACTAACTACAACATTCGCTTCATTAAAGACATACATGTAATTGATTACTCTGAAAAATTTGACTTAAATTGGTTATTTCTTTTTCGCGATTTCGCAAAAACATTTGATACAGTGGAATGGGAGTTCATGTTCTCTACTTTGAAACACTTTGGATTTGAATTCTTTTAAATGTATCATCTCCATTCAAAATATCTCATTATCATTGTACAGATACTAGCTCTTAAACTAAACCAAATGCAAATGTTAAAGGTATCAAACTAAGAACAACCACATTGTTTCTAAAGTCAAAAGAAGATGTTTCAAAATCGCTCAACTTTATCGAAATATTCGGATCACTTTCAAGGCTTGTTTTAAATAAACAAACATCAAATAGTTTTATATTGGGGAAAACATCTAAGATTCCAGATAACTTTGAGCAAATCAATTCGGGCTCCAACTTTACAAAAACTTTGGGAATATCCTTTTGCAAAGATCAAATTGAAATGTTACAGAAATAATGAATTGAGGGAATAGCTAAAGCTAAGTCTAAGAACTTGTCATGGTCCAGTAGACAACTAACTATGATAAGAAAGGTACAAATTATATAATCTCTACTAATAAAATACCCCAACTAACCTTCTTGTACTCAGTACTCCTTATGCCTCAAGTAGTTTTAAAAAAGTAAACAAAATTTTATATAAGTTTCTCTGAGGAAATAAAAATTAAAAAAAAAGATATTAATAAATAAATACTGTAACAATGATGGTTTTAAGACTCATACAAAAACTCTATTTGTTACTGACAACACACTGCACTATACCAATGAATTAACGACTTCGTAACTAAATTCGAGTCAGCCTTATTCTAAGCACAAAAAAGACAACTAAATTTAATTTTGGAGAAGTCGATTTTAAACGGCCACTTTATTTTATAAACCATACATACTCCTTTGTATTTGTTTATACATGTGTGAACAACATATATATGCTTTTTTTAATAGAAGGCCCTCGAGGAGAAAAGCACACTCCTTATCGAGTAACCTTCATAAAATATAGAAATGATTGATTGATACAATTTGGTTTTATGAATTAAGATACAATATTTGAAAATGTTGTATTTATATAAGGAACGTCTGTTGTTGTCACCTCCTCATAACAACTATCGTTGCCGACATTACTGCTTGCTTGTTCTGTAGACGTGTTTCCGCTATGTCCAAATGTTCTCTGCACTGATGAATACGCATGGTCTTCAAATACTATACACAAAACAATAGAAAATTAGACTATGGAGCATATCAATGACCTCGTAATTATGAAGTATCAGTTCCATGTGATGTCCGTCCGTTATTTATTCGAATTCTGTAAAACAGGACTGCGAATTTTAATAAACTTTGGTATGAAAAGAGTACTGAAGATTCTTTATCTAGTATTCAGTACCAATCGTCTCATGGACGAATTCAGAATAGGATAAGATAAGTTCTAGATGACACCTCTCTTTGAACATTTCTTTGTCACGAAGTGTTGTATGTAGTGATGGGCCGATAATCGATATTAATCGATTAGCGGCGTTTTGAAGTCATCCGATTTCGATAATCGATTTGAAAGTAAAATAATCGATAGCGGGAAAATGAAATGGGGGATGGGGGAGACCAAGATCAGAGGAAAATCTGTCTGATGGTCAAAACTTTCTTACTGTGGGGATGAGAGCTGTTCTAAATAATGTAGAGTAAAAGAAGATAGTAGCACAAAGCGATCCCTGATATATAAGAGAGAAATCTTAAATATAATATCACTTATTACTATCTCCACGGACTACATAATTAATGAGGCAAACCGAATGTTACAAGATGTTATAGAGTAAATTAATATGAAAAATGACCAAGGTATTATGATTTTTTTTTGGACCAAGAAAAGGCATTTGACAGAGTGGAATGGGGATGGCTAAATTGTTGTCTAGAAAAATTCAATTTCGGAGATAAATTTCGGGGCTGGGTTAAAATGTTGTTGAAAGATGCTAAAACATGTATTAAAACAAATAACTTTATTTCACGATATTTTAAAATTACAAGATCTACTCGTCAAGGATGTCCAATTTCACCCTTGTTATACATTTTACAAATAGAGCCACTAGCTTGTACAATTAGAAAAGATGAAAATATAAAAGGCATTTCTCTTCCAAATGATACAGAAATTAAGGTCACATTATTCGCAGACGAAAAATTGGAAAATTATTTGGGAAAATACTTTTAATCCTTTACTAACGAATAATGTACAGTGTTTTCAATGGAAATGTATTAATAACGCAAATTATCTAGAGGAAACAATCAGAAACAAATGAACATCTTTTTTATGAATGTGAAATTGTGAAACAGGCGATAAGGGGTTTAGAAAATAAAATTTCTGTTGTACTAGAAAACACTGAGACAAACTCAAATATAACATTTAATAAGATTTGTGTACTATTTGGATACACGAATGAGTCAAAGCCTAAATCGATAAAAATATTTCTTAATTTTTGTTTATTTTCATTGAAATGGATGATATGGATTGAAAGAAATGATATTAAATTCAACAACAAGCATATCGATACTAGTAGAATGATAAATAGAATAATGCATTACATAAAAAATCAAATATTTTTAAACATGCAATCTAAAAATAGTCAGAAAAAATATACATTTTAAAAAGAATTGTACTTGAAGTGGTAGAAAACAAATTCCATACTCCTTGCCAAACGATACTAATACTAACATATTAAACATTCTTTGAATATTTACTATACTTAATATACATTGTATCCATTTCAAAAAATTGTAAATGAGATTGAATTAAAGAAAGTAAAATGATTGAAAAAAAATGAGAGAAAAAAAAAACCAAAAAAACAAAAGGTGCGATGATGAAATGGCTCAAAGGAAACTAATACTCTTATATGACTAATTTCACAGAAAGCACAGCACTAGTACGTTAATAAATAGAGCCAAAATACTAAGCACTGAAAAAAACACGAACATTCTATTCTCAAACTAAATCTGGATAGTCGTTAGATCACTTACTTTTAGGGCTATTTTCCAGCATTCTAGCAATTGCATATAGAAAGTGGGTATTTTTGGATATATCAATATCTTGGTCGATGATAGTTTACAGAGAAACCAATTTATTTTAAATTTATCATCTAAGCATGTCAACCAGTGTTTTCCTAGGACATTCCATGCCGATCTTGGAGAATGAATAATCCTATAAATTGTCTTAATATGCATACCTGATATAAAGGAATCTAGGTCAATTATATTCATTCCCCCTCTCTTACACGGTTTTCTCATTATGCTGCGCTTCACTAGTTCTCTTTTTTCATTCCAAACAAAAGTCCAAATCAATCTTTATTTTTCGGGAATTCCTCTAGTTTCTATTTCGAACCCTAATTTAGATATAATAAGACTCTGTATGATCAAACTCTTTCCTTTTATGGAGAGGTTTCTCGTTTTCCAAACTTGTATACAACTTTTTATCCGAACAATTTTTTCTTTCCAAATAAGACCATTATCAATAACATTTCCGTGATAAACAACTAAAGTCTTGACACAGTTTTTGGTCCATATTATTTCAGTGAATTCAGGAGTCTTATTTTTCCAGCAGCCTAAATATAATCCGATAGTTTTACGCATATTAATTTTTGATCCTGACGCATTTTCAAAAATTTGTAATGTTCTAAAACTTCTTAATATTGAATTTTCATCTTTAAGTAAGAGTTGAGTATCGTCTGCGAATAATGCGACCTTAATTTCTGTATCATTTGGAAGAGAAATGCCTTTTATATTTTCATCTTTTCTAATTGTACAAGCTAGTGGCTCTATTTGTAAAATGTATAACAAGGGTGAAATTGGACATCCTTGACGAGTAGATCTTGTAATTTTAAAATATCGCGAAATAAAGTTATTTGTTTTAATACATGTTTTAGCATCCTTCAACAACATTTTAACTCAGCCCCGAAATTTATCTCCGAAATTAAATTTTTCTAGACAACAATTTAGCCATCCCCATTCCACTCTGTCAAATGCCTTTTCTTGGTCCAAAAAAAAATCATAATACCTTGGTCATTTTTCATATTAATTTACTCTATAACATCTTGTAACATTCGGTTTGCCTCATTAATATTTCTTCCCGGTAATATCCTTTTTGATCTAGGTGAACTAATTTACCAAGTATCGATTTTATTCTAGTTGCCAGTATTTTAGCTATTAATTTGTAATCCACATTAAGCGGTCTCCAATTTTTTATATCCTCCCTCTCCCCCTTTTTATATAATAATGTTAAAATGCCTTTGCTTTGAGATTCTGTCAAGTTTTCTGTTTGTAATATATTCTCATTTAATAAAATTACTTCATTTTTAATAATATACCAGTATGATTGGTAAAACTCGGAAATTATTCCGTCTTCCCCCGGCGACTTGTTTTTCTTAAGTTGTTTCACACATTTCCAGATTTCGTCCTCTGTGATAGATTTTTCTAAAGATTCTTTTTCAGCTTCAGTTAATTTTGTATCTACATTTACTAGAATTTCATTTGCTGCGGTATTATCCCATCACTCAGAAGAGAATAAAGATTCATAAAATCTTACTTGCTCACCTATTATTGTATCAATGTCATTACTGAATTCACCATTGTCAAGCTTTATTTTTTGCCATAATTTATTTTTTGCTCTTGTTTTTTCCAAATTATAAAAATATTTCGTTGATTTTTCGTTTTCTTCAAAATGTTGTATCCGTGATCTGATCCTGATCCCGTCAACTTCCTCTTTATGAACCCTCTCTATTTCATATTTTAGTGAGTTTATCTTTTCAGTATCTTCATTTTGTTTAATCATTGTCTCTAGTAATTTTTGCTTTTGCTATAATTTCAGCTTTCTGTTTACTTTCTATTTTTGCTATATTTATTGTTATTTCCTTTATTTTGAGCTTTACAATATCCCTCCAAGTCTTAATATCATCAATTTTTTGAATTTGTGTTTTCCAAAACTGCCAGAAAGCAATAAAAGTATTTTTAAATAGGTATGTCTGAATAATCCTACTCTTCATTTTCCAGATGCCAGGTCCTCTTTTAATCTTTTCAATGTTTAATGTGACAGACACCAAACAATGATCACTATATAGACATTTCATTATATTTGTACTTTATATATTACAGTCTAATTCAGCGCGGGAATTAGAATCATGTCGATTCTTGACTTCGAGTTACCTCGCCTGAATGTGTACTATGTACTATCAGGATGACGTTTGCGTCATATATCTATTAAATTAAGGAGAAAACTAAATCTTTTAATTCATTATTAGCTCCATCATCTGTTTGATGGGGTGGATATCGATCAATCTCTGCTGACCATGTACAATTAAAATCACCAGTTACTATCACCTTTTCTTCACTCTGTAGTATATAACTTTTCAAATGTTTAAACACTCTTTGCGTTCATTTGTCTCGTTAGGAGTGTACACACATAACAATTGAAAGGTTTCATCCTCTATTTTCAATTTTAGAATTATGATTCTTCCATTTAACTCTTTTTTTATAACAGAAATATCAATTTTCAAATCTTTTCGCACCAGTACGGCTACGCCCCTGGAAGACGATGAGCCATTATACCAGTAGCTCTCTCCACCTCCCAACATTTTCCATTCTTTTTGCCAAAGTGTTTCGTCTTTATGAGTGCTTCGCGTCTCCTGCAGTGCAATCATATCATGCTTTTTATTAACTAACAAATGCAATAGATTATTTCTTTTTTCCTTGTTTCTTAAACCATTTACATTCAAACTTGCAATTTTCAATGACATTTATATTTCAAAAAAGGAAAGTTTCTGTGAATCTACATGTGTATAATACATAGTAAATGATAACACAAATAGTCTGTGCATATGTAGATCCGGTAGGAACCTAGGTCTCTGGAGTTCCTGGTTTGGACATTTTTGGAGCCTGTTTTTCAGTAGAAGGCGGTGTTGACTGACTGATGTTTCGTTTTCTGCCTTTAGGGGTACCTACATCGTCTGTAGTACTATGACAACTCTGTTGAGGGGTCTTTATGAAGGAGAGAATTTTGCTATATAGTTTTGACGCTCCATCTTGATTAGTGTGCAGTCCTGATGGATCGTTCGGATCATATAGCGCCACTACTAGATGGCCATTGTCAGCGTTGACGAACAGACTGGGCGTGTCAATGTATGTACAACCTTCATCTCTTGAGCAGAGCTTACGCGCAAATTTATTTACACTCTCTGTAATACCATTAAAGTTTTTTACCCGTTCACTTCGCCCTTTTCTTGGTATGATACCACACATACCTATTCAGAGAATAGAATGTTTAAACAAATAGATAAACTGTTTAAAACATGTAAATAAATGGATAAAAATATTTACGGATAAAAATTATAATATCTATAAGTGAATAAATAAGTAAAAAATAAATGAATAAATAACTCGAATAAATGAATTTTTACCAAAGAGACATGCACATGTAAACAAATGGAGAAATTAACAAACAGCTTAATAAATAGACATATAAATAAATGATCAATAAACAGTAATTTAAAAATCAATAATAAATAAATAAACAGACAAATAGATAAAAAAAAGCTGAAATTTAAAAAAATATTAATAAATGAATGAATAAATAAATGAAATAAACTTTAAACTAAATAGGCATACATTCGAAAAAAAAGGGACAAATAAATGAATAAAACAGAAATAAATGTTAGATAGGGCAAACATGTAAATAAATACATAAACAAGTAGTTAGAAAATAAATAGATACACGAATAAGTTGATTAGTAACTTAATACATAAAGGATTAATAATAGATAAAGAACTAATAAACAGACATATAAACAAATAAATACTCGTATATACATTATATCAAAATAGATAAATAAAGAAACCAATATCAAGAGGATAACCTATGGATGACAATCATAACATGTATTTTATTCAAGACAAATAATCATAAATAACAAGATGAAATAATCTATGCAAAGCTACTAACTCCATATCCCCCCCGCAAAAAGTGAAATAAAATAAAAAGTAATATCGATGGAACATTCGCACAATAACCTCCCAGAAAAAATAAATAGTAAAATGATTAAATGGTCGAATAAATAGATAAATAAATAAATAGATTAATAAATGAAAAAAATAAATGAATTGGATAATTTGATTTAATAATTAGACTAAATGAATAAATACATACATAGATAATTTTTCAATTCCTTCCTTTTATCATTTATTTCATTTATTATCAAGATCTTAAGGAAAAGGATTATAATATAATTGATGACCTTGCATCCTCTTTTATCAGTACACAGGTGACACAACATACTTCTGAAATATCCAGACTGATTACTAAATGGATTCGAATTAACAAATTTGCAATATGTCAAATCGCTCATTATGGCAAATAAATGAATGAATAAAACGTCAACAGTAAATTAACTAGCACATTTATAGGCACGGAAGTGTTTTTCTAAACCCGACAAAAACGCTTTAAAATCGCGTTAAATTATGACTATGAATCAAGCAAGGATATATAAAGCCAACACGACGGAATGGAATGTCTTGTTTTGTAATTCTTGAACTGTATCTCTGGTTACATAGGGTACTAACCATTTACCTTTATATGTGATACATGCATCAAGGAATAAAGGAGGAAAAAGAAAGAAGAAATGAAAGTAAAGAATGTACAATGTATGAATGAACAGAGATTTTGTAAATTGTCATAACTTAGATAACTTCAGACAAATACAGTAGATCTTACAAGTCATGACTGCATACGTTGCATGCTCAGTTTTCATTACTTACAATTTGAAATTTTATAAAGGCGCGAATCGCCTGAAATGAATTGAAATTATATGTGTAAACAGCGGTGAGGTATAACAACGGTAACATCCTTTCTTTTACCATTAATAATATCTCGTATTATAATGTCAAACAATATCGCTTACATTAGCAGCAATTAGGTTAAGATCAAGCGTAAGAATACACGGTGTCAAAATAGGTCGAAAAAATGTGAAAATTGCCCAGCTGGTGGATGATACAACTTTGTTTTTGAAATATTAGGATTTACCTAAGGCAATTAAAATTGTCGATGAATTCGGAAATTTATCGGGTTTGACTTTAAACTGAAGGAATTTATTTGGGATGTAATAAATATAGAAACAAAAAGTACATGGGTATTAAATGGGTTGATTCAGTAAAATCGCTTGGCTTCATATTCGGAAGGAGCACAAAGGTTCATTACAATATGAATTGAGTTGAAAAACTGGAAGAAAAGGAAATTGACGATGATAGGCAAAAACGTGGTTATTCAAAACTTCGTAATTCCAAAAATAACTTACATAGCTAGTGCACAACCAATTTCAGTAACTCAAATCAAACAGCTTGAAAAAATGATTTACAATTTATTTGGGACTCGAAAAGAGAAAAGGTAAAAAGATCTGTACTAATAGATAAAAGTGAAAACGGGGGATTAAACATAAGAGATATTGTTACACATATAGATCTTCTAAGAGTTAAATGGATAAAAAGACTTAAATATTCAGATGACAACGAGTCGTGGAAATTCTTACCAAGACTTTATTTCAATAAATTTGGGGTGGATTTTTTTATCTTTAAAATGAATATAAAAGATATCGATTTGAGAAAGATTCCAGAAATAAATAAAATACCAGACTTTTATCAACATTTAATAATGTCTTGGATAAAAACAATAAAGTCTGACGAACCGTATGAAAATGAAAATATACAAAACGAAGTTTTTTTGAAAATAAGTCACTGATTTTCAAACACTGATTTGATTAAGAATTTATGGCCATAAATAATTTACATCATCAAATAAAACAAACTCTTTTTCAAATTTTCGACCGCGTGGTCTTTATCAAGAAAATTTTACAGACACAATATAAAGTCTATGTAACGTCCATCTTTGCGCTTGTAATGTTTGTTTAAGCGCTTGCTTATCATGACGTCATAGACGTCCTGAGACCTGGAAAAACGCATTAACGCGACGTCATAATTCCCGCGCTACTGCTAAAATGTGTACAAAGGTACCAACGGTTGCGCTGAACGTTGCATCCGCACGGAGCTAAAGTATTTAGTTTTCTTATCCAAATATCCTCTATAAGAAGACGCATGTCCTAATTTTTGTAGAACTGCGTATTCAATGTCCTTCACGTTGTGGTTTTCGAAGTGGCTATCAATTGGTTTTTCATTTGAATTTTTGATGTCACGCAGATGTTCGCTGATGCGTTCTTTTAAAGTTCTCTCAATTTCGCCGACGTAAATAGCGCGGTCGCATTTTGTGCATTTGATTCCATATATGATGTTCCTATCCGTGCATCGGGCCTCCTTTATTACTTTATGTGTGTCCTTTCTATCGGCGCTGGGGATATCTGACCTGATGATCCTCTGACAGAATACGCACATACACGGAGTTTCCTTCTTTATTAATCTGTTTGTTTTCATATGAATCAAGGAGTCACATATATTTGTATCCCTTCTGTACGCCACCAGTGGTGGTCGTTTAAAAGCAGCTTGGAGTCTTTCAGAATTTTCGAGAATGCTATAGTGCTTCTGCAGAATATTTGTAATATCTGGGAGTTGTTTAGAGAACCTGACAACCAGCGGTACTCTATCTCCTGCTTTTTTGTTTGGGTTTGTTTGTAGTAAATCCTCCCGTTTAAGCTTGTCCACCCGTTGTAATTGTTGTTCTATCTTTTTACCGCTATATCCCCTTTTCCGCAACTGAGATTTTAATTCATTCCTATGCCTTTTATAATCCTCGTCTCTTGTGCAGATTCTTTTCAAACGTATCGTGTCTTGTGTACAACTGCTTATCCGTAGGCTTTTGATACAGGTCTGTAATTATGCGGCCATTTTGAATTTTCACTAGAGTGTCCAGAAACTCAATTTTCTCCTCGCTCAATTTCATTTCATTGAATACGCGGTTCTACAAAAATTAGGACATAACGGTAGAGCTATGCGTCTTCTTGTTGAGGATATTTGGATAAGAAAACTAAATACTTTAGCTCCGTGCGGATGCAACGTTCAGCGCAACCGTTGATACCTTTGTACACATCTTAGCAGTAGCGCGGGAATTATGACGTCGCGTTTATGCATTTTTCCAGGTCTTAGGATGTCTATGACGTCATGATAAGCAAGCGCTTAAACAAACATAACAAGCGCAAAGATGGACGTTACATAGACTTTAAAAAATGTGTCTGTAAAATTTTCTTGATAAAGACCACGTGGTCGAAAATTTGTAAAAAAATAGTTTGTTTTATTTGATGATGTTACCACACTTCCCTAAGGAAGATTACTTTGGACATAAATGATTTAATTAACAAAGAAGGGAAAATAAGTGAAAATTACATATTTAACAGATTAAAGAATAAAACAAATTGGATCAGTGAAATTCAAATAATTAAAAGTTCAATACCAAATGGATAGAAATTCTTAAAAGAGAAAAAAGAAAATTCAATTATACTTCAAGAGATAAAGAAATAACAATTTACTCATATAGTCAAAAAGAACTTTATAACATAAAACATATAAACAATAAGACACTGTACGAAGTACTTCTTGAAAAAAGAACATCAAACAATAGCGTACTAAGTTAGGAATAAATACTTTGATTCCTTGAGAAATGAAATCATAACATCTGCATTCGAATTTATTACTATTCATATTGACCGGCGAGCCGGTAGGGGACTAATTATTGCTAAAGATTTTTTCAAAAGTAGGTCATACTGCGAAGTCAAAATTTTTTAGTACAATGTACTAACAAAACGGTCTTGCCTAAGAAGAAATATTGAAGAACTTTCACTCATCATGCAACAAGTTTGACCAAGATTAAAGTTTTGCATATAAATAGTTTATGTGCCTGAATCTCTTATTATAAAGGATAAAAACTATCAATGATCTTAATGCTTGAACGCATTTTTCCTTTTTGTAAACAATATTTCTTTTTTCTTTTTAATTTTATCGAAGTTCATAAATTAAAATTTGTAGCAGTATGATTTTATCATTTTACTATACATGTGCTTCTGTGTGGTGCACGAGCCTTAACTTGTAGGCCTACACTCCTTGTACTCGGAACATATTCCACTGAATTATCTGAACTGTCTGATTGTAAGGCATTCTGTAAATCAACATTCATAAGAAATAAGTGCAATGTGAACGTTGTAGATACATTGTTAAATTACTATCAAACATATTAATAAATACTACATAAACTTTGGAGTTATAGTCTTGAATTACCATTAAGCTATCGAAATATGTTCATAGTTTTCGGTATTAATTCTACAGATATTGTTAATGTTATAGTTCAGATTTGATGAAAAAATAAGTAGACAAGCAGTCGTTAGGCATGGTCCATTTGATATTCAGGGAGGGGGGGATTGGGTTTTTGTCGGAGCAAGATTATTTTTTTCTTGAAAAGTTGGAGCAAGGAAATTTATTTTGACAAAGCAATGCGCAATTATATTAAGAATGTTTGTGTTTTATCAATAGAAATTATTTATATTTTTACTCATAACTCTAAATATTAATATATTACTTTATTTTTATGCAAGTATTCAATTCACTTTCAAACAGATAAAATTAAGATTTTACGATACAATTCTCAATATTACAATGTTATAGCAATACATAAATATTTATAATTATTTAAGCTTTTAAGGAAGCCCTTTTTCATCTACATACATGTATAACTTTTGATATCTTCAAATATATAACTTTGCTATAAGTAAATATTGTTTTAATAGAAAACTTTCTCGAGCGAAGTGAGCCAAAAATTTATTTGTATAATTCGAAAACTGCGACGAGCGAAGCGAGGCGGAAAATTTTCAAGAATTTTAATGAAGTTTTATGGTCATTCTTCAAATTCAGATTATTTGTAAAAGCAAGATTATTTTTTTCTGTCACACCATAACCAATTTATTTTTTTCATCAAAATTGAGAGTAAAATTATTTTTTTTTCGAAAAAAACCAAACCCCCCCCCCCGAATATCAAATGGACCGTGTCTCACGGAAACTTTTTTCAACAACTGGGCCTAAAGACAATTTTTACCAGATATTTGTTTAGTTCATTAATGAAATTCTACTGGTCTGGAAAAATTTCTACTGGCCTTGGGCATCGGGCATCTTGAAGACTGGACAAGATAATTGAATTTCATTTATTTGTTCCTTAAGGGTAATGTTGTCAATTTGATGTACCTTGGCAAGATTTTCTCCATTATTCTCTCCTTCATTTATCTGCTCATCATTCTCACCAAATTCCATTGAATTTCTACGTGTATCCTCTTCATAGTAAAATGTTGGATTCCTCACTAAAAGAAGGAATTAATCTGATTTTCATTGGAAGGTTTGATTTTTCTAGTATGACTTTGTCTACTATGCTGTTCACAAGAAGCACACAGCCACACCCTCACCCTCTCAAACACACACACACAGATGTATGACAGCGATGCTATATGTCTCCTCCGCAACAGAGTTGAGAAGGGATAATTATTTATTGATTTGTTATATTCTTACCATTATTTCACTCTTTATGGAAATAAACAACACAAATTCTAACTTAACTGAAAAAAGAAGAAAATTTACCTGAACCAAACCGAACCGACTAAAGGCTTAACCGTGACAGCCCCATTATATTCATATATAATGTCAATAGTTGAATGGCATGGAATAGGTAAAATGGATATACATGTTATATATATGTAAAAACACGAAAAGAGCAAGGGGTACTTTATCATTTTTATATATGCTACTACTTGATCAATACAGGTACAAAATGTACTGATTTTGTACCATATACTTCTTATTTATCATACATAATATCTATTGTCCTGTTCACTAATTCCAGAGCACCCTGTTTTCCCGGTTTTCTCTAAAATATGATAATGTCATCTTCCAAAAAGATATCAATTTTAAAGTATTCCTTTAGTTGTAACAGAAAATACCATTGTTTTGGCTGTGCGTCAATTAAGTTAGAAATAGGACGGAAAATAAAGTATACGGGTATTTTCTATAGTAAAATCGCTGAAATGTGACGTCGAAGGCTTTGACATCACTGTTTACTATTGTTGACACGGAGATCAAGATGGCGGCGGCTTGAAATTAACATTGGAATTTCCCGTTGACATTTTATTTTTCATATTGCGGTTTGAAGGCAGCTGATAGGGTAAGTTGAAGTTAATTTCCAGTTACGACTATAGGAGGACAATGCTCGGAAACAATACTTTATAGCAAAATACTTCAGACGACAGAATAAATCGCCAAAACAGGGTGCTCTGGATTTAGTGAACAGGACAGTAAGTTAGTCTTACTCTTGATATATTCAACTTTCTAGCAACGGTGAGTCTCCTCGTCTTACTTTCACATTCGATGTCTGATCATGATGATGGTTGCTTTAAAATTAACAAAATTATAGAAGCACAAGATTTGGTAAAAGATATAAAAACATACTTAGGATAAGAATCAAGACCCTCACATAAGATCTATGGCAAACAATGTACAGTTTGTACTGGTCCCAAAACATATAAATTATCATATAAACATGATAAACTCTAGGATAAAGTACTGTCAAAAATTATTATTATTAGATCATGTGACAGAAACAAATTTAGATTGGGCATTTTTCCCTTGACATATTGTCATGTTTTACATACTTAGGCGCAATGTCAAACATCAAAGTTTGGCCAACATTGAAAACACCAGTCAATTATGACTTTCATTTGTCATGTTAACTTGTTCGTCCCTTATAAATTTTATCCACTTTTTGCGGATGACTGGCCTTTTCAATTCTGATGGAAACGCATGCAAAGATACACCATCCAACTTAGTGTTTATACACCCGCCCGCACAGCAAAATTTCCCCGAACGCTTTTTAGAACTATGTTTATCTTCGCTTAGCCTTACGCTTCCATCGGGCTCCGCCATATTTGTTCTTTACACACGAGTGACGTCATCGCTCCTAGGGAACTATCAGAACCTCTTTTTGGCAGGTGAGATAAAAATAGATTTGTGAAATTCTCGCGAACAGAGACTTGCAGCGACGTCAATTTTTTTGGAGTTTTTTTCTTCCTTCATTTTCCCCCCAATGCATACAAACAGAAGACACGTTTCAGCTCCTCGTTGAAAATGTTCATACAGGGCACAAGTACGTACGTAGATGAAAATTAGTTTATCTTAAAGGGACGGTGTCCCTGAAAATTCATTAATTTTACAAAATTTTGGAATGCAAAATCATATGAAAGTATACATTCTAATTTGTATAAATTCAAAATTTTCAGGCGGATACATTCGCAGTTATACAACTTATAGACATTTAAAAAAGTAATTTTGAATTTGGGGTGCGCAGCTCTAATTCATTTCACTTGCGCCACCTAAAATGTATTGAGTTTTTACAATAGAGGTATTATGGAGATTTAATTATTTAAAAATCGACAATTTACAGCATATTATCAAATAAAGCTTTTTACGGCTCCTTTTTTCCTTTTTCTAGACCTTTTGGAATAAATTTTACGTTTTCAATAAAATTTATTTTCATGGACACTGTATCTTCGAGTTTAAATTAAGCACGCACCCTTCTGTGTTGTTCGTGAAAAACTGCAAAAAATGTATGAAAATTATCGAAAAAATACGGATATTACAGTAAACAGTTTATGACGTCACGGAACGCACAGGTTCGCAACTTTTAACCACTGACAAATACCGATGATGATAGATAGATTTGCATCAAAATTATTCAAAATTGTATCTTTTAAATGTCACTAGATACAGGGCCAAAAATCACGGTTAGTGGACCTTCTCCTTCGGGTCAACCTTTAACTTAAGGACGAGGTTTCAAGGTCAGAATATTGTTAACAACGGAAGGGTGTTGTAACAAGGAACACATGTGTGAATATGAAAGACCAATCACTATCCATTCAAACGTTATGGTCATACTTAAAGATTTAAAAAAAGTAGGCCAAACTCAAAGGTCAATTTTTTTGGTATCCACGGAAAGCTGTTGTCAAATGAATACACATGTGGAATATGAAAGCCCTATCACTTACCATTTAACAATGATGGTCGAGGTGAAAGTCTCTGAATAGTAGGTCAAACCCCAAGGCCAAGGTCTCTCAGTCAAAATTATATGTATCCATGGAAAGGTCTTGCCACAAGGAATACACATGTGAAATATACAAACTGTATCATGACTTTTCATTCAAAAGTTATTTACAAGGTTAAACGTTTTCTGACTGACAGACAAACGGACGGGGCGGTTTTGATAATCTTGCGCTTTCATAAACAGTCATTTTAACTTAATTTATGCAAAATATAGTAGTATAATGATAGACATCGAAAAGGTACCCAAAGTTGATCCGTCGAGAAAAGCGAGGTATAATCAGTAGAATTGTTAAACGTCTTCAAATTCAATAGCATAATTTAAGAATAGAAAAAATTGCAGCAAGAACCAGACATGCACTTTTTGGGTACAAAACCTGTGTAATGTGGCCGAAGACTGAAAGTTATTAACGTATCCAATGTACAAATGAAGATCTCGCGGACGTCTCGTCTATTTAAACAGTGTTAAAATTATCTCGGTAATCTCCGGCAGTGTCTCGATAGTTTCCGTGGCTTGAGTGACGGTTGGCATGTTGACCTTTGCTGATAGAAACCATTATTTATGTTGTTTTATGTACATTTAGGTAAAATATGCCATGATTTTAACTATATAATACACTTGATATTTATTTGTACAACGGATACCTTAAGTCCACATTGTACCGATAGAATTAGCAGGATGGGTGGGATATGATGCCACAGGACCCACTTTTCAGAAATTTCAAGAAATTTTGATAACAGAAATTTTCGAATGTGCTGAAAAATTAGTCAATCGAAGTTGATCGAACTTGGCTACATGTGTCCTCAGTGGATCTTGGTCCACCAGCAGTGACACTCACCAAGTGGTACTAGTGGTACCGTCGAGAAAAGCGAGGTAAAATCAGTAGAATTGTTAAACGTCTTCTAATTCAATAGAACCATATAAGGACAGATAAATTTGCAGCATGGACCAGACATGCACGTTTCGGGTACTAAATCCTTGTCAGTGTTCCTCAATCTAAACAATGTGTAATACAACCAAAGAATGTTAAAGATATTGTATCAAAATTGTACCGACAGACGTAGCAGGATGGGTGGGATTTGCAAATTATGTTTTTCTTTTTTTTTCCAATAAATCCAAATATTCTTCAAATTCTAATTTTTCTTTAAATACGCGATATGTTATGTTTTTCGGAGAATTAAATTTTCACTTGTCCATTATTTGGAACATTAATCTTTTTACTTAAAATTTAGAATTGCACCAGAAATGTTAAAATTTGTGCATACAGAACATGAAACCCCCATAATTTTTTTAATCTCTTCCTCTCCCTCCCTCCCCTCCTTTTTTTTTTGCTTGTTATAAATTTTGGGAAATGTGCCCTCCACTTTTTCAGGCAGAGCTACGCCGTTGAAATTGTATGAGAATGTGGTGTGAGTGGACAAGACATGTTTATTTCTTTCTAACATGTCTACTGATTCTATTGATTCTCAAGACAGATACTGATACTAAAGGACCAGAGCCACGAACGGCAAAATCGGCCTAATTTGCCACAACGTTAATCTTTTATATTTTGATAATACCATATTTCAGCACTTCAGAATTGGCCAACTTTGTGATTTACGGTCTTGCTGAAGCAAAATATCTTAATGTGAATTGAGGGTATGGTATATTGTTTGCGACGTCATTTGACGATATTTTCACATATGACGTCGCATAATGTCAGGACAAGTACCATGAATTACTAAGTTTTAGAAATGATAAGAAATACTTCTACATTGAGAAAATGTGTGAAATATTAATCTAAAGAATTAAAACATATTTTAAAAATCTCTATAAATACAATATGTGTACAATTTATTATGTACAGTCCGTGTTTGTTTTGCCTTTGCTCGAAATCACAGGCTGAAAATGTTCGTCTTGGAAGTAAAGTGTGCATGTCTTCAAGGTAATACTTTTACTTTTTGTATTCGTTTAAGTCGCGTTAGATGTAAGCTGCATCGTTCCACAAGACATTGATGTCATTATTTATGAATATTTACATATGCCCATTCATTTGTATAGAATTTACACTTTGATTATAGGAGTATAACCGCAGTAAAAAAGTTCCCCGCGAGGGGTTTGACAGTAAGTGTTTTGAATATTATTCCCTGACATTGTCGCCATAGCACTTTCTATATAGACGTGGCCTCGGACAGTGCATGTATTTTATATATTCTTTTCATTTTCGTGCATGAACATCGACGGCGGGTGCGGCATGCCAACAGGGGATGCTTATTCCTCCCGGGCACCTGATCCCACCTCTGGCTTGCTGGGGGTCCGTCGATGTTCAATTTGGTGCTCTATTGTGAGTGCTGTTGAGATTGTCGTCAGGATCTTCTTTAACTCATTTGAACTATGACGTCATAGTAAGTTGGCTTGATTTGAACTTTGACGTACGTAGTAACAGAGCCTCAGCAACGTAGTTGTAAACTTATTTTAACGTCATTAAAGCTTGAAAAACTGGAATGTAAATATATATAATAACTGTCTTTTGGAATGTGATTATACTGTGATAACCTACAATGGATCCAGGAATTATGTTTCTCATAATGCGCTAACGCGCATTATGGAACATAATTCCTGGATCCATTGTAGGTTATCACAGTATAATCACATTCCAAAAGACAGTTATTCTATAATTATATGGAAAAATTAAAGAAAGACTTCACGTTTACCATCTTCATGAATCCCGGATCCGATACGTCCCAACTGTCCTAGTGTTAGGCTGTATCAGATCAGACAAAGGCGTACCATGTATGCTTCTTCATTTTTTTTTCGAAATTTTTTGAGATACCGTTAGATTCAAAGATTTTCTCGTGATAAAGTTGTCAGAACATCTTCAATCAAAAGTGAATACCCCTGTACAACATCAAAACACGGTTCTATATCTGCTGCAGACCTAGATAATTAAAACATGGATCCACTTAATTTTGCCGTAGATACACAACTGTCAGCGATGCATGAAGATGAACATTGATGTGACTCAATTCATCATCTTTAAGTACTTCAAATTTGTTCCTATATACTAGTAGGCATAAATTACACGTATCGGTTTTTATTCCAAATTCGCGGTTAGTTGCTGGACTAGACAGAGATAATACATCAGCTAAATTGAAAACCCCTTCCCTACACTTCGGTGCACATGAGTCATAGACTTAATATAAATAAGTACAGCTAAAACTCGAGTTGAAAAATGAGAAAAATAATGTCTCAATTCATTGCATGATTTTCCTTCCAAAATCAGTGTGTTATACCCATTTGCCGACGTTGTGGCGGATACAGGAATTAGGGGGGGGGGGGGCGTGTTTCTAACATGGGTCCCAATCAGGTCAATGGTAGCGGACTTCATAGAGAAAAAACGATGGTTGCATTTTGAATATTTCGTATTTTAATTAAATAACGTTTCATGCTCCCGTTCTTATGATGACATATATAATTATTGATTAGAGAAATACGTGCGACTCTTCTCACATTATTTATTTCCAATAGTTAACCACAAAATGCTGATGTAGCGCAGTGCGGTGAAAAGCTACGTCAATCAAAAATAAAGAATTGTTACAAGATTTGAAACAATTATACAAATTCCCAATGTTCATCATTTCTCACAAAAAATACCAAATACATGTCAGACATCAACATGATCAATATAGTCACACAAAAGCATACTTTAATCAATTCAAAGTACTAAAAAATTACCTAGAAAAATTCACATTTATAAATTTATGTTTTTATCAGTTTATCTATTTATCCATATATGAAATTTATGCAAAATAAAACAAATACTTGCACAAAATAATTACAAACAATCTCTGAGTATTTAATCGTAAAAGAACCTATTAATTCTCCAAAAATTCAATTACAATCAAAACCTGGACCATCACAAAAAAATTCTCAATAGGTAAACAAGGCGATTAAATAAGCAGATAAAAATAGCTTACTGCAAAACGAAGGTAGGTCAAGAACGCCGTACACTTCACATTGATATAAGTCCATTAGAATAGCATTACATGTACTGACACTTGGCAATTTTATCAAAAAATATCTGTTATTAAGATAGATATAAAATATACAATGCTTACACCATGCCTTTGGGTGGATTTCGAGGAAAAAGTTGCAGAAAAGTAAAAATCAATAACCATCATTTATGTCGAGGAGATTCTAAAGTAACAAAACCAGATCCGGATACAAAAATACGGACCGTAACACGACACTCCCCGCCTGATATACATATATCACCCTTATTTACCAAAAAATCAACAAATATATCTTTAAATGACAATTACTATAGCTCAAAAAATGTACCTTAGATATTTGTACAGATAAGGTGAGCAAAAGTCAATCAACTTTCCTTCAAAAACTTGGAATAATAAAAAGGTAATAAAATTCAAATCAATATGAGCATATGAAAAATTCAAACATTTACTCTAATAAATGACCTTGACCAGATGTAAAAATATGCATATATACATTTTTCAGATATTAAATCAATCTTCTTCATAGATTTTCTTGACATAAAATCTAAGAGTCTAGCTATAGCATGACCTTGAAATGACAGACAATAAGAAATAATTCACTACCCTTTCTTGGGTACAAGCAGAACCAATTCACATGATGGTCTAGTATAGACTTTCTTGTCCTTTCCAACGCAAATGTCAACTTTACGCACACGCGAGTCTTTGCTTGGCATCACACGCGTAATAATACCCATCGGCCACTCACTTCTATGCAGTGTTTTGTCCCTTAACAACACAATGTCACCTTCACACAAATCACGGTTATCGTACTGCCATTTTTTTCCGAAGTTGGAGCTGCGAAAGGAACTTATCTTTCCAACGCTTCCAAAAACAGTTTGTCAGCTGCTGTATGCATCTCAACTGAGACTTGTACAAGTCCTTTGGTGTGAAGTCCTCCAGTGTAAAAGAATCAACGGAATGATCGGATTTAAGGGTAAGTATCATCGCCGGAGATAACGGCATAGGTGAGTATGGGTCGGACGGAATACCAGCGATAGGTCTGGCATTGACAATTTGACACACCGCAGCCATCAAGGTTGCCAAGACTTCGTCGGTTAGCTGTTTGTTGTCGCATAAAAGAGAGTTCAGAGCCCTCCTCGAAATTCCTATCAGACTCTCCCAGACCCCGCCCATGTGCGAGGCATGCGGTGGGTTGAACCTCCATGTAATACCCTGCTTAGTGAGGTAACCCTTGATTTCAGGTGAGTCTATCGCAATCACATCTGCTGAAAGATCTTTGGCCACACCAACAAAATTTGTGCCGCAGTCAGAGCGAACAAGTTTGACTGGGCCCCGAAGCGCAATTAATCGACGAAGAGTTCCACCGAAATGAAGCGACGGGTGTTGCATGCAAGCAGGAGATGCTTACTCTTCCTGGGCACCTGGTCTCACTCCCATATCGGGAGTTCGCTTCTTTTCATATGGTGGAGGTTTTTGTTTGTTTGCTTTGGTTCCTGTTTTGTCCTGATTTTGTATGCCTTCGGTTTCTGATTTTTGAATTATCGATTTTGTGCTGTATACAGGGATATGGTCATTATCCATATTTGTCATTCAAGAAGCTCGAAGACGACATCTCATGAATGACCTCTATATGTATTGCCGTTACGACAAGGCACGTGAAGATCACAGCCCATCTTAAAATGCGCAAGCCCACCACGTGTTTTTCTAGCAATAACGTTCCATGGGCCGAACACATCGATTCCTACACACGCAAATGGTGGGGCTGGTTCCAGTCTATCCTTCGGTAAGTCCGCCATTTTTGGGGACTGCGGTTTGCCCCGCAGCTTCAAACATTGTATGCAATTGTTGACGAATGACTGAATGCATCTACGACCTCCCACGATCAAATAACCTCCAGACCGAATGGCTCCTTCCGTAATCAGTCTACCTTGATGTGAGACGCATGCGTGAAAGTGCTTGATTAGCAAGTACCCAATATGATGCTTCTTGGGCACGATTACAGGATTTATCTCAAGCAGTGGTAAACCTGAATGCTTCAACCGTCCTCTAAACCCTCAGCAAACCTTTGTCATCTAAAAATGGGTCAAGCGAGCCTATAGTGCTGTCTCGTGGCAAAGGAGTGCCTTTTCTTAGAGAGTCAATCTCACGAGAGAATGCTTCATACTGCACCGTAGAAATAACCATTTCCTCAGCAGCCTTGAACGCTTCACGACATTTGGGTTCACATTGCGTTCCTTTTTTAAACTTCACGGATACCAAATGTCTCAGAGCAGACATTCCATACAAAAGTCCTTGCCATGTGAAGAAACGCAAGAATCGGTTTGAACCAAGTCGGTTTATGGAGACATCGGTAGATACCTTATCTCCGTTTTCAAAATTCTCACTTCGGAATCCGGTTCTATAAGTGGAAACTCATGCTTACTGTCAATTTCATCACACAGAATGTTGGTAGGCCCGTTGAGCCATAGCCTGGTTTTCATGTCTTGAGCTGGTACAGACCGCGTTCCTTCATCCGCCGGGTTGAGTTTGGATGGAATGTAGTTCCAATCCTGAGGTTGGCTACAGCTACGGATACGTTCAACTCGATTCGCGACGTATGTAAAAAATCGCTTGGTCTGGTTGTGAATATAACCAAGAACGACGCGGCTATCGGTGAAAAATTTCACACGGTCAAATACTATGTCCGACTCTCTAGTGATCGTAGTGTACAGCTCAGTCCCTAATATGGCAGCATATAACTCAAGCCTAGGCACTGTGTGGCCATGCTTAGGCGCTAACCTCGCTTTTCCAAGCATAAATTCCATGCACTGCTTTCCATCCTTACCAGTCAAACGTACATAAGAAACAGCAGAAATAGCTGCCTCGGATGCATCACAAAATATGAGTAAGTCCTTCTCAGAGGCTTCCATTAATGGTAGATGACAGTAAGTACGCGGAATACGAAGCGTCTGCAGATGTTGCAGCGAGTCTCTCCATTTCTGCCATTTATCATGAAAGGCCTGGGTAAGCGGTTCATCCCAGTCCTGACCACTGCACATGGCCTCGCGTAATATAGCCTTGCCTGCTATTGTTACCGGGGCAACAAAGCCCATAGTCAAAAAGGCTGTTGATTGAGGAAAGCACTCCTCGCCTTGTAAAGGGTTTATCCTGCAAAGACACCTTAAAAGTGAAGTAGTCACTTTCTAAAGACCAACGCATACCAAGACTTCGCAGATTAGGGAGCTCCTGTGTTTCAAGGTCAATGTCCCTCACATCTTTAGCTAGATCGTTCGAGTCAAATGCAAATAGTACATCCTCAGAGTTGGATACAATTTTGTGTAGGCGTAGTCTGCCAAACTTCCAAAGAGCATCTATAGTGCGCTGTAGTAAATCGATTGCCTCTTGCGGTGAGTTGTGAGAAGACAATGCGTCGTCGACATAAAAATTTGCGCTCTACAAAGGCTCGAGTGTCAGAACCATATGTGCTCTCGGCTTCTCTAGCTGTTTTCCTCACCCATATGTCGCTACAGCTGGTGATGGAGGGTTCCCGAATACGTGTACCTTCATGTGGTAATCAACGAGTGGCTAAGTAATACCATTGTCCTCGTGCCACATGAATTGTAAATACTTATAGTGATCTGGGTGCACACGAAAACAGTAGAACATAAGTTCTATGTCCGCCATAATTGCTATTTGTCCGCATCTGAATCTTAGAAGAACGCCTTGCAAATTGTTCATAAGATCAGGTCCTGTCATGAGTACTTTATTGAGTGACATGCCATTAAATATGGCCGACGAGTCAAACACACCTCTTATTCGGTCCTTCTTTTGTGGGTGATACACACCGAATAAGGGAAGGTACCGACACTCTTCCAGTGGGCTTAAGTTTGGAGCACGTTCTGCGTGAACTGCTGTAATAAGACCTTCCATAAATGTAGTAAAGTGTTTACTTTTAACCGAATTCCTATCCAAACTGCGATTCAGTGTTCTCGCTCTATCCAATGCCTGTGACCTATTTTTATTCGGTAGGCGCGATCTGCCTTTCTTGAAGGGAAGCGGTGCCATCCAATGTCCATCTTGCCCTTTAACCATTTCTCGATCCATCAGTGCCAAAAATTCCTTGTCCTCGATAGACATAGCCACTTTGTTGTAATTTTGGGTCCGTTGAAATATAGTGTCGTTGCTTGTCAACTGTATATTGTACTCACACGGATGAAATACGGAAGCACATAGTTGCTTTCCTGATTCAGGTATCGCAAGTGTCTTTAACACATTGACTTTCGAGTGTTTCTGGTGTTTGTCCAAACATGCCTCTCCGATAATGACCCAGCCCAAATTAAGTCTCTGTGCGAACGGTTCATGTGGAATAAGTCCTACCTTCTGATCCATGACTTGATGAACGCATAACAAGTCTCGGCCAATTAATATTGATGTAGGAGCGTCATCATTTAATGGCGGAATGAAATCGGATATATCTCGTAAATGTTCATAAGAATCCGTTACTTCAGGTGTCGGTATCTCATTGCGATTGCTGGGAATCGAATCGCATTCAATTACATAAGGTAAGTCGAGTACCGTTTTACCATCTAAAGAACTGATAAAAAAGCCATAGGATTTTCTCCTTCTGTCATGACTTCACCGGAACACGTACTGAGTGGATAACTCTCTTCCGGCGCATTCGGATCATATGTGTCAAATAAATTCGTACAAGCTAAAGTCTGATTGCTCTGTTCATCCAATATTGCGTTAATCTGAGTAGGCTGGTGCCTACTGTCTTTATGACATACATTTATCAAAATGATTTTCGCACAAGACTTTCCCGCAAAATGACCACATAGATGAGTGCACTTTATCTCGACTTTCTCCCCGCCATTCTCCTCCTTACTCTGGGTAGGTATATTATCAAAGTGCTTAACAGTCGGATGTTTTGTGCTTGAACACTTTTCACACCTTACGGTTGCCTTGCAATCCTTAGATAAGTGTTTGCCGTCTAAGCACTTGTAACAATATCCATTATTACGTTTCAGTTCCTTCTTTTTAGCATTAGACATAGATATAAAAGCCCTACAGTTCTCAAGCTTATGTGGTGTATTATGTATGAGACATCGAGTGTCATTTGCACTTGTTTTGTCGCTGTTTCCCTCTACATGCTCAAGATGAGTTTTCTGTGCAACAATACCGATATTTCGTGGTTGAGCCCTCGGTCCACTTCCTCCTTGAAATCCCTCCGTCTGATCGGTCATTGTAAACTCGAAGCCTGGGTCGTTCATAGCCGCCGCCATTTCACGTATAAAATCACAAAAGTAAGTGAAGGGCGGAAATACGTTTCCAGTGTCTTTCTTGTACTTAAGACCACGATCACGCCATTTATTACGAATGCCCAACGGTAACTTATTCACGACGGGTTGAACTCCAAGTGAAGTATCCATGTATGAAAATACTTGCGCATAGGTCGGCTTCATTTTTACAGAAAGAATCTCGTTAAGAACATCAGAAACTTCGTACAGTCGTGACGTAGTTTTGTATGAAATTGGCTTTTTCACGACATTCAGCAATTTCCTTTTAAGTGCATGCTCTACCTTCTCCGGGCTTCCATAGGTTTCATCTAAACGTTCCCACGCCTTTTTTAGTCCACGTACAGGATCGCCTGCATTCGAAGCTTTGATACTTGTAACTTCAAGTTTCGACACCCGACCCAGATAGCTAATCATAAGTTCCAGTTCTTCCAACGGGGTGGCTTTGATTTCGGTCATGACCTCCTTAAAGGTAAGTTTCCAGCTTAAATACGTTTCGCACTGGTCGTTAAATTTCTGTATTCGCTGCGGCATGAAATGTTGATTTGTCAAATAGGTCATGATATCCATCATTTCGGCAGCCGAATTACGAAGTACGCTGCTGAATTACGTCTTGATCAACACTGGTGTCCGAATCAACCTGCGAGCCATCATGTTCTTGATCAACTTTAACCTCTGCTTCTGCGATATTAACCTCTTCTTCGGCTTTCAGTTCATTAATTTTTGCTTCAATGTCAGCACTTTTTATTAAATTTTCTGCCTCCGCTAAAGCTTTTTGTTTCAAAATACTGTTCAACTTTGCCGTGTATTGGAATTTTACACGGGCACCCTCAGCCCTCGCAACTTGTGACAAAAATGAACTATGTGTCTTGGCACTACCATCACGTGACTTCTGTTTTACACTTCCTGTCTCTTTCTGTACTTTCTCCTCCTTTACAGTAACTACCGGTACAGTATCCTGAATTTGATCGCTATCAGGATGACGAAATCCTTTTATGGCCGAGTTAACCTTATCGCACACTATGTCCATAGCTGCTTGGTGATCATGAAGCTCCTTTTCACTTTCCTCTGTCCTATGCCGTTTCAAAACGTCCGAAAAACTACCACATGCTGTAAGATATTGTTTATATATGCCTTGTAAATAGTCGTGTATGTCTGTTTTAGCATCAATTTCTTCAGTAGTCGAGAGTAGGTAAATATGCTGTTCAAGTTCATTTTGAAGATCGGATATCCTTCTTCTGAATCCCCTTGTTCTAGAATCATACAGTTCCTTGGCCTTAGATGTCGGGACGACATACCGTACTCCGAGTTCCGATGTAGGCTGGGGCAGCCCTTCCTGTGAGCCGTGAGTTTTGGCTTGGTCCGTCATATCCGTTGAAATCCAAAGGTCTTTTCACTATTTATTTCCAATAGTTAACCACAAAATGCTGATGTAGCGCAGTGCGGTGAAAAGCTAAAATCAAAAATAAAGAATTGTTACAAGATTTGAAACAATTATACAAATTCCCAATGTTCATCATTTCTCACAAAAAAATACCAAAATACATGTCAGACATCAACATGATCAATATAGTCACACAAAAACATACTTTAATCAATTCAAAGTACTAAAAAATTACCTAGAAAAATTCACATTTATAAATTTATGTTTTTATCAGTTTATCTATTTATCCATATATGAAATTTATGCAAAATAAACAAATACTTGCACAAAATAATTACAAACAATATCTGAGTATTTAATCGTAAAAGAACCTATCAATTCTCCAAAAAAATCAATTACAATCAAAACCTGGACCATCACAAAAATATTCTCAATAGGTAAACAAGGCGATTAAATAAGCAGATAAAAATAGCTTACTGCAAAACGAAGGTAGGTTAAGAACGCCCTACACTTCACATTGATATAAGTCCATTAAAATAGCATTACATGTACTGACACTTGGTCTCGTCGGTTTATGTCTAGTCTTTTGTGTTTGATGTTTACATGTCGTGTGTCTCTTTTCCGTCTCGTGCTGTACTCGTCTTTTGTGTTTTTGCATCGGGTGTTTTGGTGTTTTACTATTGATGCTGCAACGGGGTTTTGTTGGAGATCTCCTCCCTTCTTTTTTGGCAATTTTATCAAAAAATATCTGTTATTAAGATAGATATAAAATATACAATACTTACACCATGCCTTTGGGTGGATTTCGAGCAAAAAGTTGCAGAAAAGGAAAAATCAATAACCAGCATTTATGTCGAGGAGATTCTAAAGTAACAAAACCAGATCCGGATACAAAAATACGGACCGTAACACGACACACATGTATGTGCTAGTATAAGTGTTGGGCAATCGGAAGTTAAATCATAATAGATAAGCGGAAATAATAGGATGGGCATAACCCATTATTATTATAATTGAAAAATTCAAAACATTTTTTTTCTATCATTTTGCAACCAACAATGAATTGAAATGAACACAAATCATTATTTCTTTGAATAGAATTGTTATTTTGAGTAAACACTTTCGATCACAACTACTATGAATACCCTATCAATTCGTTCAAGCTTCTTTTTCTTGAATACCATGCAGCAGAAAATGTAATACACTAGTATGTACTTTGAAGTACAAGGAAAATGAGAATAGTTTAATATGGAAATACACGAATTTATCAAAACCAAGATACTAAATCGGACAATCCGGAAATCAGCGATGCCGGCGACAATCGCGTTTGATTTTTAACATCGATTAGTAATGTTCATCGCTGGCCATTCAACGACCAACAATCGATCGTCAACGATAATCATTTCATAACTAAACTAGAATCCATTGTCATGAATCCCATTCTGATACATTTTAGTGCCATTTTGTGTGAAGGGAGAACATTTTCAAAGAA